>CM048744.1:49911758-51111758 GCA_026315105.1 Locusta migratoria
ACTTTACCAGGGTTCATTGAGAACATGTGTGAATGTTCATAAAAAATTTCATCAAAATCCATGATGGTCATTTGGGAACTTTTCTCGATATTAGACCACTTGGCATGGAATGGCCCATCTGTGCAGTTTAGAAGAGCTGGTGGTGAAGGAGAGGATCCAGCTGGCTCAGGTAGTGAAGATGCCCTTGAAATCCAGAGTGCTGCTTTACTAACTGCCAATCATAGCCTTTAAAATCCATCATACAAAGAGGAACATTCCATCACCACCTTTACTCGGCATCCTCCCCACCTCACTCACAGTCTAGCTTGAGTCGCTGGACATGATAGTTGTCTGTAGTCGTGAGTGATTGCGTGAATGTATGTGTTGCTTTATCTGATGAAGGCCACGGCCGAAAATTTAAGTTGTGTGTATGTGATTATCTATTTTTGTGGTTGTTAGCAGCTCAGTATGCCTTTATTTCATTTATTTTATTTTTATTATTTTTATTTTATTTTACTCTCCTCACCCACCTACCCACTCCATTCCTAAGCTGCATCTCATTACTCCCATCTAGGCCGAGCAGTACTCATCCCCACCACCATGATGCAACCTTCCTATTCCCTGTCCCCTCCTCTCCCCATCCCTATTTACACACTGCAAAGCATTATTCAAAGTGTGGCATCCGGAGGTGATGGTTGTATGACTGTGTGATTGTTCTATTTTCTAAAGAAGGACATGGCCGAAAGCTGAAAGTGTTGTATGTGTTTGTGTCTTTTGTATGTGCCTGTCGCAGCACGTCACCATATCTTTGTAAACTGTCCTTATTACTATATTATTAATTCCAACCTGGACTTTCCATTGTTAAATGTTCTATTTTTTGAAGAAGGCCACGGCCAAAGCTGAAAGTGTTGTATGTGTGAGTCTTTTGTATGTGCTTGTCGCAGTTCATCACCACATCTTTGCGGTGAGTTGTAAACTGTCCGTATTACTATATTATTAATTAAAGCTTGGACTTTTCCATTATTCAACAAGTTACTGATCAACTGCTACATAAATCTGAACAAATCAAATATATGACGAGTTTAGATTTAACATTAGGTTTTCACCAAGTACCTTTGGCTAAGGACTCACAAAAATATACAGCTTTCTTGTACAACCGAAAATGTTACTAATATTGTGTGGTACCATTTTGACTATGTTTCATCAGAGTTCTTGATACAGTGTTAGGACCATCCCAGGACCTCTCCCCCTTGTTATGTTAATTACAGGGACTTTGCTGCCTGCAAGTAAAAGTTAATTATTCTAATGATGAATTTCTTACCCCCCCCCCTCTCTCCCCCTCCTCCTGTAACCGCAACACCACCTTCCACATGCTCCCGTAAGTTCACAAACCAACCACCCTGGATGTCCCATTGTGGCCAGTTATAGTGCCCACCACTGAGAGAATCTCCGCTCTCATGGACCAACACTTTCAATCTATTACCCACAACCTACCCTCCTATATAAAAGATACCAACTATTTCATTCACCAACTCTCCACAGTTCCTGTTTCTTTACCATCTGGTACCATGTTTGTCATAGTTGATGCCACCTCCCTGTACACCAATATCCCCAGTACTCATGGCCTTTTTGCTGCTGAACACAGTCTTTCACAATGCCAAACTGACAGCAAGCCCACAACCTCCTTCCTAGTTACCTTGAGCAACTACATCCTCACCTGCAATTACTTCTGCTTTGAAGGCATCACCTAGAAACAAATTTCTGGCATAGCCATGGGCACCCATATGGCATCTTCCTATGCCAACCTGTTCATGGACCACCGAGAGGAATCCTTCCTGACTAGCAAGAATCTCAAAACCCGCATATGGTTCATATTCATTAATTATACCTTCAAAACCTCAATGCATTCTCATCCATTCACTTCACTTTGTCCTACTCAACCCAATGAGCCAACTTCCTCAACATTGACCTGCCCCTCAAAGATGTCCTCATCAATACCTCTGTCCACATCAAACCTCCAACCATTAACAATACCTCAATTTTGATAGCTGCCACCCATTCCACACCAAAAAATCCATTCCATACAGCCTAACCACCTGTGCTCATCACATCTGCAGTCAAAAGCAGTCCCTCTCCAAATATGCTGGACACCTCACTAGGCCTTCAGTGACCACAATTACCCTCCAAACCTTGTCCAGAAACAGATCTCATGGGCCCTGTCTGCCAGTCGCCCACCAGCTCCCCCACACCCATAATCGAACCTTAAAGAAGCAACCCTTTTGTGACCCAGTACCATCCAGGACTGGAGTCATTAAATTATGTTCTCTGCCAGGTTTTGACTAGCTTTCATCCTGCCCTGAAATGATAAATACCCTACCCAATATCCTCCTCAACCTCCCTCCCCCTACAGTGATATTCCACCACCCACCAAACATACATAGTATCTTTGTCCATCCCTACTCCATCCCTGCTCCCAGTCCCTTGTCCCATGGCTCATATCCCTACAATAGACCTAGATGCAAAACCTGTCCTATCCACCATCCCACCACCATCACCTATTCCAGTCCTGTCACACACACTTCCTATGCCATGAAAGGCAGGGCAACCTATGAAAGCAGTCATGCTATCTACAAACTGAACTGCAACCACTATGCAGCTTTCTACGTGGGCAAGACCAGTGCCAAACTGTCTATTTGGATGAATGGCCACCATTAAACTGTGGCCAGGAGACGTCTAGACCATCCTGTTGCAAAGCATGCAGCACTGCACAATGTATCTCACTTCAATGACTACTACACAGCCTGTGCCAATTGGATCCTCCCCACAAACACCAGCTTTTCAGAATAGCACAGTGGGAACTCTCCCTACCATATATCCTACACTCCAGCAGTCCAGCAACCCTAAACTTCCACTATTTCCTGCCTCCACCACCCTTCCCTGCCTACACTGTATCCTTACATTCATCTCCCATCCCACCACACATTTCAGTCCCTTCCCTTCCTTCCGCTCTGTCCGCTAGACAGCAGTGGCGTATTCTCCCACCCATGCCATGCATGTCCACCTCCCCTTCTGCTTCCCTCTCCTTGCCACATTCTCATCCCAACCACTGGTTGCTCTCACCTCGGCTGTGCTGAGTCACTCAGACTGGCCACAGTAGACAGATATGGCAACTGTGTCTGTGCATCTCTCTAACTGACAAAGGACTTAATGGCTGAAAGCTATCAAGTTGTGTTATATTATTTGTGCCTTTCCACATCTGGTCAGACATCTCTTTGGTGAGTAAGTAACCTACTTTTCTCAAAAGTATCTCACAAACTATATGTGTATGATAGGGATTGTCTTTTAATAGCCCATGTATAGGATGAGATCTATGATGTGACTATGTAGACTTTTCCGGCATAATATTTCATTATACTCTTCATGATGTCATCTTGACACAATATTTAGGCAGTCCATCTAGCCACCATCTTCAATTCCGGCGAGTTGGTCAAGTAGCTAACTCACCTCAAGATGGCGGCCACATGGACCGCCAAAATATTGTGTCAAGATGATGTCATTATCCAGCAGGAAGTTCGTAAGAGAATATTGAGGCCAATAATGTTTGAATTTGGCCTTATGTAAAATTTTCTGTAGTGAAGATCTAAAAATATCCTGTTTGAGAGATAGTATAGTTTTTAGAGCTCTAAATAACCACCTGTAAAACTTTAAAGTTATTTTAATGATCTTTACTTCAAAATAATGAGATTTTTCTAACAGGATATATTTAACAATGAATAATGACAGAGATGTTAATAATAGCAGTACGATCTGGTGTTTATATCAGTAATTATATTAAAAGATGTAAAATTGCAGTCTGGTGTTGTAATCTATAATTATAAAAAAAAAAAATAAATAAAAAAAATAATAAAAGAAACAAGAATACTATAATATTTTTGATGGTTTATAATGCTTAGTGACTTGTGGCCCATATCCTAGTACAAAATAAAAGAGAATGTCACCTCACAAGTTGTAAGCCTGGGTAATACACACCTGGAGATAGAAGACCTTGTGCGACTCGAATTGTCTTGTGCACGGCGGCACCAGGGTGGAATATCCTCGGGGCAGACGTTGCGATGGCCCTTGAACTCGTGGCGCTCATCCTCCTCCACAGGCAGCACTTCTCCCAAGCGGTACCAGTACCGTCGGCCATCCTTCATGCCATCCCCAGTAATGTGGTTTCCCTCTGCCTCCTCACTCTTCTCCTCCTCAACATCCTGGTGTCCCTTTGTATCACAAGCCTTGTCCTTGCCAGCAGTCTGGTGTTTCTCTCTCTCTTCAGTATGTTCTTCCTCTTTCATTAACAGCTCCTGCAACAGCAGAACAACTTTTGTGTATATGATTAAGGGCTCATATAAGCACAGTAGTCAATACAGATGCTCCAAGTTTCATAGGAATTGTATTCATAGTCAAATCATCAGAGACTTGTAATGACTTGCTTAAAACTGAGAGTTATAAATGATCAGCATCAGGTACAAAGATAAGCATCTATGTTAAACTCTTTGTAATGCAACTGAAGAGATGGGTCAGTTCTGATTTTGTTTATGTAGTTATTCATTAGAATCATTCACAACCTTCCACTCTCTTTGAAGGTTTTGCCTGTAGCGATTTATGCTGCCATTAGAAGAGCCACACAGAACATCATGTTCACCCACCCGAGCCCATCTGCATTTGGCCGCTGCACTCTGCTGCTCACATCATAGATAGCTGGGTCCAATTGCACTGCACACAGAGCATGCGAGGCACAGTGCGCTGTCAAGACCTGAAGTATGTCAGGGTACCCAGTGGGCCCAAACCCTCCACAAGGCTCAGTGCAACAGCCAACCAGACAGAACTGCAAATGGGGGAAATCAGCACTGTGCATACAGTTCAGTGCAAGCTATTGTAGAAGTAATCAGAGTGTAGGCATCTCACACAGTTTTCTTTTTATTTTGAAAGCAATTTTCAGTTATCATACATTATTGTTATTATATGTGAAGTAATTACTAAATGGGGAAGATCCTGTCAATGTCAAAAAATCTGAGAATGACAAAAAAAGAAGTTTGCAGGAAACTCGTAGAACGAATGTGGTTGCTTTGCTTAAGGAGTCATCTTGTTCATGAAGTTAGAGCCACCACTTAATCTATTACATTTAAAACTAGCTACAGATGTGTTACAGAGATTTCGGTTTGCACCAGTGTAGCAGTGCACCAGTGTAGCAGCCAGTGGGTGCATGACTTGGCGAGCAAGTGAGGCTGACGGGTGCCCGGCTAGACAAATCTCGAGTGGGTAGTCAAGTACCTGCACAGCCCAGCAGGGCCCCACAGCGGCTGAATTGGCTTACTGGGCAGCACAAAGTGAGACTCATACACTAGCCACATGTTTTATGTATTTAAAGCATTAACTTCACTTCATAATATCTTAGAATGTAATTGGCATATCACAATGTAATCAATACCGTAGTTTGTATGACTTTTCATGCTGTAGATTGCTGAGGAAATAAACATAAGTTTGGTTAGAAAAATATATGCTCTCTTTTTACAATGTTTCAAAATATTTACATTCATGAGGCAATGTCTTACATTGATACCTGTGAAAGACGGTTGATGTTGTTGTTGTTGTTTCAGAGATATTTTTAATGAGTAAGACAACTGGGATTTTTTCCTTACTGTTGAATTACTTTACAATTAAAGGGCTGTATAAATAAAACATAATGAGAACTATTATTTTCCTCTACAATGATTGACATAGATACATTTAATTACACATCTTTGACTCAATCACCTCTATTGTTTATGACTTTTTGTCAATTGTGCTGAAGGCACAGTATACCATATGTTTTTACTTCTATTGATACCCTGTACTGACTGCCCTTCGGTACAGATAATGTCATCTCTGATGTTGCACCTGATCCCTCTCAATGGTTTCACTTTGACAAAGACACTGTAATCACAGGGATCATGTCGGATAGGTACAGTGGATGTTCCAGAATCTGCCATTGCCCATGGTGCACGATGCTCTGGTCCACACTGCTGCTACTGTTCAGGATGTTTGCTCTACATCTACATCTACATCGATACTCTGCAAATCACATTTAAGTGCCTGGCAGAGGGTTCATTAACCACCTTCATAACTTTTCTCTACCGTTCCATTCTCTAATAGCGCGCGGGAAGAAAGAACACCTAAATCGTTCCGTTTTCGATCTGATTTCTCTTATTTTATTGGGATGGTCATGTCTCCCTAAGAAGGTGGGTGCTAGCAAAATGTTTTCACATTCAGAACTAAAAGTACGTGATTGAAACTTCGCAAACAGATCACGCCGCAATGAATAATGTCTTTCTTTTAATGATTTCCACCCCAATTCGTGCAACATTTCCGTGACGCTTTCCCCCCCGTAACGTGATAAAACAAAGCGAGCTGCCCTTCTCTGAACCTTCTCAATATCTTCTGTCAGTCCCACCTGGTGAGGGTCCCACAAGGGGCAACAGTACTCCAAGAGAGGACGCACAAGTGTGATGTAGGCAGTCTCTTTGGTGGAGCTGGTGCATCGTCTAAGCGTTCTGCCAATGAAACGTAACCTTTGGTTCGCCTTCCCCACAATATTTTCTATGTGTTCTCTCCAGTCAAAGTTGTTCGTAATTGTAACTCCTAGGTATTTGGTAGAATTTACGACCTTAAGGTTTGACCGATTTATCCAAGTAGAAATTTTGTCTAAATCACTTTGCAGTTGCTTTTGATCCTCTGTTGACTTCACTAACCGATAAACGACAGCATCATCCGCGAACAGTCTAAGGAAGCTATTCAGATTGTCTCCTAAATCGTTTATAGACACGAGGAAGAGTAGGGGACCAATAACGCTTCCCTGTGGAACGCCAGATATCACTTCTGTTTTACTCGATGACTTACCGTCAATTACAACGAACTGTGTCCTTTCTCATAGGAAATCGTGAATCCAATCGCACAATTGGGGAGATATTCCATAAGCACGCAATTTCATTAGAAGCCGCTTGTGGGGTACAGTATCAAAAGCCTTCCGGAAATCCAGAAATATGGAATCGATTTGAGATCCCTTGTCGATGGCACTTAACACTTCATGTGAATAAAGGGCAAGCTGTGTTTCGCAAGAGCGATACTTCCTGAATCCGTGCTGACTATTGGTTAATAGGTCGTTCTCTTCGAGGTAGTACATAATATTCGAACAAAGTATATGTTCCAAAATCCTACTGCAAATAGACGTCAATGAGATAGACCTGTAATTTTGGGGATCACTCCTAATGCCTTTCTTGAATATTGGAGTAATTTGGGCAACTTTCCAGTCTTTGGGTACGGATCTTTCGCTGAGTGATCGGTTGTAAATTATAGCTAAGTACGGAGCTATTTCATCAGCATACTCTGAGAGGAATCTAGTTGGTATACAATCTGGCCCGGAAGATTTATTTTTGTTTAGTGACTTAAGTTGTTTGACTACTCCAGGAACATCTACTTCTAAGTTTCGCATGCTGGCAGCTGTTCTTGGATTGAATACTGGAGTGTTCACTTCGTCTTCTTTGGTGAAAGAATTTCGGAAAGCTGTGTTTAGTAATTCTGCCTTAGCAGTACTGTCGTCGGTAGTATTACCATTGCTATCGCGTAGTGAAGGTATTGTTTGTGTTTTGCCGCTAGTGTACTTCACATATGACCAGAATTTCTTTGGATTTTCTGCAAGATTACGAGACAGGATTTCGTTGTGGAAACAACTATAAGATTCTCGCATTGAAGTCTGCGCTAGGTTGCGAGTTTCAGTAAGAGATTGCCAGTCTTGCGGATTCTGTGTCTTTTTAAATTTTGCATGCGTTTTTCTTTGTTTCTGCAACAGTGATCTGACCTGTTTTGTGTACCACGGAGGGTCAGCCCCCTCTTTTATTAATTTATTTGGTATAAATCTCTCGATTGCTACTGATATTATGTCTTTGAATGTAAGCCACAACTGATCTACACTCGCATTTTTAGTTTTGAAGGACTGGAGACTATCACTCAGGAAAGCGTGAAGCGAATTTTTATCTGCTTTATTGAATAGATATATTTTTCGTTTATTTTTGGTGCATTTGGGAATTTCGATATTCAGTCTCGCTACAACAACTCGATGTTCGCTAATCCCTGTATCTGTTTTGATGCTCTTTACTATCTCGGGATTATTTGTTGCTAGGAGATCAAGAGTATTTTCGCAACCACGTACTATTCTAGTGGGTTCATGAACTAACTGTTCGAAGTAGTTCTCAGAAGAAGCATTCAGAACTCGTTCGGACGATGTTTTATATTTGCCCCCGGTTTTGAATACGTAATTATGCCAACTTATCGAGGGTAAATTAAAGTCGCCACCGATTATAACAGTATGCTTCGGATACCTATTTGAAATATGATTCAAGCTTTCTTTGAACATTTCTGCAACCGCATCGTTTGAGTCAGGGGGCCGATAAAAAGATCCAATTATTAATTTATTTCGGTGGTCAGGTATAACCTCTACCCAGACCAATTCACAATTGCTCTACTGGCAATGTGACATTCTGAAACACCCACAGTACTCACCTGCACATCAGCCCAAGTGATTCTGATTTCTTTGCCAACATAAAAGAGCCTCTGCAAGGGATCTGGTAAAACCCCATAGATGACATTATACATGCCATGGTCAATATGGGACATCAACAGAAATGGCTGTGCAGATGGGCAGGTGATATATGACTCCTATGGAACATTTAGTCGAATATCATAAATTAATGGGGAGATTGTACTGATTAGATTAGTTGGTTCGTTCCATAGATTCTTGTTGAGGAGATCCTCGAGGATGTGTAACATGTCCCCTTTTTTTATTTGTTATACAAATTGAAAATATAATGATACTAATACAGGTACATAATTTTTTACAAGCTGATAATATAATAATACTAATAGTATGAATATAGATATATTCATCATTTGGTTCTATTTAAGAATTCGTCAGTGGAGTAGAAGGCCACTAGAAAGTGTTTTAGACTTCTCTTAAACTGATCTTTATTTGTAGCTAATTTTTTTTATGGATGTTGGTAAATTATTGAAAATATGTGTTCCTGAGTAGAAGACCCCTTTCTGGACTAAAGTAAATGCTTTTAAGTCCTTGCGTAGATCATTTTTTCCTAGTATAGTAGGTATGAACTGAGCTGTTTGTAGGGAAAAGGGATATATTATTTATGGCAAATTTCATTATTAAGGAATAAATATACTGAGAGGCAGTAGTTAATATACCTAGATCTTTGAAGCGGCTTCTGCAGGATGTTCATGAATTTACACCACAAATAATACATATTACATGCTTTTGGACTTTGAAAACTTTTGCTTGACTTGAAGAGTTACCCCAAAATATTATACCATATGACATTATGGAATGAAAGTAAGAAAAGTATGCAAACTTTTTTACTTTTATGTCTCCTATGTCTGACACCACACATATTGCAAATACAGAATTGTTAAGTCTTTTCTGCAGTTCTTTGGTGTGCTACTCCCAAGTGAATTTTATCAAGCTGTAATCCAGGGAATTTTATACTGTCAACCTCTTCTATCTGCTCTTCATCATACTTTAGGCACATAATGGATGTAAATCTCTTACATGTTCTGAACTGCATGTAGTGAGTCTTTTCAAAGTTTTGAGTTGGCTTTAAACCATTTATTTATGTTAACAAAAATATCATTAGCAGACCTTTCCAGAAATATGCTCAGCATGCTATTTATTGCAATACTTGTATTACCTGCAAACAAAACTAACTCTGCTTCTAGCAGTGTAACTGATGAGAGGTCATTAATATACAAAAGAAAAAGCAATGGCCCTAAGATGGATCCTTGTGGGACACATGTAATTTCTTCCCAATCTGATGATGACTGTTGCCATAATTCTACAGCTTCAGCTACACGAGGCTCATTCAATTCTGACTGAGGCATCAGGTCAAATCTGAAATGAGGAACTATAAGTACTTCTGTCTATCAAATTATTTCTGAGAACATAACAGTTCTAATTATATTTTATCCAACCCTTGCATAATGCCATACAAAAGCAGCAAATGAAAATAGGCATAGTAAGCTAATTTACTGAGATGTGTTTCATCAACATTTCCAATGACCCTAATAGCATAAGTATCTGAACTCCATTATTTCAGATCATCAATGTATTTCTTTCAATTCCTCATCAATGCAAACACACCTAAAAATTTTGAATTTTCTATATTATCTGCAGACTTCTGTTCAAAATCTACATTTGGTAATTGTGTCATGCCATTTATTGTACGGTACAGTATACTTTAAACAATGGAAATTCCAGGAAACATTCAACAATATTTTTCAAAAGAATATGTTGTTACCACAGACATGTATTATTGAGTTGCAGAAAGGTACGCATTATTACAAGTTAACTAAAAGCTTTCAGCCATTACAGCCTTCATCGTACGGAGAAACACACATTCTCTCTCACACATACCTGACTGTTCTCTCCAGCTTCTGTGACCAGACTGCGGTACTCAGGATGGCCAAAGTGAAAACAACCAAGGTTGGGGGTTGGGGACTATGCCAGGGAGGAAGGGAAGGAGAACCTTGCCACTGTTGAACACTACTTTTCACAATGCCCCCACAAACTCCTTCTTGGCCACCTTTACCAACTACATCCTCACAAACAATTGCTTCTCCTTTGCCGTGGCAGAACGGCTGAGTGCACTGAAGAGCTATACTACTATGCACGAGGCTGTTCATCATTGGGAGTTTTGAATCCCCCCCCCCCTTTCCCCCACTTAGGCATAGATGTTTGTGCCACCTTTAGTTTAAGCTAGTTCATGAATAGTTTGTAAGTTTAGGGACTAATGACCCCGTAGTTAATTCCCATAAGCTCTATACATTTTTTTTTTCTTTTTTATGGCAACACCTATAAGCAAATTTGCAGTACAACCATGGGCACCCATATGGAACCTTCTTTTGCCAACCTGTTCATGGGACATCTAGAGGTATCCTTTCTTACTACTGAGAATCCCAAATTCTTCAACTAGTTAAAATTCATTGATGTCATCTTCATAATCTGAACTGAAGGTTAGGACACAGTATTCACATTCCTCCAAAACCTCAACACCCCTACCCCATTCACTTCCCTTGATACTACTCAACCCAATGAGCCACCTTTCTTGATATTACCTCCACCTCAAGGATGGCCTCATCATTACCTCCGTCCACACCAAACCTACCAACCATCAACAGCATTTCAAAAACTATCCCCCAATACACACCACAAAGTCCTTTCCATACAACTTAGCCACCCATGTTCATTGCATCAGAAGTGATGAGCAGACTCTCTCCAAATGTGCCAAATAGGACTTCATTGACAATAATTACCCTCCCAACCTTGTGTGGAAACAGATCTTCTCTTGTGATCCAATGAAAACCAGGCTGGAGCAAGTAAAGCATATTCTCTGCCAGGGTTTCAACTAACTTTCATCCTGCCTGGAAATAAGAAATACCCTTCCTACTGTCATCCCCCCACCTCTTACAGTGGTATTCCACTGTCAACCAAACCCACACAATATCCTTGTCGATCCCTATCCATCTCTGTCCCCAATCCCCTGGCCCATATTCCTGTCCTGTCCACCTCATCCCATCACCATCTACTCCAGTTCCCTTCATAGGATTTTCCTATCTCATAACAAGCAGTCTGTACATACGAATGGTTATCGTCGAACTATAGGCAGGAAACAGCTGGACCATGCTGTACATGATGTGGTTCACTTCAATGACTGCTACACAGTCGGTTGCATATGGATCCTCCCCACAAACACCAGCTTTTCTGAACTTCACAGGTGGTAACTTTCCCTCGAATTTACACATTGCAATCCAACAGGCCTAAACCTTCACTAGTTCCTGCTCCCGCCACCCTCCTCTCCACTGTCTTGCCCAACTGCTGGTCGCAGTGGCCGATGGGACTGAGGCGCTCTAGTCACGGTCTGCACGGCCACTACGGTCGGGGGTTCGAATCCCCCTCGGGCATGGATATTTGTGCCGTCCTAGTTCGTAAGTAGTTCATAAGTAGTTTGTAAGTTTAGGAACTGATGACCCCGTAGTTAAGTCCCATAAGCTGTACAAACATTTGAACATTTGATCTTGCCCAACTATGTTTTGCACTCTGCCACACACTCAAATCCCTCCCCTTCCATTCTTTCCTGTCAAACAATGCTGCCATACTCCCCATCCACACTTTGAATCACTTCCTGCTTCCCTCTTCACACTGTCTTGCCACTGACCCCCTTTCTCCCAGTGGCTGCTTTTGCCTCAGCCACTCCAAGTCCCACAATCTGGTCCTAGTGGCTGGAGACAGCAGTCATGTTTATGTGAGTGTGTGTGTGTGAGAGAGAGAGACAGTCTTTTCTCTGTCCAATGAAGGTCAAATGGATGAATGCTTGTAATCCTATATGTGTGGCTGTCTGCAACTCATCAAGACATTTCTGTGGTGAGTAAAACCGTAACACATTTATCCTATTCATAAATATTATTCATCGTATAGATTGTGTTTTATAAACATTTAATGATAGTACATTTGCAGAGAATCACTTAATAATTTTCTTAACAACATTATTCACTACAATTTCATCAGTGAATCCTTGTTTATTGTGTACGATCACTAGACTTGTCCCTGTGGACCCCATTCTTGATAGCACTCTAGCTTCAGAAATCTGCTGATTTTTGTGCATTATGTATGAATGAAACCATTTGTCTACATACGTAATTGTGACAAATATATCCAGCAGATTCAATTTGGATGACTGGTCATCTGTGAACCATGTAATCCAACAACAAATCAGAAATTAAAACATTTCTGTGTAAAATTTAAAAACGTAAGACTTCTCGGAATCAGCAATTATGACAAAGCTAACTTCACAATGCATGATTAACATCTTAATCGTTCTGATAAGGTAAGACTTGCATCAGATATAAACCAGGCTTTCTAGAAACCAGGCTTCGTGCAAAATAATTCGAGGTAGCAGCTGTGTACACCAACAAGCTGTCGCCGTAAATGCTAACACACAGGGAAACCAGTGGAAGGGCCAATTCCACCCAAATTTGGCCCCAATTCAACAATACAAAACAAACACTGAATAGGCCTACTCAGCTGGAAACTTCAGAACTCTGTAATTAATCAAGTGGAGTGAACATCCCATCAGTTCTGGTACAAACAATTAACATGTACTTAACTGGGATTTACCTGCAGACAGTAGTTGCCTGAGGAAGGTAGTGGCGATGAAACACTGACAATTTTGCAAGTCAATATTTGTTGTATAAGAAATACTCCTATACTCGCAGTCTTTGCTGGAGATATCACTTTGCCACGAAGAAAAATAATCCTCTTCCTAATGATCCAGCTCCCCAAGACATCATTCAAATCGAACCCTGCCTAGAACAGTTCCGTCCTCCGTCACAGCGAGACCCACCTGCTCTTCCTCAAAATCACCCTCTTCAAACCTTCCAGGAATTCCTTACTTCCAACCTTGCCTCCCAGTCCTTCCTGAGAAACCTTAATCCTACTCCCAACATTACCGCAGCTGAATCCCGAGCTATCCGTGATCTGAAGGCTGACCATTCCATCGTCATTCTCCCAGCCAACAAGGGCTCCACGACAGTGGTACTTGATCGGCGGGAGTATGTGGCAGAGGGAGTGCGTCAGCTTTCAGATAATACCACATATAAAGTTTTTCAAGGCGATCCCATTCCTGATGTCCAGGCAGAGCTTCAAGGAATCCTCAAAACCTTAGGCCCCCTACAAAACCTTTCACCTGACTCCATTAACCTCATGACTCCACCGACACCCCGCACCCCCACCTTCTACCTACTTCCCAAGATTCACAAACCCAATCATCCCGGCCGCCCCATTGTGGCAGGTTACCAAGCCCCAACAGAACGAATCTCTGCCTACATAGACCAACACCTTCAACCCATCATGTGCAGTCTCCCATCCTTCATCAAAGACACCAACCACTTCCTTGATCGCCTGAAATCCTTACCCAGCCTGTTACCTCCTGAAACCATCCTTGTAACCATCGATGCCACTTCCTTATACACTAATATCCCACATGCCCAGGGCCTCGCTGCGATGGAATATTTCCTTTCACGCCGACCACCCACTTCCTTACCTAAAACCTCTTTCCTTAATACCCTAGCCAGCTTCATCCTAACCCACAACTTCTCGTACGCGAACTTATTTATGTGACGCTTAGAGGAAGCCTTCCTGGACACCCAAGCCTGTCAACCCAAAGTTTGGTATAGATTCATTGACGACATCTTCATGATCTGGACTCACAGTGAAGAAGAACTCCAGAATTTCCTCTCCAACCTCAACTCCTTTGGTCCCATCAAATTCACCTGGTCCTATTCCAAATCCCATGCCACTTTCCTCGATGTCGACCTCCATCTATCCAACGGCCAACTACACACATCCGTCCACATCAAACCTACCAATAAACAACAGTACCTGCATTATGACAGCTGCCATCCTTTCCACATCAAACGTTCCCTTCCCTACAGCTTAGGTCTTCGTGGCAAACGAGTCTGCTCCAGTCCTGAATCCCTGAACCAATACACCAATAACCTGATAACAGCCTTCACATCCCGCAGCTATCCTCCTGGTCTGGTACAGAAGCAAATTGCCAGAGCCACTTCCTCATCTCCCCAATTTAAGAACCTTCCACAAAACCCCAGAAGTGCCCCTCTTGTCACCGGATACTTTCCGGGACTGGAGCGGACTCTGAATGTGGCTCTCCAGCAAGGATACGACTTCCTAAAATCCTGCCCCGAAATGAGATCCGTCCTTCATGACATCCTTCCTACTCCACCGAGAGTGTCTTTCCGCCGCCCACCTAACCTCCGTAACCTCCTAGTCCACCCCTATGAAATCCCCAAACCACCTTCCCTACCTTCTGGCTCCTACCCTTGTAACCGCCCCCGTTGTAAAACCTGCCCTATGCACCCTTCCACCACCACTTACTCCAGTCCCGTAACCCGGAAGGTGTACACGATCAAAGGCAGAGCCACTTGCGATAGTACCCACGTGATCTACCAACTGACATGCCTGCACTGTGAAGCGTTCTATGTGGGAATGACCAGCAACAAACTGTCCATTCGCATGAATGGACACAGGCAGACAGTGTTTGTTGGTAACGAGGATCACCCTGTGGCTAAACATGCCTTGGTGCATGGCCAGCACATCTTGGCACAGTGCTACACCGTCCGGGTTATCTGGATACTTCCCACTGACACCAATCCTTCAGAACTCCGGAGATGGGAACTAGCCCTTCAGCATATTCTCTCTTCCCGTTGCCCACCTGGTCTCAACCTCCGCTAAATTCGAATTCCCACCCACCATCTTAACATCTTTGCCTTGGTTCTCTGGACAGAGCCTCTGCCTCAAGTGGCATCTCTGTCTAACTTCTAACTTCTTTGCTTTCTACAGTTCTACAGTATGTCTGCCTAAGTGTACTTGTGTCTGTGTAAATGTGTGGGTGTATGTGCATTTATTTACCTTCCATTTTTTCCCCCAAGGTAAGTCTTTCCTGTCCCGGGATTGGAATGGCTCCTTACCCCCTTCCTTAAAACCCTCATCATTTCCTTTTCCCTCTCCTTCCCTTCTGCCTGATGAAGCAGCTAGGCTGCGAAAGCTAGCATTTTGTGTGTGTGTGTGTGTCTGTGTGTTTATTTGTTGCTATTACTGCCTGTGCCCCTTCGCCTGGTAAGTGTATATATATATAAAGTATTTTTTAATGGCCACTACATCCACATGGACAGAACTGAAAAAGCCATGTGGCTTCACCATTGGAATATATCTTGAGTGTACACGCAATGTTATATCACTGTTTTCAAAATTTTAAATAAAATTTTTGATATCTTCCCTGGATTTCAAGCACTGCTGTATTACCTAAGGTCAGCCATACACAAAGTCTGTGTAATTTGTTTTTACCTTAGCAAAGTCTTTAAAATATGTTGCAATACTTCACATTATTTGATAATAAATGGTAACTGTAATGAATAATGAAAATAAAATAAAATAATGGGAAATCCAGATTGGAATTAACAATATAGTAATAGGATATTTTTCAACTTACCACAAAGACATGATGACGAGCTGCATCGGGCACATAAAAGGGCCATGCACATACCTCATGTTGTCACACAGGCACACAACACAGGCACACAACCATCATCTTTGGCTGTCACACTCCGAATCCAATATAGTAATCCAGAGATTCGGAGTGTGGCAGCTGCAGATGACAGATATGTGATTGTGCTGTGTGCCTGTGTGATTATGTGAAAGTTCTATTTTCTGAGGAAGGCCATGTCCGATAGCTGAAGTGTTGTACGTTTGTGTCTTTTTTATGTGCCTGTTGCAGCTCATCGTTACATCTTTGTGTGAGTTGTAAACTGTCCTGTTACTATATTGAAAATAAAATCACCCATTACTGGGCAAAGTCACCAAACTGTAAGATATTCAAAAATCAAATTTTTTTGACAAGTAGATTTCTTGAAAGTGTAATGTAACTTTCATAATGATCCAGATACTGGATTCGTTCCAAATGGCACTTTTAGTACCTAAACATCAAGGTTATTTTGGCTCATCTTTGTAATAGATAAGGATTTTCCAAAAAGGGAACCTGTCATTTCTAAATATATGTCCACAGAATATATTGTTAAAATTCATTTTTGTAATTTTATACATAAGTACGGCAAATTCAATGCTTTGGATTTTGGTAACAAGTAAAGATATGATAAATTTAAAAGAGTAGTTTGAGAATATACTATTTAGAATATTCGGTAAATGGAATGGTCAGCCTTCAGATCATGGATAGCTCTGGATTCAGCTGCAGTAATGTTGGGAGTAGGATTAAGGTTTTTCAGGAAGGACAGAGAGGCAAGGTTGGAAGTAAGGAATTCCTGGAAGGTTTTCTATGATTTGCAGTGAATATAATGTATAGAAGTAGCCATCCCCATATTTTGTACTGTTTGTACAAATAAATCATTATTTTTCATTTTTTCGAATTTTCTCAGGAACGACCTCTGACAAATAGTGATTTTATAAGCTATATAAGGACCACATGTCCTGTGTAAAAACCAGCTGATTTGCTCAATTCGGCTGGGAAGCAGTATGATTATCATCAAGTTCCTGATTACACCTCATCCCAGTTTAAATGTAGGCTGGAGTATTGATTTGTAACCTGTTTATCACCAGCATGTAATGTTCACAAACAAAGTGCCTTTATGTAGCCTGCAAATTTATTCATACCATACTACGTATTTTGATAAATTCATAATATAGTGAGGACAGTTTACAACTCACCGCAAAGACGTGGCGACAAGCTGTGGCAGGCACATATAAAAGACACACACATACAACACATTCAGCTATCGGCCATGGCCTTCTTCAGAAAATAGAACACTCACGCAATCACACAACACAGTCATACAACCATCACCTCCGGCTGCTGTACTTCGAACTGCGGCCGATCAAGTACCACAGTCGTGAATCCCTTGTTAGCTGGGAGAATGACGATGGTGATGTCGGAGGTGATGGTTGTATGACTGTGTTGTGTGCCTGTGTGATTGCGTGAGTGTTCTATTTTCTGAAGAAGGCCATGGCCGATAGCTGAATGTGTTGTATGTGTGTGTCTTTTGTATGTGCCTGTCGCAGCTCGTCACCACGTCTTTGCGGTGAGTTGTAAACTGTCCTCACTATATTATTAATTCCAACCTGGACTTTCCATTATTATATTTTGATAAATTCAGTATTAATTGCATACATAACATGTGATCCCTAACTTATTACCACTTGTGTTGCCGAAAGATCTCTGCTTTTCAGTAATAAACATTGATACATATTAGCCACATGGTCTCTAGTTTAACTGGGGGAAAAATGCAATTTTTCCCAAATAAATCACAGTAAAAACAATAACAATGAACACACTCACCATATCATAACTGTCTGGTTCCTCCAGCTGTTCACTCCAGGGTACACTCATCTCTGCAGCACTAGTTGACAGGCTTATGAGTCTTTCTATGTGGATTCCTCCTGCAGTAATATGTAACGCAATATGTTAACTGTAACAAACAGTTATTTATTACTACTGACCTGGCCCAGCTTTGCATGAGTAGGACTAATTTTTGTAACTTGTATTTAAGACAAATGGGAAATTATATTTCCTATATTAATTCACCTTAAGGCCAGTGAACAATGTATTTTCTTTGTCTATTTAGAGTAAAAGCATATAATGCCTAGGTGGTTAACGATTGGAGATAAGCAACTGGCATCGCATCGATTTTTATAGATATAGATTATAAGAACCTTATGAAGTCTGAAACAGTAATCAGAGACTGAAATTTTCATAAATGAGCACTAGATGACATTACTCAGAGGTGACATTTCTACGCCTTCAAAATTTATCATTTCTTATTCTAAAAACAATGACAACTCAGACTTCCATTATCGTAGGTTGATGCCTTCCCTTTTTTCCACACCTTACAGTTCCTACCTCTCCTATTTTGAGTGGTCCATGTGTGTGTGTGTGTGTGTGTGTGTGTGTGTGTGCGCGCGCGTGTGTTTTATATTTATTTTTATTTTATATTGCTCGCCTCACCCGCCCCCCCCCCCCCACTCCAATGCTAAGCTACATCTGACATTACAAACAACTTTGACATGCAGATTTAAAACATACAAGCGAAAAAAATAATAAGAATTTAAATCATTAGGAGATAAAATTGGAGAATTTACAGAGCACAGAAAGCAGTTAAAACACATATTCAGAAATTAAACTAGCCACGGTGGTTAAAACTCAGATATATGCAGTATTAAAACTCATATGAAAACACACTCATGGGGGACAGTAAACTATGAAAGAACACACACTTATCACATGGCAACACAGTATTCTGCCTACTTGGCGATTGCTTAAGTTTTAAAACTGGAGAGACTGAACACAAAAACTGGCACTGACACTGTAACAGACAATGCACTGCTAAAATCTGGTGGCACATGTCCCTTGTAGGGACTGAGTATTAAAATCGATAAGCGGGTCAAAGCCCACTGTCCAGTCACTAGTTGATCATTCCAGGGCAGTAATAGAAGAAAGCAAACGGAAAGCTGAAGTTCTAAATTTAACCTTTAAGAAATCTTTCACGCAGGAGGACCTCACAAATATACCATCATTTGATCAACGTACTAATTCCGAAATGGGGGACATAGCAATAGGTATTTCCGGTGTAGAGAAGCAGCTGAGAGAGCTAAATTCGAAAAAGTCTGCTGGTCCGGATGGAATACCAGTTCGGTTTTACAAAGACTATTCTGCGGCATTGGCCCCCTACTTAGCTTGCATTTATAGCGAATCTTTAATTCAGCGCAAAGTTCCTATTGATTGGAAAAAAGCGCAGGTGACTCCCGTGTATAAGAAAGGAAAGAGAACTGACCCATACAATTACAGGCCAATATCGTTGACATCGGTTTCATGTAGAATTTTGGAGCATATTCTCAGTTCGAATATAGTAAATTTCCTTGAAACGGAAAAGCTTCTTTCCATGAATCAGCACGGGTTTAGGAAACATCGTTCATGTGAAACTCAGCTTGCCCTTTTCTCACATGACATCTTGCGAGCCATGGACGAAGGGCAACAGGCGGATTGTGTTTTTCTCGACTTCAAAAAGGCGTTCGACACGGTGCCACACTGCAGACTGCTAACGAAGATACGAGCTTATGGAATAGGTTCACAGATTTGTGACTGGCTGGAAGACTTCCTAAGTAGTAGAACGCAGTACGTTGTTCTCGACGGTGACTGTTCATCAGAGACGAGTGTATCGTCAGGCGTGCCCCAGGGGAGTGTGATAGGACCGCTATTATTTTCTATCTATATAAATGATCTGATGGACAGAGTAAGTTGTAATTTGCGGCTGTTTGCTGATGATGCTGTGGTGTATGGGAGGGTGTCGTCTGTAACTGACTGTAATAGCATGCAGGTTGACTTAGACAAAATTTCTAGTTGGTGCGAAGAATGGCAGCTAGCTCTCAATGTAGAAAAATGTAAGGTGATGCGCATGAGTAGAAAAAACAATCCTATAATGTTCGAATACAGAATCAGTAGTGAGCTTCTTTATGCGGTCGCATCGTTCAAATATCTAGGCGTAACATTGCAGAGCGATATGAAATGGAACGAGCATGTAAGGACAGTTGTGAGTAAGGCAGACAGCCGACTTCGGTTTATTGGGAGAATTTTGGGAAGATGTACTTCAACTGTAAAGGAGACCGCGTATAAAACGCTTGTACGACCACGTCCTGAGTATTGTTCAAGTATTTGGGACCCGCAGCAGATCGGTTTGAAGGAAGACATAGAGGCGGTTCAGAGGCGAGCAGCTAGAATTGTTACCGGTAGGTTCGACCAATGCGCGAGTGTCACGGAAATGCTCCGGCAACTCAATTGGGGATCGCTGGAAGAAAGACGACGTTCTTTTCGTGAATTTCTGTTAAGTAAATTTAGAGGGCCGGAATTTGAAGCTGAGTGTAGTACGATCTTGCTGCCGCCTACTTACATTTCGCGTAAAGATCACAAAGACAAGATAAGAGAAATTAGGGCTCGTACGGAGGCATATAGGCATTCTTTTTTTCCTCGTTCAATTTGGGAGTGGAATAGGAAAGGAAATGCCTAGTAGTGGTACAGTGTACCCTCCACCACGCACCTTACGGTGAATTGCGGAGTATGTATGTAGATGTAGATGTAGGGGATGAGGACTGAAAGGGAAGCGTGGAGGAGGAAGGATGGGGGGTGAGGGGGGATGAGGGAGGGTATCACAAGGACTTTCGGAAAAGGGGAGGGAGAGGAAAGCCAAGTGAGTGTGTGTGTGTGGGAGGGGGGGGGTGGAGGATAGGATGATTGGGGAAAGGAAAGAGGGGGCATACAAAAATGGGGAATGATTAATGTTGGTAGGAGAGGTAGATATCGGGACAGAGGGGGTCATCCGGGAGGGGAAGGTAACGGAAATTATCCTCGGAGAGGATGTGGAGAGTTTGGAGGTGAAGGGAGGGAGGGTTAACAAGGTAACGGCGTGTTTGAACTAACATGCACTGCCAGTTATATTCAGAACTACTGAGCAACATGGTTTTTGAACTACAATGTAACTTGGCATTTTTTACATCAAGAAACAATCATGAATCAGTAGTTCCCAAGCATTTTCAATTCTACCATAAATGGGATTCTCAGACTCAGCATTGCGGAAGATGGCCAGTGCAGATATGAGTCAGAGACAAGTGAATACAGTACTGTGATGCCATGCAATCTCGTGTCAAACAAGTTAAATCAAAAGAATAAGATATTATAAATGAATATTTTCTGTGCAATAGTTTGACAACGACTGCTTAGCGAAAAAAAGATAGATTCCAAAATCTGTTGCTTCCATTATTTTATGTTAAAAGTAAACCATTTTCTGAAAGGAAACTTTTTTCACCGACTAATGCAGATTTTTGTTCCTTTTCACAAATAATGTTTTTCTTATTTAGCGGCGCAGCAGATGATTCTACTTTCAGCTTTGAGCCCATGCTTTGCTTGTATCAAATCTATGTGCGTATACGATACATTGCGTGGCAGGGCAAAAACATCTCCCCCAAAGAATTGTGATAATGCGTTCGAAGAATAAGGCACTGCGTACATCCCGTAGAGCCAAGGTACATGCCTACTGCCTAGGATCACGAGTTTTCAGGAAGTAGCTTGGCGAGCAGACACTGGAATGTAGCACAAAGTATGAACCACATTCGTAGCATGATCAAATGTTAAATCTGTTATTCTTAAGCGAAGTCATTCACCACACTAAGACGACTGTGAGTACCTTCTCTTTTTATGTTAATGGGAATATTGTAACAAAATGCGTTTCACAGACTGAAACGATATACTGCAACAGTGTCTTCGACGTGGCTTTAGGACACATACAGTTAATCTATTTCTGTCCTCACTATGAAACAATATTTGGGACAGAAGTGCCCACAGGGGGTCACTGAAATTTCGAGGGGGGGGGGGAGTGAAAACGTGAAATGAAAGGTATTTAATTTCAATATTAAATGCCAAAACCATATTTATTAGGTAATAAACTAGGAATCCAAATATCTTGAGTGGGGGTGGCCACCTTTGATTTAGGATTACACAGAAACGAACGCAGAGTTGTTAATTGCTAATTTCTTACCTTGCCGTTAGTGCTCTAACAGGAAAATATTCACTCACCTGTTTCTTGTCTCAGAAATACACTGAGAAAGTGGTGAAATCAATTTAATTCGCTAACGAAAGATGGACAATGAACAAGCCGGTAACTTGGAGGAGTAAACAATGAACTGCTGCAACAATGTAGGCAAGTAAGCAGCTGGAGCTAGTTGCCATCACAGAACATCAATATGTGTTGTCATCACCTTCTTTGTACGAAGTTTCAATAAATTGTTCATATATCGGCTGTGACCTCCGCCACGTACCATCAAGCGTTAATGCTCTTTTTTTTTTTTTTTTTTTTTTTTTTTTTTTTTAGAATAAGCAACGTATCGTAAAATGATTGATGTAATGAGGCAGTGAAAATTATTTTTGAAGAAAATTAATTACGTGCTGAGTCGTGAAACATTCGTGTTTTAAGCCCCCCCCCCCCCAAACATGTACACAGAAAATTACAGCCCAGGTTGGGATCTACTTGGACTATAGGCCTGCTGCACCATGGTTACTAGAATGACATGACGTCCTACTGCGCATTACATGTCGATCATTATACAGCAGACGCGAAATATTGACCACTGAGGCAGGGCCGGCCCCAGGGATTTTGCCTTCCCGTGCAAAAATTTAAAGCGCCCCCCCCCCCCCCCCCGGCTGGCATTTTTCGACTTCGTCAGCTTTATATGACGTCTTATTTTCACATACTACACTCACACGTCTCTTGGTCGTGAAAATGTCTTTAAGACCATAGCAGCGTCAGTTTCCCATTTACATTTTAAGCAATAACTTCAAAATTCAGATGTCCACCAAGATTAATTTAGGTCAGTGGCAGAGCATAAAACTAAAATCTGTTCAATTTTTCTACTTCCTTGACTAGAGGGGACTGCGGACTGCGGCGCTTCAGTCACGGTCTGCACGGCCACTACGGTCGGGGGTTCGAATTCCCCCTCGGGCATGAATATTTGTGCAGTCCGTAGTTAGGTAGTTCATAAGTAGTTTGTAAGCTTAGGGACTGATGACCCCGTAGTTAAGTCCCATAAGTTCTACAAACATTTGAACATTTTTTTGACTAGAGGTGGATCATTTTACCGACTAATTGCTGTGTATATCACAAGTTCCGCGAAAGCACTTGGTACAGAGACATTTATCTACACAGGCGACACATACTCGTCGCAGCTCATAATTAGACAAAGAAACAATAGGATCCCTGCTCACTGCGTACTGAACTAGGACTGGAACGTAAAAAATATAAATACAAGCGGTAATCTACCATTGCTACTGTCCAAGCGGTACCATCAATTAACCGAATTAAAAATATCTCAGACAACAATAAAAAAACGTAGTGTACTACGTGAAGCCTCAACAATGACTTTGCACAGGCATTAATGTCAACCTATTTCATGACTAGACAAAACAAATGTAGCCATACTCTACAACAAATCTACACTAAGCAAATAACTGAAAAAGTATAATCATATTTTACTTATTTCGCGATACCGTTATGGGTGCAAGCAGTGATCTCTAAGTATAGAGATCAATGGGTGCAAGCCAACAACCAGTGGTGTTCTACGTGTGACGAGTGGAACCTCGTTTTGAGCGAAAGTAACAGAATACAATGTAATTCCTGCCATCAACAGGAAATCAACAAGTTATTTTACATCAAATCAAATAACATACCGTAACATTTTACTGAGTACAGCAACGTCTAAATTACAGTGAAATATTCTGATTTTTTTCTAAAAGCCCTGCATTTGATAGCATTTAGTAGATATTTAATTAATCTTTAACTATTACAAATGAGGAAATTCTTTCGTTGCAGACTCTAACAATACGTACAGATGTTATTCATAGGTCAAGGAGGCCGTAATATACAGTTTTTATTACTAGAAATCAGTGTAAGTTTTCTGGCCGTAGTAAATAGTAGCAGTCTGTTCCTTTGTGTTTATGCTTATATCGCACCTGTTTTCTTAAATTAATGTTAAACGAAACACTGCCGTAGTTGACCGCAAGAATACGCCTCGCCCTTCTACCGCTTCTCACGATCGACAGTGACGTCACGCGGAAGCTCCCGAACCAGTCTACCCGAACGCTGCCGAGCACATTGGCTCAAGCTTCTAGCAGGAACCTTTCATGTTTATTTTGGTTGTAGGATAACGCAATATCACTGTGTCTGTATCAATGTGTTTCAAATTGAAAAATTTGTATTTCCAACTTATTTTCACATTTCTACTTTTATGCAAGTAACTTCCACTTTTCATTGTCTTGTTTAATTTAACCTATCGGAAGTACATAGAAATTCAGCAATTTGCCGCCCCCAAAAATCTGCCGCCCTGGGTGACGTCACGGCCGGCCCGCCCGCCCTGCACTGTGGTATTGACGAAGAAAGACCTAGAGTAACTCGAAACCATTAGCAAGACAATAGAGTGAAAATAAAATATGTTACATATAAGCGAAACGACTATAAAATTATAGACGTCTTGTATTTTAGCGTAAAATACTCTCGGTGTTCTCGCCGCGTCAATTATGAGTAGGAGCCCGAGCTTTCGACTATATCCTCCATAGTCGTCTTCAGAGGTAAAACTGACTGCCGTGAACTAGTTGGAAGCGTGAGCCAGTACTCTTGTTTCTTCAAACAAAATCCGATGTTTATTTAACAGGCTGTGCTCAACCACCGCAGATTTTTCTAAATGCCTGTATTTCAGGTGACGCCGATGTTCAACGCAGCGTTCAGAAACAGTTCTTATTGACTGCCCCACGTAATTTTTGCCACACTCGCACGGAATGCTGTATATTCCCGGCACTCTCAGACCGAGGTTGTCTTTGACGAGTGGCATCATTTCTTTCGTCTTCTTGGGAGGACGAAAGACAGGTCGGATCCCCTGCCTATTTAGGACTCTTCCGATTTTCCTGCTTGTTGCACCGCAGAATGGAAGCCGCGCGATGTGTTGGTCCTCTTGATCTGTTGAAATTGCATCCTGTCTAGGTTTCCTCGACAGTGTGGACCTAATATCACGGGAGGAATATCCATTCTTTCTGAAGACCTTCTTCAGGTGGTTGATCTCAGAGTCGAGGCGGTTTTCGTCTGAAATAATCCTTGCTCTGTGTACCAAGGTGTTCAGCATAGCTTTCTTCTGACGCGGCAAGAACACCGAGAGTATTTTACGCAAGAACTATTTCGCGAAAGACTTCGTACTCACGACTTGCATTTTAGTTTGCTTTTCCTTTTTAAGCCTCCAGCAGTACGATCTACTTTAATAAGTAGCATATTTCTGTGACCAATAAAGTACTGAAGATGCCTGCGTTTTCCACGAAAAGGAAAATCTCCTCTAATGAAAAGGCCAACGCAATGAACTTATCCTGCCAACAGTTCCGATTCAAATAGGAAAGTGTACTCATTTCTGTTGTATCACTCGAGATGCCCAAGACCTCGACCTTCACCATCATTTCTCTGGACTCAGTCCTCGGTATTCAATGTCAGTGGCGCTGATGCTGTATACACAATGAGTGTGGCAACTTAACAATAAGCTCGCGATAAACAATTAGGCTTGTTTGTTAATGTCGCTTTTATCTGTTCATAGTTTTGACAAACAACAAGCGTGTTTGTGAATTATGAACAGAAACCAGTCGCAAAAATTTCTTTATTGTCTCAAACTTAGATAAACAACATACTGAAGAATACGTTCACGGTTTGTGGACTAATCTTCAACATGAAGATTGGGACAAACTGTAGGTTTTAAACTACGTTTTATCCATTGATAATGTTCACACAGTCACCGAAATATAGACTTGCGACAACAAAAAAATATCTATTCATACTTCACATTATTATAACAGTCGCTGAGCTAGGTGATTCCATACGGAATCAAACTTTATTACATGCGACTTTGCCAACTCTTAATGAAAATTTCTTTTCATGCTTTGCTGTTACATTAAGTTATTCTGTATTGAAATATTTTACTTTTTAAACGTAAAAATATCTACGATGCTGGCCATTCAAAATGCAACAACAAGAAATACCGGAAAAAATTGCAGCGAAATTTATCAGGGGAGGGGGGGGGGGGGTAACGTGTTGTTCAAAGATGATTGAAAATGCAGCCCCATGTGAAAATGGTGACATCAGCATTTGAGCATACCCGCCACTTCTGTTGATAACCAGAGGTGCCGACTTTTGAAAATCCGTGTCGGTGCTCTATATCACGGTTCACAAATGTTCGAAACCAACCCTCCTGAAAATCACGTTCATGCATTTTTGAATGAGCAATAATTGATAAAAGTAAATAGATAGTTGTCTGGCATTTTAAAGAGAGAAGGAAGAAGGAGGAGGAAGAAAAGGAAAGCATAGATGCATTAGGACACTTCAATAAAGCGATATAGTTGGCCGAAGTGGATATTTCGATATAAGTAACACCCCAAAACTTCTACACGACCAATGAAATAATTTTTCACTGTACACTAATCTAATACATTTTGTGAGAAGCTATTCTTTCTGACAAAAGCGTTTGGTAGAACACCGTCACCAAGGTTTAATGAAATCTTTGAAATATTTTGAATTTTGAAGTCCGACATCAAATTTTTTTGGTCAGTTCCAAGCAAGAGCTGTATACTTCATCGAAACTTTCATCACTTCGAGGTAACTTCATGACATCTCTGACAGTATTAATATAATCCAAGGTTTTTTTAAGCCTGAGAGAAAAGCATTACAAATTTCAACTGAATCTATAATTTTAATAACGAGGGAAATGCAAACGATTGACTTTAGCATCAGCATCAGATTCTTCAAGCTAAATTCCTGAAAGAACACAATTGAATGTTCACAAATACGTACACCTGAAAGGTCAAAAGGACCGACGTTCTTCAGGATGAATAAAGCTAGCATAGTGGCTAAAACACCGACACTCATTACTACTTGTTTGGGGACCCGCGTACAAAACTGATCATTTCTTTCACTGTGAAATATCGTCTCTCGCTATGGTCACGTTTTGCATTGCCTCTTGAGTCATAAGGTAGGTTTTCATTATTCCCGATTTTTTAAAAATGTATACAATTTTATTTTCCATCTCAATTTTATGTGGTTACTCTGCAACCCCCAAAAATTCTTGGGGCTGTACGAGCCCAGGAGCCCCCGTGAGTCGGCGCCCCTCTCGATAACCATGCCTACACGCCTCGGAACTGAATCAAACAGCCCAGTTATAGCAGTCCATGCTGTTTACACATATTGCCAAAGTTAATCTTATCCGTAACCTGGGCCAGTTGTTCTAACTTTTCAATAGGCGAGAGGTGGGGACAACGGGGAGGCTAAGGCAACTAATACAATCCTATGGGCAAATGGACACTTAAAACTTTAAACACGATACATACGTACGGTAAATGGCATGAGACCAGTGGCGTAACTATGGGGGGGGGGATGAGGGGGATAGAAGCCCCCCCCAGACCCCGAATAGAAGGAAAAAGAAAGAAAGAAAGAAAGGAATCGTATAACAGAAATCTGGTAGAGGTAAAGATTGGAAACTTGGAGTGCTTTTACCATAAGCTTTCATTGGGTGGGAGTGAATTAGTTTCTTCAACGGGAATGGTAGATGGTAGCCTGTCTGGAAACTGACTAAAATTTTGCTCGTCAAGCAGATCTATCCCCCCCCCCCCAAAGTCAAGTCCTAGTTACGCCACTGCATGACACTATCAATAAATATAGTCTGTGAACTCTCGGGGTAGTTGCTAGTCTCCTACCGAGCGCCTCCCCAGGTGGCGGATAGGGGGATGCTCGCCAGATATGTTGGGTACCGGGGAAATAAAATACCTGGGGTGGACCAAAACTAGTACCAAGGGAACGGCGGTTCCACATGTCAGTGACGGTACCCAACAGTGTCTGTTCCACATGTTAGTGGCGGCTGATAAAGTATACCTCATGGCTAACACCCACTAGGGTGACCCCATATATACACTCGTTGGACTCAACATGAAGAGAAACATCAACGGAAATAGTACCCCAGGTGGTAACCAATCCCCCATCATTCAAGATGGGGCAAGCACGCCATCGGATTCTGGGGAGCCTGCACTTTCATGTACTCCACTACTACTGGCCTCATATACACAAGAACAAAAAAAGAAAAGGAACATCATTTACCTAGCTACAATGAACATAAACTCCCTGTTAAAGGTTGGCAAACTCAAACAAACCTTTGATGTGTTAGAGAAGTATAACATCAAGATAGCGGCATTACAAGAGACTAGATTTCCAGATGAGGATGCAATGAAAACCCAAGGATACCGAATCTATAAAGGAAAACCAGGTGAAAGAGTGATGAAGACAGATCCACAGTTAGGTACTGGCTTTGCTGTACATCATAGAATGGTCGACCATGTTTTAGAATTCACATCTCCCAATGGCAGAACCTCCTCATTATTCTTGAGGTCCTGCAATAGAGCATACACAACAGTTAATTTTCATGCACCTACAAATGACACAATAGGAAAGTTCTGGAAGCAATGGAATACTACTGGAACACCCTAGAAGAGACCCCAGACAAGATCCCAGACCACCACACTATTATATTGATGGGTGACTTCAATGCACAAGTTGGCAAGGAAAAGAAGTACCGCAGGTTGGTAGGCGATTACTCAACATACAAGAGGACCAACAGAAATGGCGAGCGCCTCATAACACTATGTGACAATTACAACCTGGTCCTAAAATCAACTGCGTTCAAGCAACTACTAAGGAAGGCCGTGACCTGGAAGAATCGAAATCACATGCTGGATGAATTTCAATTAGACCATTTGGCTATTGACAGGAGATACCACAAGGAAATACAAAATGTCAAGGTAATAAAGAGAGCAAACCTCGACTCTGACCACTATCTCTCCCTAATTAAGACCAACCTACAACCCTTGAGAAGAGCACACAATACCCCAAAGGTCTCCAGAATACCAAGGTTTAACACCCAACGGCTGAGTGACAAGGACTGCGACTTCCAAACCATCCTCAAGAAGAACACACAAAAACAAGGATGGCCTAATCTTCAAAAGGCTCTACTGGATGCCGTTCATGCATCCATACCTGCTTCATCGAACAAAGGGAAGCACACCTGGTGGACCACAGAATGTGATGTAGTTACAGAGAAAAGGCGCAGAGCCTGGATCAAGTGGAATCAGCGCAAATATGAGGCCACCATCAGGCATTTATGGAGCAAGGAAAACAACAGCATGTATCATCTGTAAAACCAAGAGTAACTATAACAAGTCTCAAATACTAAAGGCAAAAGAAGACTTCAAGAAATCAGTTCCAGAGATCTCTATAAAGAACTCAAGAAACAGACTACTTCATACACAGCCCCAACCCTACATCTCAGAGTGCCTGATGGGAACTCCAAATTAATGAAAGTGACTGCACAAACAACTTTACAGATAACTTTCGGAAACTCCTCAATGCAGAACAACCTAAAGAGAGACTTGCTTTCACCGAGCCCGCTATCAGGAACCAGGGCTATGTACCACGCAACAGGGCAGAAATAGGGAAGATAATCAAAGACTTTAAGAACAACAAGGCCCCAGGTGAAGATGGTATAGTTGCAGAAATGTGGAAGCATGTAGATGACCAGTCCGTACACCCATATCATTGAGGACATTTGGAGAACAGAGGTATTGACAGAGGGATGGACCCCAGCTGTGATCCATCCGTTACACAAGAAAGGAAGTAAGACCGACCTCAACAACTACAGATGCAACTCCTTGTTGCTTATAACCTACAAGATCTTCTCTAAAGCCATGCAAACTAGAGTCACCAAACAGCTATACTCCCAACTAGGCGAATACCAGGCTGGTTTCCGGGTGAGTAGGTCCTGCACAGAGCAGATTCAAAACCTCAAGACAATCCTCTCATATAGGAGCCTAGGGGGACATCCCTGGGTAGCCATTATGGTAGATTTAAAAAAGGCATATGACTCAATAGATCAACAAACCCCTTCACTACCTTGTGGGAACTAGGTCTCGATGAGAAGACTACCAGACTGGTCCAGACTACCATGAATAACATCACCTCCAAAGCCAAGTTTAGGGGTGAACTCTCAGCAAGCTTTCCCATCCCGACAGGAGTCCGGCAGGGGGATGGCCTCTCGTGCATCCTCTTCAAATGCATTCTGGAAAAAAATCATCGAAGAATGGACTTCCACATTGCCACTAGAAGCAGGAGTGAAGCTTGGCTACAAGAAAGATAACATTGTACCATGTGTAGCCTTTGTTGATGATCTCACCCTCTTGGCCAACAGCATGGAGGAGACTACTCATCAACTACAGAGCCTCTATAATGTTGCACTAAAAACCGGCTTGAAAATCAACGTACATAAGACTGAGTTCATCACTAATATCATATGGGCTTTTTCTACAATCCCACTAGGAAATAATAATATATGTAAAGCTCCTGCAGTCAAGTACTTGGGAGAATGGATTTCAGCAAGTGAGAGCGAAACCTTGGTCATAGACGCCAGGTGCACCAAGTTAGAGAGAGCCTACCATTCCTGTAAGAATATCTATACCTCCAAGAATCTATCCAAGAACTTAAAACTGAAGCACTACAACTCGGTAATAAGACCCTCTGCACTCTATGCCTCCGAGTGCTTCTTGATGAATCGAAAGGGCCCTCTCAGGAAACTAGAACTTAAAGAGGGGAAGATCCTGAGGATAATATTAGGAGCCATAAGAGAGGAAAACCGTACTTAGAGAATCAGGCACGATAACGAACTGTTTGAACACCAGGAAGAGATAGTCACATTTATGAGGAAAAGGCGACTGACCTATGGGCACATGACCCGCCTGCATCACTTGAGCCTCACGAAGAAGAACCTCACAGTAACAAGCAGGGGAAAGACGTCCAAAGCTAAGTGATTCACCTCTGTTAGATCAGACTTAAAGGAACTGCAGATCGCATTACAGATAACCGAGAACCGAACGCAATATCGTCAGGCCATCCTACATGGAGTCTTCCCACTAACTCTCACAAGCAAGAAGTGTACAGGCACCACCAGACCTAAATGAACGGATGAGAGGAAGCAGGCTCACAGCCAGAAGATGAAGGCGTACTGGGCCAAGAAAAAGCAGAAGACACTAGCTGAGAATTAAGACGACCCTCGTGGTCCCTAGTAGGCCGAAACGAACTGAAAAAAATAGTCTGTGAACTGAAGTGCGTAGGTAACGCGTGTGCACTGAAAATTCAATTGGAAGCAACAACTTGACGACCTGCTGAAACGTTTGAGCATAACGTATTCCACCTTCTGTTCGTTATGGTATTATAGTTATTGCAAATTTTGGTGACAAACATCTCAGTAAATCAGCTTACTATGCCTATTTTCATCCACTGCTTTCCTATGAATCATATTTAGGGATAATTCATCACTGAGGAAATAAGTATTCATTCCACAAAAGCTTGTAATTAGAATAATTTGTTGAGCCCATCCATAACATCTTGCTGACACTCGTTTAATGACCTAGGGATCTTCACAGTAACTTCACGATCCCACTCCCATGAACCGCAGACATTGCCGAGGTGGGGTGGCTTGCGTGCCTCAACGATACAGATAGCCGTACCGTAGGGACAACCACAGCGGAGGGGTATCTGTGGAGAGGCCAGACAAACGTGTGGTTCCTGAAGAGGGGCAGCAGCCTTTTCAGTAGTTACAGGGGCAACAGTCTGGATGATTGACTGAGCCGGCCTTGTAACATCAGCTAATGTGGCTTTGCCACACAGCTACTGCGAACGGCTGAAAGCAAGGGGAAACTACAGCCGCTACCTTTCCCGAGGACATGCAGCTCTACTGTATGAACATATGATGATGTCATCCTCTCGGGTAAAATATTCCGGAGGTAAAATAGTCCCCCATTCGAATCTCCGGGCGGGGACTACTCAGGAGGATGTGATCATCAGGAAAGACAATACTGGCATTCTACGGGTCGGAGCGTGGAATATTAGATCCCTTAATCGAGCAGGAAAATTAGAAAATTTAAAAAGGGAAATGGATAGGTTGAAGTTAGATATAGTGGGGATTAGTGAAGTTCGGTGGCAAGATGAAAAGGATTGCTGGTCAGGTGAGTACAGGATTGTTGTTGTTGTGTTGTTGTGGTCTTCAGTCCAGAGACTGGTTTGATGCAGCTCTCCACCCTACTCTATCCTGAGCAAGCCTTTTCATCTCCTCATAAGAACGACAACCCACATCCACTTGAATCTGCTTACTATACGCGTCTCTTGGTCTCCCTCTGCGATTTTTACCCCACACACTTCCCTCCAACGCTAAATTCACAATTCCTTGATGTCTAAGAATGTGTCCTACCAATCTATCCCTTCTTTTAGTCAAGGTATGCCAGAAATTTCTTTTCTCCCCAATTCGGTTCAGTACCTCCTCATTAGTTACGCGATCCACCCACCTAATCTTCAGCATTCTTCTGTAGCACCACATTTCAAAAGCCTCTATCCTCTTTCTGTCCACACTGCTTATCGTCCATGTTTCACTCCCATACAAGGCAACACTCCATACAAATGCCTTCAGAAAGGACTTCCTTAGGCTTAAATCAATATTCGATGTTAACAAATTTCTCTTTTTCAAAAACGCCTTTCTACCCATTGCCATTCTGCATTTTATATCATCTGTACTGCGACCATCATTTGTTATTTTACTGCCCAAGTAACAAAACTCATCTACCTCCTTTATTGTTTCGTTACCTAATCTAATTCCTTCAGCATCACCTGATTTTCTTACACTGCACTCCATTACCCTTGTTTTACTCTTGTTAATGTTCATCTTATATGCACCTTTCAGCACACTGTCCATTCCGTTCAATTGCTCTTCCAGGTCCTTTGCTGTATCTGACAGAATTACTATGTCGTCGGCAAAACGCAATGTTTTTAATTCTTCGCCCTGAACTTTAATTCCTTCTCCAAATTTCTCCTTGCTTTCCTTTATAGCTTGCTCAATGTACAAATTGAACAACATTGGGGAAAGGCTACAACCCTGTCTTACTCCCTTTCCAACCAATGCATCCCTTTCATGCCCTTCAACTCTGACAACCGCTGTCTGGTTTTTGTACAAGTTGTAAATAACCTTACGTTCCCTATATTTTACTCCTGCTTGCTTCAGAACTTGAAAGAGTTTATTCCAATCAACATTGTCAAAAGCCTTCTCCAAATCTACAAAAGCTAGAAATGTTGGTTTGCCTTTTCTTAATCTATCTTCTAGGATAAGCCGTAATGTGAGTATTGCCTCCCGTGTTCCTACATTTCTCCTGAACCCAAACTGATCTTCCCCGAGGTCGGCTTCTAGCACCTTTTCCATCCTTCTGTATATAATTCTTGTTAATATTTTGCAACCATGACTTATTAAACTGATGATTCTGTAGTTTTCACACCTGTCTGCACCCGCTTTCTTTGGAATGGGGATTATAACATTTTTCTTAAAGTCTGAGGGTACTTCACCTGTCTCATACATCTTACACACAATGTGAAACAATTTTGTCATGGCTGGTTCTCCCAGAGACTTCAGTAGCTCTGACGGGATATCATCTACTCCAGGGGCCTTGTTTCGACTTAGATCTTTCAGTGCTCTGTCAAATTCATCTCTCAGTATAGTATCTCCTATTTCATCATCATCTACATCCTCTTCCCTTCCTACAATATTGTCTCGAAGTTCATTTCCTTTGTAGAGCCCCTCTATATACTCTTTCCACCTTTCAGCTTTCCCTTCTTTGCTGAGAATTGGTTTTCCATCAGTGTTCTTGATATTCATAGAGCTGTTTTTCTTATCGCCAAATGTTTCTTTTATTTTCCTGTAGGCTGTATCTATTTTTCCCCTATTTATACAGTCTTCTACATCCTTGCATTTGCCTTCTAGCCATTCCTGCTTAGCCATTTTGCACTTCCTGTCAATCTCATTTCTTAGTCGTCTGTACTCCATTTTGCCTGTTTCATTTACTGCATTTTTATACTTTCTCCTTTCATCGATTAAATTTAGTATCTCCTGTGATATCCAAGGATTCTTTGTAGGTCTTGCCTTCCTACCTATTTTGTCCTCTGCTGCCTTCACTATTTCATCTCTCAATTTTACCCATTCCTCCTCAACTGTTTTATTTTCCCCTGTTTCTGTCAATTGTTGCCTGAAGCTCCCTCTGAAATTCTTAAGAACTTCAGGTTCCTTCAATTTATCTAGGTCCCATCTCCTTATTTTCCTACCTTTCTGTAGTTTCTTCAGTTTCAGCCTACAGTTCATAACCAACAAGTTATGGTCAGAGTCTATGTCTGCCCCTGGGTATGTCCTACACTTCAAAACCTGGTTCCGAAATCTATGTCTTACCATTATAAAATCTATCTGGTATCTCCCGGTGTACAAAATCAATTGGGGGTATCACAGGAGTAGGATTGATAATGAATAAGAAAATAGGAATGCGGGTAAACTACTATGACCAGCACAGTGATCGCATTATCATTGTCAAGATAGATACGAAGCCAACACCGACAACAGTAGTACAGGTTTATATGCCAACTAGCTCTGCCGATGATGAGGAAATCGAAGAAATATATGAGGAGCTAAAGGAAATTATTCAGACAATTAAGGGAGAGGAAAACGTAATTGTTATGGGAGACTGGAATTCGGTAGTAGGACAAGGAAGGGAAGGGAAGATAGTAGGTGAATATGGTCTGGGCAAAAGGAATGAAAGAGGAAGCCGCCTGGTAGAATTTTGCACAGAACATAATTTAGTTATAACAAAAACCTGGTTCAAGAATCATAAAAGAAGGTTGTATACGTGGAAGAGACCAGGAGACACCGGAAGGTATCAGATAGATTTTATAATGGTAAGACATAGATTCCGGAACCAGGTTTTAAACTGTAAAACATACCCAGGGGCAGATATAGACTCTGACCATAACTTGTTGGTTATGAACTGTGGCTGAAACTAAAGAAACTACAAAAAGGTAGGAAAATAAGGAGATGGGACATGGATAAATTGAAGGAACCTGAGGTTCTTAAGAATTTCAGAGGGAGCTTTAGGCAACAATTGACAGAAACAGGGGAAAATGAAACAGTAGAAGAGGAATGGGTAAAATTGAGAGATGAAATAGTGAAGGTAGCAGAGGACAAAATAGGTAGGAAGGTAAGACCTACAAAAAATCCTTGGATATCACAGGAGATACTAAATTTAATCGATGAAAGGAGAAAATATAAAAAGGCAAAATGGAGTGCAGATGACTAAGAAATGAGATTTCCAGGAAGTGCAAAATGGCTAAGCAGGAGTGGCTAGAAGGCAAATGCAAGGATGTAGAAGAATGTATAAATAGGGGAAAAATAGATATAGCCTACAGGAAAATAAAAGAAACATTTCGAGATAAGAAAAACAGATCTATGAATATCAAGGACACAGATGGAAAACCAGTTCTCAGCAAAGAAGGGAAAGCTGAAAGGTGGAAAGAGTATATAGAGGGGCTCTACAAAGGAAATGAACTCCGAGACAATATTGTAGGAAGGGAGGAGGATGTAGATGAAGATGAAACAGGAGATACTGTACTGAGAGAAGAATATGACAGAGCCCTGAAAGACCAAAGTCGAAACAAGGCCCCTGGAGTAGATGATATTTCCTCAGAGCTACTGAAGTCTCTGGGAGAACCAGCCATGACAAACCTGTTTCACCTGGTGCGTAAGATGTATGAGACAGGTGAAGTACCCTCAGACTTTAAGAAAAATGTTATAATCCCCATTCCAAAGAAAGCAGGTGCAGACAGGTGTGAAAACTCCAGAACCATCAGTCTAATAAGTCATGGTTGCAAAATATTAACACGAATTATATACAGAAGGATGGAAAAGGTGCTAGAAGCCGACCTCGGGGAAGATCAGTTTGGGTTCAGGAGAAATGTAGGAACACGGGAGGCAATACTCACTTTACGGCTTATCCTAGAAGATAGATTAAGAAAAGGCAAACCTACATTTCTAGCTTTTGTAGATTTGGAGAAGGCTTTTGACAATATTGATTGGAATAAACTCTTTCAAGTTCTGAAGCAAGCAGGAGTAAAATATAGGGAACGTAAGGTTATTTATAACTTGTACAAAAACCAGACAGCGGTTATAAGAGTTGAAGGGCATGAAAGGGATGCAGTTGTTGGAAAGGGAGTAAGACAGGGTTGTAGTCTTTCTCCATTGTTATTCAATTTGTACATTGAGCAAGCTATAAAGGAAAGCAAGGAGAAATTTGGAGAAGGAATTAAAGTTCAGGGTGAAGAATTAAAAACATTGCGTTTTGCCGACGACATTGCAATAATCTCAGAGACAGCAAAAGACCTGGAAGAGCAGTTGAAGGGAATGGACAGTGTGCTGGAGGGTGTATATGGGATGAACATTAACAAGAGCAAAACTAGGGTAATGGAGTGCAGTGTAAGGAAATCAGGTGATGCTGAAGGAATTAGATTGGGAAACGAAGCAATAAAGGAGGTAGATGAGTTTTGCTATTTGGGCAGTAAAATAACAAATGATTGTCGCAGTACAGAGGATATAAAATGCAGAATGGCAATGGGTAGAAAAGCGTTCTTGAAAAAGAGAAATTTGTTAACATCGAATATTGATTTAAGCCTAAGGAAGTATTTTCTGAAGGCATTTGTATGGAGTGTTGCCTTGTATGGGAGTGAGACATGGACGATAAACAGTGCGGACAGGAAGAGGATTGAGGCTTTTGAAATATGGTGCTACAGAAGAATGCTGAAGATTAGGTGGGTGGATCGCGTAACTAATGAGGAGGTATTGAACAGAATTGGAGAGAAAAGAAATTTCTGGCATACCTTGACTAAAAGAAGGGATAGATTGGTAGGACACATTCTTAGACATCAAGGAATTGTGAATTTAGCATTGGAGGGAAGTGGGTGGGGTAAAAATCGCAGAGGAAGACCAAGAGATGGATACAGTAAACAGATTCAGACAGATGTAGGTTGCCGTTCTTATGTGGAGATGAAGAGGCTTGCTCAGGATAGGGTATTGTGGAGAGCTGCATCAAACCAGTCTCCGGACTGAAGACCACAACAACAACAATATATATATATATATATATATATATATATATATATATATATATATATATATATATATATATATATATAATGAAATTTGTTATTAATAACCCAACACAGTTCAAAAATAACATCAGTGTGCATAGCTTGAATACTCAAAAAATAAAATGTCCAAATGTTTGTATAGCTCATGGGACTTAATTACGGGGTCATCGGTCCCTAAACTTACAAACTACTTATGGACTAGCTAATACTAAGGACGGCTCAAATATCCATGCCCGAGGTGGGATTCGAACCCCCGACCGTAGTGGCCGTGCAGAACGTGACTGGCGCGCCGCAGTCCTCTCGGCCACCGCGGCCGGCGCTTGAACACTAGAAGAAATTATGATCTACACTATTCAAGGTTAAATCTAACTTTGGCACGGAAGGGGGTGAATTATGCTGCCACAAAAGTATTTGATCAGATAACATCAAATATCTGTCATATAGCCAAATGAAAGAATTTCTGAATGACAACTCCTACTCAGTAGCAGAATTTCTACTTAAAATTAGTACTTATACAAAATAATAATAATAAATGTATGTCATGTAATGTTATCTTTTACTAAAATAACACGTTGCACAACATTTCGAAATCTCCTATTCACGAACTATGAAACAAGTATTAATCTAATCTAACGGGCAGCGACCCCGTACGGTTGTTGTAATGTGGCCGCTGGAAAGTTCCAAAGGTATGGGAGGAAAGCAGGCTCAAACACTTCAACTAATATTATCTGAAAGCTTACTATCGGCAGTGCGGGAGTGGAATAGAATACCACCCCAAACGAGTAGTCCTATGACGATGCAAACGTTAACACATCAACGGTTTCTCACCACGATGTCACACATGTGTGTAAAGCTTATGGGACTTAACTGCGAGGTCCCTAAACTTACAAACTACTTATGAACTAACAGATACTAAAAACAACACAAACATCCAATCCCAAGGAATGATTCTAACCTCCTACGCGGGAGGCCGCGTGATCTGTAACGAGGCGCTCCAGACCGATCGGCTACTCCCGCGGGACACCACGATTCTCCGGATTTTAACCCGGCCATTGAGAATCGGTGTTTGTCGGTAAAAATAATGTCGTTACAATCCCAATTATGCCTACACCAGGCTGTTCCAACAGACAGCTTCGTGAGCGGGAGCGCTCACGAGCGCTCACTACCCCGATTCTCGGCGGACATAAAGTAAACAGACGCGCTCGCTTAGTTCTCTCAAAGGGTAGTTGTGACAACAGCAAAAATGTGTAGTTGCCAAAGCCCAGTGACACAATGTCTAATGTCACAAAACTTTTATTGCGGAGAAGAATTCAATCTACAGCATCATTACAAATGTTCAAATGTTTGTAGAACTTATGGGACTTAACTACAGGGTCATCAGTCCCTAAACTTACAAACTACTTATGAACTAGCTAATACTAAGGACGGCACAAATATCCATACCCGAGGGGGGATTAGAACCCCCCGACCGTAGGCCGTGCTGAACGTGACTGGCGCGCCGCAGATGGCTCGGCCACCGCGGCCGGCACATCATTACAGAAAGAAAAGGACAGCCCCTATGTTTGATCGTGTTTATCACATCCCTACAATTTCTATGAGGAAGCAAACTGCGTCCGTATTTTCTTACACTGTCTTTTCTAAATTGAAAACCTTAGTATTTGTGCCATTTCTTGTGATAATGCTGGATTATCCGAAAGGCCACATATTGGTGCTCCTGTTCAGCCAGTTCTGAAACTTTTAAGACTGGTAGACTTTTGGCTACTCTAGATATGGCAATGAAGGTGGTGTGTTATGCATTTACCTGAAATAAGATATTATGCCTAAACGCAAATGTAACATTTCTTTGCACTATCTTCTCAGAGAACGAAATCTTTGTTATTAAATTCACTGTAAAATACGCACCGAACGAGGTGGCGCAATGGTAAAACACTGGAGTAGCATTCAGGAGTATGGTGGTTCAAATCCACCTCCGGCTATCCAAATTTAGGTTTTCCGTGATTTCCCTAAATCACTCCAGGCAAATGCTGAAATAGTTCCTTTCAAAGGGCGCAGCCGATTGCCTTCCATATTCTTACCGAAAGAACCCGAGCGTAAGCTCCGCCTCTAATGACCACGATGTCGATGGAGCGTTAAACACTACTCTTCCTTCCTTTTGTAAAATTCGTATTACCATATTTACGATTAACATGGTGAAAAATGGGTTTGGTTCAGCGTGATAAATCAGCCAGTCATAATCTGGTTGCTTTTAATACTCTTCTGAAATAATTGATTTCTGCATAAAAATTGGAAACATTGATTATACACGTGATAAGAAATACTCCATACGTCGGTTCCCTGAAACAGGCATTTCAATATGTAAAATAATGCCACCATAAACATGTTTTATTAAATTCAGGTTACGGCGAAGCGGCCGAGCGCATGAGGCGCTATGCTGCGATGTGCGAGGTCATTCCCCGTCGGGGGTTCGAATTCCCGCTCGGGCATGGATGTCTGTGCTGTCTTTAGTATAAGGTAGTTCATAACTAGTTTGTAAGTTTAGGGACTGATGACCCCGCAGTTAAGTCCCATAAGCTTGACAAACATTTGAACATCTATCTAATATATAAAGCAGTGTCCGTATGTGTATACGTGTTGCATACAAATTTACAGTTTTGTTCCAATTGTTATGAAATTTTGTACACGTAAGCTTCAATCCATGAGGGCGGTCGCCGTAAGTGTAAGAATCACATACGATATATAGTTCACGAGATATGATGTCATAAACAATGAGGTGCGCGAAAAACTGCTGCATTTTGCGACAATGCTGCTCATTTTCTCCTAAACAATTGGACCGATTTCAACCAATTTTGGTACACACATTCCTTACCATCAGGTAACAATTGCTGCATGGTTAAGAATTACATACTACACATGGTTCAAAAGATACTACGTCATAGCCAATAGAAATCGCAAAAAAAGCCACATAATACGGCGAGACTTTATAAATACGCTGTATGAGAATGGGAGTACTTACCGACTTGCAACAAACTTTAAACATAATTTCAAACCTTTATTAAACTTTTTGTCGCTGACAACCATAGCAAAACGATGAAAAGAAATAACTTTCTCACTTACTACTTTTCCGCTGTTTATGGAGAAATACTGCAGCATTCTTTATGACGTTACAATTTACAATTATTATACTACAAATTGTAGCCGTAATAAATTTTACAGACAGTATGCACACATATAAATGAATGTTTCCCTACTAAACTGTATCACAGTATGGCACGTAGTTCATGAGATATTATCACATAAACAGTAACGTTCTGCTGTTCATGGACTAAAACTACGGCATCCGGTATGACGTTACAATTTATAATTCCTACACTACAAATTGTAGCTGTAGGAAATTTTATAGACAGTATACACGCATATAGTTGAGTGTACCTTCTAAATTGTATCACAGTACGACATGTAGTTCATCAGATATGAGCACATAAAACGTAACGTTAATGAAAAACCGCCCCATCACGCATCATGTTTTAATCTGTAGATTAGATTAATACTTGTTCCTTAGATCATGTATACGACATTTCGTAATGATGTGGAACGTGTCAGTTTAGTAAATTTTGTCTATACTTGACAATCTATATTTTAAGAAATTTTTTTATTTTATTTATTTATTTATTTATTTTTTATTTTTTTAAGTTTTATCAAAAAATTCATCTACATTGTAGAAGGAGTTGCCATTCAGAAATTCCTTTAATTTCTTTTTAAATACTAGTTGGCTATCTGTCAGACTTTTGATGTTACTTGGTAAGTGACCAAAGACTTTTGTGGCAGCATAATTCACCCCTTTTTGAGCCAAAGTTAGATTTAACCTTGAATAGTGAATATCATCCTTTCTCCTAGTGTTGTAGCTATGCACACTGCTATTACTTTTGAATTGGGTCGGATTGTTAATAACAAATTTCATGAGTGAATATATATATTGTGAAGCTACAGTGAGTATCCCTAGATCCCTAAATAAATGTCTGCAGGATGCTCTTGGGTGGGCACCAGCAATTATTCTGATTACACGCTTTTGTGCAATGAATACTTTTTTACTCAAAGTTGAATTGCCCCAGAATATGATCCCATATGAAAGCAGTGAATGAAAATAAGCGTAGTAAGCTAATTTACTGAGATTTATATCACCAAATTTTGCAATGACTCTGATAGCATAAGTAGCTGAACTCAGACGTTTCAGGAGATCTTCAATATGTTTCTTCCAATTCAGTCCCTCGTCAATGCAAACACCTAAAAATTTTGAATATTCTACCTTAGCTACAGATTTATGTTCAAAGTCTAAATTTATTAATGGTGTCATGCCATTTACTGTATGAAACTGTATATACTGGGTTTTATCAAAGTTTAGTGAGAGTCCATTTGTAGAGAACCACTTAATGACTTTCTGGAAGATATCATTTACAATTTCATCAGTTAATTCCTGTTTGTCAGGTGTGATAGCTATACTTGTATCATCAGCAAAAAGTACTAGCTTAGCATCTTCGTGTATGTAGAATGGCAAGTCATTAATATTTATTAAGAACATCAAAGGACCCAAGACCGAACCTTGTGGGACCCCATTTTTGATAACTCCCCAGTTAGAAGAATTAATTGTCTCATCTACATCATGTGAACTGCTTATTTCAACTTTCTGCACTCTTCCAGTTAAGTATGATTTAAACCATTTGTGCACTGTCCCACTCATACCATAATACTTAAGCTTATCTAGAAGAATCCCATGATTTACACAATCAAAAGCCTTTGAAAGATCACAAAAAATCCCTACTGGTGATGTCCGGTTATTCAAAGCATTTAATATTTCATCAGTGAAGGTATATATAGCATTTTCAGTTGAAAAGCTTTTTTGAAAACCAAACTGACATTTTGTTAGAACTTTATTTATACTAATATGTGAAGCAACTCGAGAATACATAACTTTTTCAAAAATCTTTGATAAGGCTGGCAGAAGTGAGATGGGCCGGTAGTTGTTGACATCGTATGTATCCCCTTTTTTATGCAAAGGTTTAACGATAGCATATTTCAGTCTATCTGGGAAAATACCCTGCTTTAATGAGCTATTACAAATATGACTGAGAATCCTACTTATCTCCTGGGAACAAGTTTTTAATACCCTGCTGGAAATGCCATCAATTCCATATGACCGTTTACTCTTGAGAGAGTTTATTATTCTCCTAATTTCTGAAGGTGAGGTGGGTGGAATTTCAATTGTATCAAATTGTGTGGGTATGGCCTCTTCAATTAATTGCCTTGCTCCTTCTAATGAACATTTAGATCCTATTTTCTCCACAACATTTCAAAAGTAATCATTAAAAATGTTTTCAACTTCTGACTTTTTATTAATAAAGTTTTCATTTGTTTTGATGGTAATACCCTCTTCCTCTGCTCTTGGTTGCCCTGTCTCCCTTTTAATAATATTCCAAATTGTTTTAATTTTATTATCAGAGGAGCTAATCTCAGACATGATGCACATGCTTCTTGATTTTTTAATAACTTTTCTTAATGTAGCACAGTAGCTTTTATAATATTTTATTGTTTCTGGGTTATTACTCTCTCTTGCGGACAGATATAGTTCCCTTTTTCGGTTACACGATGTTTTTATTCCTTTAGTAAGCCATGGTTTTTTGCATGGTTTCTTAGAATTAAATTTTACTAATTTCTTGGGAAAACAGTTATCAAATACCCTTCCAAATGTATCGTGAAATAAATTATATTTTAAATTAACATCAGGTTCCTTGTAAACCTCATCCCAGTCTAACTGCTGTAGACTTTCTTTGAAATTTTTAGTTGTTAAGTCATTAATCGAGCGCACAATTCTGGTGGACAGTTTCGAATTACTGAACGGAGCTATTTCATATACTGTTACTAGTTGTGCACCATGATCCGAAAGACCATTCTCAATGGGACAAGCATTTATGTTGTTAAACTTATCTTGGTCTATAAAAAAGTTATCTATCAATGTACTGCTGTCCTTTACTACCCGAGTAGGAAAATCAATAACGGATGTCAGATTGAATGAGCCAAGTAATCCTTCCAAGTCTTTCTTCCTATTACACTCTTTCAGTGAATCTACATTGAAATCACCACAAATAACAATTTGCTTCCCCCTATCTGACAGACAGCACAACAAGGCATCCAAGTTTTCCAGAAATAACTGAAAGTTTCCTGAAGGGGACCTATATACTGTTACAATTATAAGATAATCACCATTAAGTTTAAGCTGGCAGGCACATGCTTCAATATGCTGCTCTACACAAAACTTTTTTGTTTCTAAATTTTTTACACTGTGATAGCTTTTGGTATATATGGCAACTCCTCCTCTTATCTTATTATCTCTACTTACATTTGAGACTAATTTATATCCACTGACATTCACATTTTCCATACCGGTGACAATGTGATGCTCAGACAGACATAGTATATCTATTACATTATCAGTTTCTATACCATCTAAACAAACTAAAAGCTCGTCTATTTTATTCTTTAGTCCCCCAATATTCTGGTGAAAAATGCTAACATTATTTTTTACTTTACTTTTCTGAGAAATATTTGATTTTTCAACATTTTTAGCACCTGCCTGCCTGTTACTTCTTTACTACTAATTGTATTCCCAAGAGATTTTACACACATGCAGCTCTTATACAAACGAGAATATACCTTAAAAATTGCAGGAATACATAAATAAATAGCCGGGCAACGCCGGGTTTTCAGCTAGTTTTTATTAAATTCCAGTCATGAAACCATGTCATTGATATTCAGAACCGCAGAGCTTTTCCATTAATTATAATAATCAAAGACATAATATTATCAATGAGGATTGGCCTGGTGTCACATGGCAGTTTCAGTTATAGCTGTTTCAGAAGCAATTGTGCCCGTATTGGAATGTAACTGGCAGTTTCTCGTGACGTCACAGCCAGTTTGCTGCTTCTACGCTCGCCGCAGCCGAAGCCATGTACCCCATGCGACACCGGCTCACGGCCACAGAGCATAGAAGGTAGTGTATGTCAATGTTGAACGCTGTCCATCACCTTCTGCCCAAGTCTCTGTTCACCTCAGCTGTTATCTATAGGGAATTTCACACTTGAGTTTTGAGGAAACTCAGTCGTTATGACGTCTTACCTCCTGAACTGTGTGTAGCATTAAGTTGTAATTTCGAAGGTATGTTCGGTAATATATGTGGATACCGTCTAAAAAAAAAAAAAAAAAAAAAAATTGCACAAAAACAGGTATTGATCGAGACGTCATAAATTTCAATGTCAAGGCAAATGCAGTGGTTTTACTGTATGAACAGTGGAAACTTAGTAAGCGAGGAACGTCTTTCAGTTCATGATTTTTCCTGTAGGTTTTCAGATACGAGCCATGTTTAATGTTCCTCGCTAAGTGCTGTCATTCTGAAGAAGTGGATGAATCAAGTCTGGTTACTCTCGCGTCGTAAGAAGGAAGGAAGGAAGCTTGGAGTTTAACGTCCCGTCGACAGCGTGGTCATTAGAGACGGCGCGTCGTAAGATACGGCAATTTTTCAGGCAACTTATTGTTTATGACTTAACGTCCCCTGAACTAAGAGTCAAACTGTGACATAATTTCTGAAGTACATTCAGTAGCATATGTGCACAACATCTGTACAAAACTACCGAATTCTGTTAAGTGTAGAATTAAAAAATTGTAGCTTATTTCCGTACTTTTCTCTCATCATTTTGTAGAGGTTGTCGGCGACAAAAGCCTCGTGAATGTTTGAAATTGTGTATAAAGTTTATTACAAGCCGCTAAGTGTGCTCTTTCTCAAATAGTGTCGTCACGGGGTGCTCTTCTTTTTCAACCCCACCCTCACCCCTTGGAAGGTAGGTGGGTTTTACCCCCACGGCGATTGTTGTCTGACAGTAAGGAACAAACGTACCAAGTATGATTGAAATCGGTTCAGTAGTTTATGATGAAACGTGGAAAATACACAAACACAAAGTTACATCCTCTTTTGCAATATGTACGGATTTATCGACACATTTATGCAATTAACGTGTCAGCTAACAAGTATAAAGCAAATTTGTTAGAAAGGCGAGATAAGGTAGTGAGTAAACAGGCAGAAATAGAGAAAACAAGAGCGAGATGGGTGGTGCGCTGGGTGCGGGTGATACTCAGAGGGTGGGGCGTCTGAGCACACGGTCTGCAGGTCCCGCGCCACGGGGAAGAGAAGCCACCTCTACTACCTTTTATGCTCGGTGCTCACGGCCGAGAAGCGGTGCCCCGAGCGCGCGATCTGTATTAGCCTGGCCTACACCATGGCGATGGCCGGATTAATCCTTAGCTTCCCAGGTCATTTTTCTGTCACATTCTGTCCCTGGTGCGGTCTGACAGACCGCAATATTTAAGTAATCGTAAATAGTTCTGATTGTTATCTAAGTGAACTAATTCAATTTATTACGCAAAAGGCTACTTATCTCTTAATAAATTCTGAAAAAGGAATACATTTTAAAATTCATTTTATGATATATATATATATATATATATATATATATATATATATATATATATATATATATTTCAATGTAAAATTGCAGAAACTGGATTTAACATTACATTATTAACACTATAAAAAGTCCAATACTATAGCCTTTAAATTTTACTTTGTGCCGTATTTTTATTGTTTGCTATACATGTAATGGTAAAAACATAAGAAACTCGCCAAAAAATTCACAAAAATAAAAATTTCACTACTGTTTTGTTGGTAGCTTTTTGTCTTTTCAAATGTTTTCTCTGCACCTGATGCAAATTTTGGTAGAACACTCAAGGCAGGTGGACTACAAAAATGGCAAACACAACACGCCTTTCTCTTATTTTTGGATCACATGTTCTACATTTCACAGGTGCCAATACAAATTCTTCTTCACTTTCACACTATTCTGAGGCTACATTATGTTCAGTTTGACTCTCATAGTCACTGTCAGATCCCACATCACTTCCTAATGGGTCTCCAAACCATTTCAAAACAGTATCCTCATAATGAGGGTCTGTAACACGCACAGTAGACGAAGAGCTTGGTGCGAATCTACAACGCAAAGGTCCAGGTGCGGTCTCCGAGGCCCTAGCACAAAAGAAGATGTAAAATATTGCTCCGACGCGCATTAACGTGGCTACTGACAATGGAAAACATTGCAGGTGTTGGAAGCATCGATTACACAACGCTGTATTATCCTTCCCCACCCCTTTCCATTAACAATTGACCAACAATAAGGGCTTGCGGTCTGTGAGATCGCACCTGGGACGTTAAGGGCACTGTGGTGGAGTGTTGCCTTATGCATCGGCAAACTGTTCCTGGAGTAGTAAAACAACTTAAGTCACTAAACAAAAACAAATCTTCCGGGCCAGATTGTATACCAACTAGATTCCTCTCAGAGTATGCTGATGCAATTGCTCCGTACTTAGCTATAATTTTCACTCAGCGAAAGATCTGTACCCAAAGACTGGAAAGTTGCCCAAGTTACTCCAATATTCAAGAAAGGCAATAGGAGTGATACCCAAAATTACAGGCCTATCTCATTGACGTCGATTTGCAGTAGGATTTTGGAACATATACTTTGTTCGAATATTATGAACTACCTCGAAGAGAATGACCTATTAACCAATAGTCAACACGGATTCAGAAAGTTTCGCTCTTGCGAAACACAGCTTGCCCTTTATTCACATGAAGTGTTGAGTGCCATCGACAAGGGATCTCAAATCGATTCCATATTTCTGGATTTCCGGAAGGCTTTTGATACTGTACCCCACAAGCGGCTTCTAATGAAATTGCGTTGCGTGCTTATGGAATATTTTCCCAATTGTGCGATTGGATTCACGATTTCCTATCAGAAAGGACCCAGTTCGTTGTAATTGACGGTAAGTCATCGAGTAAAACAGAAGTGATATCTGGCGTTCCACAGGGAAGCGTTATAGGTCCCCTACTCTTCCTCGTGTTTATAAACGATTTAGGAGACAATCTGAATAGCTCCCTTAGACTGTTCGCGGATGATGCTGTCGTTTATCGGTTAGTGAAGTCAACAGAGGATCAAAGGCAACTGCAAAGCGATTTAGACAAAATTTCTACTTGGTGCCAAAATTGTCAATTGACACTAAATAAAGAAAAGTGTCAAGTAATACACATGACCACTAAAAGAAATCCACTGAACTTCAATTACGCGATAAATCAGTCAAACCTTAAGGTCGTAAATTCTATCAAATACCTAGGAGTTACAATTACGAACAACTTTGACTGGAGAGAACACATAGAAAATATTGTGGGGAAGGCGAATCAAAGGTTACGTTTCATTGGCAGAACGCTACGAAGATGCACCAGCTCCACCAAAGAGACTTCCTGCATCACACTTGTGCGTCCTCTCCTGGAGTACTGTTGCCCCTTGTGGGACCCTCACCAGGTGGGACTGACGGAAGATATTGAGAAGGTTCAGAGAAGGGCAGCTTGTTTTGTTTTATCACGTTACTGGAGGGGGGGGGGGAAGCGTCACGGAAATGTTGCACGAATTGGGGTGGAAATCATTAAAAGAAAGACGTTATTCATTGCGGCTTGATCTGTTTGCGAAGTTTCAATCACCGATTGTTACTTATGAATGTGAAAATATTTTGCTAGCACCCACCTACTTAGGGAGACATGACCATCCCAATAAAATAAGAGAAATCAGATCGTAAACGGAACGATTTAGGTGTTCTTTCTTCCCGCGCGCTATCAGAGAATGGAACGGTAGACAAAAGTTATGAAAGTGGTTAATGAACCCTCTGCAAGGCACTTAAATGTGATTTGCAGAGTATCTATGTAGATGTAATGTAGAAACTGTTCCTTACGATTACGGGCGGTAGGCGACTCGACTCCAGCGGCCTCCTAGTAGGCTCCTCTAGCCAGCCAGCGTCACATCTGGAGCCTGTGTCCTCCCGTACCTGTGGAGCTCGCCCACGGCCACAGCACAATGTGCGACCACGCGTGGCATGCAGTCTCTAGACTTGTTCGTTGCCCGTCGAAAGCGTCTGCTCGACGATTGCGGAGCCACTGGACTGACATGGAGATCACACGGGTATCATATGTTAGAAATTATTGATATTTATGGTACGTGACGTTCAGAAGTCAAACAACAATCAGCCAAATCAATTCGACGCAACTCACAAATATTCTCGAGAAAATTGACTTTGAAGTTTTGCAACTACATGAGAGGAACCAATAATTAAGACTTCTGAAGCACCTGCCAGAGTAGGTCATGTTGATTTAAAACATTTAGGATTGATTTTAACACCGAATCCGCAGAACATGTTAAAAGTCAACTGGTAACGTAACCTTAATGTGCTATGGGCAATGATCAAGGAACACAAGGTGCGATCCTTAGATCGGATACAGAGAGCGATCTTTGTTCAAATGTTCAAATGTTTGTATAGATTATGGGGCTTAACTACGGGGTCATCAGTCCCTAAACTTACAACCTACTTACGAACTAACTAAGACTAAGGACGGCACAAATATCCATGTCCGAGGGGGGATTCGAACCCCAGACCATAGTGGCCGTGCAGACCGTGACTGGAGCGTCTCAATCCCTTCGGCCACCGCTGCCAGCAGCGATCTTTGTCAATACCTATATTCTCATTCAGGTTCTACCTACACTCCTGGCCATTATAATTGCTACACCATGAAGATGACGTGCTACAGACGCGAAATTTAACCGACAGGAAGAAAATGCTGTTATTTGCAAATGATTAGCTTTCAAGAGCATTCACACAATGTAGCCGCCAGTGGCGACACCTAAACGTGCTGACATGAGGAAAGTTTCCAACCAATTTCTCAAACACAAACAGCAGTTGACCGGCGTTGCCTGGTGAAACGTTGTTGTGATGCCTCGTGTAAGGAGGAGAAATGTGTACCATCACGTTTCCGAGTTTTATAAAGGCCGGATTGTAGCCTATCGCGATTGCGGTTTATCGTGTCGCGACATTGCTGCTCACGTCGGTCGCTACCCAATGACTGTCAGCAGAATATGGAATCAGTGGCTTCAGGAGGGCAATACGGAACGCCGTGCTGGATCCCAACGGCCTCGTATCACTAGCAGTCGAGATGACAGGCATAACATTCAGATGTTTGTATAGCTTATGGGACTTAACTACAGGGTCATCAGTCCCTAAACTTACAAACTACTTATGAGCTAACTAACACTAAGGACGGCACAAATATCCATGCCCGAGGGGGGATTCGAACCCCCGACCGTAGTGGCCGTGCAGACCGTGACTGGCGCGCCTCAGTCTCCTCGGCCACCGCGGCCGGCTGACAAGCATATTATCCGCATGGCTGTAACGGATCGTGCAGCCACGTCTCGATCCCCGAGTCAACAGATGGGGGCGTTTGCTAGACAACAACCATCTGCACGAACAGTTCGACGACATTTGCAGCAGCATGGACTATCAGCTCGGAGACCATGGTTACCCTTGACGCTGCATCACAGACAGGAGTGCCTCCGATGGTGTACGCAACGATGAAACTAGGTGCACGAATGGCAAAACGTCATTTTTTTCGGATGAATCCAGGTTCTGTTTACAGCACATTGATGGTCGCATCCGTGTTTGGCGACATCGTGGTGAACGCACATCGAAAGCGTGTATTCATCATCGCCATACTGGCGTATCGCCCGGTTACATGTCTTGGTCACCTCTCGTTCGCATTGACGGCACTTTAAACAATGGCCGTTACATTTCAGATGGCTCTACTCTTCATTCGATCCCTGCGAAACTCACGCATGACAGGTCTAAAAGAAGTAAAGTTAATAGTTGGGTGTTTTTACCGGCCCCCCAGTGCTGCTGTAGCAGTTTTAGAATCATTCAAGGAAAGTCTACACCAGGTAGTGCATAGGTATCCGGGCCATGCAATATTAGTCGGAGGTGACTTCAACCTTAAGAGTATAGATTGGGACCTCGCTAGTTACATTTCAGGCGGTACAGACAAGCAGTCTTGCGAGCTACTTTTGGACACAGTCTCCGAAAACTGTCTTGAGCAGTTAAACCGGCAACCCACGCGCAATGGAAATATTCTAGACCTTATAGCCACAAACAGGCCTGACCTTATTAACGATGTCTGTGTAGAGACAGGAATTAGTGATCATGATATCGTCATAGCGTCGATGGTGACCAAAGTTCATAAACCAGTCAAGAAGGCTAGGAGCTTGTTTTTGTTGGGAAAAGCCGACAAGCAAATGTTACGATCGCACTTAGAAAATGAATGGGCATCTTTTAATTCTGGGACTATGGATGTAGAGGAATTGTGGACTAAATTTAAATGCATTGTTAATGAAGGGTTAGAGAAATATGTGCCAGTAAAGACGATTAAGGATGGAAAAGATCCACCGTGGTATAATAATAATGTTAGAAAGCTGCTGAGAAAGCAAAGGCTGTTGCACTCTCGATTCAAAAAAGAACACGCAAATGATGACAGGCAAAAGTTAGTAGAGATTCGTGCGTCTATAAAAAGATCGATGCGTGAAGCATACAATAATTATCACAGCCATACCTTAGCAAAAGATCTTTCCGAGAACCCGAAAAAATTCTGGTCCTATGTAAAATCGATAAGCGGGTCAAAGCCCACTGTCCAGTCACTAGTTGATCATTCCGGGGCAGTAATAGAAGAAAGCAAACGGAAAGCTGAAGTTCTAAATTTAACCTTTAAGAAATCTTTCACGCAGGAGGACCGCACAAATATACCATCATTTGATCAACGTACTAATTCCGAAATGGGGGACATAGCAATAGGTAGTTCCGGTGTAGAGAAGCAGCTGAGAGAGCTAAATACGAAAAAGTCTGCTGGTCCGGATGGAATACCAGTTCGGTTTTACAAAGACTATTCTGCGGCATTGGCCCCCTACTTAGCTTGCATTTATAGCGAATCTTTAATTCAGCGCAAAGTTCCCAGTGATTGGAAAAAAGCGCAGGTGACTCCCGTGTATAAGAAAGGAAAGAGAACTGACCCATACAATTACAGGCCAATATCGTTGACATCGGTTTCATGTAGAATTTTGGAGCATATTCTCAGTTCGAATATAGTAAATTTCCTTGAAACGGAAAAGCTTCTCTTCATGAATCAGCACAGGTTTAGGAAACATCGTTCATGTGAAACTCAGCTTGCCCTTTTCTCACATGACATCTTGCGAGCCATGGACGAAGGGCAACAGGCGGATTGTGTTTTTCTCGACTTCAAAAAGGCGTTCGACACGGTGCCACACTGCAGACTGCTAACGAAGATACGAGCTTATGGAATAGGTTCACAGATTTGTGACTGGCTGGAAGACTTCCTAAGTAATAGAACGCAGTACGTTGTTCTCGACGGTGACTGTTCATCAGAGACGAGTGTATCGTCAGGCGTGCCCCAGGGGAGTGTGATAGGACCGCTATTATTTTCTATCTATATAAATGATCTGATGGACAGAGTAAGTTGTAATTTGCGGCTGTTTGCTGATGATGCTGTGGTGTATGGGAGGGTGTCGTCTGTAACTGACTGTAATAGCATACAGGTTGACTTAGACAAAATTTCTAGTTGGTGCGAAGAATGGCAGCTAGCTCTCAATGTAGAAAAATGTAAGGTGATGCGCATGAGTAGAAAAAACAATCCTATAATGTTCGAATACAGCATCAGTAGTGAGCTTCTTGATGCGGTCGCGTCGTTCAAATATCTAGGCGTAACATTGCAGAGCGATATGAAATGGAACGAGCATGTATGGACAGTTGTGAGTAAGGCAGACAGCCGACTTCGGTTTATTGGGAGAATTTTGGGAAGATGTACTTCACCTGTAAATGAGACCGCGTATAAAACGCTTGTACGACCACGTCTTGAGTATTGCTCAAGTATTTGGGACCCGCAGCAGATCGGTTTGAAGGAAGACATAGAGGCGGTTCAGAGGCGAGCAGCTAGATTTGTTACCGGTAGGTTCGACCAATGCGCGAGTGTCACGGAAATGCTCCGGCAACTCAATTGGGGATCGCTGGAAGAAAGACGACGTTCTTTTCGTGAATTTCTGTTAAGTAAATTTAGAGGGCCGGAATTTGATGCTGAGTGTAGTACCATCTTGCCGCCGCCTACTTACATTTCGCGTAAAGATCACAAAGACAAGATAAGAGAAATTAGGGCTCGTACGGAGGCATATAGGCATTCTTTGTTTCCTCGTTCAATTTGGGAGTGGAATAGGAAAGGAAATGCCTAGTAGTGGTACAGTGTACCCTCCGCCACGCACCTTACGGTGAATTGCGGAGTATGTATGTAGATGTACAGTTCAGTAGGATAATGCACGACTGCATCTTGCAGGTCATGTATGGGCCTTTCTGAATACGCATAATGTTCGACTGCTGCCCTGGATAGCACATTCTCCAGATCTCTCATCAACTGAAAACGTCTGGTGAGTGGTGACCGAGCAACTGGCTCGTCACTATACGCCGGTATCATGTTGAAGCTGCATGGGCATCTGTACCTGTACACGCCATCCAAGCTCTACCAGATCCTTTGCGGTCGCTGACAGAATTACTACGTCATCGGCAAACCGCAATATTTTTATTTCTTCTCCCTGCACTTTAATACCCTCTCCAAATTTCTCCTCGTATTCCTTCACTGCTTGCTCAGTGTACAGATTGAACAACATTGGGGAAAGGCTACAAACCCATATTACTCCCTTCCCAACCTCTGCGTTCTTTCAGGCCCTTCGACTGTAATAGCCGCTGTTTGGTCTTTGTATAAGCTGAATATAAGTCTTCGCTCCCCATATTTTACCCCTGTTACCTTCTTAACTTGAAAGAGTTTATTCTAGTCGACATTGTCAACAGCTTTGTCCAAATCTACAAATGCCAAAAACGTAGGCTTGCCTTTCCTTAGCCTACCTTCTAAAATATGCCATAATGTATTTCCTCCCGTGTTCTTGAATTTCTCCTAAATTCAAACTGATCTTCTCCCAGGTAGGATTCCACAAGTTTTCCCATTCGTCTGTAAAAAATTCGTGTTAGTATTTTGCAATTATGACTTATTAAACTGACAGTTCTGCAATTTTCACATTTGTCTGCACTTGCTTTCTTTGGAATTACTATATCCTTCTTGAAGTCGGAGGGTATTTTTCCTGTCTCATACATTTTGCATACCAGGTGGAACAGTTTCTTCATGACTGGCTCTCCTAACGATATCGGCAGTTCAGACGGAATATCATCCATTCCAGGGGCCTTGTTTCGATTCAAATCTTTCAGCGCTCTGTCAAATTCTTGTCGCAGTATCGTATCTCCTATCTCCTCTTCCTCAACTTCGTCTTCCATTTCTAGAATACTACCTTGAGGTTTATTTGCTTTGAACATGCCCTCTATTTATTTCTTCCACATTTCAGCTTTCCCCTCTTTGCTTAGTACTGGTTTTCCGTCTGAATTCTTGATATTCATACAGCTTCTTTTCTTGTCTTCAAATATGTCTTTTATTTTCATGTAGGCGGTATCTATCTTTCCCTGGTTATACATTCTTCTATGGTTCTGCATTTGTCCTCTAGCCTCTCTTGCTTACCCAGTCTGCACTTCCTGTCAATCTCATTTTTCAGACGTTTGTACTCCCTTTTGCCTGCTTCACTTGCTGAATTTGTATATTTTCTCCTCTCATCAATAAAGTCCAGTATATCCTGTGTGATCCATGGATTTCTATTAGGCCTTGTTCTTCTGCGTATATGATCTTCTGCTGCTTTCGCTACTCTATCTCTCACAGCTACCCATTCTTCTTCAACTGTATTATTTTCCTCTGCTTCAGTCAATCCTTGCCTAATGCTCCCTCTGAAACCCTTAACCACCTCCAGTTCCTTCAGTTGTCCAGGTTCCATCTCCCACCTTTTCTACCTTTCTGCAGTCTCTTAAGTTTTAATCTACAGTTCATTACCAATAAGTTATGGTCAGAGTCTATATCTGCCCCTGAGTATGTCTTACAGTTTAAAACCTTGTTCCTAAATCTATTCCTTACCATTATAAAGTCAATCTGGTACTGTCCAGTGTCTCTTAGCCTCTTCCACATATACAACCTTCTTTCATGATGTTTAAGCCAAGTGTTGGTGATAAATTGTGCTCTGCACAAAATTCTACTAAGCGATTTTCTCTTTCATTTCTCTTCCCCAGTCCACATTCACATACAACATTTCCTTCTCTTCCTTTTTCTACTACCAAGGTCCAGTCTCCCAACAAATCAAGTTTTCTTCTACCTTAATTTTCTGAATAATTTCTTTTATCTCCTGCGTTACCACCAACTGATTTCGTGTTTATAACCCTGTACTCACCTGGCCCTAAGTCCTGTTCATCCTGCCACCGAACTTCACTAATCCCTATCATATCTAACTTTAACCTATCCATTTCTCTTTTTAGCCGGCCGCGGTGGCCGAGGGGACTGAGGCGTTTCAGTCACGGTCTGCACGGCCACTACGGTCGGGGGTTCGAATCCCCCCTCGGGCATGGATATTTGTGCCGTCCTAGTTCGTAAGTAGTTCATAAGTAGTTTGTAAGTTTAGGGACTGATGACCCCGTAGTTGGGTCCCATAAGCTGTACAAACATTTGAACATTTGAATTTCTCTTTCCAAATTTTCTAACTTACCTATGCGATTATGGGTTACAACATTCCACGCTCCGATCCGTAGAAAGCCTGTTTTGTTTCCATTATTATTAACAACCTTTTATAAAATATAGCAAATAACGAATAATCGAAAAAAGTGCATTTTTCGCAAACATTACCATTAGATATTAAAATTGGTTAAGTATTAGAACACGGTCGCTGAACGTGTTTTTTCGTCGTTGTGCGATGTGTTCTTGGCTCAGCTTTATTATTATTTCAGAGGGCGTTTAGCCCTCTGACCGTTATTGGTACTTACATGTACTTGCAAAACTTCAAAGTCGATTATCTCGAGAATTTTTGAGAATTGCGTCGAATGGCTTTGGTTGATTGTTATTCAAAAATGTTCAAATGTTTGTAGAGTCTATGGGACTTAACTACGGGGTCATCAGTCCCTAAACTTACAAACTACTTACGAACTACTTACAACTAAGGACGGCACAAATATCCATGCCCGAGGGGGGATTCGAACCCCCGACCGTAGTGGCCATTTAGACCGTGACTGGAGCGCCTCAGTCCCCTCGGCCACCGCGGCCGGCTTGATTGTTATTGTAGTTATGAACTTTGCGTACCATAAATATCAATAATTTCTAAAATCCGATACGCGTGTGGTCTCCTTTTGAGATACACCACCAGCTGCTACAACAAATCAGCTTTCGCAAGCAGGGCTGTATTTACAATCATGTGTTCTTCGTACAACGTGCTATGTCCCCAATACATTTAGTTGAGATGTCTCCAGTACTTCTTGGTGCCTAACATAATGGCAAACATGGGATACCGACGCCGTGCTGAAGTCGATCTGACCTCTCTTGAGCAGGTGCGATGTGAACAATATGACTCCCTTTTAAACTCTCTGTTTTGCATATCAAACAGTCTTTGGTGGAAAATAAATAATCAAGAAAATGCGAGACAAGAAAATCAATCAATGGGCAAATCTGCATTCAGGCAAATTTAGCAAAACAACTGCACACCTCGTAAACTAATGCGACTGTACTGTTAAAATTCTCTCGGGCCTGTATCTCCTTGGCCATTGTCAAATGGTGACTGTCGATTCATTGCTGCCGTCGTTCTTATATAGCTACGCGGATTCCTGTACTCGCAGCATCGCGCCCGCTTCAACTGTCTGCTGTCCGGATCCCAAGCTGACAGTAGCTGCAAGCCGCTGTCTTTATTAAGAGTTTTTTCACGTAATTTAATTTCGATGCCTCTTATATTGCCCTATCTCATAAAGTATTTTTTCTTGTAACGACTGATGATCGTCGAACGCAATGCGATATTTGTTTTCCAGAGCATGTTCCGCAATTGCTGATCTCTCGGGATATCCTAAACGGAAACATATTTCGTATTCAGTAGCACGCACAATCTCCCGAGGTAAAACTGTTACCAACCACACGGTCTCTTGTATACCTGGCTCTCTAACGCCTACATCATCTTTCACTGGTCTCATCAGCTGTCATAATATTGTAGGAGACCTGAAGACCAAGTCCATTTTGTGTCTCTTAAGGTGCCGGCTAATCTTATTCGTTACCGAGCTACAAAACGGCAAAAATGCAAGACAAAAGATCTACTCAGTCTTCAGGCCTTCTATAAATTTACGACAGCTGATGGGACATGTGAATGATGTTGTAGGCCTTAGGACCAGGGTGCGAAATCCTGGGGGAGGTGGGTAGCCCCCCCCCCCCCCCACTAATGATCTTATCACAAAAATTGCCCCCCACTGAAATATACCGTGGGGTAGTTAATTATAATGAGGCTAACAGTAAAACATATCTATCTCTTTGGCACTTCTCCCGCACAAGCACGGTCGGCACTGTGTTAAACGCGGATTTGGCATTTTTTAAATATTTACAGGGTCGCCATATGCTCTTCCGGCCGTCACCCCATGCCCCCCCTCCATCCCCAGGAAGAAATGTTTACCCCAAATGTCTGTGTATAGTGTGAAATGTGTGTGAAAGTGTAAAGTGTTACGAAATGTTTGCGAATCATGTAACTGAGGCGGGACTTGGGGACCAGCCCGATATTCGCCTAGGGGAATGTAGAAAACCGCTTAAAAACCACATCCAGGCTGTCCGGCACTCCGACCCCTTTTGTTGATCCGCTGGACGGATCCGAACCGGGGCCAGTATGCCTCTCCGCCCAGGAAAGCGGTGCGTTAGACCACATGGCTAACCGGGTGCGTGCTAACAGTAAAACATATGCTACTAAAATATTACCGGTTCACGAGTAATTTTTATTATGCAGCTAACAGTAGGCCTAATACATTGAACGTCTTGAGTATCAAGTTTTTAGAATATCAGCAACAATCAATTGGAAATATTTAAACCAGCCTGGCAATCTTACACAGAGTGGCGTTTCAGCTTGTGGTGGCCCTTGGCCGTACAGTTTTTGTGCAGCAGCTTCCTGCGTCCGCACACAAGGAGAACTTTTTTTTTCTCCATCGGCGCCAGCCGTGTACTATAGGGTAGCCCGGGTAAAAGCTTTTCCAGGGCCCCACGTTCGCTACGCCTACTGTACGTCCCTCTGCGCCGCAGCTTCCACTGGAGCACTGCATCCGCGTGGCGGAAGCGCGTGAGTGCCACTCGCAGCCCACCACGCGGAAGTTGGCGAGCGTGTGGCCGCCCCACGCAGTTACTGGAGCGCGCACTCGCCGCGTGCTCTGCAACGAGCACGTGGCCGGCCACGCGGTTGACAGCCACTGCCAGTTCGGCAGCCGCTGCCCCATTACACTGCCTGCTACAGCTAGTAGGAGAGGTTAGCGCATCACGCACGTGCAGCTGCAAATTCGCAATCAATGTGTGACGAGTTTAAGACTGATTCCTCCGCGGCGGAGCAATCGCTGTGATTTGGCGGAGGCACCACACAGGTGGTGGTTTAGCCGCAGTGACTTGAGCATCATGTTCCCACCTGGTGGCCAGACATATGGCACACCGAACAGCCCCATTAGCCGCAGTGCAGTCGCTGGTATTTCGGCGCCGCAGCCGCGCCTATAAACAGGTCCCACGTTGCCTTGTGAGAAACAGCGCACTGCCAAACCGCCACGATTCCACCGCAGCGGAGCAACCGTGGGCTATAAACACGGCCTAAGCGCGTGGCATCCGTGTGGTCTGTGCACGTGCTTGTCGCATTATGTGGGAAAGCATCGGTCATCTTCGCCAGTACTCCGTAAGTCCAGGTCTCCCGCTTCCAACCGCGTCGCGTCCTGTGCCGCACTGAGCACTATCAGACGTAAATCATTGTTGTCCGTCGCTTATTGAAGCAGAGCGGTGAACACCGATAAAGGACGTGACGAAGCGTTCAAAAAGTGGATTAATTCCATTTTGTTTAAGCGCAACAGTGTTAATGTATCATCAGAAGATTGTGTGATACCACAAGGTTTTTCAAATGAAAATGTGCAGGAAAAGGTAAGTAAAATACCCAGAAGTGAGGAAATGATCTCGGAGGTGGAATGTTTTTATTTTAACGAACATGAAGTACGAAGCCCCGACGGTGGTAAACATACATCATCAGAGACTGATAGCGGAATAGAAAAAATTTTCGACGTCCTGGAAGAAAAATTGCCCTTGGTTAATGTTTACTACAACTAATGAAAAATATGGACTAGAGATGTGCAGTGCTTAGGTTAAACATGCTCAGAAAGTATGTAAAACAATTAGAACTTCATCTACTGATTACATTTGTCAAGTGACGGTATAGGAAAGAAGAATAAGAAAAAGAACCTTGATGCCATATATAAACACGAAAAAAGTGTTATTCGTTCGGAATGTGTGAAGCAAGAAACAATATGCAAAAAGCAGATGCTAGAGACATGTGCAGTAAGTGCTGGTAAGCTGTATTTAAAAATTAAAGATTAATTTGAGACGAAAAACAGTCTCAGGGTTTGTTTATTTAGAATGATATATGTATTTAAAAAGTCGGAAGGAAAAATTAGAACCAACCAGGACATCATACCTAAATTCCTGCAGCTTAAACCGAACATCAACACCAACAAAGCAAGATCCATCTACAGAAGAGCCAGTATATCACTACTAAAGAAGCGGATTCAGCAAGTACGAAGGGAACTTGACTCCCACAATAGAAGATTGCTACATATTCATCTGCTGCTATCAGCTTCACTGTCGCCGAATGACTGGGATAATGTCGACAAAATCACTCACTTACAAGCATGTTCTACTAATGAAACTGTTGCTAGACGTCAGAAGAGAAAATTCGAGCAGCTCGATAAAACGACACGTAAAGATACGCAACGACTAGATGCATCTCGAACGGTGGTAAATCTTTCGTCTCACTCTATCAGCAATGCAGCCACGGAAGTACTTAGCAAGGGTCTAAACTTTGCAATCACACCTCAGCGGATCCCCACAGAAGAAATCATCGTGTCCGTGGAAGCAGCACTTCGTCACACATCCACGATAGAAGCAGAGAAAATTCGGCAGGAAACTGTCCGAATATTAACACGTGCCAAGCCACCGAAGCATAATCTCAGACGCGAGGAAAGGGCAGCCATCACAGAATTAAAGAACAACAAAGAAATTGTTATACTTCAGGCAGATAAAGGGAACGCCACTGTCATCTTGGACACAGTGCAGTATGAGGACAAGATGAAAGAATTATTAAACGATCCCATCTACAAGGAACTGAAGACGGACCCCACGGCTAAGATAATTCGAAAGACGCAGAGTGCAATTAAAGACTCAAGAATTGACGTCGACACGGCCAAGGGACTAATTCCTAGCGTTCCAATTCCCCCTAGAATTTATGGAGTGCCAAAGCTACACAAGAGTGGCCAGCCTCTACGACCGATCGTGGATGGAATTAATTCGCCGACATACAATTTGGCAAAGTTCCTAGCCTCCAAACTAAGACCTCTAGTTGGGAAAACTGACTCGTACGTCAAGAACTCGACACACTTTATAGAACGCATTAAGGAAGTAACAATTTTACCCACGGACATCATGGTCAGCTTCGACATAAAGTCATTATTCACCAATGTGCCAGTAGACGAAACTGTTCGCATCCTACAAGAACATATTCCGCCAGATATATGCGACCTGGTTCAGTTGTGTTTATCTTCGACCTACTTCAAGTGGCAAGAAAGATTCTACGAGCAAACAGACGGCGTAGCAATGGGGTCTCCCTTATCCCCGTTGGCAGCCGACATTTTCATGGAGGCCTTCGAAGCAACAGCACTTTGTTCCGCCCCTTTACGCCGAAGATGCTGGTTTAGATACGTGGACGATACTTTCGCAATATGGCCCCACGGTGAGATGGAACTACACAAGTTTCATGAACATCTAAACAAAATGCACAAGAAGATCCAATTTACATTAGAGATCGAAAAGGATGGCGCTATTCCATTCCTAGATGTGGAAATTTATAGAACTAGGCAAGGCACACTTGGACACAGGGTATATCGGAAGCCTACACATACCGACAGGTATTTGCACGCTCAATCTAACCACCATCCAGCACAGAAGAACTCTGTTATCCGCTCACTGACGATTCGCGCGCAATGACTAAGTGATGAAGACAACAAAACAGCTGAGCTCAACAAACTAGAAACAACATTTCTGGCAAATGGCTACAAGCATAGAGTGATCCACACCGCCATGGACACAAATAAAAGAAACATCAGTAGGCAGGAAGTCAACAAAAAGCAGCCAGCAGCACGCTTACCTTATGTAAAAAACGTCACAGATCGCATTGCCAAACATCTTCGCCGTGTAGGAATCCAGCCTTTCTTCTACAGCAGTCGCAAGGTCAAGGATGCTCTTGGTTCCACAAAGGACAACATAGACGCACTACATGCATCAGGAGTATACAAGGTGGAATGCGAGTGTGGGGAAGTGTACATAGGTGAGACAGGGAGGGCAGTGGCAACACGCATACGGGAACATGAACGCTACATTCGATTAGGCCAACACAATAAATCTGCAGTAGCCGAACACCAGCAAGATTGCAGCAGGAAGATAAAATTTAACGATGCCAGAATACTCGCCAAGCAATCAGGGATGGTCAAACGTAAGATAAGGGAAGCCATCGAAATTGTTAAACACCCCAATAACATGAATAGAGAAGATGGACTCAGGCTTGCCCCCTCTTGGCTACCGGCCATCACAGCGTAATAGGCCGCACTGACATCACAACACGCGAGCGTCACCAGTAAGCTACTGCCGCCGCGCGGCCCACGGCCAGCAGGAGAGATACGGAAGCCCTCACCCCATTCGCCGATGAACACCAACCATGTCTCGCTATGCAAGAAGCAATAGGCAACGGCTAACCCCCACCCCTTCCACCTCAGCATCCTATCAAAAATAAAGTTCCACTCTTCCGCAATACATTCACCAATAACATCGCTTATTTAAAAAAAATTATGACGTAATGTCTAAATGAAAGTAATATAAGTGTAGTAACAACCAGCTCACACCAGTTACCCAGATGAAGGCCACTGTAACGTTGGCCGAAACGTTGGTTAAATAAGTAATAGCCTACATCATGACGCGGTACCATACCCAGAAAACTTTTATGTCAACAATTAAAGTGTTGCGATCAGTTTATGTGGCCGCAAAAAGGGAGTGGAGCTTTTGAAACCATTCCGAACTTATACAGCTACAAACTGCGAATGGTGTAGATATGAGGACACATCTTCATACAGATAAGACAGCAGCAACAATGGCTGAATTTATTGCAGAAGAACTACGTTCAAAATTAGTTAATTTTTTTGAAACTGACAGACTTTTTTCTGTCTCTGTGGATGAGTCAACAGATCGGTTTTCCGAAAAACACTTGATTTTATATGTTACATATGTAAATGAATAAAACAGCGCATGCTGTTGTTTCTATAAAGTAGTACCAATGGAAAATGCAGACGCAAAGTCTCTTGAAAAAAAAATTGCCAAGCCCTCTCAGAAGATGGCATAGGCATGGAAATACTCACAGAAAAGCTTGTAGGCCTAGGATTTGGTTCAGATGGAGCAGCAGTGTTTACCGATAAAAAAAAGTGTTGCAGCTAGAATTAGCAGAAACATATCTCCACATCTGATGAGTGTACATTGTATGGCTCACAGAATGGATCTAGTTTCTGAAAAAGTTTTTAAGACCGTAAATGCTGTTCATAACTTTGAATGCATGTTAGAAAAACTTCACAAAATTTTCATTAAACCATAGACAGCTGCAAAAGCATTGCAGCAGCTATAGGTGTCATAGGTTATCTGAAAGTTAGATAGCTGTTTCATATTCGTTGGATCTCTAGTGAGAAGGATGCTTTGTTGGCAGCATTTAAAGATTTTAGTTGTATCATGCGCTTTATAAGCACAGAATCAGAAAAACGTGAATTATTAAGTAGAGATCATTGTAAATTGGCAGCGTTATGTAAAGAGCTTTCCCTGACAAAAATGTTATATTGCTGGTTTTTTTTTAATTTTTTTATTAGATGTATCATGTGTTCTGTTTCTAATTAGTACAACTATGCAAAAAGATTGTGTTTCTTGCAGTGAAATAGAAAATAAAATTAATTCCGCAACACAAACTCTTAAAGAAATTCGTGTTAAGTATGATCGTTATATGACTCTTTGCAAAGAAAATTACTTAACTTACTGTAGAGTTCAACCTGAAGAGGAAAGTGAAAACCGAGAGTTTGATAAAATAAGAGGATAAATAATTCAGGGTTTAATACATGAACTTGAAAGAAGGTTTCCTTCAATTGAAGTAATAAAATATTTCTGTTTTTGAAGAAAATCAAGGTATTGGTAAAAGAGGATTTTACGGTAATTCTGACGTATATAAAGCATCTGAATTGCTTGGTCTGGATGCTTACACAATGGAGAGAGTACAAGTCAATTTCTCTAGGCTGAAACGCCTTGCTTATCCTGCAAAAATTAATACGGAAAGTCTGTTCAGTGCCTCTGTCAACTGCCGCGTGCGAACGAGGCTTCAGCGTTTCTCAGCGCATTAAAACTACCGAAAGAAATCGTTTGTTGGTGAAAACGCTACAGTCCTCAGTGACAATTAAACTTAATGGGCCGCCACTGAATTTGTGGGATGCCTATGCCGTCGCAGATAAATAGGTCAGCTCTGGTCTTCATTTGCCAGATCAGTCGTACTCGCTAAAGGGAAAGGACACAGGAGGAGCATAATCTCAAAATTTATCTTTAAGGTATACTTACTTTTGTTTGGAATATTTTAACTCTAACTCAATGGGACCTGCTTCACTGCGTCTTTGGTGGTCTGTCAATGCCGCTCATTAGTTTTTCAGATCTATTTTATCAAAACAAATACCTATGTTTTTGTTTTTAATTTTACATCTCTCTCTATTTCAGTACATTTCTGTAAATGACTTTCTGTCATGCCTGCCCTTGCCAGTACCTACAGACACTAGAACAGGCGACATAAAAGGGTCCATTTGCAAAAAAAGGTTTTGTAAATAATCAGGGGCGGTTCCAAGGAGGGGGAGGGGGGACTATGGAAGCTACAGCCCCTCCCCTCGCCGTGAAGTCAACAAATTCAACATTTTTTTTTTATAATTATGTAACGATATAGTTTACAACGTAGGGCATCCTTCATCCGCAGAGTGACCCTATGTATGCAAGCCAATGGTTATCACTTTGAGCATGATATGTGAACGCTATCTTTAGTATGTAGTGCTGGTATCACAGTGCAAGTTTCTACAAAGGGCCATTTTACCCAGTGATGTTCAGAAACATTTGTTTGAAACAATTTGTTATGTAAAGCATTAAATAAACATAACATTGATAATTACGTGATAATAAAACTAATTGGTTAAACATGTTTACATTCATCTTCTATGTCTTACCTGAACTTCCTAAATCAAAACATTTTTACCTAAACAACGGTAAAACCTTTAGTCCACTTGCTCGTTTCACTAAAACCATCAACAAGAATTTTAGTATTATGAGTGAATGATTCACTGTCACTTCCGCAAGATCTACAGTAAAGTTTTTAGTAACGGATTAACGATAAGCGAAGTTAACTTTGTGACTAACATTGCGGTACACACATATGTTACAGAACCGCATCACCCCTAGCCTATGGGATAATTACCTCCTGGAATGTTCGACTTTAATGCAGGATGGCAGCAGACCATATTATTCGTTTCGGACCTCTTGATAAGTATGGAAGTGCGATTACGCATGTCAATCACATCGCACGGGCAGCACGGGGTTCACGCCTGAGTCTCAGGACGTGCGCTAGCAGTGTATTTCGGGTTTTTCAAGCGTCAACTTCTCGTCGCAATATCTCGGGATGTAATTGGAATATTGCGATGAAATCAACGCCATTGTTTATGTGATTTGTCATGCTATGGATTGCTGAAGAAAAAATATAGGGTGTCCATTTAAAAAAAACAAGTTTGTGTTAAAAAACACATTTGCTTTCGTTTTAGAATGTTTCCAAATATGTACATTCATGGGCCGCAGCCGTACATTGATACCGGTGAAAGTCGTTTCCCAATATCTGTTATTTTTCCAGAGATACACTCCTGGAAAATGAAAAAAGAACACCATGAATTCGTCAACCCAGCAAAGCGAAATTTTATTGACACATTCTTGAGGATGTATACAACACAGGATCACATAGGCAGAACCGTAGGCACGGGAGTACAGAGCGTCCACAATGTTGATGTTAACATTGTGTATACCCACCTCTTGCAGCAAAGCAAGCTGTAATTCTTTCATGCACACGGTGCCCATATTGGCAACAACTGTTGAATGCATATTCCTTCAAACCGTCTTGATTCCAATTTTTTTTATTAGTTAATGACGTGTTTCGCCCTTTAGCAGGGCATCTTCAGATTATCTGCGTGACAGAATTTATACAAAATTACAAGGCGGAATTACAAACGGTTATAATGGTACATGGGCTTATTTTGTGTTAAGAAGGCAGTATAAATGGTAAACAAAGCTTACAATGCGCTCTCCGTGGTGTGACACCGTAAGTTGTTATTGCGGTGTTTCTATTTTTCTGGAATTTTTTGGATTTCCTTGTCGCCCTACAAATGATCGGAAATCCAAAAAATTCCAGAAAAATAGAAACACCGCAATAACAACTTACGGTGTCACACCACGGAGAGTGCATTGTAAGCTTTGTTTACCATTTATACTGCCTTCTTAACACAAAATAAGCCCATGTACCATTATAACCGTTTGTAATTCCGCCTTGTAATTTTGTATAAATTCTGTCACGCAGATAATCTGAAGATGCCCTGCTAAAGGGCGAAACACGCCATTAACTAATAAAAAAAAAATAATAAAAAAATATTAAATTGGAATCAAGACGGTTTGAAGGAATAGTGAAGGCAGCTGAGGGCAAACTAGGTAGATAGGCAAGACCTAAAAAAGAATCCTTAGATATCACAGGAAATACTAAATCTAATTAATGAAATGAGAAGATATAAAAATGAAACAGGCAAAATGGAGTACGGATGACTAAGAAATGAGACTGACAGGAAGTGTAAAATAGCTAAGCAGAAGTGGCTAGAAGCCAAATGCAAGTCTGTAGAAGAATGTATAAATAGGGGAAAAAATAGATGAAAATAAAAGAAATATTTGGAGAAAAGAAAAGCAGCTGTATGAATATCAAGAACTCAGATGGAAAACCAGTTCTCAGCAAAGAAAGAAAAGCTGAAAGGTGGAAAGAGTATATGGAGGGGTTCTACAAAGGAAATGAACTTAGAGAACAATGTTGTAGGAGGGGAAGAGGAAGTAGCTGATGAAATAGGTGATACTATACTGAGAGAAGAATTTGACAGAGCACTTAAAGACCCCTTGAGTGGATGACATTACCTCAGAACTACTGAAGTCTCTGGGAGAACCAGCCATGACAAAACTATTTCATCTAGTGCGTAAGATGTATGAGACAGGAGAAATACCCACAGACTTTAAGAAAAATGTAATAATCCCCGTTCCAAAGAAATCAGGTGCAGATAGGTGTGAAAATTACAGAGCCATTAGTCTAATAAATGATGGTTGCAAAATTTTAACACTAATTATTTACAGAAGGATGGAAAAGCTGGTAGAAGCCGACCTTGGGGAAGACCAGTTTGGATTCAGAAGAAATGGAGGAACACAGGAGGCAATCCTCACTTTATGGCTTATCTTAGAAGATAGATTAAGGAAAGGCAAACGTACATTTGTGACTTTTGTACATTTGCTGCAAGCTTTTGACAGTGTTGGTTGGAATTCACTATTTCAAATTCTGAAATCAGCAGGAGTAAAACGTAGGGAACCGAATGTTATTTACAACTTGTACAAAAACCAGACAGCAGTTATCAGAGTTGAAGGGTATGAAAGGGATGCAGAGGTTGCGAAGGGTGTAAAACAGGGTTGTAGCCTTTTCCCAATGTTATTCAATTTGTACATTCAGCAAGCTATAAAGAAAAGCAAGGAGAAATTCGGAGAAGGAATTAAAGTTCAGGGTGAAGAAATAAAAACGTTGCGTTTTCTGATGACATTGTAATTCTGTGAGAGACAGCAAAGGACCTGGAGGAGCAATTGAAAGGAATTGACAGTGTGTTGAAAGGAGCATATAAGACGAACATTAACAAATGCAAAACTAGGGTAATGGAAGGCAGTCTTAGAAAATCAGGCGATGCTGGAGGAATTAAATTAGGTAACGAATCAATAAAGGTGGTAAATGAGTTTTGTTACTTGGGCAGTAAAATAACGTATGATGGTCGCATTACAGAGGATATGAAATGCAGAATAGCAATGGGAAGAAAAGCATTTTTGGAAAAGAGAAATTTGTTAACATCGAATATTAATTTAAGCATAAGCAAGTCCTTTCTGAAGGCATTTGTGTGGAGTGTTGCCTTGTATGGAGTGAAACATGGATGATAAACAGTGCGGACAGGAAGAGGATAAAGGCTTTTGAAATGTGGTGCTACAGCAGAATGTTGAAGATTAGGTGGGTGGATCGCGTAACTAGTGAGTAGGTACTGAACAGAATTCGGGAGAAAAGGAATTTTTGGCATATTTTGACTAAAAGAAGGAATCGATTGGTAGGAGACATTCTTAGACATCAAGGAATCATGAATTTAGCGTTGGAGGGAAGTGTGTGGGGTAAAAATTGCAGAGGAAGACCAAGAGATGAATACAGTAAGCAAATTCAAATGGATGTGGGTTGTCATTCTTATGAGGAGATGAAGAGGCTTGCTCAGGATAGAGTAGGGTGGAGAGCTGCATCAAACCAGTCTCTGGACTGAAGACCACAACAACAACATCTCCAAAGTAGTTATGCCATCTATCCACCATATCTCGAGCATTCTTCTATAGCATCACATTTCAAAAGCCTCTATCCTCTTCATGTCTAAATTATTTATCGTCCACGTTTCACTCCCTTACAACGCAACACTCCACAAAAATGTCTTCAGAAAAGACTTCCTTACACTTAATATTTGATGTTAGTAAACTCCCACTTTTTAAGAACTCTTTTCTCCCCATTGCCATACGACATTTTATATCCTCCGTACTGCGACCATAGCATGTTATTTTACTGCCCAAATAACAAAACGCATCTACTACCTTACCTAATATAATTCCTTTATCGTCTGATTTTCTTAGACTGCATTCCATTACCCTTGTTTGGTCCTTGTTAATATTTATCTTATACGCTCCTCTCAACACACTGCCTATTCCGTTCAATTGTTCTTCCAGGTCTTTGCTGTCTCAGACAGAATTACGATATCTTCAGCAAATCGTAATGTTTCTATTTATTCAGCCTGAACTTTAATTGCTTTTTCAAATTTTTCCTTTCTTTCCTTCTCACCTTGTTCAATGTACAAATCGAATAACACTGGAGAAAGGCTACAACCTTGTCTTACTCCCTTCCTCACCAATGCTTCCTTTTGATGACCTTCGACTCTAATAACTGCGGTCTGGTCTTTGTACAAGTTGCAAATAGCCTTCCTTTCCCTGTATTTTACCCCTGCTGACTTCAGAATTTGAAAGAGTGTGTTCCAATCAACATTGTCAAAAGCTTTCTCCAAATCTACAAAAGCTAGGAATGTGGGTTTGTCTTACCGTAATCTATCTAAAACCTTGTGGTTTAATCATCATGAAATAAGTTTATATACATGACAAGAGGTCGGGAGACATTGCGCGCTGGGGCGCCGTGCTGCGGTGCGCGCGGCCGCTCGCCGTCGGGAGTGCCCCCTCGGGCATGGATATTTGTGTTGTCCTTAGGATAGTTTATCTTAGTTTAAGTAGTTTGTAAGCTATAGACTAATACCCACGTAGTTGAGTCCGATAGATTGACAAACATTTGAACATTTTCAGGAGATACTGGCAGGCATCAGATCGATATTATAATGGTAAGGCAAAGCTTTAGAATCCAGGTTTTAAACTGTAAAACATATCCAGGGGCAGTTTAGATTCTGACCATAATTTATTGGTTACGGACTGTAGAATAAAACTTGTTGTTGTTATAGTCTTCAGTCGGGAGACTGGTTTGATGCAGCTCTCCACCCTACTCTATCCTGAGCAAGCCTTTTCATCTCCTCATAAGAATGACTACCAATTCTGTTCAGTGCCTCTTCATTAGTTATGCGATCTACCCACCTAATCTTTCTCTTCCTGTCCGCATTGTTTATCGTCCATGTTTCACTCCCGTACAAGGCAACACTCCACACAAATGCCTTCAGAAAAGATCTCCTTACACTTAAATTAATATTCGATGTTAGCAAATTTCTCTTTTTCAAAAATGCTTTTCTTCCAATTGCCATTCTGTGTTTTATATCCTCTGTACTGCGTCCGTCATTTGTTATTTTACTACCCAAGTGACAAAACTCTTCTACCACCATCATTGTTTCGTTACCTAATCTAATTCCTTCTGCAAGGCCCGATTTTCTAAGACAGCAAAACGCAATGTTTTTACTTCTTGACCCCTATTCCAAATTTTTCCTTGCTCTCCTTTACCGCCTGCTCGATGTACAAATTGAATAACATCGGAGAAAGGCTACAACCCTGTCGTACTCCCTTTCCAAGTAATGCTTCCCTTTCATGCCCTTCGAGTGTAACAACTGCGGTCTGGCTTTTATACAAGTTGTAAATAACTCTCCTTTCCCTGTATTTTACCCCGGCTGACTTCAGAATTTGAAACAGTGTATTCCAGTCAACATTGTCAAAAGCTTTCTCCAAATTTACAAAAGCTAAAAATGTAGGTTTGCCTTTCCTTAATCTATCTTCTAAGATAAGTCGTAAAGTGAGTATTGCCTCCCGGGTTCCTACGTTCCTCCTGAATCCAAACTGATCTTCCCCGAGGTCAGCTTCTACCAGCTTTTCCATTCTTCTGTTGATAATTCGTGTTAAAATTTTGCAACCATGACTTATCAAACTGATGGTTCTGTAATTTTCACACCTGTCTGCGCCTGATTTCTTTGGAACGGAGATTATTACATTTTTCTTAAAGTCTGAGGGTATTTCGCCTGTCTCATACATCTTACACACCAGGTGAAATAGTTTTGTCATGGCTGGTTCTCCCAGAGACTTCTGAGGTAATGTCATCCACTCAAGTGGTCTTTAAGAGCTCTGTCAAATTCTTCTCTCAGTATAGTATCACCTATTTCATCAGCTACTTCCTCTTCCCTTCCTACAGTATTGTCTCTAAGTTCAATTCCTTTGTAGAGCTCCTCTATGTACTCTTTCCACCTTTCAGCTTTCCCTTCTTTGCTGAAAACTGGTTTTCCATCTGAGTTCTTGATATTCGTAGAGCTGTTTTTCTTGTCCCCAAATGTCTCTTTTATTTCCTGTAGGCAGTATCTACTTTTCCCCTTCTTATACATTCTTCTACAGGATTGCATTTGGCTACTAGCCACTCCTGCTTCGGCATTTTGCACTTCCTGTCAATCTCATTTCTTAGTCGTCTGTACTCCATTTTGCCTATTTCATTTACTGAATTTTTATATTTTCTCCTTTCATCAATCAAATTTAATATTTCCTGTGATATTCAAGGATTTTTTGTAGGTCTTTTCTTTCTACCTATGGTGTTCTCTCCTGTCTTCAATATTTCATCTCTCAATGCTGCCCATTCCTCTTCTACTGTTTTATTTCTTGTTTCTGCCAATTGTTGCCTAAAGCTCCCTCTGAAATTCTTAAAACTTAAGAGAGTATAAAAAGATAGAAAATTAAGGAGATGGAATCTAGACAAATTGAAGGTACCAAAGGTGTTTGAGCGTTTCAGAAGGAGCATTACACAAGGATTGACTGAAACAGGGGAAAGTAAAACGGTAGAAGAAGAATAGGTAGCTCTGAAAGATAGTGTAGTGAGGACTGCAGAGGATCATATAGGTAGAAGGGCAAGGCCTAACGAAAATCTTTGGATAACGTAGTCCTGAGATACTGAACTTAATTGATGAAAGGAGAATATATAAAAATGCAGCACGTGAAGCAGGCAAAACGGAGTACAGATTTCTGAAAAATGATGTTGTCGGGAAGTGCAGATTTGCTAAGCAGGAGTATCTAGAAGGCATACCCAAGTCGGTAGAAGAAGGTATAACTAGGGGAAAAATTAAGACCGCCTACAGGAAAATAAAAGAGACATTTGGAGACAAGAAAAGCAACGGTACGATTATCAAGAACTCAGACGGAAAATCAGTTCTAAACAAAGAAGGGAAAGCTGAAAGGTGGAACGAATTATAGAGACAGCCTTTACAAAGGAAATAAACTTCAAGGCAGCATTGAAGATGAAACAGAGAAAGATGAGATAGGAGATATGATGGTGCGAGAAGACTTTGACAAAACACTAAAAGATATGGTATCGTTAGGATTGCCGGTCATGAAGAAATTGCTCCACCTTGTATGCAATATGTATGAGACAGGGGAAATAGCCTGCGACTTATAGAGGTATTTAGTAATTCTAATTCCTAAGAAAATAAGTACAGACAAATGTGAAAATTACAGAACCATCAGTCACGGATGCAAAATACTAACAGGAATTATTTACAGACGAATGGAAAAACTAGTTGAATCCGATCTTGGGGAAGATCAGTTTGGATTTAGGAGAAACGTAGGAACACGGGAGGCAATACTCACATTAAGACCTATGTTAGAAGACGGGTTAACGAAAGGGAAACCTACGTGTTTAGCATTTGTAAATCTTTAGAAAGCTTTTGACAATGTTGACTGGAATACACTCTTTCAAATTCTGAAGGTATCAGGGGTAAAATATAGTTATATTCATCTTGTACAAAGACCGGACAGCAGTTGCAGCCTTTCCCCAATGTTGTCAATCTGTACATTGAGCAAGCTGTGAAGGAATGCAAGGAGAAATTTGGAGAAGAAATTAAAGTACAGGGAGAAAAAATAAAAACCTTGCGGTTTTGCTGACGACATAGTAATATGTCAGACAGCTAAGGACCTGGAAGAGCAATTAAACGGAATGTCCAGTGTCTTGAAAGGAAGGTGTAAGCTGAACATTAACAAGAGTGAAACAAGGGTAGTGGAATGTAGTGCAAAGTGGTTGAGTGCCAGAGTATGAATCCAAAGGTTGCGGTTTCAATCCTTGCCAGGTCCTAGGATTTTTATGTCACTTCCCACTTCTTTCCCCTCTGTCAATGTTGCTGATGTAAAAAATGGTTCGGAATCCACGTTAAACTTTAGGTCACCCTATAACTGGCTGGGTAAGTCAATTCGGTCGGAGGAAGACAGCGGCATACCACCTCCAAACAGGTCCATGCCTAGTAAAGCACTGTCGTGGTCAAGCCAATCTTCGGATTGTTGACAGCCTTTTTTTTCCCCCTTCCACGATTGTCATTGTTTTTGACGTCTTAACTCCTGACGTACGTGGTTCTTACCCGACGGTTTCCTGATAGTGAGGAACATGTGTACCAAGATTGGTTGAAATCGGTCCAGTAGTTTAGGAAGAGATATGGAACATAGATGCACCCATACAGCCAATTTTATAAGATTATATACATAACTAGATGACCCGGTGAATTTCGTTAACTTACCTCTTAATATAAATCATACTAATTTAAATCACATAATAATGGAAACTCCAGGTTGGAATTAATAATATAGTAAGGACAGTTTACAACTCACCGCAAAGACGTGGCGACGAGCTGTGACAGGCACATACAAAAGGCCCACACATACAACATTTTCACCTATCGGCCATGGCCTTCTTCAGAAAATAGAACACTCACGCAATCACACAGGCACACAACACAGTCATACAGCCATCACCTCCGGCTGCCGCACTTCGAATCATTCGTGGTGATTCGAAGTGCGGCAGCCGGAGGTGATGGCTGTATGACTGTTTTGTGTGCCTGTGTGATTGCGTGAGTGTTCTATTTTCTGAAGAAGGCCATGGCCGATAGCTGAAAATGTTGTATGTGTGGGCCTTTTTTATGTGTCTGTCACAGCTCGTCGCCACGTCTTTGAGGTGAGTCGTAAACTGTTCTAACTATATTATTAATTAAAATCATATGTATTTTAGACCCAGTAGCTTTATAGAGGCATTTGCTTTGAACGCCAAATGTGCAAAATTTTATCGCAATCGTACGACTGATATTGATATCCCAGAGAAAAGAGCTCTTTCAGTTTTCCACAAATTTTCCTATTTTCTGGCCAACTTTTACAAACGTTTACTTCACTCAAACCTTCCTCTCGCTTTGAACGTCGAATGTCCAAAATTTTATCGCAATCAGATGAATGGTATTGATATTTCAAAGAAAAATCTCTTTCCATTTTTTCTGTATTTTCCATTTTTCTGGGAAACTTTTCCAAATTTTTATTTCATAAGAATGTTACTCTTGCTTTGCACGTCAAATATGCAAAATTTTATCGCAACCATACGAATGATATTGATTTTTTTTATGGGACTTAACTACGGGGTTATCAGTCCCTAAACTTACAAACTACTTATGAACTACTTACGAACTAAGACGGCACAAATATCCATGCCCGAGGGGGGATTCGAACCCCTGACCGTAGTGGGCGTGCAGATCGTGACTGGAGCGCCTCAATCCCCTCGGCCACCGCGGCCGGCGATATTGATATCCCATTGAAAAAAGCTTTTTCAGTTTCTCGCGAATTTCCAAATTTTCCGGGTAACTTTACCGAAGTTTTAGTTCATAATAACGTTCATCTTTCGTTGAACGTCAAATGATCAAAATTATATCGCAAGCGAATGAACGGTTCTCAACTTATAGTGTTGAGTGCTTTGACTGAATGCTTTTCTAAGGCGATAAACAACAAAACAAAAATAAAAATAATTATCCCTCTCTGTCGTGCCAATAGTCAGTTATATTGCTGAATTCAATCAAAAACACCTTGAAAAACGTACATTCAGTTTTTCTGAAATTTTCCAATTTTCCGGTAGATTTGCCAAAAAATTCATTTCATACGAACCTTCTCTTGTCAAGCCGTACTCAAGTGATGCTCTTACAACCATGTCGCTATTGATTTTTATTCATAGAAAAAAATCGCTTTCGGTTTTCCCAAATTTTTCCTACTTTCCGTTTTATTTGATGCGGACGTTCCTCTTGCTTTCTACATGAAATGTACAAAATTTTATCGCAGTTGGACGGACGGTATTGATAGCTCACTGGAAAAAGTTTTTTCAGTTTTTTCCAGATTTTCCTCTTTTCCGGACAACTTTTCCATATTTTATCACCGTTTAAACCTTCCCTGGACTTACAGGAATATTTCAAGACTAAAATTAGGCAAATCGGTTCAGTCGTTCTCGAGTTTTAGCGAGACTAGAGAGAGAGAGAGAGAGAGAGAGAGAGAGAGAGAGAGAGAGAGAGAGAGAGAGAGAGAGATTATACCTATTATTTCTCGTGTTTTGTTTGTCGATTGAAAACATGGACAATTATGTGTTCCAAATGATGTTCTCTGGACAGTGGGGCATTTACATTTCTGTAGTCAATGTTTTGGTTGTGAAAGAAGATAGTGATACCAATGGGCAGTGAATGACTGGAAACCAGTGATTCGGAGCGGCGAATCTTGCTGTACCCTGTGGTAATCCGATGCAAGGGAAATATTTTTATTTATTATTATTTTTTTTAATGCCTCGAGAACGATCCGTCATGTTGTGTAGTCCCATCTGTGAAGTACGGAGTGTATTTCGTAGTTACAGTGTGATGCCCATATTACGCTGAAAAACGTTAAATGCAGAAGGATGTGAACATACTGAAAGCATTGTGTACTGTGTGTAACAGTTTGGAGGCTAGCATTGCATCATCACGGCAAAATAGCCTGTTAAAAGCGGTATCTAGTGATTGTAAGCACATCCTGATATGGACTGGCCTGCCTGAAGTCTCGACCTGTGCTAAATGTGACGCATTGGGGACGAGTTAGAAATTAACTTTGCTCCAAAACTTAGCCTCCAACATGATTGCGTTCTCTGGTTGCGGATCTTGAGGAATAACGCGCTCGTGCTGCCATTCTTTCAGAGACATTGACACACTTCTCTGAAAGTGTTACCAGCAGAACTCGAGCTATCGTAAAGGTGATGGGTGCATGCATCTCATATTACTGTCCACTAATAAATGTACACATACATTAGATCGGATAGTGTGATTAACCAAAATCTATAGACGACATCGCCGTTTTGATAAACTCGAACAATATTTTCTGCTTGTTCTTCACAGTACCTACTCGCTTGATATATATAACAACGTAATACATGCTAGTAGCAAACTGGTAGGGTGCGCCGTGTGAGTTCTCATGCATGCATTCTTGTGACGAAGTTTACCATAAATCCATTTATAATGTAATGCAGGGGAGACCATTTTTGATCTCATAACATTGCAAATTATTAATAACAACGTTTATAAAGCTGTTTATTTTTTCCATTATATAGAAAATTAATTTATCTTATTGGCGTACAGTTATGAAAATCTTCATTGTTCAACCAGATTTATTGAAATCCTGAAATTGAGCACTCTTTGGACAAATCTGACGTGTACGTACAGTGGAAAATATGGAACCGCGAGCATTGAAGTCACAGATGTCAAATTCATAATAGGAAAGTAACAAGAACTCTACATAACACTGCTGACCGTTTACTTTAAATGGCAGGCGAAGCAAATGACTCTAAAAGTTAAAATATTATGTAACTATGTGTTTAAACTATTGATATTAAAAAAAAATACTTTCGACTTCAGAGTCTCATTCATATTTTTCATGTTGAAATATATTGTATATAGTGTACCAATAATATCAAAATTGTTCATCCAACTGGTATAGAACGTAATGAGAACTTACATTTTGCACCTACCGTATGTAATGATAGTAAAACTATCGTTAGTATAGTGAACGGTTAAACCAAAAGGACAAAAGTAAAACTGCAGCGGATCGAGAGTTCAGGGAGTCTACAGATCACTGGTTGTTATGTTTTCATCCGTAAAAGGTAACGGGTAATTCCAGTTAATTGTTATCGCAAAACATAAATAAAAAAAAGAATAAAGTCCCAATGCAAGTACGAATACTAGATTCCAGTTTTACTAACATATTTTTTCACTTACAGGGTCGAAATTTAGTATTACAAGTGATCAGTAGCTTCAATAACTGGAAATAATATTAAATATGTATTGATTACAATCTAGTTATAGACCATAAAAGCATCCAGGAATGACGCATAGGTAACAAGTGACTAATTAAGACTTACATTCAACCATAACACAACAGGAGCTGCGTATTATGTAGTCTATAATCTCTTTAACAAGCGTAGTCCACAGTTACACATACATCAAACAGACTGATTCGCAGGAAAATTTATGCAATAAAGCGGAACAGCGCTTCGAAACTAAAGCTCATAATTTATACTCACCCTGCAGTGACCGCTACGTTTTGTATCGCTGTCAAAACTTAGCGCTTATCCACTCAACAACAATCACTCCGTGTCTGCAACTATTCTTGCCCCTTAACCAGTGCTACCAACAACTCATGTAAGTAGTCCACCAAAGAACAAAGCATTGTATAACAATTATTGAACAGATTGGTACAATACTCTTTGGGACTAAGCATAGGAGAAGTTCATCGTTTGTATGAGATACGAGACAAAAGAGAAATCATACACAAACATACGAGAAGTTTGCCTCAGGCCTACGTTTTCCCACATATACAGTGTAAACATTTGTTGATAAAATATTTATTTCAACTTTTTTTTTAATGAAATGCGCATGTCGTTAAGGATTCATGATTAAGGAAAAAAAGTCCAAATGTTTGTAAATCTATGGGACTTAACTACTTTGGTTATCAGTCCCTAGGCTTAGAAACTACTTAAACTAATTGATCCTAAGGACAACAAATACACCCATGCCCGAGGGAGGACTCGAACCTCCGCAGCTAGGCGCCTTGGAACGTTCGGCCACTCCACCGCGGCACATGATTACAGACAATTCGGTGTCCATCAAACAACCTGAGCCGGACCGATTGAGTGCCAAGCCACAGCATATCAAGAAGGAAGCTTCAAATTGACCTAGGAAAAATTTAAAAAGCTAACAATAACAAATCAATCTACTTTTTGTAACGGTTTCACTCGATCTAATTTTTAACACTCGCAGTATCAAGGGAGTGCCCATTGGGAAGGGGGGGGTACTGTATACCCACCTTCCGAAAATTTTGTTATCTAGTCGGATGGGAACTGCATTATAATTTCAAATTCTAAAAAAATATCTATTTTTATTAATCAAGTCGTCTACCAGAGGGTATAACTCTTTTAAAATTTTCGGTAAAAGGTAACCAAAAAAGTAAGTTAAATGGGATCTTCACTGGAATGTTATTTTTAAAAGCTTTTATATTGAGGATAGTGCTAAGCATGAAAACATACGTAACTTGTGTAGCGTTTCATGATTAGATTAATGGAAATTAAATCAAAATGTTGTTCTTTGGGGCAAGGTTTTTAAACGCTTTGGAGTCGGTAGGAAGCATTTCCTCTGTCTCGATTCAGACTAGTCGGAATTGGCTACTTCGAACATTTGACTGCCAGTCAGATTCCATTGCAATTGTGCGAAAGTGAATTTGAACGCTTAGACGGTTATGATCGCAACTCCAACGAACCTAAAACTTTCCAATTTTTCTTTCCGAAATCCATTCGACAAGTTCAGTTGGTCTATTTTTTACAGTTTTAAGAAATAATTTTAGATGGTACACTAATAGCGAGATCCCCAAATACAGCACTGTCTATTTTTAAATGTTTTGTGCTAGTCGAAGGGTGCTCCCTTCTTAGTAATACACATAATAGAATCTTGTTGGTATTTCTGCGAGTATAATAAAAGAATTTTAGTTGTACTTAAAATGTATGTTTTTACGGCAAGTGAAAAAGTTCACAAACTTTGTATTTTTTTAAAATTCTTTCAGGGTGGACATAAAGTACAACCCCCCCCCCCCTCCCCCGGTTTTGTCCGCATTACGATATCTACATCTACATGGGATACTCTGCAAATCACATTTAAGTGCCTGGCATTCGGGGGAAAATGTTGGCGATTGGAGTTTCGTAAGTAGGCCACGCTGCAGCGTTAAGCGCCGTTGTTGTGATTCCCATCCCATCCCAAATCCTGCACCATTTCCGTGAGACTTTCTCCCCTGTAACGTGACAATTCTCTTTTTTTGGACTCTTTCGATCTCCTCCGTCAAACCCACTTGATAAGGATCCTACACTGAGCAGCAATACTCCAAGAAAGGACGGACAAGCGTAGTATAAGCAGTACCTTTAGTAGTCCTGTTGCATCTTTTTGAGGGTTCTGCCAATAAAATAAAGTCTCTGGTTCGCCTTTCCGACGACATTATCTACTTTTTTTCTAGTTTAAGCCTAAACTAATAGTAATTCCTAGGTATTTAGCGAGTTTACGGCCTTCACTTTTGATTGATTTAGCTTGTAAAGAAAGTTTAACGGATTTCGTTTCGTACTCATGTGGACTTCACACTTCTCATTATTTAGAGTCAATTGCCAATTTTTACACCGTAGTGATGTCTTATTTAGATCGTTCTGCAGTTGGTTTTGATCTTCAGATGAATTTACTAGACGGTAAATAAGGGCGTCGTCTGCAAACAACCTAAGAGAGCTGTTTAGATTTTCTCCCAAATCGTTTATGTAAATAAGGAACTGCAGATGACCAATAACACCAACCTGTGGAACGCCCGATATCACCCCTGTTTTAGTCGATGCCTTACCATCGATTACTACAAACTCTGTCTCCTCTGACAGGAAATCCCCTGTGCGATGGGGCGATATACCTTAACCACACAATTTGATTAAATGCCGTTTGTGAGGCACCGCTCCTGTGTCAAAAGCCTTCTGGAAATCAAGAAATACGGAATCAATTTGAGAACCCTTGTCGATAGCGCTCATCACTTCGTGTGAGTTAAGAGCTAGCCGTGTTTTGCATGAACGATATTTTATAAATCTGTGTTGGCCATAGGTTAATAGATCATTCTGTTCGAGATAATTCATAATATTTGCATACAGGATATGTTCCAAAACCCTGCTACAAATACACGTCAATGAAATAGGCCTGTAGTTCAGTGGGTTACTCCAACTGCCTTTCTTGAATATAGGTGTGACCTATGCAACTTTCCAATCTTGTGGTACAGATCCTTCTTTGAGTGAGCGGTTGTATATGGCTGTTAAGTAAGGAGCTTTCGCTTCAGCATAATCATATAGAAATCTAATGGGTATACAGTCCGGACCAGAAGACTTGTTCTTGTTAAGTGATTTAAGTTGCTTCACGTTACTCATTCTGGCCTCTGTAATTCGAAATCTGGAACATTGGTTTCGTCTTCTTTGGTGAATGAATTTGTAAAAGTTTCTGCTTTAGTTGCGTTATCATCGGCAGGATTGCCATTTCTATCACGCAGTGAGGGTATTGTTTGTGTTTTGCCCCTAGTATATTTAACATATGACCAAAATCTCTTAGGGTTTTCATTCAAATATCGAGAAAGAGTTTCGTTATGAAAAGTATTGTAGGCATCTTGCATTGAAATCCTCGCTAAATTTCGAGCTTCAGTGTAGGATCGCCAATCCAGGGGATTTTGTGTTCGTTTGAATTTAGCATGCCTTTTCCGTTGCTTTTGTAACAATGTCCTGACCTATTTGGTGTACCAAGGGGGCTCACCTCCTTTTAAGAGTAAATATAAAACTGTCAACTGCTGTGGATACCACTTCTTTGAATTTGAGCCACTTCTGGTCTACCACGGCCTCCTCAGGCCGTGGGTCTACACTTTACGTTTAGTGCTAGGAACGAGTGGAAACTGTCTATAAAGAAGCAGTGTATTTTATTTCCATCTGCTTTCGTGAACAAATATACTTTTCGTCTATTTTTGGTAACTTTGGGACTTTCGACATTCAATCTCGCTACCACAGTTCTGTGTTCACTAATACCTGTACCCGTTTTGATGCTCGTTATGATCTCAGGATTATTTGTTGTTACGAGATCAAGTGTGTTTTGACATCCATTTACAATTCTAGTTGGCTCATGATCTACTTGTTCGAAGTAATTCTCAGAGAATGCGCTGAGAACAATTTCGCACGATGTTTTATGCGTACCTCCTGGTTTGAAAATATAATTTCGCCAACAGATAGAGGGTAAATTAAAATCACCGCCAACTATTATTGTGTGAGTCGCGTACGTGTTTGCAATTAGACACAGGTTTTCTTTGAACCTTTCAGCTTTTGTATCGTCAGATTCGGGGTAGGGGCGGTAAAAGGAACCATTAATTAATTTTTTACGATTTTCGAGTACTGAGGCGCTTCAGTCACGGTCTGCACGGCTACTACGGTCGGGGGTTCGAATCCCCCCCTCGGGCATGGATATTTGTGCCGTCCTAGTTCGTAAGTAGTTCATAAGTAGTTTGTAAGTTTAGGGACTGATGACCCCGTAGTTAAGTCCCATACGCTTGACAAACATTTGAACATTTTTCGAGTACTACCTCGATCCATAAGAACTCACAGGAACTATCAACTTCAACATCAATACACGATAGACTACTTTTGACGGCGACAAACACGCCTCCACCTATTTTGTTTAATCTGTCCTTTCTGAACACAGTTCTTTTGCAAAAAATTCTGCTGTACTTATTTCCGGCTTGAGCCAACTTTCACTACCTATAATGACGTGTGCTTCGGTGCTTTCTATTAACGCTTGGAGTTCTGGTACTTTCCCAACACAGCTACGACAATTTTCAACTGTTATAGTGATAGTTCCTAGTCTATATTTCTCTACCTGCACCTTTGGGACTGTCCATTATGTTTCCCCCTAAGCCATCTATCCTAAAAAAAAAACGCCCAGTCCACGCCACACAGGCCCCGCTACCCGTGTAGCCACTGCCGGTGTGTAGTGGATGCCTGACCTATTTAGCGGTACCCGAAAACCCACTACCAGTCAACAATGCTGCAGATGATCAGCTCTATCTTCATCTCGCAAGCAAGACTGGCAGTTTTTACCACCTCAGATAGCCGCTCAAATCTGAAGAGAATCTCTTCTGACCCAAAGTGACAAACGTCATTGGTACCGACTTGAGCAACCTCTCGCAGTTGGCTTCACCCTGTCGCCTTCATGGCATCCAGTAGGATCCTTTCCACATCTGGAATGACTCCCCCTGATATGAACACGGAGTGAATGGTAAGTATTTCGTAACAGCTATGGATTGCGTTTAGATGGAAGAAAGCTGGCTACAGTTATTTAGTAGTTAATGCCTACATATTAAGAAGCAGTTCTCTCTCTTTTTATATAGTAACTTTAGTAAGGAGGAGAAGTCTGACTGTACAATCAAGAAGAGTACATCGAAGTAAGGAGGAACAGCGTAGCTGGTCCTCTGGTATATGAACTACTGTCTTTCTACAGAAATTATGTGGTGGGTCTAAAGGAGACGAGAACACGATCACACTACAATATATATGTTTCGAAATTCAGAGACCCCTAAACAAATGGCCAAGGGCGGTCATCATAAAAAAAAAAAAAAAAAAAAAAAAAAAAAAAAAAAAAAAAACCACGTGCTCTCGAGGTATTTGGAAGCACTCCAAGACGAGAGTCTGGGCTGTCCGCACACCCTATTAGTCCGCCACTGATTTGTAGTAACTACTATAACAAAATGCTAATCTCCAATGAATAGCCCAAGTACTGTATGATTATATTTAACTGTAAAGAAATCTGATTTTTGAGACTGTCAAGACAGTCTAGCTTGTGTTGCTGGAGTGGCCAGGCATGATAGTTGTGTGTGTGAGTGATTATCTGAATGTATGTGTTTCTTTTTCTGATGAAGGCCATGGCCTAAAATTTTAAGTTGTGTGAATGTGATTATCTATTTTCGTGTCTGTCAGTAGCTCAGTGATCCTCTTTACGGTGAGTTGTTACCTAAACTCCGTTATTGATAAAGCATAAGGTATTATTTGATTTATCATGGAAATTCTCCTCAGAGATTATAAATGTGTGTGTGTGTGTGTGTGTGGAGATTTTCCTCTATATCTTTCCCTGTTAATCAAAATTGTTTAGACAAACTTCCCCCCCCCCCCCTCCGCATCATTCGATTCACTCATCTTTCCTTCTCTTTACTGCTTGGTCTTTCCTCTTTGGTTATATATATCCTCTCTGTCTTGGCTCAGTACTAATATACAATATCTCTGACTTCCACACTCCTTAAACACCATTCTCATGACCTGGGTTGTGATTTGCCTTCTCCTTCCGTTCCCATCCTTTTTTCTTCCCTTCTCTCCCACCTGAAGAAGAAACTGTGTTTCGAAAGCTCGTCCTTTTCGACCGTTTTCTTCTTTTTTTCTTCATTTGTGTCACTTTTGGTGGTACAGTACAAAGGTAAGTACTGGCCAGCCAATCTATCAATTTAAAGCATAAGATAGGGTAGTTAAAGCAGTCAACAATCTGAAGACTGTTTGAACACCACAGTGCTTTACTAGGCATGTTCCTGTATGGAGGTGGTATGCCGTTGACTTCCTCTGTCCTCTGAACTGACTTACGCACCCTACCCTGTTATAGGGAGACCTACAGTTTTATGTAGATTCTGAACCATGGTGCTACTCGACATTTTTCACATCAGCAACATTGACAGAGGTAAAAGAAGTGGAAAGTGAAGGATGCAAACCCTAGGACATGGTGTATAAGGAAAGAAATCTTTAAATATCTACAATGCCCTTACATTTGATAGGACAGCTGTTCAAATCCACCTCTGGCCATCCAGATATATGCTTTCCCTTATTTCCCTAAATCTTACCAGGCAAATTCTTGGCTGGTACATTATCAAAAGAATCCAAGCTTGTGCTCGGTCCCTAATGATCGCATTGTTGATGGAGCATAAATTCTAATAATCCTTTCCAGAACTATGGAATTTGTCTTTTAAAAGCAGTGCACACTGCTGTAGAATTTGTCACATCCTCCTGTAACAAGGAAAAGAAGGGGCCTGGTTGAAAAATGCTCCTCTCAGGGCACAAAATAGGCAAATGGCAAATATTTTCCTGCTCAGAAGACTGACAAAAAAACAGGGAACCAGCTGCTTCAGTTCTCTTTCCACCCTCTTTACTAATCATTTTCGCAGGCAAACATTTTCTCACATTTTGTGCTGAAAGTGAATAGCAGAAAGTGATGGTGGAAGGAGAGAAGAAATTGCCACTGAGAGAGAAAGGGAGAGCACACATTAATGGTGGAGACAGAAAGTGGAGGTAAGAGGTTTATTCCCGCGTACTTGCAGATTTCGTTTGTACTACTGTTTTAATAGTTTATTCTATCGTATTTGATAAATACCGTTGTGTTTAGTCTTCGTCTTTGACCGGTGTATTTCAAAACAAGTCAGAGACCGTTACTAAGCTCGTTATCAGTCAGTCCAGTGCCAGCTGCAACCAGTGCCGCGGCGTTAACAGCGCTAAGCTGCCGGACTCAGTTTTGTTGATTCGACAGTGTAGTTACCACTGACCACAGTTAAGTCAGCAGCCAGCCGCCTTCATTAGAGTACTAGGCTTCTTTAAAGTTGTTAATTGCTGTTAATTGTATCGATAGGATGGATAGGATGTGTGCCTGCTGTGTGCGGACGCAGGAGGAGTTGGCCGCGGTTTGCGAACAGCTGAGAGTGCTTTTGGCTACGGTCAGCCGTCTTCAGGCTGCTGTCTCGGGGTGCAGCAATGATGGGGAGTCTGGTGCATCGAGTGGGACACCTCAGGTGTCTCACGCAACGCTCTCTGTCCCTGCTACCGTGGCACCTTCAGGTGTACCGGACGTCGTCGAGCGGCCTTCTCTGCAAGGGGAGTGGTGGGTTGTACGGCGTTCGCGTCGCTCGAGGCGAAAGGCCAATGTGGAGGCTGGACGTCCGTCCGCGCCCGTTCGTCCTGTGAGTGAAAGTGTGGCCACTCCTTCAGCAGGGTCCGAACAGATGCACGGGGGGAGGGGATTATTAGTTATTGGGAGCTCCAATGTCAGGCGCTTGATGGAGCCCCTTAGGCAGATAGCGTCCAGATCTGGAAGGAATTCCAACGTGCACTCGGTGTGTTTGCCAGGGGGCCTCATCCAGGATGTGGAGGCGGCCTTGCCGGCGGCTACCGAGGGTGCGGGATGCAGTCGACTGCAAGTCGTGGCTCACGTCGGCACCAATGACGCTTGTCGCTTGGGTTCTGAGGACATCCTCAGGTCCTACGAGCGGCTGGCGGAATTGGTGAAGGCTACTGCCTTCGCACGCGGGGTGCAAGCAGAGCTGTCGATTTGCAGCATTGTTCCCAGGGTTGATCGGGGTCCTTTGGTTTGGAGCCGAGTGGAGGGTCTGAACCAGAGGCTTTGCCGACTCTGTGACAGTCATGGCTGCAGATTTCTGGATCTGCGTTGTCGGGTGGGGAATTGTAGGGTGCCCCTAGATAGATCAGGGGTGCACTACACTAAGGAAGCGGCTACTCGGGTAGCAGAGTACTTGTGGAGTGCACATGGGGTTTTTTTTAGGCTAGGCGCTAACTCTGATGAGCACTCGCCTGTCAGCATTCAAACAGCGAATTCAGGCCACGTTCGGAACAAAAATTCGAACATCAAAATATTAGCCGCGAACTTACAGAGTATTAGAAACAAAGTTCCCGAATTTGCAGCGCTGCATGGAAGTTATTGCGCTCAGATAGTTTTAGGCACCGAAAGCTGGCTAAATGATGATGTGGCAAGTTCAGAAATATTTAGCGAAGCGTGGAATGTATATCGGAAAGATAGATCTGATACAACTGGAGGAGGAGTGTTCATCGCTGTGGACAAAGATATTGTTTCTACTGAGATCGAGGTTGAAAGTAACTGTGAAGTTATCTGGGCATGCATAACAGGTCTATAAGAAGTAAAGTTAATAGTTGGGTGTTTTTACCGGCCCCCCAGTGCTGCTATAGCAGTTTTAGAATCATTCAAGGAAAGTCTACACCAGGTATTGCATAGGTATCCGGGCCGTGTAATATTAGTCGGAGGTGACTTCAACCTTAAGAGTATAGATTGGGACCTCGCTAGTTACATTTCAGGCGGTACAGACAAGCAGTCTTGCGAGCTACTTTTGGACACATTCTCCGAAAACTGTCTTGAGCAGTTAAACTGGCAACCCACGCGCAATGGAAATATTCTAGACCTTATAGCCACAAACAGGCCTGACCTTATTAACGATGTCTGTGTAGAGACAGGAATTAGTGATCATGATATCGTCATAGCGTCAATGGTGACCAAAGTTCATAAACCAGTCAAGAAGGCTAGGAGCTTGTTTTTGTTGGGAAAAGCCGACAAGCAAATGTTACGATCGCACTTAGAAAATGAATGGGCATCCTTTAATTCTGGTACTATTGATGTAGAGGAATTGTGGACTAAATTTAAGTGCATTGTTAATAAAGGGTTAGAGAAATATGTGCCAGTAAAGACGATTAAGGATGGAAAAGATCCACCGTGGTATAATAATGAAGTTAGAAAGTTGCTGAGAAAGCGAAGGCTGTTGCACTCTCGATTCAAAAAAGAACACGCCAATGATGACAGCCAAAAGTTAGTAAAGATTCGTGCGTCTATAAAAAGATCGATGCGTGAAGCATACAATAATTATCACAGCCATACCTTAGCAAAAGATCTTTCCGAGAACCCGAAAAAATTCTGGTCCTATGTAAAATCGATAAGCGGGTCAAAGCCCACTGTCCAGTCACTAGTTGATCATTCCGGGGCAGTAATAGAAGAAAGCAAAATGGAAAGCTGAAGTTCTAAATTTAACCTTTAAGAAATCTTTCACGCAGGAGGACCACACATATATACCATCATTTGATCAATGTACTAATTCCGAAATGGGGGACATAGCAATAAGTATTTCCGGTGCAGAGAAGCAGCTGAGAGAGCTAAATACGAAAAAGTCTGCTGGTCCGGATGGAATACCAGTTCGGTTTTACAAAGACTATTCTGCGGCATTGGCCCCCTACTTAGCTTGCATTTATAGCGAATCTTTAATTCAGCGCAAAGTTCCTAGTGATTGGAAAAAAGCGCAGGTGACTCTCGTGTATAAGAAAGGAAAGAGAACTGACCCATACAATTACAGGCCAATATCGTTGACATCGGTTTCATGTAGAATTTTGGAGCATATTCTCAGTTCGAATATAGTAAATTTCCTTGAAACGGAAAAGCTTCTTTCCATGAATCAGCACGGGTTTAGGAAACATTGTTCATGTGAAACTCAGCTTGCCCTTTTCTCACATGACATCTTGCGAGCCATGGACGAAGGGCAACAGGCGGATTGTGTTTTTCTCGACTTCAAAAAGGCGTTCGACACGGTGCCACACTGCAGACTGCTAATGAAGAACACGAGCTTATGGAATAGGTTCACAGATTTGTGACTGGCTGGAAGACTTCCTAAGTAATAGAACGCAGTACGTTGTTCTTGACGGCGAGTGTTCATCAGAAACGAGTGTATCGTCAGGCGTGCCCCAGGGGAGTGTGATAGGACCGCTATTATTTTCTATCTATATAAATGATCTGATGGACAGAGTAAGTTGTAATTTGCGGCTGTTTGCTGATGATGCTGTGGTGTATGGGAGGGTGTCGTCTGTAACTGACTGTAATAGCATACAGGTTGACTTAGACAAAATTTCTAGTTGGTGCGAAGAATGGCACCTAGCTCTCAATGTAGAAAAATGTAAGGTGATGCACATGAGTAGAAAAAACAATCCTATAATGTTAGAATACAGCATCAGTAGTGAGCTTCTTGATGCGGTCGCGTCGTTCAAATATCTAGGCATAACATTGCAGAGCGATATGAAATGGAACGAGCATGTAAGGACAGTTGTGAGTAAGGCAGACAGCCGACTTCGGTTTATTGGGAGAATTTTGGGAAGATGTACTTCACCTGTAAAGGAGACCGCGTATAAAATGCTTGTACGACCACGTCTTGAGTATTGCTCAAGTATTTGGGACCCACAGCAGATCGGTTTGAAGGAAGACATAGAGGCGGTTCAGAGGCGAGCAGCTAGATTTGTTACCAGTAGGTTCGACCAATGCGCGAGTGTCACGGAAATGCTCCGGCAACTCAATTGGGGATCGCTGGAAGAGAGAGGACGTTCTTTTCGTGAATTTCTGTTAAGTAAATTTAGAGGGCCGGAATTTGAAGCTGAGTGTAGTACGATCTTGCTGCCGCCTACTTACATTTCGCGTAAAGATCACAAAGACAAGATAAGAGAAATTAGGGCTCGTACGGAGGCATATAGGCATTCTTTTTTTCCTCGTTCAATTTGGGAGTGGAATAGGAAAGGAAATGCCTAGTAGTGGTACAGTGTACCCTCCGCCACGCACCTTACGGTGAATTGCGGAGTATGTATGTAGATGTAGATGTAGATGAACAAAAGGTTTCTGATTTGCCTCCCACCTGCCCTACAGAAACAGTGTGTGGCCCTGATCATTCAGGCCAATGCTGTTAAGAATTAGTTCTACTGACCAACTTAACCCTTGCAATACTTGGGGGGAGGGGAAGTGAGGTTGGCAGTACTTTCTGCACACCAGAGACATTGTCAAGGTGGGATGTATTGCTTGCCTCAATACAACTGCAGTGGAGTGGTATGTGGTATAAGTGGAGAGGTCAGACAAATGTGTGGTCCCTCAAGAGGGGCAACAACCTAACCTTTCCAGTAGTTTCAGGGCAATGCTCTGCATGATTGACTGTTCTGACCTTGTAACATCAATGAAAGTGGTTTTGCCACACAGCAGTTACTATGAATTAGAGATGGGCAAATGGGCAAATTAGTTCATTTTTGGAAAGTAGTCGTTGACAATGTTCCTTCATCAGAACCTATTTCTTTAAACAATCATACACTACATTTTAGGAAAATGATTAAAAATTACATTAGAAACTAAATATTAAATGAAGCAGATGAAATCCTAAATATATGAATAATAACAATGAAAAAATAGTGAGAATTATATCTTCTGCCAGTGATAAAAATTACCAAGCAATATTCGATTACTGATGAAAATTCTCCTCAGAGATGATAAATTATTTTTCAAAAGAGATAGATTGGCTGGCCAGTACTTACCTTTGTGCTGTACTGGCCAGCCAATCTATCTCTTTTGAAAAATAAATTACCAAGAAATAGGCAGATTTGTATTTATGATGGCTGCAAAAGGTATGAATTACACAGAATGCAATTTTTATGTGTTTTAAATCACAAAATAAAAATTAAAATGTAAATTACTGGTGATGGACACTAATCCAGAATTGAAAAAGACTCTGAAGCACAATAAGAATTGGTGAGCACAATGAACAAACAATAATAACTAGTTTAGGATGTAAACCAGTTCTTACTTTGTGACTAGTGTGTGTGAAATACAGATATCATTATGAGTCTCATAAACATTTCTAGAAAAGGGATACAAAGACAGTTACTTATATAAAATATTTATTTTACAGCTTTAATAAATATCACAAGTCCGCATTTGTGTCTTTTTCACCACAGCAGATATTTACAGATTAAAATCAACACATGATTTCCACAAGTTTCACATATTAAACCAAATACTAAAGTTGGTAACTTCCACAAAATCATCCACATTTCTGATCCTACTTTCTCTGATCATTCCTCTAGAGCTCTTTTGAGAAAAAGTATTTCACAGCCATGTACTAGATACAGTTTTGATTTCACATTTGACACAGTTCCTTTAATTAACTACATGACTGCACATGTCTATAATGCACCATGATTTTTAACTTAGAAATCATCAGTCTTCTTTGATGGCAAGGAGTAGAATTAACTGAAGCCTAATTGATTGTCCGTTGGTTCAGTTACTTGAGGTAGAGCACGGAAGACAAATGCACACTGCACTTTGCACACGTGGTCTCCAAGAACAGCTGCATGACTGAAGGATCTTGCAAGATTGAAGCAGTTGCCAATCTTCAGAGACTGGCAAATTGGCTGTCAAAATAAATGCAATATTAGACATTTAATGCAATCTAGTATTGATTACTTAGTGAAAAAGTCATCAAATTAACTGCAAACACATTAAGTTCCTTACAGTATATTTCTTAAGTGAACAAGTTGAGAACATTAGAATGTATGAAATAAAACAGAGAATAGCCACTATTTGAAAGACAAAGCCATAGAACATGTACAAAAATAAGTAAAAGGAACTTCTTCACAAGACGGATTCATTGTCAGAAAAGCTCAAATATAAGAATTAAAGCTAATAGTTTATTCTTCAGAGTATATGGGGAAACAGTGGTGCAGGTGATGGAATACTCTTCATAGAATATGTTTGGAATCTATGTTACAGATAGTAACAGGTATAGGGAAAACCACAAGCAAATTATGAGGAGAAATGCTATTACGAAACTGATTGTTTCCCTTGATTGAACCAACAAATTCTGGATAAAAACTGATTTCTGTTTGTTTCAGTGACACAAATAATGTTGTATTTCAAATTATTTTTATCCTCAAATATTTTGATTGATTATGTGTAGGAAATCACCAGTGATATCAATGAAATAAGCAACATCTGTAGTTCTATGGACTTTCCACCACTTTTCCCCTAAGGTTTCCACAATAAAATGAGAAAATATTGTTGCAAGGTCATTTAATTTAAATTTAAAACAGGTCTGCTGATAAATAAAATGTAGTCTTAAAAACAGCCATCATTTTCATTAGCAAATAGCTTATATATTTCCAACTTATGCAACCCTAATCCTTTCAAATTATCTAAAAATTATTTTGATATCAGAGCAAAAAGCACCAAATACAATGAACATCACCTTTACTTGTCTGTAACAAGTGACAGAATTTTAATTTACAGTACCTCATACACTGGATGTTCATTTCAACTGAAGACATTCAAATATCATGGAAACTACATGTCAAACAAAAAATTGGTACAATAATAATTTGTTTGTATCAGAGGGAGACATCCAATGATACTACACTCACCCCCCACCCAACCCTTTGCATGAGTGGTGGGGAGAGACTTTGAAATTTTTAGTTTGTTGTTTGGCAGTGGCCAAATGCAGTAGTACCTCTCTTTGACACGGACTGATTCTCTTATGACAAACATTTTCATCTACTTCTACCTCCTGAAGGACAATATTACTAGGCAATCAGTCCCAGACATATGGATAACATCACACTCCTACGCTCCTGGGAGTCCAATGTTAACTTACTAACAAATGCAGAGGTGACAGTAGACCTATTGAGTTAGTCAACATGCTTGTGCAATCATGGATGGCCTCCACTCCATTTCATTTTTAAATAAATGTGAGTGATATCATTGTTTTCATATCGCTTGATGTGGGCCCACAGTATATATTAAGTCAGTAAATGCCATATTAACATTTCTTCTTTAACTATGTTTGAATCCATAATCAAATTGTTGTGTACAGTGACAATTGATATGGTAATTACTGGGAATAACACAGCTTTTGGTCACAATAAATCTGTTGCTTCATCATAGGTACCTTCAATACCATGCGTCACTGAATCAAGAACTGTTGGAGGCGACTTCATAACTGGATAGTGTTTTATGAATGGGCACTTCAACAAATTAAAAAGACCCCCAGTTTCTTTGCTGAACTGTTTTCCAGCGAGTCTACTTTCACAAATCATGGTAGCATTAACTGGCATAACATGCATTACTGAGGTGTAGACTATCCCCACTGGTTATGGCCAGTTGATCAATGCCCTTGCTCAGTTAAATATGGTGTGGCATCATAGAGCAAACTCATTGGCCCATATTTTATTGATGGCACGTTTGATGGATGTAAATATGGATTGGTTTTGAAACAGGAACTATCAATACTATTCCATGATGGTACCTTCGACGGCAATAAATGTGGTTTCAGCACTATGGATGCCCAGTGCAATACACAAGTAAGTTAAAGCACCTGACGTATTAGACCATGTTTAGACTAGTTGGTGGATCAACAGAGGTGGCCCTATTAAGTGGCTCTATTAACTGGCCTGCTAGGTCACACGATTTGATGCCAGCATGCTGTGAAGAGATGATCGACTTCATATTTTCAAAGATATGCTTATTTCCTGTGTACAGTCATTTACAGAATGGGTCACTGTATGTACTGCAGATGAAGTTACTACATTTGAGCATTTACTGTAATTGGAAAAGCAGGAGGATGTTCGCTTCAAGAGCTGGAAACAAAAGTTCATCAGGTAGTCCCCAGATCAATATACCAGGGATATAAAATGTTGTGAATGTAGTATACAATTGAAAGCCATGAAGTACTGGCCTGTCCTACTGTCAAAGCAAGGAGGTGAGGTGCCCCAAGCTATTGAAAATTAAATGGACATTGAGCTGCATGTTGTTAATTACAGTTGTGGAATCATTTTGATTCTGACGATTACAACACCATCTGTGGTGGGAAAAAATTTAAGATCAAAGCTCTGTAGTTTTTGCCATATAATAATATCTGCAATAAAAACTAGAGGTTCCCATTGAAGATTTCAAAGTTTTCCCTCACCACCAACACATGGGATTTGGTGGAGGGAGAGGGGGGCAATATACTATCATTGGATGTCCTCCTGTGATAGAAACAAATTAGTATTGTACATTTTTTTGATCTGATGTGTAGTTTAATGTTTTCAGTAAAAATGAACACCCTGTATATATGTTGATAAGTAGATGTTTTTTCTTTAAATCTAGTAGCTAAAACCAGTCATAGATCACAATCAATATAAACAGTTAAGTAACTAAAGGACCAGTTAGTTTTCAGCTTTTTCATCACCTATACACAAAGTTACAGCTGTAAACACCACTCTTAAAATTCTTGGTCACTTAAGATGTTATCTGCTTGTAAGAGATTGCAGGAGTAGCAAAGTTTGTTTACCCACAGTTTCCGTATAGGTACAAGAAGGCCATAACCATATGTGGTACAGCTAGGTACCTTTACCAGATGTGCTTCACACCTGGTTTCTCCTACTGTGCTCAAAAGGCTGCTATATAAAGTCTCATTTTGACAAAATATTTGTGCAACAACATGAATTATAAAACACTACGCTACAAAAAAAATGATTAAAATAATCAACTTGCATCTATTTTGAATAAATAAAATGCATTGTTTCATCATGTCATTTGGAGGAAGGTGTGTAGTGAATTATAAGATGTCATCACTCATCTTAAATCACCGATTTTGATATGTTGAGTCAGGGGCATAGATAATGGGGGAGGGTGGGGCTCAGCCCCCTCCTCCCAGAGCTATAATATAAATTAAGGGGAAAAAACCACACACAACACACACACATCCACACACACACACACACACACAAACACACACACATGCATTAAAGTCACTTACGGTGCAACCTTTCTTTCATTCAGACAGTTCAACTGAGATTGGGATGTAGACCTAAATGAAAAAAAAGAGGGGTAGGGGAAAGAAATAACCACACCACTGGGTTTATTGATGCATCGCTGGGTCTACAAAATTTCCCAACAAGGGCACAAAATTGTTAGTGACCCCTTCGCACCTAAATTGGTGTTCATTTGATGGTGCCCCCATGTCCCCCACCCCTTTGGAACCATGTCACCTCATCTTGGACAATTTGACACCCCTCTGCAAGGGCCACCTAGGGCAGACACCCTGGTTTATTCTACCCTAGATCTGGTGATAGAAAGATGTTTTCTCAAAATAAACAATTTATGGAACGTGATTGAATTAATTCATATAATACTTTTCATGAAGCAATAAATCCTGATCAAGGTTGGATCTACAGCATTTCCCTCCATACTTTGTTAATTAATAGACCACATTTCAAAAGTAAAGCCAGATTTATTGCTGTTTATGTCTACCTCTGTCACAAAGATATTTTATGAGGTGTGTAATCATACATAATCTTGTGATTAAGTAGAAATGCATGCACACATACCCCTTCTGTAGTGCATGTGCACATGACACAAGGTGAAATTCTTTCAGCAGTTCCAACATCTATTGTAGTGTGTCCAACATTGCATGAAAGTCTGTCTTTCCACTGCTCCAGGTCTAAAGATGGCAATGTACTGCATTTAACCCTAGGATTCCTGTTATAAATATTAGACATGTTATAATTTTGCTTTTTACAAAGAAAGTTTATTACATTTTATTACTATAAGAGGGACAAGTTATTCATACATACAAGAAAGGTTCAGTTAAGTCCAGCACAGATCGCTGAATGTAGTCAGTGTTTTCAGCATTATCACATATCAGCTTAGCAAGTGTTGCTTTTCTGATCTCTGTTAACTGGGCTTCTGTAAACCTCACTAAGGGATCATCATTTTCATACCTGCAAACATTAATGAAAGTTACCATAAAACATTTGTTTGAAACTTCAGTATTATAGTGAATGGAAATGAATGACTTACCAAAATCTGTCACATCGTCTCAGTAGTCTGAACTGATGTCCGATAATACAGGCAAAGGTGGGCCCTACAACTCCACCAACAAGAGGAGTCTCAGCCAGTCCACCCGGAAACAAGTCAATATCATCCACATGCAGATAGAGGCGACGAAGCCTTTCAACTACTGGGGATGGTATTTCCCTTTTCAGGTCATCAAAATCACGAGCTAATGACAGGTTACATAGTTGTCGGTACTGATTGTAACCAGGTACACCGTGATCTCTACCTGAAAATTATTTGAAGGTATATACATACTTAGTTATCCAAATAATTATCCAAGCTTCTGTGCAATACAAATTATGACATTGTATGTACCTCGCTGTATGTTAATAGCGGCTAGATCCATCCCTGAGTATGGCATACGTCTGTCTTCAAACAAGTGGTTTGTCACTTCATTTGTTATGAACTGATCAAGAGTTTCCATGGGAGTTGCTGCTAGTCCTCTGATGAGGTCATCTATCATTCCAGCTTGATACAGTACATCAGGATTAAAAAAAGTGTCCCTTAACCGTACACCAGGCCTCTTTTCCACATAGCCTGTATCCATTCTGAGAAGGGAAGGCCGCAATAAACTGTGCCCAAATCGGAAAGCAGCAGCCGCAAATTCATTCACAATTGTGGCATCACATGTTGGATCGTAGCCTGAAATTTGTTGATAAATTATCAGGTGCTGCATAAAACTTTGTAATTCATTTGCGTAGCATCCAATTTTATGACTAGTAATGAGAATGTTCTCTCTATTATGTGATTGCTTACCTTTGAAGTAGCCTTCCGGCTCAAGGGAAAGTCCGTGTTTATGTAACCCTTCCCATCCAAACAGACGTGGAAGAAATTCTCTAAATGTTATATGTTGAGTAATGGCTGACAATATACGTCGTGCAGTGTGATAGAGTTTTTCATCATTCCAGTGTGGATTCAGAATTGCTAGTCGGTCAGCAAGTCTGTTGTGTTCTCTTAGAAAAAGTGTATGTATTGCTGCAAGTCCAGGTTGTTCACTTGCCCTAGCATCACCTGTTCAATATCATAAATTATTAGCCATTGCAAATGCTTTAACATCACAATTGTAGGGTAGAGTAAGATAAAGCATAAACTTTTCACTTTAAACAAACAACTCTTTTAAAATTGTGCAGTTAGTCATCATTTTTATATTGTGTAATTATCTAAATCATTAAACAAATTAGTAAGCTAACTAATATAGAAATATTACCTGCTCGAAAACAAATTTTTGTTGTTGACTTGCATTCCGGGTGTGTTGTGATCTGTGGTAATAGCGGTTTACCTCGGTTTGGATTTTTTGTAACATTCATCTTACCACCAGTGAATGTTCTAAGAGCATTTGCATCACATACATCTGATCCATATACAAAGGAAGCATCAACATATGCTGTCACCTGGTTCAGTTGTTCTCGGTATCCTGTTTGCACAGTTTAAACATTTTTATGATTTCATTATATTACATAGAGATGGTATTAGACATAAGAAGACTAGTATATAAATACCCAGTGTTAGTTGTCCAGGCATTGATCGTGTAACAGGAATGCACATAGCTTTCCCAGTGGTAATATTTACTTTAGGAAAGTATGGGTCCCCTTCAGGTACTGGTATGGGAAAACACTCTGGATGCACAGTCTTCATAGCATCACATGGTTGGCAGTCAAGAATGGATTCTCCAACAAATCCTTAAAACATTAATTAAATAACATTTTTCATAATTTTGATGTCAATTCATATCATTTCACAGGTATCAATATACATATTGCTACATACATTTATAGTTCACATTACTAGGTAAAGAGCACATGTTCACTGTTCCCAAATAAGGCAATATTTTCATTGATAAAATTATTTATTTTTAAAAGTTTTACTCTCATTTGACACTAACTAATCAAAATTAGTTAGTTGCTTTAGGAGCCAAAGTCAATAAAAATCAAACTAATATTCACTGGATATTGAAGTCCTAAATATGAAAAAAAAAAAAAAAAAAAAGAAAAAATAGGCAGATGGGTTTTTATTATTAGCAGTTATAGTATCAGTATTAACATTCATATTATTGCTGATCTCTAAAACTTTCCTGAAAATATTATTATTACCATAATAATATAGTAAGGATGTTTGCAACTCACCGCAAAGACGTGGCGACGAGCTGCGACAGGCACATACAAAAGACACACACATACAACTCTTTCAGCTGCTTTCGGCTGCTGCACTTCGAACTGCGGCAGTCTGAGATGATGGTTGTATGACTGTGTTGTGTGCCTGTGTGATTGCGAGAGTCTTCTATTTTCTGAAGAAGGCCATGGCCGATAGCTGAAATTGTTTTATGTGTGTGTCTTTTGTATGTGACTGTCGCAGCTCGTCGCCACGTCTTTGCGGTGAGTTGCAAACTGTCCTTACTATATTATTAATTCCAACCTGGATTTTCCATTATTATTATTAACATAAATTTATCTAATATAAACTATAAAAAAGAATCTGGCACTGCTTTGGTCATATCTTGTAAATTAATCTAAGAATGTTCTGATACATTACTTAAACATACTGAAAACATTTACTATTTATTTTGAACTACTTTACCATACACTTTGCCTATGAATGATTTATTTAAAAATATAGGAAGTGAGATATAGTTGTTCAATTGTAAGAAATTCATTCTGGAACATTATAGATAAGATATGAATGTATAAATATGTGTGAATGGGTGCGCACAGTGAAGAGTTTAGAGTTTACTGTGAGTCATATGTCAGTCTGCAACATGTTTTAGTCTGTCTTGCTACAGTCTTTGTATAGTCATTCATTGCTTTGTGAAGCCTTAGTATGTCAGCCTTTGTCTGTGTGTCTTCCTATACCTAATGACAATGAAGTGCATTCAAAAATATGTCACATTATATTTGTAGTTTAATAGACCACCAAGAACCTGATGAATCTTAAATAGCTATGTGAATTTTATGATCTTGAAATAGTAACATCGGAGTGCTGTTGCATATTATTTAGAAGATACTTAACATTATACTATGATGGACAAATATAAGGAGGATAAAAATGGAACAAATACATCTAAATAAGATGAAGAAGAAATTTGGATTTAGGAATTATTGCACTAGAGGTACTCACCTTTGTTCACAGGAGTGTGGGTAAGATCATGATCCAGGAGCTGACCAAATTGCATGAACATCAGTGAGTATTTGACATGTGGCTGACTAGTGTCAGGGTGAATGCTCACTGAGATAAGCCGTGGACTAGGCAATGGTTGTCCAGTAACTGACATTGCTCGAGGACTTCCAACACCTGAAGCCAAATCAGTAATCTCACTTCCTTTGTGATTCAGTTCAGTTGCAATTTGTTTTGAAATGTATGTGTAAAAGGAAAAAATCGCACCAACGTGTTTTACGGCCCACTTTAGATTTGTAGTTTTATAAGATTTTGCAAACATTTTGGACCAAAATAATAATCTAAATAATAAAAAGTTAATTATTAAGATTGTCTGAAACCCTTGTAGGAAAAAAAAAAAAAGAATTTTAGGTACTGGTGGGTTCCGAACCACTGACCTTCAGCGTCAAAATCCAACACATTGCCCACTATGCTATAGCTAACAGTTAAAAATTGTGTTTTTTAATCTCATACTATTGCTGACCGTAGTTAACTGATGCTAATATTGCATCTGTAGACACTAGATTATCATTTATCATATGAAGAATGACGTCTTTTTGTTATTTCTTCAGTGCACCATTGCTTTGAAATGACAATGTGTAACTTAAGCTACAATAAGAAAATCATCAAATACACAACACAAGATGGCGTATGCTAGAGACAGTTCGGGGCAAGGAATGTCACGTGACATCTGCAAATGTCTGGTTTTCGTTAATTTAATGGAGGTTGTCAAAACTCCGTTATTTATGCAAATATCTCTCAAAAGATACAAGATATGAAAAAAACATAAGGGAACAAAGTTGTAGAGAATTTTCTCCTATACAAATTCGTTTATTCAATGTTCACATCAGATGAACGGTTTATTTGCAGTTAAAATTGCATCACAAATGGCTTTCTTTGATATTACTAACATATTTCTTGTCCAAAATATTTCAAAAAGCGAGGTTCTGGTCTCTAGTAGCCAACAATTATGTCTGCAAAATTTGGTGCCGATCGGTTGAACGGTTCAACCTAAAGAGTGGGAACACATTACAGCCAGACAGACATCGTCAAATCGCCATTATTTTTGCAATGATGCAAGATATGATAGAGCGACGTTGTAGAGAATTTTCCCCTCTACCAATTAGGTTCTCTACCAATTAGGTTATTCAATTTTCGTCTTAGATGAACGGTTCGTTTACAATTACAGTTATATTACAAATGGCTTTTTTTAGTATAACTACTGTATTTTTTGTCCGAAAAAATTGAAAACGGGAAGTTCTGGACTCTGGTGGCCTACAATTATGTGTGCAAAATTTGGTGCTGATTGGTTGAAGGAACACATTATGGACAGACAGACAGCAGACATCCCAAAATCGCCGTTATTTTTGGGAATATGTCTGAAACGATATGAGATATGAAAAAAACATAAGAGAGCAAAGTTGTAGAGAATCTGCTCCTCTACAAATTCGGTTATTCAATTTTCATGTCAGATGTATGGTTAGGCTGTTAGTTTCATTTAAATTTCGAGCTGTCAAAAGATGATCGCAAAGGCCCACTTTTAGTGTTACCGGTACTACCGTAATCTAAAGTGGGCGAATAAAATTTTTGAAATTCATTAAAATTTTAGAATTTGATATCTTATTAAGTAATGACCAAAGTGATGCTTGATGCTGAATAGCTTTAAATTCAGTTTTTCAGGTGCTAGTTAACCTATTGTGTAGGAAAAACCTTCAAGAATGTTAGATGAGGTAATTACTACATTAAAAGATAGATACAACTGTTGCAAAACACTTTTCTAAACTGTATCGACAATTTAATACAGTTAAACTGTTACATATTATTTGTGATTCTTGGGATATGTAGGCCCTATTATATAAAATTATATGAAAAGGCACAACTTTGATATAAGCCACAACATATTAATTTATTCTAAATAACTGCATATTGACCAATAAAAGTAGCTGAAAATATGGATGAATACTCATAATTATGAAAGGACAGCTTTTATTACTATGAAAATCTTTCGGCACTGCTTATAGGGAACAAAGTAATCTGAAGAAGTAGTGGCTGTTGGGGTGGTCTTCAGTTAGAAGACTGTTTTGATACAGCTCTCTACACTACTCTATTCTGTGCATGCCATCTCTGAATACCAATGGCAACTCACATCTGCTTACTCGACTTGTCTTGTAATCTCACTCTGTAATTGTTATGCCCCCACCCAGCACTTACCTCTAATACTATATTAAATGTTACTTCATGTCTCTGAAAGTGTCCTATCAATTGATCCATTCTTTCAGTTAAGACATGCCACAAATTTCTCTTCTCTCCAATTCTGTTCACAACCACCTTAGTTACACAATCTATTTAGCTTATGAAACTTCCTGGCAGATTACAATTGTGTGGCAGAACTGGGATTCAAACCTGGGACCTTTGCCTTTTGCAGGCAAGCGCTCTACCTGTCTGAGCTATCCTTGCACGATTCACGGTCTGTCCTCACAACTTCTGCCAATAGCTAGCCTCCTACTTTTCAAACTTCAAAGAAGTTCTAGCTTATCTTCAGCTTACTTTGGTAACACCACACTTCAAAAGCTTCAATCCTTTTCAAGTAGTGGCTACGAAGATACAATTTTAATTTTCTTAATAATGGAGGATAGATAATAACTCATTGTTAAAAGACTTGCTGAGCTGCTGACCTACACGAAAATAGCTAATCACATTCACACAGTTAAATTTTTCTCCATGACCTTCATAAAAAAATAAAAAAAGACATAATCATCCTCCCTGCTGATAAAGGTTCCACCACTGTAGTTATGGATCACAGTGACTACCTGGCAGAAGGGCTCCGCCAACTATCTGACTCCTCCACCTACAAGTTGTGCCAGATTGACCCCATCCCCAAAGTCCAACAAGATCTCCAATCCCTACTAAAATCCTATGGCCCCTCCCAGAAACTCTCCCCTGAATCCATCTCCCTCCTCACCCCAGCAGCACCCCGCACACCCACCTTTTACATGCTCCCCAAAATCCACAAACCTAATAATCCTGGACGCCCTATTGTGGCTGGTTACTGTGCGCCTACCGAACGAATTTCAGCCCTAGTTGACCAACACCTCCAACCTATTGTCCAAAATCTACCTTCCCACATCAAGGATACCAACCACTTCCTTCACCGACTCTCCACCATTCCCACCCCTTTGCCTCCTGGATCTTTACTTGTCACAGTGGATGCCACCTCCCTATACACCAACATCCCACATGCCCATGGCCTTGCCGCTCTGGAACACTACCTCTCCCAACGTCCCTCTGAACGCAAGCCTGATACCTCATTCCTCATAACCCTTACCAATTTCATCCTACTTAACAACTACTTTTCCTTTGAGGGGAAAGTTTACCATCAAATCCAAGGCACAGCCATGGGCACCCGCATGGCACCCTCCTATGCCAACCTGTTCATGGGCCGTCTGGAGGAATCCTTCCTAGCATCCCAAAACCTCAAGCCTCTGGCCTGGTTCCGGTTCATTGATGATATTTTCATGATCTGGACTCACGGCCAGGACACCCTGTCCTCCTTTCTTCAGAACCTCAATTCCTTCTCTCCCATCCACTTCACCTGGTCTTCCTCAACCAACCATGCCACATTCCTGGATGTCAACCTCCACCTCACTGATGGCTCCATCCACACTTCCGTCCATATTAAACCTACCAACCACCAACAGTACCTACATTTTGACAGTTGCCATCCCTTCCACGTCAAAAAATCCCTCCCTTACAGCCTGGCCACCCATGGACGGCATATCTGCAGTGACAAGAATTCCCTTTCTGAATATGCTGAAGGTCTCACAAAGGCCTTCACAAACAGAAACTACCCCACAGACCTAGTCCGCAAACAAATCTCCCGTGCCATATCCTCACACACCCCAAATCCTCTTCCTAACACTAGTAACCATCCACAAAAGAGCGCTCCCCTTGTCACCCAGTACTACCCTGGTCTCGAACAACTAAATTCCATCCTTCGCCAAGGTTTTGATTTTCTATCCTCATGCCCTGAAATGAGAGACATCCTGCCCAAGATCCTTCCCACCCCTCCTAAAGTGGTGTTCCGTCGCCCTCCCAACCTTCACAACATCCTAGTTCATCCTTATGCCACCCCGAAACCCAGCTCACTGCCACAGGGATCATATCCTTGTGGAAGACCCCGCTGCAAGACCTGTCCAATCCACCCACCCAGCACTTCCTATTCCAGTCCTGTCACAGGCTTATCCTACCCCATCAGAGGCCGGGCCACTTGTGAAAGCAGCCACGTAATTTACCAACTGTGCTGCAAGCACTGTACAGCTTTCTATATTGGCATGACCACCAACCAGCTGTCCATTAGGATGAATGGCCACCGCCAAACTGTGGCCAAAAACAAGGTGGACCACCCTGTGGCACAGCATGCAGCGGAGCACATGCTTGATTTCAATGGCTGCTTCACAACCCGGGCCATCTGGATCCTCCCATCCACCACCAGCTTTTCTGAACTGCACAGATGGGAGTTATCCCTACAATACATTCTCCGATCCCGAAATCAACCAGGCCTCAACCTACGATAATTTCCCTATATATATATTTTTCCATACCTTACAGTTCCTACCTCTGTATCCCAAACCTCGCCTGATTTGAGTGGTGTGTGAATGTGTGATCATGTGTGTGTATATGTATGTATGTGTGTGTGTGTGTGTGTGTGTGTGTGTGTGTGTGTGTGCATGCGTGCGTGTGTGCGTATGTGTGTGTATGTGGTCTTGTGCACTTGCAGTGTGCATGAATTTTCATATATATATATATATATATATATATATATATATATGTGTATATATATATATATATATATATAAAATGTAAAAAATAGACGAAGATTACTCACCTGCTAGGAATTTTTCGTCTTAATATTCGTATTTTATATATATATATATATATATATATATATATATATATATATATATTATTTTATTTTACTTTATTTTATTTTATTTTCTCTCCTCACCCGCCTCCCCACTCCATTCCTAAGCTGCATCTCGTTATTCCCATCTAACCCATTCCCACCACCGTGACGTAACCTTTCTATCCCCTCCCCCTCCCCTCCCCTCCCGTCCCCGATTCGCTGCAGAGCGTGATTCGAAGTGTGGCAGTCGGAGGTGATGGTTGTATGACTGTGTTGTGTGCCTGTGTGATTGTGTGAGTGCTCTATTTCTGAGGAAGGCCATGGCCGATAGCTGAATGTGTTGTATGTGTGTGTCTTTTGTATGTGCCTGTCGCATCTCGTCGCCACGTCTTTGCGGTGAGTTGTAACTGTCCTCACTATATTATTTATTCCAACCTGGACTTTCCATTATTATAAAAAAAAATTTTACACGCACACACATTTACTCAATCACTCAGACAACTATACACACACAAGCATCTAGACTGTACAGATGTCAATGGACACGCATTATCATGGAACAGTAACACCCCCTCAATTAGCAGCCCAGGCCACTTGCTCTTGATGGACTTGCACAGGCTATGGAGTATCTCAAAGTACATGTCACTGTTAATCAATTTTCTGTGCTCTTGACATTGTCTTTTTGACATTTAATAAGATCATTTCTAGAAAACAATTCAAAATAAAACCAATCAGCAATACTTTTGAGAACATTATTTTCCATTTCTGCTCCTGTTACATACATGTTTACAATAATACTAATAACAACAATGGAAGGTACAGTAAGGAATGTTAATAATAATATGTAGATAGAAAACAACTCACCATAAAGACGAATGTTGAGCTGCTGACAGACACAAATAAAAGACACTCAAACACACACACAATTCTAAATTTTCAGCCATGGCCTTCCTCAGAAAGAGAACACCCATCCACATAATCACTCGAACACACTCATTCACACATGCCAGCCATCACAGTCTGGTTTCACAGCAGGCGGAAGGAATTTCGCTTGAAGTGTAGTCGGAGTTGGGCAGCCAGACATATGTGGATGAGTGTGCCTGAGTGATTGTGTGGATGAGTGTTCTCTGTCTGAGGAAGGCGGTGGCCGAAAATTTAGAATTGTGTGTGTGTGTTTGTGTGTCTTTTATTTGTGTCTGTTGGTGGCTCAATGTTCGTCTTTACGGTGAGTTGTTTCCTATCTATGTATTATTATTTACAATAATACTGTTATTTGAAAGGGGAAAAAACTAATTCTGCTTGTTTTCTTGTTGTTTATCAAATGGTACATTGTTTACGTATAATTATGAACCTAAGTGAGCCTTGTGGAACCCCCTAAGTGATTTTTCCTCAGTCAAAAGGCTCCCCTCTGCTTGGATTGGTTATATGTTTCCAGTGCAGTACTTACAAATTTTCCCTCTTGATATATATAAATATAAATAAATATTTTCTTTAAATACCATCATGATAAGCTGGTGGCAGTAGACGAGCAAATGCTCTTAATGATTTTCCAAGTTCTGGACGTCGGAGATTATTACACCAGCCAGTAGTACTGCGATACCGGCTTGTATGGTCACATGGTAGAGTCTGCTCATCACAGCGGAATACACGAGGTATTTCCAGAGTCTCAGAAAGATCAACATTTGGCAGCACAGCCATCAACTCTCGCAGATCGTGTGGTGCTACCAGGCTACGTCCAGACTCCTGATCTTGAAGTTGCCTGCAATTCAAACATATTATTAATTTTTTCATAGAAAATATAAAGTTTCAGGAATACATTTTTTTAGATTTTAGAAAGGAATGAAGTTTAGTATGGCTCTAATTACTTTAAGTGGTTGTTTATAAATCCTATTAAATGTCATTTAGAACATTCAGTACACAAGTTGTTGTTGTGGTCTTCAGTCCAGAGACTGGTTTGATGCAGCTCAGCTGTCCACTTTATCCTGAGCAAGCCTCTTTATCACCTTGTAAGAACAACAGCCCACATCCTTTTGAATTGGCTTACTGTGTTCGTCTTTTGGTCTCCATCTGCAATTTTTACCCCAAGCACCCCTCCAATGCTAAATTCCTGATTCCTTGATGTCTAAGGACGTGACCTACCAATTGATTCCTTTTTTTTTTTAGTCAAGGTATGCCACAAATTCCTTTTCTCCCCAATTCTGTTCAACACCTCCTCATTAGTTATATGATCTACCCACCTAATCTTCAGCATTCTTCTGTATCGCCACATTTCAAAAGCGTCTATTTCCTGCCTGTCTGAAATTTTTTCGTCCATGCTTCATTCTCGTACAAGTCTACATTCCACACAAATGCCTTCAGAAAAGACTTCCTTACACTTAAATTAATAGTCAATGTTAGAAAATTTCTCTTTTTCAAAAAAACTTTTCTTCCCAATGCCGTTCTGCTGTTTATATCCTCTACACTGCAATTATCATATGCTATTTTACTGGCCAAGCAAAAAAAAACTAATTTACCACTTTATTGTTTCGTTGCCTCATCTGATTCCTTCAGCATTGCCTGATTTTGTTGGACCACATTCCATTAGCCTTGTTTTGCCCTTGTTGATGTTCATCTTACATGCTCCTTTCAACATACAGTCAATTCCATTCAATTCCTCTTCTAGGTCCTTTTCTGTATCTGACAGAATTACAATGTCATCAGCAAAACACAAGGGTTTTATGTCTTTTGTCTGAAATTTAATCCCTTTTCCGAATTTCTCATTGATTTCCTGCACAGGTGTGGCTTTGCAGCACAGTGGTACAGTACCAGACTATCTAAAGGTTGTGGGTTCGATTCCCCCAGGTCCTAAGATTTTTATCTGTGACTTTCCATTTCTTTCACCTCTGGCTAAGTCGCTGATGTGAAAAATGTTGAGGAGCACTGTCCTGTGTAATATATGTTGGCAAGCCATAGGCTCTATGGCATATTTGTCCCATAAATCTGTAGCCAAGAATAATGCCTCTCACACAATAAGATCTATTGTATAGGTTTCTTGCAAAGTAAGTATATCAATATTGATAATAATAAGATTTTTTTTACTTAGATAGTAACATTTTGACCGGCTTAACTCTTCAACATTTAGATGGCAAACGTTAAGGATTGTTCAAAGATATTTCGGTCTGGCAGCTAGTCGTCAATGTATAAACAGCATGATATTTCAACTGGGCACCAGCCAGTTATCCTCAGATTACGGGTTGGTCCTATTCCTATGCTTATATCACTTTGATGGTCATGACAAGAGCCATTCAACAATGGGGAGTAGCTGACATAGCTGGGAGATCACCATGGTGACAGGGCCTAACTACCATAGATTGTTGTCTACTTAGAACCACCTGGTAGGGGGGGGGGGGGGAGGGGCACAGTGCAGTGAGCTTTGAGGATTACTGCCAGACAAACAAATTCAACGTTGTGTAATAATACACATTAATCTACCTGATGATGACATTTGAAACACTGTGGAAATAAATAAATATTAAATGGCAAAAGAAAACTTATTATTTATTCAGTAAAAGATTAAGCCAACTTCAAGAACCTATTTATTAAGGTGACATGAAACAGTGATTTACAGAAGCTCCCTTAAACAAGAATTGAATTTAAAAGAATGTGAGGAACTACATCTCTGTAACAAGAGATAATGAACTGGATTAGCACCATCACTGATATTATTCAGAGTAATTACAGAGTTTTCAATGTCTTAGTAATATATAAATGTATTTCTTACCCTTGAAGGAAGCTGTTGACAAATCTGGTAGATGCAAACTGCAATAGCAGTGATGTATTAGCTATTTCTGCTGCTTGTCTCTTTGGACGGTTAAATCCGTAGGCTGTGCCAACAGGTGACAATGGATCTGCTACTCGCCCTTGAAACAGATTAAGAATGCACAATGCCTTTACCTGCAGTTTTGTTCAAATAGCAGTTGAAAAATTTATTTTAATCTCAAACATTTGAAAGATTTTTTTCCTTAACTGGGCCAGGTTATCGTTGTTACAAACATTATTTGACTTACTTTGTTCCCACAGATCAATCTCTTGTTGCATTATCTTATGAACATCTCTTTTTGCCCTGGCAACTGACTCAGCTAAAAGCCTTCCAGAGACAACAAAATGAGGACTTGTGGTACCCCAAGCACGTAGATCTAGGTGGTTCATAACATCACTTTTGCATCCACACATGGCATTCCTATAAAATAACTTTACTAGTTTATATTACATATTTAAGTATGACTATTGATTCATAAGTGATTAAGGTAACTAAAACTACTTACAGGAACTGATCTCTGTCCAGGAAAGCTTCTGGTTGAATTTCTCTTAAGCCATCACTGTTGTCGCAAATAACTCTCGCAAGACTCACTTTTCTAATTTCATTCAGTTGTTCTAGTCAACCAAAAACAAAGTACTACTTTAGTATAATTAATTTGACAACATGAAAACAGTAACATAATGATACCATAAGTATTTAATTACCCTTTGTGAATGATGAAGGTGGCAAATCATTTTCATACCAATAACGATCACCTCGCCTGAGGTAGTGAAACTGACGTCCCAATAGACAACCAAACGTTGGTCCCACAACAGCTCCCTCTGTGGGAGTCTCACCAAGGGCACCGGTAAATAAATCAATGTCAGTTATATTCCTGTAATGCACAACATGTTTCTGTTGGTGAAAAATGGTGTGCAATCCCAGAAAATAAATGCAAGATTACTGCAAAAACTATAGGAAACCTAAGTAAATTAAATTATATGTAAATTAACCTGTAAATCTTCTGCAGAGCTGAAACAACAGCAGGGGACATTACATCTGCTAAATCATGAAAAGACCTCACATCAGGAAGACCACAGAACTTTCGCCATTTTGTGTAGTCAGGTAATCCATGATCTCTTCCATGTTGTATTATTTGAGCAGCCAGATCTAGCCCTGGACCTATGAAATAGTTTGCGCAGAAAAAAGTATTAAATATCTCTCATATGCTATGATTGTATTTTATATATAACCACTGATAAAAAGTAGAACCTTTGCTTGGATCTTGAAACATATGATTAGTCATCACTTCATTGATAAATTCATCTTCTTTCTGTGCAGCACCATGCAGCATACTCTGCAACATTTTATCCACTGCTCCCACTTCATATAACTGAAATGGCGCATAAAACGAAGATGCTATTGATTTCTCTCCAATTCTCCTTCCTGACTGTAATGGACAACAAGAAAACAAACACAAATTAGTAAAGATTCCTCGACTCTTGTTCATATAATATTGATAGTAGAGTTAACAACATTTTAAATATAATGCTTTATACTAAATTACCAACTTTCATAAGCAATTTAGTTTTGGTGTTTAATGTTACAGTAAATGGATATCATATCTAACCTCATCAAATAATTTCATAGTCTTGGGCATTAAGGAAGCTATGAACCACATTGCAGCTGCCGCAACACTATTGGCAATACCAGCGTTCAAATTGATGTCATAACCTGTGAAGTGCCCTGAAGCTTGAGGTGTTAGCCCATACTTGTCCATGATGTCCTGAAACAAGTATACTTCAGGTTAAAAAATTTATATGATACACATTGTATAACAGATAATTGTACTATTTTTGATGATTTTGTACTATTTGACAGTGCAGCCAGTGGTGATGTCCAAATGTGCCTTAGCACACTATAAGAAAGTGTTTTCTCTTTGAATATAAGCAAAAATAACACCACAACATAATCTTTCAATGTATGCTGGTATGGAAATAAAAGAAAATCAAAGATGCTTTGCAGTGATCTTTCTGCAATATATAGAAATTTCAGTGTTAAGTGCTGAAATGGTTTGCAGCAGTTCCACATTCTACTCAGAATGGTGCCTGCATAGTACTGCACATGCTCAGATGTGACATCATCCCTGCTGACAGTAATTCTGCTACATTTGTGGAAACTCTAGCTCAGTCAAACACTGCTGTAAAGTGTGGTTGGTTTTTTTAATAACTTTTTCTCTTTGAAAGTGTACATAAAATACTGTTCAAGCAACATGTATTCTGCTAAAGAGGCACTTTTCAGCAGATCTTTTGAGGAGAAAGTGAAAGTTAGAGAGTTAGGTAAACCTACTCCAAATTTAAATTGTAAAAAGGTGAGGGCATGGGATGGAGTTTGCTGATTTGGCTCAAACTGTGTGAGTAGAAGCATTTAGATGCTCCAATCAAGTTCATAGAATATTTCATGTGAAAGTTTTGTAGGAAAAGGCAAAACACTTTGTAAAGAGTTATCAGTAGAGTATGTACAATTTTACAGTAACTTGTGCAGTGTGCTTGATTTTCAATTTGTTCGTCTGGGTTGAAAAATAAAATAATCATACAATAAAGGCTTTCATGGGAGGATTTGTCATAACTTTTGAAACTTCTGGGCTGAGATGCCATTGGTTCTTGCGTAAAATGTCCCCCTGATGTTTTGCCTTTGACTGCAGAATGCATCCTCAGAGGTGAAGCGGCAAACTGATTTGCTGCTTTTCCTTTGAGGATGCCTTCTACAGTTGAAGGTGAAATGTCAGGCAAAATGTACCACGACATCTCAGACCAGAAGTTTCAATTTGGGAAAATAAAATAAAATAAAAATTTAAAATAATGAAAATTCTTACAATGTAAACTTATTTATTCCAAAATTAAAATATATTAAAACAATTTAATTTATTTCAGTTACCATTACTACTATTCAAATCGAAAGACAACAGTAGTGGTGATAAACAAAATAAAAATAAATAAATAAGTATGAAACTTCCTGGCAGATTAAAATTGTGTGCCGGGACCAGGACTCGAACCTGGGACCTTTGCCTTTCGCTAGCAAGCGCTCTACTGACTGAGCTATCCCAATACGACTCACGATGCTGCCTCACAACTTTACTTCCGTCAGTACCTCGCCTCCTACTTTCGAAACTTCACAGAAGCTCTCTTGCAAACCATACAACACTAGCACTCCTGGAAGAAAGGATATGGTGGAGACATGGCTTATTCACAGCCTAAGGAATGTTTCTAAAATGAAATTTCCACTCTGCAGCATAGTGTGCGGTGATATGAAACTTCCTGGCAGGATTAAAATTGTGTGCCTGATCCGGGACTCGAATCTAAGACCTTTGCCTTTTGCGGAGAAGTGCTCTACCAACTGAGCTATCCCGACATGCCTCACAATGCTGCCTCACAACTTTACTTCTGCCAATACCTCACCTCCTACTTTCCAAACTTCAAAGAAGCTCTCCTGTGAACCATGCAAGACTAGCACTCCTGGAAGAAGGGATATGGTGGAGCTGTGGCTTAGCTACAGCTTAAGGGATGTTTCCAGAATGAAACTTTCACTCTGCAGCGGAGTTTGGAAAGTAGGAGGCGAGGTACTGGCGATAGTAAAGTTGTGAGGCGGCATTGTGAATCATGTCGGGATAGCTCAGTCAGTAGAGTGCTTGCCTGCGAAAGGAAAAGGTCCCAGGTTCGAGTCCCGGTTCCACCACACAATTTTAATCTACCAGGAAGTTTCATATCAGTGCACACTCCACTGTAGAGTAGAAGTTTCATTATGTTAATCTGAAAGTAAATGAAGACAGTTGGATCTACAGATGTGAGTTTTACAATTCAGTGTGTTGTTTTCCATATTTGTTACTTTGGGAACGTTATGAATGGGGTACAGGAGAAACAGATCTATGACACAGTAATGCATAAGAAACAATAATCATAAAACACCCAGCCGTTTAAGTCCCCTTCGAAACATCATCAACAACAATCATAAAATATATATACAACATTCTTTATCTAAAAAACATTAGGTGAAAATAAACATCATAATAATACAATGACACAGTGAAACGAGATCTGTTTATTCTGGTAATATTGCTTCACACTGGTAAAATTATGCCTGAGCTACCACTGCTGTTTGGTACTATAATGAACACTTCACGTTGCAGTAATAATAAAATTTACTTAAATATTAAAATTGCAGGGAATAAATTCATGAATCAGACCAAACAAAGAATATTGGGCTACCAAACCTCCAACTCTCACTTTGGCAAACAAGACACATGAAACAAATGTGAATCACAACCAATCTTTTAGTAACTGCAGCAATGCCCTAATTATTTTAACTTTTGTTTATTTCCTAAATAGTTATGTTACACAGAAAAACTTCTTTTATTTGTGATATTTATAGCAAGTATCTTATTTCAATGTACAGCTATCTCCTGATAGACATCCATTTTCATTTGTCGTCTGAAATATAGTAATGTTATTTTATAACACTGGACACAATTCTGAAACAATAACCAATACAAAATGGCCATTCCTACCTGTCCAAGGACCATAGGCAGGAACTCAGTATATGTGATGTGCTGTATCTCTGCTCCAACAATTCTTCTGGCCTCCTGAAAAAGTGTCTCATCACCCCAGTGTGGGTTCAGTCGAGCAAGTTCAGCTGCCAGGCGATTATGCTCTCGCAGCCATATTGTGTGCAGGGTTGCTAGGCCAATATGTTCATTTGCACGCTTGTCCCCTGCTTTGAAACATCTGTATTGGGAAACAAGCAAAAGTGTTTTAAGCATAATTATAAAGTACAGTTTAGAAATTAAATGCTACAAGACTTTTATTTGCCTTCTTGTGATAGGTGGTTATGGTTATCATTTATCAGAAAAAGTGAACAGCTACTGACTAGATTTGGTATGCAATTTTCATTTGTAAATCAATTCTGTTATGAAATATTTGTCTTTTAATTATATTATATTTCAAAACAATAATATTTATAGTTTCCTCATACCAAGGTCATTAATTATTGTGCTAACTTTCATCATTTTTTTCTGAAATCACTGCCTATTAGAATTATAAGGTAAACTACATTATGTACCACAGTAGATACATTATTTGTGTTCTGATCAACATTTAGAAAAATGTAATAATTTAGAAATAATAGAAATTTTACAGTTAGGATTATAACTTACTTGTACAGACCCTCCTTACGACAGTCCAGATTGCTGTCATCAGATGGCATAAGTGATCTCCCCCCTCTGCTGATCTGAGTCTTCATTTGGCCTCTGCTAAATGTTCTCAGCTGATTTGCTTCCTCTCTTGAGCTACCATATATCATGGACCCATCAATAAAGGCTGTGACTTGATTCACTTGTTCTCGTGGTCCTATTTAAGTATATTTAAATTGTCTTTTCAAATATAATTTGCAAATTTTTCAAAGAAGTAGTAAATTGGATGGTTCCTGGATATTGTATGATAGTTTTGCAACTGATATAAGGATGATGTGCCTGTGGTATATTATTCTAAAAATTCTGTTACAGCAGTAACTGAGTAGTGAAGGAATAACATTCTAAAACTCCAAAATTGTATAAAAGTGCAGTTTCTGTAGTCTCTTTAGTGTCAGAAACATAAAAGTGTTACTTGCAGCTACTTAGTCACCACAGTTACTGTATAAAGTTTGTAATGTGATAATTAACTCTAATCTATACACAAATTAATTTATATTTGTGCTACATCATAATGCAGAATATTATTGTAGCAATTCAGTATTATATTGACTATGGTATTGTTAGGAAACATTTTCTTCAAAGTTAGTTATAAAGGAAAAAGTCAGCCACTGAATAAAGTACAGCAAAGTGAGTCCTAAATTTGTAACCATCAGGAAAAGGGAAAAACTAATACTGGAGGAGAGTGGGAGGAGGTGCAGAAGGTGGGATTAAGGCGCTCACATTAAAGATAATGGAAGTGAGAAGGGGATGATTTACATAAATAATCAAAACCAAACAATATGAGTAGTAAAGCCATATCTTTCAGAAAATAATCCTGATGTTATTTCATCCTAGGCATGGGAAAGACCAAAAACATATTTGGCAGAACTTCTGTAAGGAAATAAATTTCATATCAATTGCTACCTGTGGCTTAATGTTCCACTTTGTATTTTATTTTTCTCCACATTTACATATGATCATCAGTAAAATTTTAATAGTCACCCCTCAAAAATGTTACATAATTATTTGTTTGTAGGCAGATATTTGAAAACCCCCTGTCACTACTGAGAATGCCACTGCAGGAGACAAAACAAAAATGTGCACTCCACTGATGAAGAAATGGCATGTTGTGTGGCAATTGATTTTCGGTAGCCAAGACACTATTGTCATAGCCATTCTCAATTGATTTAGTATATGTACTTCTACTTATTCCTCAGTTTCTTTCTTAGTAACTGCTTTATTTTAAATCATAATAATTTTATAAGGCTATTATATAAAGGTATTATTACTCACCTAATGTGCATCCAATTCGTGGTGCAGTTCCTGAACGAGAATACTCTTGACATTTTTCACCTGTCTTGCTGTATACTGGATCATTGTCAGGAAGGCGAATAGGAAAACATTCTGGATGAAAGTCACTGATACTAACACCACAACATTTCAGTCGTTCGCCTTGGTAACCTTGACAAATGAAGAAAACAGTTTTGATTCAACAATACATACTAGTCAGTAAACACAGCTATAATCTTAAAAACGAAAGTCCATATATGGTGTATGTCATAGTAGTTCCTCTACTATTACATTCTCAAATGGGTTGTATGATATATAATGGTAAAGTTATATTTTCACATGACATAGACGTAACAAGGAGTCATTATTTGTTACAGGTATTAAAAGACTCACTTTTCACAAGTTTTTGGTTAATATTGTTCCAAGGGAGTACAGAAACATTAATTTAAATATTTAAAATTGCTACTATTCTGAGTCATGTAAAAGCAGAACTACAGTAGTCCATACACTGCTGGTCATCCAAAATGCAACACCAAGAAGGGACAGAATATCACATCCAAATTTATTTCAGAGATAAAATGTGGTAATAAGATCACATGATTGAAAATACAACTCCACGTGATGTGAGAAAGATTATAATCAGTATTGAATGTTGTTTCCATTGCTGGGTATAACTGTTGCTATACACTTCAGCATGAGGCTCTGGATGTGTTGTTGGGGTATAGCAATTGATGCTGCTTCCAATTATTACCAAATTGTACCTGATATAATGCATGTAGTATATCCCAGGCCAGTCATTCTGCAATCATTGACCAGAAAGAGAGACATGCTTAGGTCATTCCATACTGTCATGTTATCCATAATGCCAAATTGGTTAAATGGGTAAAATGACTGCCTAGTAAGTAAGAGATCCCAGGTTCAAATTATGGCCATGGCACAAATTATAATTCAATGCCTTGACTTATCTCAATTTTTTAAACTGACCAGACATTTTTGATATGTGAGAGATTGGGACAATAGCGAGGCCGAGGCAACACTTCAATTTGCTGGGTGATGAAGTCTTGAACATTGCATGCCATATGTGGATACACATTAACCTAATGGAATGAAACTATTGACATGCTCCAAAGATATGGAAGGACAACTGGCTCCAAGAATTCAGAAATTTAATTTTGACTGGTTAGTGTACCAGCAGTACATATCAGCAGGATGCGGGAATGGGATCCAATACTATCCCAACCGGGTGGAGGACCATTGTGGTGTTGTATAAGGCAACATTTCAATAGCAATTGTCATGTTGTAGGCAGAATCACTATTTGTTGCTACAAGCTATGTAATTACAATGTCCACAGATAAGTAAATAATAAAAACTGTTTGATTGGAAAACCTTTAACACATTCATGACGGCTCACGCCACTGGGGTGTGAGGGCTGCCTTGCCACCCAGACGACACACGCCTGTGGTGTGTCACTGAACTCCCACGTTACCAAGGTTCATAGGCTCGTTCTAGCTTGCAGGTTAAAATGAACACTCTCTCCAGGCCCTCAGTAGACAGTTGGCTGTCATTGAGGCTGGTTCGTCCTTGAGTTAAAGTGTCAACTGATTTTATCCAGCTCTTCGAATATTCATTTTCATTACTCCACCATTTGGATATTTTTTGTTCTAAAAGTAAGTTATTTCATAAGACCAATTTCCCAGGGACACATCAAAGATTTTTTTTTGAGGTACCCTGGACCTGGGCTTTTTGATTAAATTGGGGAGTGGGTCGAAACACCTCTTGCTACATCCTGAACTTGTATAATTCTGTTTATTTGTTACTGTACATTTAGACACATTATGTATATATTGTTAATACGTTTTCATTCTTGTTTATATTCATTGAAGTTTTGAAATGTAGTTTTTTTTTTTCTTTTACAAAATAGATCATAATATTAAATATACCATTAAAGATATGAATTCAAACTTGAAAACAACAATTTGTGATATAGATAGAGGTTCTTTGCTGAATGTTTGTTATGCGGGTTTGCGTACCATAATGCAATTATCTATCTTAGCGGCCTGCGGACGCCACTGTGGTGTGATGTCAAAATTATACTGATATCATGGTATAACTTTTTTTTCTTGGTATATATCATATTGTTGGCCATGTAAGATTCAATTCACATCAGGAAAGAAGTCAGGCCCAAGTGAAAATAAATCGCCAGTCAACCGTTCCTAACATGTTAAATGTGTCATGTACAAAACAGTTAAGTATTAAATCTCTCCAATTTTATAGAAGATGATAACATTTTATAAAGTCAATATGAATTTAGATATGGAAAAGTTGCCCAGGTCACTGGTTCAGAGAAGACTTACCAAATGGGATGTGAAGACAAGACTTTCCTTTTCAACTAATCCAGTAAGTTCCCCTGACTCATTTTTCTGAATGACTTTTCCTTAAATTTCTTTTCTCAGCAATCCTTCTCCTTTATCCCTCTTCCTTTCTCTTCAACCCTTCTGCCAAACAAATAAGCCACTAACTCCAAGAATTTCCACAATTCCATAACTCTTTATATGTGTATTCTACTTCCACTGTTTGTACAAATGTCTGTCTAGGTGTGTTTGTGTTTGGATATGTGTGAGTGTGTGTGTATTTGTTTACCTTCTTTTTTTTCCCCTAAGGTAAGTCCTTCCACTCCTGGGATTGGAACGACTCCTTTTCCATTTCCTTAAAACCCATATCCTTCCCTTTCTCCTCTCCTTTCTTCCTCTTTTCCTGATGAAGCGACCAACGGTTGCGAAAGCTTGTATGTGTGTTTGTGTGTGATTTTTTGTGTCTGTCGACCAGCCTGTCCTTTGGGTAAGTCATCCGTTTACAATTATATTTTAGCTTAGATGGTAATTAATCTGATTAAAGTTACTTGATAGGTGTCATTTTGCATTTGCTACTGCAGTATTGCCACATTGGCCGCTAGCTACTGCTCGGTTGTCGGATACTCAAATATGGCAGGTCAATTCCCAAATGGTGTTAATTGTGTAATGTGGAAGAATGTTCAAAGAGATGACTAGAACTTATGGTGACAATATGAGATGCAGTGTTGACAGCTGATTTTTGTGTCCAGTGACAGGATTGTTGCCCCGAATTTAAACCCCTGCCCTAATGTAACCATAAATTTGTGATGTGCAATATATCAGAAAAAATGGCATTTAACAATCTGCAGTGAAATGAAGATCTTGATTGCTCCATTCACAGAAAATGGACAAACTCAGGACTCAACTTTCAGCACTGAAAGCAAACTGTAATTTCTCACTATCTTTGGTTATCTGAAAACATCTTCAAGGTGGAGTTGCAGACTGATAAGCAGTGCTGCTGGGTATTCAGTTATAGGTTATAGACGCCACAGATATTCTCCAATTGAACAACAGGAAAAAATGAGAGCAAATAAAGCAAGTCAGTAAAATTCTGAAAATGATGTGCCAAAGTATTAGGATAAAAAACTTTCAACTTAACCAATTAATTGAATATATCTAACAGTCAAAATTGTTTTGATTAGATAATAAATAAATAAATGCACATGCAATTTTGATTCCACACTCTCACAGGGAACTACAACTCTAATCATCTACACACCAACCAGTGGTGAGTATGTGCACAGCATTACATTGACACCCACCCATTTCTTCTGGGTGTGTCACATATTTGGTCAAGTAGTGTGTGTCCCAAATATCATCACTAGAAATGAAGGTTTTTCTTTGCTTGTTTAGTAGTACTTATATTAACAGGAATTTAAAAAATCTAATCACCCATGCCCAAAAAGCTGGCATGTGCAGTTATTACCTATTGCTACATAAAGAGCCACTGTCTGTTAATAAAGTCTTGTGTCATTGTAGGACATTTTGTTGCATTAACCATCTATGAAAAATACATAATTTCACCAATAATATGTTTTAGTAGAAATGGCCACTTACTAATACTATATAAACATGATGACACAAAGATCCCTACCAGTCATTTGTGGTGTATGTGACATATCGTGTGCTATGAATTCTCCCCATACAGCTGTCAGAGTCATTAAATGAGGATGTGGCAGATCAGCATCTTTGTGAACAGCTAAAGACACCTCACGTGGGCTTGGCAGTGAACTGGAATCTGCAAAATATAAGATAGAAATGCAGTTTAAAAACATAATGAGTTAGCACCAAATAAGGAAGAAAGAGAAGAAGGCGCAGGATTCACAGGGTTGAGGAGAAATTAGCACTGACAGAGCAGAAGAGTCACTGTACACACTGAAGCAAGACTATAACAGATAAATTATGAGATTATGGCAATGACCATACATAATAGTAAAATGAAGAAATCCAGTTTCATATTGTAATGCATTTTTAAAAATAGTGCAGCTAACCCATGTGGTTTACAAATTGACTGCTATCAGGCCACTGCAAGAAACAGTAGAAGTTCACACCAGATGCCGTGTGCATACTGGCGTTCTTACACTAAACTTCATTTAGTACAGTACATAGTGTGGCTTTGTCCATTAATTAGTATTTCTTGATGCTGGTGTACAACAGATCAGATACAATATCTTGTCTGGTATTTTTGAACTTTGTTTTTTGTAACATTCAAAAAAGTTCAAATATTTGTTTATCTTATGGGACTTAACTGTGTCATCAGTTCCTAAACTTAGAAACTACTTATAAACTAACTTACACCAAAGACAACATAAACATCCATGCCCGAGGATTCGAAACGCTGATGGCATACAGCCTCGCGCACCGGAGCATAGTGCCTCAATGAGCTTGGCCATTCCATCGCGGCTTTTAAACTTCACACACCATCAAAAGATATACTGTACTATCCAGAGTGTCATGTGTGGGCACCAGTGGGCACACAGAATAAGATATAAACGTCTCTTGTTTCTGTCGGCATCCTCTGAAGAATCAATATGTTAAATATGTGTACAGTCCAATTAAAGTTACTTGCCAGTTGCCATTTGCAATGTGGCACTATAGTGTTGCCACATAGCCAGCCAGCTACCACTCTGCTATAGGTGACACACACTCTTGGTGGATGGATTACTTCACAAACACTTTTAAAGTGTCATGCGGAATGATTTTGGAAGAGGCCACCAAGAGTTAATGCAGGCAATGTGAGAAGCTTGGTCAATACCTAATTTTAAGTGATGACAAACTGAAGTGCAGCAGAAAAAGCATTTTGCACTCTTCAGTTTGATCTCTTGTTGTCACTTAACTACTTGTGATATACCACATATCGAACTAAATAGCAGTCAACCATCTTGAGCAAAAATAAAATCATGATTACTTTGATCATGGTGATGGAGCTCACCTCTCATCTCTGGCTGCCAAACTTCGAATTATGCTCTGTGGTGTGAAAAGATGAGAGGGGAGGTGGGATACAAAGGTTGTGTCATGGTGGTGGGGATGGGTACAGGACAGCCCTTCAGAGGGGAGGTGGGTGAGTGGATGAAAATAAGATAAATGAATGCCCTGTACACCCCCCCCCCCCACACACACACACACCACACACAGGACACTCAAAATAGGAGAGATTTCGGAGGATAGAGAGGTGGGTACTATAGGGTGCAGAAAAAAAAGGAAGTTATCGTAAGTTGAGGCCTGGATAATTTTGGGATCAGAAAACGTACTATAGGGATAACTCCCATCTGTGCAGTTCAGAAAAGCTGGTGGTGGTAGGAGGATCCAAATGGCCCGAGTTGTGAAGCAGCTATTGAAATCAAGCATATACTCTGCTGCATGTTGTGCCACAGGGTAGTCCACCTTGTTTACAGCCACAGATTGGCGGTGGCCACTCATTCTAATGGACAGCTGGTTAGTCGTCATGTCAATATGGAAAGCTGTGCAGTGATTGCAGCACAGCCGGTAAATTACATAGCTGCTCTCAGGTGGCCCGGCTTCTGATAGGATAGGATAAGCCTGTGACAGGACTGGAATAGTAAATGCTGGGTGGGTGGATTTGACAGGTCTTGCAATAGGGTCTTCCTCAGGGATACGATTCCTGTGACGGTGGGCTGGGTTTCGGGGTGGCATAGGGATGGGCTAAGATGTTATGGAGGTTGGGAGGGTGACAGAACATCACTTTAGGAGGGGTGGGAATGATCTTGTGCAGGATATCTCTCATCTCTGGGCATGAGGACAGAAAATCAAAACCTTGGCAAAGGATGCAATTTAGTTATTCGAGTCCAGGTTAGTACTGGGTGACAAGGGGAGTGCTCTTTTGTGGAATGTTACTGGAGGTAGAGGGAGGATTTGTGACATGTGGGGATATGGCACAGGAGATTTGTTTGCGGACAAGGTCATTGGGGTAGTTTCTGTTTGTGAAGGCCTTTGTGAGACCCTCAGCATATTGAGAAAGGGAGTTCTTGTCACTGCAGATACGCCGTCCATGGGTGGCCAGGGTATAAGGGAGAGTTTTTTTTATGTGGAAGGGATGGCAACAAAGTGTAAGTACTGTTGGTGGTTGGTAGGTTTAATATGGACAGAAGTGTGGATGGAGCCATTAGTGAGGTGGAGGTTGACATCCAGGAAAGTGGCATGGTGGGTTGAGGAAGACCAAGTGAAGTGGATGGGGGAAAAGGCGTTGAGGTTTTGAAGGAAGGAGGATAGGTGCCCTGACCCTGAGGCCAGATCATGAAAATATCATCAATAAACCTGAACCAGGCCAGAAGTTTGGGGTTTTGGGATGTGAGGAAGGATTACTCCAAACAACCCATAAACAGGTTGGCATACGAGGGTGGCATGTGGGTACCCATGGCTGTGGCATGGATTTGACGGTAAACTTTCCCCTCAAAGGAAAAGTAGTTGTTAGGATAAAGTTGGTGAGGGTTATGAGGAATGACGTATCAGGCTTGAGTTCAGAGGGAAGTTGGGAGAGGTAGTATTCCTGAGCGGCAAGGCCATGGGCAAGTGGGACGTCAGTGTACAGTGAGGTGGCATCCACTGTGATAAGTAAGGATCCAGGAGGTAAAGGGATGGGGATGGTGGAGAGTTGGTGAAGGAATTGGTTGCTATCCTTAATATGGGAGGATAGATTTTGGACAATTGGTTGGTGTTGGTCAATGAGAGCTGAAATTATTTTGGTAGGAGCACAGTAACCAGCCACAACTGGGCGTTCAGGATTGTTTGGTTTGTGAAAATACTCTCAGACTAGCTAATGGTTACATGAACTGCCATATTATTGAATTGAATTGAATTTTATTTGATCCTGTAGGATTACATTGTGTACAATCCATGTACGTGTAATATAGGATACGTCAATAGCATTATATATTCATTTTCACTTATCTGCTAATGTGCAACAGCAAACATATACATATTTAATTTAATACAAGTTATGTCATGTATATAACAATCAAATGTCACTTTTCACAAATTCACTAGAATGTATTAACATTTTGTACAAAATTATTTAAGCAAGTATTCTTCAATGCTGTAAAATTCTTTTTCCATTAGATAGTCTTTCAGTTTCCTTGAGGAATTATTACCATGTATATTAGCACGAAGATTTTTAGGCACGTTTCTGAAGAACTTGATGCCTGAATACCGAGGTCCTTTTTCAAGGATTGCCAGTCGGTGGGTTATGTTTCTTATTTCGTTCTTACCCCGTGTGTTGTGGGTATGCACACTAGCATTTGTATCATACAGTGAGATCTCTTTTGTGGTGTACATTATTGTTTTATAGATGTATAAAGATGTGAAAGTTAAGATGCCTAGATTTTTGAAGCAGTTTCTACAGGTCTCCGAGTTCTTTCTGCTTAGTATGATCCTGATTGCTTTCTTTTGTAAAGTGAACAATTTTTTCGTTTCTTGGATATTTGAGTTTCCCCACACTGTCACTCCATACTGCAGGTATGGTTCAAAGAGTCCATGATATACTGTGCACAATAGCTGTTTGTCTGCATATTGTGACAGTTGCTTCATGATGAATATAACAGAGCTTAGTTTTTTGCAGACATAGTTAATATGCTCTTTCCATTTCAGCTCATTGTCTACAATAACACCTAAAAATTTTGTGGATTCTACTTCTTCCAGATACATATCATTGACCTTTAAATTCATTTGCACTGACTTCTCTTTGTTTCTGAACACTGTAAACATAGTCTTTTTTAGGTTTATAACTAGCTCATTTTCTGTAAGCCACTGAGCTGTCATGTTTGCTGAAATAAATGCTCTTCTCTCAAGTTGTTGTATATTTTGCACATGGTTCAATACCGTCATGTCATCAGCATACAATATTTTTTTCTCTTTCTCTTCACCACCTATATCATTTACGTAAGGATTAAACAGCAGGGGCCCTATTACGGAACCCTGCGGTACTCCATATTTGATGGTTTTGGTTTCTGACCTAAATGAGTTCCCTATTGAAACATATTGTTTCCTGTTGCACAGGTATAATTCAATCCATTCACCTGATAGCCCACGAATGCCATAATTTTCCAATTTTTTCATCAGTATGTCATGTTCAATAGTGTCGAATGCTTTGGAGAGGTCCAGAAACATCGCAGCTACAACTTTCTTTTCATCTAAACACTGTATAACATATTCTGTCAGACTAGCAATGGCAGATTCTGTAGATTTACCCATTCTGAAACCATGCTGTGATGGTACAAGAGTATTGTGTTTGTCCAGATAGTCAACTAATCTATTATACATGAGCATTTCCAATGAAGTAATCAGCAGGCCTGTTTGGCACTGAATTACAGGTTATTATTTACACAAGCAAATTCAAATTGAAAAACGAATCATAGGATGAAAAATAGAACTTTCTCCCTTCCCTTTCACTGTTCCCCCCTTCTCTTATTCCCTAACCAAAGAGCATGATTTGGAGTGCGGCAGCCGGCGATGACGGTTGTGGGAGTGTGACTGTGAAGTGTGCCTATGTGACTGCTCTTTATCCTGAAGAATGATATGGCCAATAGCTTGACTGGTGTGCGCTTTTTCTACGTGTCTCTCTCAGCTTGTTGTTACATCAATAAGTGCATTGTAAACTGTCCTTATTACATAGTTGAAATCCAATATGGAGTTTTAACACAGCTTGCACATAACGATCCTGTAGCATGTGCTTAGTGTTGTGTATGACTATGTATTTCATTAGCACCATTGTTTGTGTTGTTTCTTGTATGATTACCTTTAACGGATCAAATGTGAAATAAATTGGTCACACCTATGAATGGGGAAAAGAAAATCAAGAAAGTGAACTGACCAGTTGCTGTGGCACTTTGGCAACAGTGAAACTGAGTACTCTGATTGGAGGAAAGCAGCTCCAGTGTGTGAACTTTCAACAAGCAAGTGATTTTAATTGGACAATAGTAACAAATGATTTTCATACATTGGAATAGCCAATAAGGCTAACAAGAGTAAAGAAAATAGTAATGAAAATATGAGTAGTGGGATAATTTATTAATATAAGTGAATCAAAAGGAAAATAAGGGGAATAATGTGAAAATAAAGTAGAGTATTTATCAAAAGGAAAATTCATCTGTTAAAATTGCAAATTAACACAGAATGGTGGTTACAAAATTATGACCAAAATTACTGGGTATAAAATTGAATTGCACATAATTCACAGAATAAGACTAAGAGTGCCAGAAATGCAGCGTATAGAGTAGAAAGTAAGTTTTTAGTTGAGTAATTACAGTGGAAGAAAAAAAAAGTAGTAAAGAAGAAAGGAAGTACTATACCGGTAAATAAAGTTTTGAAAGAAGGGAGAACACAATGTGAGATATGATTGATTTCTTACTTTTACAATTTACAAGCTTTGATACTGATGATTTAGATAATCATTAAACTGAAAACATGCAAATTTCAGTTTCATTTATGCTACAAATATTTATCGTTAATTTTGGGGTGAGATATTTACCTGCAGCACCTCCTCTAGGAAGTGATACTCCATCAGCATATTCAGCAGGTAGGAAACGTAGATATCGAGTATTGGCATTGCCCCAGTGCGGATTTTGAACATTGTTGCAGTATCCAGAAAATGCACGGTATTTACGAGGTTGACAAGGAAAGTCAACTTCAAGAGGACATCTCTCTCCAAGTGTTGTACTGCGTATGTCCATGAGAGGCAATCCATATGTTATCTGGTTCCCATTTAAGCGGAACCTAAGTCACACAGAAGATTAGCCAAATATAATATGTAATTTAAGTTACAATATAAGTTTACAGCCTATGCACAATTAACCCTGAAAAAGCAGGTGATTCTTATTCTTATCGACTGATACATATCAAAGAAGGGAAATTCAAGGAAGGATTCAACAATATTTTTGAAAATTTGTGTAATTTATATAGTGCAAAGCATACAAAAATTTTTTGGAAAGTAAGGTCTGGTCTCTTGCAAAATGTAAATAAGTGGTGTTGACATTGGCAACTTAGTTCTGCCCAGCAGTATGACTGTAAGATTATACAGTATTCAGCCATTTCTCTTCATCAGTACAACTGTTGAAATGTCTGTAGCAATAGAGAATCCCACCAAATGTGAGGTATGTGGAGTAATATGATTTCTTTGGTCAAAACAAATGACAGTATCAGAAATTCATTATGAGATTACTGAAGAGTACTGGAGAATTATTAATGAAAGTATTGTTCAACTCTGGCATTGTGCATTTTTTTGACAGACAAACTAACATCAATGATGATAGACAGAATCACCAATTCACCATTTCAGACCTCTTAGAGAATTTTCCACAAATCAATTTACCTGTCCAGTATAAAATTGTCATAAAGGTTTCAGTATCATGAGGTGTGGGATCATTGGATGTTGGATGCCAAACTTCTATCTAAAGCCCAGAAGAACACCTGGATGGGAGCAACATTAATGTTTCTTCAGCATTACCATGTTGAAGATGAGACATTTCTTGGCCAGTTCTCACTGGAGATGAGATGTTGGTTTGTATGTAAATTCCAAAATGAAACAACAATCCATGGCATGAAGTCACACCATCTCCCCTATGAAACCACAAAAGTCTCCAAACATTTTCACAGCAAAAGCTGTCTTTTGTGACAATAAATGTGTTTTTTGTTGGTGTATTTCATGGCATGAGGAACAACAATAAACTTGAGTGTGTACAATAGCACACTAGTCAAACTGAGGAGGCTAATTCAGGACGAATGACATGGCATGTTGAGTACCAGCAATTATTTGATCCAAGGCAGTTTCAGCTACATACTCCTGTATGCAATGAAACTCTCTTGCAATGTTTCTGGTGTTTCTGCGCCCATTATAATTATAGTTCTGAGTTAGCTCCTAGCAACTTGCACCATTTCCCAAACATAAAGAAAAGACTTGGATTGCAGCAGTTTCAAAGGATAAGGAGCCCATGGAGAGCATCAATAAGTGACTGCACTCAAAGGTGGCAGAGTTTTACAGGGAAGGGATTTTGAAATGGTGTAGCCTAATGAATGATTGAATCAATATGAAACTTATATTATAATTGAACAGGTGTGCTTCTTTGCACTTGTAAAACAAAAATCTGGTATATGACAAACGTCCCCTCATTAATGTTTTTTTTTTCAGGGAGGGGGGGAGGAGGTTGGGGGGACGGCAGAAGGGGGGAGCAATAATTTTGAAACTTACTTTTGCAATTGCTCTTGTAAATGTTAACATGCAGTGACAATCGATTTCTATATGTAGAAATGTTACTGAATTGTCAACTGATGAATAACTGATGGTATCTTGAAAGGTTTTGTAGAAAACCAAAGAAGTACAGTACTTTCAAAAATTATTTTAAATAGTCCATATGTCTGCAAAAATATACTGAATCACAATACATATCAATGAAAAATAATCAGTTTTTGAAAGTATAATACTGGCTAAAAATGCTTCTATTAGATCACAAAAAGGAAAATGGAAAAATTTTTGCTGAGGGAGATGTAATGAGGGCAGAGGTAGCTGGTTCTGTGTGAGCCTTTTAAACAGGGCAATACTTTCTCGGTGGTACCCCAATGGAATAATTTTTCTTCTGGTTTCCTTCTTTTCCTTGCTACAGCAGGGTGTGCTGCTACTGTAAGTCAACTTCTGTTTATCAGTAAAGATCTTATGATTTCTTTATAAGCTTTGAGGCATTTAGGTATGGAGTATAATGAATAACAAAATGAAATTAAGTCAATGTATTGAGAGATTATACCACACTGTACAATATCCAAAATCAACTTTTCTACCCCCATCAGATTGTTCTTAAAATGGAATAAGAGGCCTCTAAGTGCTTATGCTTGAACAGAGGTGGGCACACCTTGCGACTTAGTTAGTTAGTTTGGTTTTATTTGTCCTGTAGATCAAACATTTGTACAGTAGAGCACACAGTGATATAGGACAAGTCACTAGGAATAAAACACTTTTGTACTTTGTACAATAAGGCAAATAGTGCTATAAAAATTAAATTAAGGCTAAGGACATGGAGTTACAGACTTTCTTACACATGGCAGAAAAATATACGCAGAATAATTATAAGCAGAAAAATATATGCAAAAATAATTATAACCAGATGCAAAAATAATTACAACCAGAAAAATAATGGTACTTGTTTAAATTAATGAGAATATCTGTAAGTTGAAAATATTAGTTCTTAAAATTATCATGGATAATTTAGTATGCAAATTCTCTTAGCTATAATATAATACATTAGTTACAAGAACATGGGGAATTACAGACTCACATGACAGAAAATATATCATAGATAATTTAGTAAGCAAACTCTTTTAGCTATAACATATTACATTAGTACAAGGGTATGGAGTTATAGACTTCACATGACAGAAAAATATAAGCAAAATAATTATAAGCAGAAGAAGTACAGTACTTATTTAAATTAATCAAGATATTTATAAGAAGAAAATAGCAGTTCTTTGGAATGTAACTATCATACATGCTTATCGCTGAAATTGTAAAATATATCAGTGTTACATTTATTACACACAAGATTTTTAGCCTTTCAAAAATTGTGTAGGTTTAGGGTAGTATTTCGAAAAATATCAAAATGTTTAAGGATTTGGTTGTAAAATCGTAAAATACGGTAACAACCTTGGAAACTATGCTCCAATTTTTTTTTTTTTTTTTTTTTTTTTTTTTAATATCTCTTGCTGTTTCGACAATATTCCTATGAAAGATACCTGCGTTTTCTCAGGGAGGCTATTCACCGCTTCAACAGCCGTATCCAGTACGAGGACATATGTTTTGTCCTAGTGTATAGGAATAGGCAAGTGGCAATTTAAAGTTTGGGGGTCTCGTCCGAATTCTCAACTTCCTGCATACTGCTATTGAAGTGTCCCATTATTTACAGTTGTTCACGTGTTTATTTGTATTCCTGCAAGGGATCATGCATCCGCATAGAAATTGTTATTTACCTGTTGGAGGCGTACCGTATATACCATTAGGTACAGATAATGGAGGCTGGTTCTTTCGGACACGAAAAGAGCCAAGTTAGTAAGACACAGAATTATTGTTTCATTTTGTAAGTTACAGTGTCTTTGATAGCTAAACAATGCGATCTTGTTTCAGTCATTTAAATGTTTGTGTCAACAACAGAGCTTTAAAAAGACTTTTTGTATAGGTATCAGACCGGTATTCATGGAAATTAACTTCTCCGACAGATTTTGATGTCTTGCTTTCGGCCTGCTGTTGAAATTTATAAAAAATTTATCAGATACAAAATTTCGTACACCTGGAAGATACATTGGCGAATTGTTGCTGAAACTCAGTGCGTTGCAAAAACAGGCTATATGCTTATTTGCTCATTGACGTTAAATACATATTCGAGGATATAAACGGAAACTTATTAAAATTACGGTAACATCTGTGATTTGCTGTGGGACGGGGGGGGGGGGGGGGGGCAATGTACACGACTATTTTTAGCTAACCACAACATACATTAATTCTATTCAGATCCTCTCTTTACGGTATATAATCTGTGTTTCGATTAAAGATTATATAGAAATCTTGCTTAAAACACTAATCTTTGCTGTGACGCCCCATTCAACTGTTGAGGAAGAAGATACACACGTGATACAAACAACCCTTCGCCTTCACTGATTCACTCACTTTTTTCCTTTTATCACTATCGAATTGGCGCATCTCTCAATGCGATCTGATTGCTATTGTTACCATCTTTAAAAAATAGGTAAGTTTAATTGTAATTTAGCTATACCGAATTTATCTCTACCTTCGAACATTTGTGTGTTGTGAGCTGTTCAGTTTCTAGGACATTAAGAGCCGGAACGCTAATGTTTACTCATTCGGTCTCTGAAAATTTGCGATGCACTTTACAGTGAAAATTGATTTTATTTGTTTAATTGTTTTACATGGCAGGCTTACTGTTCTGAATTACATGTACTTTTTTATCACCAAATAAATATTTTGTTACTGTGGGTACCGCAGTACATTAATATCCTTTCACTAGATGTTGAAGTTCGTAACTTTAGTGAAAATAAATTTCAAAAACTGATTGTACTTTGTATCCCCGTAGCAGTGTCACTGTGTTCTCTGGTTTTGTTCTATACACATCGGTACAAGTCAGTTTTTGTTACTCTGATGTCAAGTTTTAATTGCTACCAGCCGCAATGTTCAGTTTCACATAGCTACTCAGTGAACGTGTGTGTGTCGAGTATTCAAGAAGTAGCTGAAAAAAGCTCTTTTCTTAAAACATTAAAGAGAAATTTCTTCCTCTTTAAAGCAACAGACAGAAAAGTGTGAACCAGTTGCCACGGTCATCATTCAGCCTTCCTCGCCAAACATTTGGCATGCGTAGATTCCAACCTCTGGTCCGCAAGGGCTAAAAACTGGACGTCAATCTTCCGGCAAAAATGACGATTTTGATGTTTTTATCGCAAGTGGTTTGTTTAAGTCGTACCTTCCTAAGAGTAAAACATTGTATGTTAATGGTAAGTGGAAGTAATTGTAACAATGGAACGACTGACTGGAATATCAATAATAGAGGATAGACATAGGCCTGGCCAGGATATGATTTAGGGAGGGGTTTTCAATCAAAGGACACTAATTATATGTACTCTTAATATAAATGCAAATGACGCTAATAGAGTATATACTATTTTTCATTGCAAAAATCTGGATACTCGATAGTTATCATGGTATAGAAACAAAACTCGAAAACTTCTTAAGAATCTATGTATTCTCCAAAATAGGTACAAGGCAAATCTTGTTTATGGAATATTCTGTCGGTGCTTGGAGTGTTTTTTCCTTATTATAATTATGAATGTTCGGTGGTATTGACACTTATTCATAACAAACTCACGTGTTGTTTCTACCATCACAATACTTTCTTATACGGTACAATTACACAGTTTTAATATTTTAATATCATTGTAGCCCAAGATAAGTTCATTTAAAATCAATTTGTTTTGTAGGAGTACGTTTGTTATGTAGTATTGCCGGCCGCGGTGGCCGAGGTGACTGAGGCGCTCCAGTCACGGTCAGCACGGCCACTACGGTCGGGGGTTCGAATCCCCCCTCGGGCATGGATATTTGTGCCGTCTTTAGGCTTAGCTAGTTCATAAGTAGTTTGTAAGCTTAGGGACTGATGACCCCGTAGTTAAGTCCCTTAAGCTTAACAAACATTTTTTTGTTATGTAGTATTGATTCATAGGCATAATTAATTTGCAGTTCACATATCTTTGGAAAACCATCATTGTATTACCTCAATGTTACGTGTGGAGTATCTGTTTAGTATGAAGTTATCTGACGATGGCCTAAGAAGCCAAAAGCTGCTAATAACAAGCAAATAAATAATATTGTGGAACAAAAATACTACGTTTTTAAGTTTCTAACAAGGCAAATCATTTAATGAGGACAAGCAAATATGGATCGAAACACTGACGGTAATCTGATAGGCAGTGCATGAAGCTTTCAACTTCTGAAACATTAACAGAGAAGTATTGCCTAATCGTTGTTTTTGCGGTACGTGAAAGTTGTCAATGGCAAAAAAATAAGTTTACATAAGATACTCTTTGACTAGACGGGAACTTTGATTCGTTTACATAGGAACGTCAACAAATATTGCTGACTGGCATTGTAATTACTAACAGTGGTGTTAAAACATCTCAAATCTCTAAAGCGGACCGAGTCTCCAGGGCGCGATACTTTCTACACTGAATCTTCGCCGGATTTAGTCCCCATCTTTACCATAATTTACCGTGGTTTCCTTGAGCAAGGATTTGTTTCTAAGGATTGAAAAACATGCAAGTCACACTCATCTGTAAGAAACAGAGATAGTAAGCGAAGACACCTGAGAAGAAAGTAAATGATGAGCGCATTATTTCAGTAATAATCACTGTAACTGATACGTGAAAACACCGTGAGAGAAGACGTTCAGTTCCTCAATGTTTGCAGTTATATACAGGATCAGGTGCACATTGTATGGAGCATGTTCAAATGTTTGTAGAGCTTATGGGACTTAACTGCGGGGCAGGGCCGGTGGAAGAGATTTTTTCTGACCATGCGAGAGTCATTTTTGGCGCCCCCGCCCTCCCACCATCACCAACATATTATACACAATCAAATTAAGATACAACATGAACAAAAATTATAAAAATAAAAGTATATATATATATATATATATATATATATATATATATATATATATATATATATATATATATATATTCGGCCTTTCAGACCTTAAATAAAGGTAGGGTCAAATTCAAAATATAGTGGGAAGTGAAATATTGAAACACCAAAAACTAATCATATTAGAATATTTATTTTAAATTTCCTTAATTTTAATATCAAAAGGTACCACTGTAAGATCAACAATACAGTACCTCACGCATACAAGAAAGGTGGCGTAACTGTATGAAACAGAATAACACTAAATTCGCACTTTTCTTGCCTTAATCTTGACAGGGTCTCTCAAAATTGTATCAGTGTCCAATAAGCTCAGAATGTCGTTCTCAATTGACAGTGTTGCCAACGCACTAAGTCGTTCTTGAGAAGTGGTTGAACGCAGGTAGTTCTTGATCATGAGTTTTGAAAAACTCCTTTCTGCACTGGCCACTCAGACGGAGAGCGTAAGAAGCAAGGTTGTAAGAAGAATTCTCAAGTCAATAAATACGTTCGGGAAAAGGTCAATCATTCCATTTTAGTCGGATAACTTCGTGTTCCTTCAGCTTCAGGCGAATTATCTTTAAGTACCAAAGGTGCTAGCATAACAATCTCTTTCAACAGACCTCTCCACTTATGTCACTATTATTAGGTGCTGTCAATACTGCTCCACTGCTTGCACTTTTCCGTAACTTCTTTTTTCAGTTCCTCTACCTGTTTTAAATCTTAAAGAAACTGGATATGGTTGCCATGATACCGTAATAGTTCGAATCTTTCACCCAGAGAGTTTATTGCCTTGTCGAAAACAACAACAAAAAATCTATTTTAAAGGACTCTTTCCCAGACTTAACAGATTCATCTTCGCTCTCGAACGAAAATTGCCGTTTAGCGTTTCTACGATTCAGAAACTCTTTCTCTTCCAGTGAGTTGGAGATCGAAAATTGCCGTTTCGCATTTCTATCATTCAGAAACTCTTGATTCTTCCAGTGAGTTTGAGAGAACTTGGGATATTTTCTTTTTTCTGAAGTATTTTACTAACCAAGTTCACTCTATAAAAAATCTCATATCAGGTAATTAAGGAGCAGAGAAATCGGAAATCCTTTAACTTCTTGGCAGTACCAATAGCTTTACTCTTGGCATCAGTGGTTGCTTCTTATATAGCATCGCACACTTGATCATGTAATATCTCAATGGCTCAAGAGCATCAATCCTACTTTCCCAGCGGGTTTCGATCAGAGGCTTCACAGTTAAGTTCGTGACGTGCTTAATATACTCCACTTACCGGTCAATCCTGAGAAGAAAGTATAAATTTCTTGAACAAGAGTGAAAAACCTTACAACTGCCATGCAAGAAAGAGCTGCGTCATTCATCACGAGGTTGAGGGAATGACTGCCTCAAGGAACGTAAAAGGCTCTTGGGTTACGGTAGAGAATCCGTTTCTGGACTCCTACGTGCTTGCTGTTCTAACAGTATAATTTATTGCGTACACAGGACGGTACAACATGTACATCAAATGCACGGTACTGTGGTGGCAAGTCACGGACACAGCTATGTTTACATGTGAGACCGGCGAGAGCTACACATGAACTGAGGGACGCCTCGCACACGGCGTGCTCGCCCGGTCGTGGCGGCGCTGCAGGCCCTCAGAGGCGGCGCCATCGTGCGGCGGACTCGGCCGTGGCGCGTCTTTTAGATGCCGCGGACGGACGGGACGCGGCTTGAAGTGGCGCGCTCCAACACTTGCCTTTCATATTAGAGCCATTATCGTATCCCTGACCACACATGTTTTGCAAAGGTATTCCTCTTTTTTCCAGCTCCTCTAATAAACAAGTAGTTAAGCCTTCGCCAGTTGTATCTCTCACCTGAATAAACCCAAGAAAGTGGTCTCTTACAATGACTTCTTTTCCTGGTACTGAAATAACCTAACCACCATCGTCAATTGTTCTTGGTGACTGGCATCTGGAGTGTAGTCCAGAATGATGGAATAGTAGTTCACTTTCTGCAGTTCATTCAGTAAGTGTTCATTAACTTTACTAGAAAGTAGAGCAATAAATTCATTTTGAATTTGTTTGCTTAAATAATGAACATCAGTTTCTATTGATGTTACTCTGTGGAGATGTTTGGAAAGAACATTGACAAATTTAGAAATATGCTCCACTAGCTTCAGAGTGTTTCCAGTGTTTTCTTTGAAGACTGTATCGTTCGTGCCATGAAAAGTTAAGACTTGAGTTCCTAGAAATTGCACTATGCAAAGTAGACGCTTCAAATCTTGATACCACTGTTCACTTACAGATTTGATTATTTGTTGGTTCTTATCATCAGTTGTTTTGTCTAACTGTAGCGTTCAGAACAGTTCACGATAAGAGAGGGAAGTTTTAACATGTGAAAGTGACTTTTCGTGGTGACGTAGAAACGTTGACATATTTTGCCAATCTAAATATCCTTCTGTTCCAGATGAGGAAAGATTATTATTACTAAAAAGTTTGCAAAAGAAACAAAATATAGCATTTTTTATATTGAGTAAACAAGCCACTCTCGGGAGATTTTCTCTCCATTTGGCAATTTTGTTTTGTAATTAGCAACCGTGAATCTTCTAGCCAAAATGCTGTCGATAGGGAAATTGAACTTTTTGACCTGTTGCCTAGTTGTACCAGCGCTACAACCGCTAATGCGCACGGCTACGGCGAAGAGTGTAACAGTTTGACAGCAGCGCATATCCAGTCACCCAGCAAATACCTGATTTTCACTGCACTAATACTGTGTTTGTGGTTTGACTGTACGGTCGTGTTGTGACAGAAAAGTATTGAGCGCGCATCGTACAGCCTCATCCCCTCACCCTTCACCACCACCAATACATCAGTTTCCTGACCACCTTCGCAACAGTCTTTATGAGTCAGGTGTCCAAAATGTTCAAATGTTTGTTAAGCTTGTGGGACCTAACTGTGGGGTCATCAGTCCCTAAACTTACAAACTCCTTACAAACTTATACTAAAGACAGCACAAGCATCCATTCCCGAAGCGGTATTTGAACCCCCGACGGGGAACGGCCTCGTGTATCAGAGCATAGCGCCGCAATGCGCTCGGCCACTCCGCCACAGTGAGTCAGGTCGGCGCAAACATATCAGGGCGCTAAATTTGAAAGTATGGCGCCCTATTACGATGTAGATTCTTTGACCTCAAATATTAGAAGGGGATCCAAACAGAAATTGGATGTTTCTTTTAATCCCCGAAAAAGGCGGAGGCGTCTTTGGGAAACAAATCATTCACTGAAATGAATAGCTCCGATTTGGAAAAGATGGCGCCCTACACAGGTGTATGTGGTCTTGTCTGTCCATAAAGACGCATCAAAAAGATATAGGGGGTTTCTTGTCTTTAGGGCGCAGATTCTGAAAGGCTGGCGCCCTATAGCGGTGTAGATAGCCTATCCAGAAGGGCTAAACAGAAATAAGCCGTTTATTTTATATCCCGCAAAAGGCGGCCACGTCTTTAGGCAAACATTTTTTGGCGCCAAAATAATTTTGACCCAACGCTTCACCGCCACTAACCCCTCGATTTGGCCGGCGCATGTTCCGCATGCTCCTTGCGCCGGCCCTGCTACGGGGTCATCGGTCCCCAAACTTACAAACTACTTATGAACTAGCTAATACTAAAGACGGCACAAACATCCATGCCCGAGGGAGGATTCGATCCCCCGACCGCAGCGGCCGAGCAGACCGTGACTTGCACACCGCAGACCTCTCGGCCTCTGCGGCCGGCTAATGGAGCATGTGAAACGGCTTCCTAACCTTGGAAAAATGTAGGCGGGCTGTATCCTGACACAGAATGATGCCAGTTTGTTGGCTTTGTCAACATTTCTGGATGGGTTTGAGCCCCAGAAACCACCGTCCTGGCTACGCCCATGACTGGATAGATAAGAACTCGCCGTAAAAAGGCTTGCTGTGCTGCTGACAAACTCGAAAAACAGACACTCACATTCACACAACTTAAATTTTCGGTCATGGCCTTCATCAGAAAAAGAAAAACATACATTGATTCAATCAAATCAAATGTTCAAATGTTTGTCAAGCTTATGGGACTTAACTACGGGGTCAGCAGTCCCTAAACTTGCAAACTATTTATGAACTAGGACGGCACAAATATCCATGCCCGAAGGGGGATTCGAACCCCCGGCCGTAGTGGCCGTGCAGACCGTGACTGAAGCGCCTCAGCCCTCTCGGCCACCGCGGCCGGTTTGATTCAATTACTGAGACAACTATACACATAGAATCACCAAGCCCCGACCGAAAGGTTACTACGTAGGAGGTTGGACCAATGCGATCGGCAGCTATCGGGCACCTCTGCGTGACGTCTCGCGTTTGAGTGTGCCACTGTTCCACTTAAACTGACAGTCCTTTACAAAACTGAAAGATCATCTAATGAGTTATTGGTTCTATAGGAGCATACCTTCACAAGGACTCAACATTAGTTCTTGGAACGGCGTTCAACCCCGTACAAAAATATAAGTTACGTCAACGCTTGACATATGTCCCCTACAATTCAAAAGTTTCTTCTAGATAACTCATTCTTCAGTTCTTTGTAACATCCGACAGACTGTCGGTAAGGGTTGCAACTGATAGATTATTTATGATAGAGACATTTATGCAATGAACTCACATGTCAACTGTCGCATATTTTATTTTTGTGGTTTGTATTTATTTATACTGTAGAACTAGCTTCGGCGAAACTATTTCGCCATTCTGAAATAACTATACCTCAACTAAAATTTTTTATAATAAACCATTCATATTGAATTTCTAAATTTCCATTACTTTAGAAACAGTTCACTTAAATAATGACTATGTTTGTCAAAAGTAATTTTTAAAAAATTATAATCCATATGCCTAATAAATAAGCGACTGTTAGCCTGTGAGTACATTCCATAAATATCTCTATCGTAAATTCTTCAGTTCGTTTTAAATATTATAAAATTGTCATTACTACTGAAAACGTAACAAATACAAGAACCCTCTGTTTAGTAAAGTTTTTTGTACAGCACAATCGACAATATTGTTCAGAGTTACATCTTAGTCATAGATGCAGATATTATGAAGAAAGGCTTTGCTTGTATCTTCCTGCCTCCAATTTGGCGCCCTTCTTGGAATCGAGGAGACATTTCATTTGTGTTTCTCAATAGAAGTCAGCCGGGGTAAAATACAGGGAAAGGAGAGTTATTTACAACTTGTACAAAAGCCAGACCGCAGTTATTAGACTCGAAGGGCATGAAAGATAAGAATCAGTTGGGAAGGGAGTAAGACAGGGTTGTAGCCTTTCTCCGATGTTATTCAATTTGTACATTGAGCAGGCGGTGAAGGAAAGCAAGGAAAATTTTGGAATAGGGATTAAAGTTCAGGGGGAAGAAATAAAAACATTGCGTTTTGCTGATGACGTTGTAATTCTGTCAGAGACAGCGAACGACCTGGAAGAGCAGTTGAATGGAATGGACAGTGTGTTGAAGAGAGCGTATAAAATGAACATGAACAAGAGCAAAAAAAAAAAAAAAAAAATAATAGAATGCGGTCTTAGAAAATCAGGCGATGCTGAAGGAATTAGATTAGGTAACGAAACAATGAAGGTGGTAGATGAGTTTTGTTACTTGGGTAGTAAAGTAACATGCGATGGTAGCAGTACAAAGGATATAAAATGCAGAATGGCAATGGGAAGAAAAGCATTTTTGAAAAAGAGAAATTTGCTAACATCGAATATTAATTTAAGTGTAAGGAAGTCTTTTCTGAAGGCATTTGTGTGAAGTGTTGCCTTGTACGGGAGTAAAGCATGGACGATAAGCAGTGCGGACAGGAAGAGGATAGAGGCTTTTGAAATGTGGTGCTGCAGAAGAATGCTGAAGATTAGGTGGGTAGATCGCGTAACTAATGAAGAGATACTTAACATACCTGATGAGAAAAGGAATTTTTGGCATACCCTGACTAAAAGAAGGGATCGCTTGGTAGGACACATTCTTAGAGATCGAGGAATCGTAAATATAGCATTGGAGGGAAGTGTGTGGGGTAAAAATCGCAGAGGGAGGCCAAGAGACGCGTATAGTAAGCAGATTCAAATGGATGTCGGTTGCCGTTCTTATGAGGAGATGAAAAGGCTTGCTCAGGATAGAGTAGGGTGGAGAGCTGCATCAAACCAGTCTCCGGACTGAAGACCATAACAACAACATGGTGCTCTTCAGTCTTTGACGGCACTGAAGATTTTGGCATTTTCCCCTGTCTACGTAATGCATGACCAGTAATTTGTTTCTCGCCCTCTGCGTATTGTCTTCAGGTAATAAACACAGATTTTTTTTTCTTTTAATAGTGGTAATTCGACATTTTGACACTTCATTTCATCCCCGAAACAGTCTTCTCCTGTTTCTGTGCTTTCATCCACTTCTATTTTCTTTGGTGACAGCTGTTTTGTCCTGTCATTTCTTTGTTGCGTAGATGACGAAGCAATAACAATAGTTTCTGTAAGAGTGTGCAGTACACAACAGCAGTAGGCTTTAAAATTGTCTGTAGCTAAAGTTTCAGTAATTCGCCTTGGAAATCGTATAATTAATTGTCTTCTTTAAAGTCTGTCGGGGCCGGTGGTCTTGGAGTTTATGAAACAGTTTTAAATGGAATGATAAATGTTTCCTAACAGCCGCCAACTCTGCTTAGACAGAAGTGGAAAAATCGCGCAGGTTCACAAACAGACCAAAAATGCAATGACTTTCTGTTGGGCTCAGCCTTCAATAAAATTTCCATGTCTCTACTGTATTCATACGCAGCAATGTAGATGGCAGAATCAATCTTAAGCGAACGCTACGCAATATGTTCTTACCTCTGTAAACTCTCTAAAATGTGCTGCAATACTTCACGTGACGCGGCGGAATAGCCGTGCGCACTAAGGCGCCATGCAGCGGTGCCGCGGCCGTTCGCCGTCGGAGGTTCGAGTCCTCCCTCGGGCATGGGTGTGTATTATCCTTAGGTTAGTTTAAATAGTTTGTAAGCTCAGGGACTAATAACCAAGCAGTTAAGTCCCATAGATTTACAAACATTTGAATACTTGACGTACATTGATACTGCACAGTTTAACGAAAGCTAAATCAACCTTTCATCGAGCGAAAATAACAGGAGTAATAAGATGTGGAAACAGCAAATTTTTTCGTCGAATACATTTCTTATTATTTTGTCAGCCACTTCTCTCTGGACCATTTCTGGCTTACCGTGCAGCCTAAACCTACAGCCACACTTTATTCTGATAACGTAACTACTCTCACCACTCCTGATAAAGGCTGCACAATCAAGAACTCCTTACGGAAAGTTAGTAAGAAGTATCGAGTGTTTTTGCTTCAGGACAACGCTCCATCTCATTTTGCATAGGGCACAGTAATACATGCTGCTACTTAGGGATATCAAACTTTTCTTATTCCACTTGCGTATTCTTTTGACATAGCGTGCAGTGAGGTTTTCTTTTCCTTCCGATGAAGAAAATATTTCATGCGGGAATATCCAGAAAGAGAACGAATTGACTTTCGAGGTGGAATGCTACTCCAATAAGCGCAATATAGACTATTGCAACTAAGAGCACTGCTGAGTCATCCATTACTGGGAAGAATGTGTACAATGAAATGGGAATGTATAGAGAAGGACTAATGCTTTCACCGTGTTTAATTTTTCAATCGTCGTACAGAAATACAGAAAATAAACCTGTGTACGAATACTAAAATGCTACCGTTTTGCAACAGACACAAACGACAGATGTTTAGTTGGTTACGTGTTTCATTGATCACTCTGTATGTTACATCCAATAACATGGGACATGACTGTATTAAAATTTTAAAATATATAGATTTATTTAAAAAAATCTTAAAATAGACTAGATTTCAATAAAAGTTAAAATTGCGATGTAGGGCACTTTAAGATTTTTTTTATAAATATATATATATATATTTTTAATTTTAATGCAGTCATATGACCACTGGCGCAGCCAGGATTTGGTTCTGGGGTGTGGGGTCTAATTTAAAAAAAAAAAAAAGCCTATTAAATTTATTAATCCATGACTTATTTTTACACTTTTTATAATTTAATCAATTACATAACGAAAACTGTTGCACAAGAAATAAAATGAGTAGGTTCCCATTACTTTGAAACTGGAAGAGGAGCAACGTGCTGGAAATGGAGTGCATATAATCAGCTCGTAAAATAATCAAGCCGCTTCTTTGTTACTAGCCAAAGACAAAGGTCTTCACAGTTTAATAATCATGAGCCTCTATGTCTAAAATTGAACTAAAATAAGACTATTGTTGTTCAAAAGATTCCACTCGGTGGCGCCAACTTTAAAGCTTAAATAGTAGCTAGTTTTAAAGTGAAAAACGCTAGAAAGTCGCTAGATTTTCGACTTTCAATAAATTACGGGGGGGCTTGATTCACACGGTGGGCAAAGTCACGTCAGTGACGTCACACACCGTAAAAAATGCAAGTGCATCCCGCTGGAAGGACGTCAAAAATAAATCATTTGGCCAATAGCGGTTGTATTTGTTCACAAAAGAGAACTGCAAACATTAAATGTAATGTTGGAGCATTAATTATAAATGCAGTCGCCTTAGCTGACGAGAAAAGAGACCAGAAATTCGCATAAGGCAAGGAAAACGAATAGGGGCTAAGAACATACTATTGAAGAGAATCTACGAAGTCAAGTTTCACACACTGTATAGAGAATTTAAGGTCTAAATTTCACGAAATACATTCGATGGAATGTAATATCAGAAAATCAGGCGATGCTGAAGGAATTTGATTAGGTAATGAGACAGTAAAAGTAGTAGATGAATTTTGTTATTTGGGTAGCAAGATAACTTGTGATGGTCGAAGTAAAGAGGATATAAAATGCAGAATGGCTATGGGGAATAAAGCGTTTCTAAAGAAGCGAAACTTGTTAACATCCAATACTAATATAAATGTTAGGAAGTCCTTTCTGAAAGCATTTGTCTGGAGTGTAGCATTGTATGGCAGTGAAACGTGGACGATAAGGAGGTCAGACAAAAAGATAATCAAAGGATTTGAAATGTTGTGCTACAGACGAATGATGAAGATTAGATGGGTAGATCACGTAACTAATAAGGAGGTGCTTAATCGAATTGGGGAGACAATGAGTTTCTGGCATACCTAGAATAAGAGAAGGTATAGATTGGTAGGACACATTCTGAGACATCAAGGAATTGACAACTTAGCATTAGAAGAAAATGTATGGGGTAAAAATCGTAGAGGGAGACCGAGGGTCGAATACACTAGGCAGACTCAAAAGGATGTAGGTTGCCGTTCATATTCTCAGATGAAGAGGCTTGCACAGGACAGGGTGACGTGGAAAGTTGCATCAAACCAGTCTGCTTACTGAAGACCACAACAACAACAACAACCACCTTCGATTGGCGAGACAAGTTTTTAATTAACTCTCTCTGATAAGCCGGAGGATCAAGAAAGCAGACACAAATGAGTCCAGCAATTCCCCCCCCCCCCTCCCCCCCCCCCTCCCCCCCCCCAAAAAAGAAAAAACTGATGGAGTGCTTAAGACCCTAACTAGGGTCGTTTTATAAAATAATAGCTCTTTACATTAACATACCATAAATAGTGATGTAAGACAACAGTTAAGTACTAATATGTAGGCCTCTAAACGCTACAGTTTGTCCTGCATAAACTCGTTTCTACTACAATAATACAGTCTGAAATATTTTTGCTGAGTACCACATTGCACATGGTGGTGAACAAGCACCAATATTTCTTATTAGGTAGAACGTTATTCTCGTGGTTTTTTTTCACGGGGTATATGCAGGTGGATGTAATATATCGATTGGCTCTTCGAGAAACGTACGCTCTCAGAAGTACGAAAGAAACCCGTACCGTACGCTTCTCTTTACAGCATTACCCACTCCAGTTGAGTTTGCCATCATATCCGTGAACTTGCGCACTTCTCAGAAGTACGAAAGAAACCCGTACCGTACGCTTCTCTTTACAGCATTACCCACTCCAGTTGAGTTTGCCATCATATCCGTGAACTTGCGCACTTCCTAAATGACTGTAACGAAACGTGCAGCTCTTCCTGGATATTCTCTAACTCTCCTACCGTTCCCATCTGGCACGGACCCCTCACTGACAAGCAATGTTCAAGTATTGGTCAACATCCGGGCTACAAACAGAGTGGATTCTCGACTACTTTCACGATCTGCCCCCCCATTTTTCTAAGGGGCTCCATCACCCGTTTAATTCATTGGAAATAAGAGTAGGAGGTGCATAAGTCATATTAAAAATAACAAAAACTGTAATGTGTAGAATGTCGGAAGCGCGTGTTAAATATCGTAAAAATAAATAAATAAATAAATAAATAAAAAATAAATACATAAAAAAATCGAAATTTGCAATTATATATATTTGTTAAATTACATCTACAGTTGTTCTATATCCTAACCTTTAGAGTGTTTGATACGAATTTGGTTTACACTCATTAGTTGTTTTGTTACCGAAACTGATAAGACGCCTAATAATGGGGTCTGAATTAGCCTACATTTTGCTGCTTATGGAGTGGGGCAGTAGTTGTACTAGTTCACAGTGATAAGCAACCTTTTTATCATGAGAATCTTTTGGCTTTCAGGTTGCTGCGTGACTTTCGAGTGGAATCAAAAGAACATACTTGTTAGATAGTGTACCTGCATAACAGCATTTTTAGTGTCTTTTTTTCTTTTTAGCTTTTGTAACGTTAACGAATACACATCTGTATAGTTATTTTATGTTAATGACATGGACTTACCAGCTTGTCCTATCGATTTTATTGCCATGCCAATGCCTTAGATAAACCTGTCTGAAGAATTTTATCTCTTGATAATGGCCTTAAGGCCCAAACCAGGTTGTGGAAATAAACAATTATTTCAGTCACAGCCGGCCGCGGTGGCCGAGGAGACTAAGGCGCTCCAGTCACGGTCTGCACGGCCACTACGGTCGGGGGTTCGAATCCCCCCTCGGGCATGGATATTTGTGCCGTCCTAGTTCGTAAGTAGTTCATAAGTAGTTTGTAAGTTTAGGGAATGATGACCCCGTAGTTAAGTCCCATAGACTATAGAAACATTTTTTTCAGTCACATGGCGGTGAATTCAAATGTTCAAATGTTTGTAAAGCTTATGGCACTTAACTGAGGGGTCATCAGTCCCTAAACTTACAGACTACTTATGAACTAACTTATACTAAAGGGAGGGAGGATTCGAACCCCCGATGGGGACCGGCCTCGCGCATCGGAACATAACACCTCAATGCGCTCGGCCGCTCCGCCGCGTTTTACATAACTGATGCCCAAAATATATACATAATCATAAAATATTATTAATGGGTTTCATCTCAGTTTCTACAGAAAAAAAATCGTTCAGTAGTGGAAGTGTGTGGATAACATGCTCTATCGAAAAGAACGCACAGAGATGATTTCAAGGTTCAAAGTGTGTGGATAACATGCTCTATCGAAAAGAACGCACAGAGATGATTTCAAGGTTCAAAGGCAATGATTTTGAAGTGAGTGACAAAATGTGTTCTGGTTGGTGTACTATAGCATGAACTACTGCAAACGAGTCAAATGGTAAATGTTGCACCGCAAATATTGCGGAAACGGAAAGCGCGATTGATGTGCGGTTTTCACAGAATGGATTGGTAGTCAGGGGCTCGTATTTTTAGGCAACAAACAGATTTTAATATTACTTAGAAAGTGTATTTTTATGCAAACATACAGTTTTTTAAATGGAACGATGTTTGTTCCTATAATGCACTGGAATTTTTGATACGAGCTGTGTACAAAGAATTTTGAATGACATTTTTATCACGTTAGTTTGGCAGCTACAACCGTTCAAAGTTTCGGGGGCCAAGTCTGCGATAGCGTAACTGACTGGCCGAGTGGTTAGCCTCTGGGCCACGAGCCATTGTCTCATGACCACCAGCCAGTGAGCTACGCTGTTGTAGCCTCCGCCCCCAAAACTTTGAATGGTTGTAGCTGCCAAACTAAACGTGATAAAAATATCATTCAAAATTATTTGTACAAAGCTGTTGTTAAAAATTCCAGTGCATGATAGAAACAACCGTTGTTCCATTTAAAAAACTGTATGTTTGCATAAAAAAATACTTTCTAAGTAATATTACAATCTGTTTTTTGCTAAAAATACGAGCTCCCGACTACCAATCCATTCTTTGAAAACCGCACATAAATCGCACTTTCCGTTTCCGCAATATTTGCGATGCAAATGTTAGGTGATTCACCCTGTATACTATCCCTTACATCCTTTTTAATTAAGAACCTCCCTACGTACAAAACTAATAGTATTTGTCATGATCACAACACAAGATCAAAACATAACATGGATGTTAACAGAAAAATCTCGAGTCTTGTGCAAAAGGGTGTTCACTACTCAAGCATGAAGATACATGGTGTCCAGAAAAGAACTCCCTGATTTCAAAATTAAATATCTCAAAAACAAAGATCGAAAGAGGAATGCAGTAAACGGTATGTTTATTGTGAAAGCTGTAAGAAGTTTATACAGCAGTTTGAAATAATAGTTACAAAAGCTGCTAACAGATGGCGCTGTAATCGCCATACGTAATGCCTAGTATAAATAGTGATCCGAAGCCCAGAGCGATCAGTTCCACTATTGAAACGTGAAAGGGTAGCGTACCGAAGGAAGAGATCAAAACCATGTACTCCATTGAACAACGCGTTTTTCTCGTGCTAGAGTACCACAGGTTAGAAGAGTCCTACGGCAACAAGGCGAAGTTTTCAAGCACGATTTAATGTTCCAAAAGGACCCGATGCGAAAACCATTCGAACGCTCTTCGCAAAATTTCAACGAACAGGCAGCGTAACTGATGATCTAGTGGGGCATGTTGGCCGCCAGCAAACCGCAGTTACGCCTGAAAATATCGCCACAGTTTCTGGAATTATTCAACAAAATCCAATGTCATCCGTCCGTAGAATTGCATCTGAGACTGGTTTGAAGCGTCCCAGCACGCAGAAAATACTGAGACAGAGCCTACACATGTTTCCATTCAAAATTCAAACGCACTAGGCCATACCCTTACGAGCTGTGCAACAAAGGGTTCCCTTTGCTAATCAGATGCTCACAATGATTGATGTTGGCTGCATCTGGTTTACAGATGAAGCACACTTCCACTGAATGGATACGTGCATTAGCAGAACTGGCGATTTTGGGGTTCCGAAAAGCCATATTAGTGTGAAGCGAAACCCCTGTATTCTCTTAAAGTTACTGTGTGGGCTGCAGTATGCAGCAGAGGCATTATTGCCCCTTTTTCAATTCGAGAAACGGTCACTGGCGCACGTTACGTTGCAATTTTGGAATAATTTGTCGCCACACAGCAAGGATCGACCAGGTACTGAATGGTTTATGCAAGATGGAGCCCGACCACATCGGACCGAACAAGTGTTTCGCTTTCTTGAGGAATACTTCGGGAATCGAGACATTGCTTTGGAATATTACAAATTTACTGTGTATGTACGTATATGGAAATTTAACTATTGTACCGTTTGCATGTAAAATCATGACTCGTTCCATATACGTGCAATTCTCTTACCTAATGGGTCAACGGAAAGCGAATATATATATATATATATATATATATATATATATATATATATATATATATATATATATATATATATATACATAAATGAATGTTTGTCTGTATGTCCTCTATGTGTTCATAAACGATTCATATGAAACTTTGGTGAACTGTTCACCGTACGCCCACAAGAGAGCACGGCACATAGCTCAGGAGATATGACGTCATAAATAATGAGAGGCCGCCGAGTGAGACTACTCAGATTTATGCGTCAATTATTGGAAAATGGGAGTAGTTAGGGACCTGCAGCAAAGTTTGTATGTAATTTCCGATGTTTATGAAGGGGTTTTGTAAGTGATCCCACATTATACCCCCCTCCTACAAAATGATGAAACGAAAACAAGTCTGCCGCTCATAACAGTTTCTCTGTAGATGCCGTAAAACTGTCGCATCAGTAAACAATATAGTAGTAAGGAACTGCCACATAATGCGACGAGACTTTATTCACACAATGTATGAGAATAACAGTAGTTAGCATCTTGCAACTGACTTTAAACATAATTTCAAACATTTAATGAACTTTTTCTCGCTGACAACCATAGCAAAATTATGAAAGGAAAAATTCGCACTGACGTGTTTTACGGCCCACTATAGATTTGTACTTTTATAAGTTTTTGCAAACAATTTCGACCAAAATAATAATCTAAATAATAATAAATTAATTAATATGAGTGTCTGAAACCCTTTTAGGAAAAAAAATTAGGTAGTGACGGGTTTTGAACCACCGACCTTTCGCGTCCAGCACCTTGCCCACTACGCTACGGCCATAAATCAAAACAGCCGGCCGCGGTGGCCGAGGGGACTAAGCCGCTCCAGTCACGGTCTGTACGGCCACTACGGTCGGGGGTTCCATTCCCCCCTCGGGCATGGATATTTGTGCCGTCCTTAGGATTAGTTAGTTGATAAGTAGTTTGTAAGTTTAGGGACTGATGACCCCGTAGTTAAGTCCCATAACCTATACAAACATTTGATTTGAATATTAAATCAAAACAGGAGTTCTTTAATCTCATACTATTGATGGCCGTTGTTAACTGATATTAATATGGCATTTGTAGACATTAGATTATCATTTATCGTACGAATAACGATGTGTTTTTGTTAATTCCTCGGTGTGCCGTTGCTTTGAAATGACAACGTGTAAGTTACAATAAGAAAATCATCAAATACGCGAGGAATGTCACGTGACATCCCCGAACGGCTGGTTTTCGTTAATTCAATGGAGGATGTCAAATCTCCGTTATTTTTGCAAATATGTCTCAAACGATACGAGATATGAAAAAACATAAGGGAGATAAGTTGTAGAGAATTTTCTCCTCTATAAATTCGGTTATTCAATTTTCTTGTCAGATGAATAGTTAAGCCGTTATTTTCATTTAAATAACGAGCCGTCAAAAGACGATCGCAAAGGCCCACTTTTAGTGTTACTACCGTAACCTAAAGTGGGCCAAAAAAGTTTCTCGCTTCCTTCTTTTTCGCTGTTCATGGAATAAAACTACGGCATTCGGTATAACGTTACAATATATTCTCCGATAAATATAAAATGTTTTTAGAAAAAAGGAGATAGTACTTCTCCTATCCCTTCTCTCTCTGTGTAACTCAAGACAGAAATAAATAAATACCCGGCAACGCCGAGTTTTTAGGTAGTAAATAAATAAACTGCACTGGCAACGAGTTGAGCTTATACACGCCTAGCGGCAGAAATGAGTACTGCACAAGCTCTGCCCATGGCAATGTTTTTTTTTTTTTTTACTGCCTCCCGCAGTGTAATGTATACAGTTAGTATATAGGAAAGATGAGAGGCGTGGGTACTCACGCGTGCGCGATGTATCTGGTGGCCTCCTCGGCGACGAGCGCCACCCTGGTGAGGTTTCGGGCCCACGCCTTGCTGGCGTGCGACGCGCCCATGAACCACGCCGCGCTGCCCGCCACCTGGCGCACGCCTGCAAGCACCACAGTAAACAAGTCACTATATACAAGAGAAACGACACTCACTCACTCACTGACTAAACACCAAATCTCAAAAACTACTTCACCTATAAAGCTGGAGTTTGGTAAGAATATAGTTTATAGGTGGAAGAGGTCAGCTAGGAAAGGATTTGGCGGTAGGACCGATAGTTCAGGAGATATGACGTCATAAACAATGAAAACTTCCCCGTCTTGCGGCACGTGATAGTGCGACTTTATCGGTCCACTATTTGAGAAGGAGAGCACTCAGCGACTTGCAACAAACTTTAAACATAATTTCAAACTTGTAGGAAACCTTTCCTCGCTGACAACCCCAGCAAAATTATGAAAGGAAAAAACGTTTGTTGCTTACTACTTTTTCGTCGTTGATGCAGTAAAATTACGGCATTTGGCATGACGTAACAACTTATTACTCTTACACTATAAATTGTATTCGCGAGAAATATTACAGACAGTATACACACATACCACTGAATGTTCTTTAGAAATTTTATCATAGTACGACACACAGTTCATGAGATATGGAGTCACAAATAATTTGGTTCATGCAAAATCGCTTCATCACACATTACGTTTTGATTTATTACATCTTTCCTACGGACTCTATTTCCGACTTATTTTGCAGACATTTTCCATTGCATTGGATGTACGTTCGAAATAATATCGTATTCACTACGCTTACATGCAACACATCTTCCGGAAGACGAAAACCGATTTTCGTAAACCGTTTTTCGCTGTCGCGTTTACATGGCATAGCCTGAATCGGATTTGGTAGCTCACTTAAAATGGCGGCTGGGAAACAGCTGATTCAGTTCCTTATTTAGTCTGCACAATCGCTATTTTTCTTTATTTAAATACACAGATATATGTTCACTCTAATATTTATGCTTTTATTTCACATTAGAAAATATCACTCTTTCCATATGTGCCGAAAATTCTACACAGGAAAACACAATCTGACAAGCCAAGAACGCTTCAAAAACGGTTGCGTTTACATGGGCACGAAAATCGATTGTGGAACTGGAAAACCGCTTTAGAGAAGCGGATTTCCAGAATCGATTTTGGAGTGTTTACATGACCAACCAAAAGCGGAATTGGGAAATCGGTTTACGAAATCCGGTTTTGGGAGCCCATGTAAACGGGGTGATTGCGACATATAAGTGCTATGACATCAAAGACAATGAAATGCCTGACAATTCGCCCTAAAAAGCATGACGTTGTAATTGACTACGTCTTTACTACCAACTACATTTACAAAACATTCGGCAGTCAGTTTCCTAACATTCCACTCTACGAACCGGGTAAATAATGTTTTTCTAGAACACACAATTCAGGAGATATTACATCATAAACGTGACATCGGTAAATAGGTACTGCATTATGTTTGATATTTTCTTTCGCAGATATTTTCTTTCGCAGATTTTTCATCAAGTATCAGAATTAACTTAAGTCTCTCCACCCTTTATTTTTATTCACACTTGGTATCCTTCTGTCCTTGCATTGAATATTTTAATCGGTTTGTTTTAGGGACTGATGACCCCGTAGTTAAGTCCCATAAGCTATACAGACATTTAAACAATCGGTTTGTTTTACGATATATTCGGGACTAATTAAGGTACGCAGTTCTTTTTTACCTAAAAACACTCAGCAGATCAAGCTCTGTTATTTTAAACACTTGCATTGATTGATTCGTAAGAACGCTATGCGTCAATATTCAACTTCCATTTCCCCCCCCCCCCCCCCCCAACTTTTTTGTCATTCCACTAACGGTGCAAAGTATTCGCCCCGACCTGTTAGGAAGTTGTTTCTGAAAGCATTTGTCTGTAGTGTAGCATTGTATGGGAGTGAAACTTGGACGATAAGGAGTTCAGACAAAAAGATAATCAAAGGTTTTGAAATGTGGTGCTACAGACGAATGATGAAAATTAGATGGGTAGATCACGTAACTAATGAGGATGTGCTTAACCGAATTTGGGAGAAAAGGAGTTTCTGGCATATCCCAAGAGAAGGAATAGGTTGGTGTGACACAGACACATCAAGGAATCGTCAACTTAGCATTAAAAGGAATTGTGTGTGGTAAAAATCATAGAGGGAGACCGAGGGACGAATACAGTAAGCAGATTCAAAAGGATGTAGGTTGCCGTACTTATTCTCATATGAAGAGGTTTGCACAGGACAGGGTAGCGTGGAGAGCTGCATTAAACCAGTCTGCGGACTGAAGATCACAACAAAAACGTATCTCAAACAGATACCTAAAAAAAGAGAAGTTGCTTGATGTTCCGCTCCATGCTTGGTTATGGCGTTTTTGGAAGAGACATATAGTAATTGACCTGATTTCTGAAATAGAAAAAAAATTGATATCGTACTTATTTTTGTTCTTTAATTTCATCATTTCGAGGGAGGGTGGCTTATATGGATCACTGGAACAATTCGTCTGAAGATAGGTTGTAATGATAATAGTGGAGGGGGGAGCGGGGATTTATGCAATCTGCGATACTAATTTATTGATTTTTAGATTGAATTTCACATAAAATTACAGTTCTAGTGTACATAAAAGGAGTCCGCGAGATATCAATGCTTTAAATGAAAATATTCAAAGCGAACTTCATTCTGTTCAGAATTTTCCGCTGTATTTTAAATGGATTGATGCAATCCTTTGTATCTCATTATCAGAGAGTTAATTATTCCATAAAACTCTATTAACATTATTTAACTAACGACGTTACAGACTAACGTTTTAGAGTTTTACTAAATTTTGTTATTTTCAGTCTTACGAAGCATAAGTAGAGACTTTAGTTGTTCAAATGTACATGCCTACATCGGAAGCAGTTGAACAAGAGGTGGCCAAGATATATGAGCAGTTACAAGCGGCGTTTGAGGAAAATGGATAAGGTCAAATAAGAACAGTGATGATGGGAGTTTGGAGCAGTGTGGTAGGGAGAGGTAGGCATGGAAATATTGTTGGAGATTATGGACTAGGAAAGCGGAATGAAAGAGGAGCTCAATTAATAGGGATTTTGAGAGTTGTGGGTTTTGGATTGCCAACACAAAGTTCAAAAATCACAAACGAACATTATATACTTGAAAGAGCCCTGGTTATAAAGCCAGGTATGAAATAGATTACGTTCTAACCAATCAAATATTTAAAAACAGCATCCGGATGTATAAACCTTTCTCTGGAGCAGATGCCAATACAGATCACAGCTTGCTTGTAGAAGACATAAGAACTAGGCTGAAATATATTAAAAAGAAATAACTGAAAAATGAAGATGCCAGGCCATCTGCAAACAGTATGGAAGGAAAATTGGGAGCGGTAAGACCGAGTTCAGACATAACAGAAGATTGGGTTACCATCAGAGATGCAATACTGGAAACTTTAGAGAAAGAAGTTGGAAAAGTGAAAAAAGGAGGAATAAAAAGGATTGGATCACACATAATGTATTAGACAAAATGGATGAACGGAGAAAATGGAAAAATGACTCTTCAGAAGAAAGGAATACGACAGTATAGAAAGTTGAACAATGAACTGAGAAGATGTAGTGATAAAGGAAGAGAAGTCTGGATGTAAAAACGATGTGAGGAAATAGAACAGTTGGAAAGACAAGTAAAAATAGATAAAATGTACAGAGCTGCGAGGTATATAACGTTGAAAGAACTACGAAAAATTAGTAAGCAAGGAATCCTAAATAACTAGGGAAAGATAACAAAGAAAACAAAGCTGTTTGGAAGGCATACATAGAAATCTATATTATTGTACAGCTGATCATGAAAGATTGATCTTAGAGGAGGAACAAGAATGTGACAAAAATCAATGGAGACCAATAATAGAAAAATGGGAGGTGGAGAAGGAGGCGATCCAGTTTATCACGGAAAGGAAAGCAACGGGTTGTGGCCAAATACCGACAGAAGCACAGAAGATCTAATGGAATGGGGCTATAACTAGAATTATAAATCTGATCAACAGAATACATGTCACAGAAATTTTGCCTCCAGTCCTTGTAAAGACGATAATGGTACCCTTACCAAAGAAATGCATGGCCAAAGATAATGGGTCCCTTACCAAAGAAATGCAATGCCAAACAATATAAAGATTATAGGACAATTAGTTTTATATGCATTGTTACCAAAGCTGTGATCAGACTGGTCCTGAGAAGATTGGATAGGAAAATAGAAGAGAATATAAGAGATCAGTTTGTAGCTAGAAAAGAAAGTGGGACCAGAGATAAAATATGGCGTCTGAAAAAGTTAGCAGAAACCTTTTTAAAAGGTAAATAGAGAAATAAATGTTTATTTTGTCGTCTGGGGAAAAAAAAAATTGATAGAATTTGGTGTATGCTGTTGAAGATTCTGCATAACACTGGTATTAATTGGAAGAAAAGAATGCTGATAAAAGAACTCTATGTGGGACAGAAAATAGTGTTTCGGTAGATGAAGATGAAACTGAAGAGGTGGCTATTGGAAGAGGTATGAGACAGGGTTGTTGTGTGTGACTACCCATTTTTTAATATACATGCTGAAAAACTAATCAACAAGGCCTTGTAAAAAGCAAAAGGACTAGTAGTGGTAGGAAAAAGAGTAAAAACTGTCAAGGATGCAGATGATATGGCTGTACTAGCAGAATCAGAAGAAGAGCTCCAGGTAATAATAGAGAATGTTGTAAGGGTGGGGAAAGAATTCGAAATGAAAGTAAACGTCGATACGACCTAAGTGATAAAAATAGGAAAAGAAGGCGACACAATCAATATATCACTAGATTGAAGAAAACTGCAACAGGTTCAGTCATTCCAATATCTGGGAAGCTTCATAACTTCCAATGGAAGTTGTACGTAAGACGTGAGACGCAGAAAATGCACGGGAAAGAGAGCGTTTGGGAGAGTGACCCATTTACAAAGGAAGTACACTTGTCGCCCACTGGTTGAAGACTGCTCACCAGTGTGGGATCCGTACAAGGTTGAGTTGATAGAGGGGATAGAGAAGATCCAACGGAGAGAAGCGCGCTTCGTTACAGGATCATTTGGTAATCGTGAAAGCGTTACAGAGATGATCGATAAACCCCAGTGGAAGCCTCTGCAAGAGAGACGCTCTGTAACTCGATACGGGCTTTTGTCGAAGTTTCAAGAACACCCCTTTACCGAGGAGTCAAGCAGTATATTGCGCCCTCCTATGTATATCTCGCGAAGAGATCGTGAGGATAAAATCAGAGAGATTAGAGCCCACAGGGAGGAACACCGACAATCTTTCTTTCGCGAACAATACATGACAATAGGAGGGAGAACCGATAGTGGTACTCGAGGTACCCTCCGCCACACACCGTCAGGTGTCTTGCGGAGTGTGGATGTATATGTAGATAGTAAGCAGGATCTTATGAGGAAATGAAGAGGGTTGCTGAAGATAGATTAGGGTGGAGAACTGCATCAAACCGGTTTGCGGACTGAAAACCACAACAACGTATAAACATAGAAGACGTGCTGAAGACGTTTTAATCTGATGCGTCACACTGATGGGTTGTTTTAAATTGTAAAGTGGCTACATTTCTTCTCGGGTTGCTACAGCCGGCCGCGGTGGCCGAGGAGACTAAGGCGCTCCAGTCACGGTCTGCACGGCCACTACGGTCGGGGGTTCGAATCCCCCCTCGGGCATGGATATTTGTGCCGTCCTAGTTCGTAAGTAGTTCATAAGTAGTTTGTAAGTTTAGGGACTGATGACCCCGTAGTTAAGTCCCATAGACTATACAAACATTTGAACATTTTGGGTTGCTACAGGGTGTCCAGAAAAGGACTCCCTGATTTCAAAATTAAATATCTCGAAAACAAAGATAGATAGAGGAAAGCAGTAAACGGTATGTTTATTGTGAAAGCCGTAAGACGTTTATACAGCAGTTTGAAATAATAGTTACAAAAGCTGCTAACAGATGGCGCTGTAATCGCCATACGTAATGCCTAGTATAAATAGTGATCCGAAGCCCAGAGCGATCAGTTCCACTATTGAAACGTGAAAGGAAGTTAGCGTACCGAAGGAAGAGATTAAAACCATGTACTCAATTGTACAACGCGTTTGTCTGGTGCTAGAGTACCACAGGTTAGAAGAGAGTGCTACGGCAACAAGGCGAAGTTTTCAAGCACGATTTAATGTTCCAAAAGGACCCGATGCGAAAACCATTCGTACGCTCTTCGCAAAATTTCAACGAACAGGCAGCGTAACTGATGATCTAGTGGGGCATGTTGGTCGCAAGCAAACCGCAGTTACGCCTGAGAAAGAGCCTACACGTGTTTCCGTTCAAAATTCAAACGCACCAGGCCATACCCGTACCAGCTGTGCAACAAAGGGTTGCCTTTGCTAATCAGATGCTCACAATGATTGATGGTGAAGGATTTGATGTTGGCTGCGTCTGGTTTACAGACAAAGGACACTTCCACCCGAATGGATACGTGAATTAGCAGAACTGGCGATTTTGGGGTTCCGAAAAGTCATATTGGTGTGAAACGAAACCCCTGTATTCTCCTAATGTTACTGTGTAGGCTGCAGTATGTAGCAGAGGCATTATTGGCCCTTTTTTCATTCGAGAAACGGTCACTGGCGCACGTTACGTTGCAATTTTGGAATAATTTGTCGCCACACAGCAAGCGTTAGAGCATCGACCAGGTACTGAATGTTTTATGCAAGATGGAGCTCGACCACATCGGACCGAACAAGTGTTTCGCGTTCTTGAGGAATACTTCGGGAATCGAGCCATTGCTTTGCAAATCCCAAATTTACTGGTGCAGGCATGTATTGGCCTCCATATTCGCCGGATTCGACACCCTGTGACTTTTTTTTGTGGGGCACAGTGAAAGACATGGTCTACCCGAAGCATCCCGCCACGCTGGACGAGCTCGAATCGGCGATCTCTGTGGCATGTGAATCCATTTCGGTTGAGACACTACGAAATGTGATGGCGAATTTCGTTCTTCGTTTGCGCCACCTCTGTAGTGCTAATGTTGAACATTTTAAAAACATTGTGATGTGATTGTTTGCAAAGTGTGTTTTTATACGATTATTTCACTTGTGTTTGCTGATATGAGCTGTATAGAGCCCTGTATTGGGAGAGTAGCGCCAACCTTTTTTGTGTGGCTTGCCGACTACCGCCGGCTGCTATTGGTCAGTTGAGCGCGGGTGGGGCACGTCCGCCATTTTAGGCCTGAGCAATAAGCATATTTCACTTAACTAGCTGTTATTTTAGCATTTATAGGTGTTGGAAATGTGTAGACTCATTATGTATTAAATTAAGAGCTTAACATAGCATATTCCATTTTTATATAGTGAAAAATCCCGCATTGTTGGCAGTGAATTGTTATACTAAGACAGTACGACATAGCAAGTTTTATGCATTCCATGGGCGAAAAAGATGCGAAAAGACGCGAATTGTGGGTGCACCGCATTGGAAGAAAAAATGCATTCCCATACGAGAATGGAAAATTTTGCGAAGTAAGTGAATTTGTATCGAGTAAACTTCTAGGTTTATCTATTCAAGTTTCTTGCGAGCAAAGTTGGACGGACAACACATGTAACAGAAAAGATATTTTTAAAAGATACAAATACATGAAAATCTAACATAATGTGCCGTATTTGACGAATTTCGTATTTATACTTAGCCTGCATATTACGAAAGTTTGGGCTGTAAATGAAACCGCCCATTAAATAGATCTCCAAAACTCGAATTTTAAGATAAAGTTTATTTTACTCAAGTACCCAGCAGTGCGATAACAATGCGTAAAAACTTAAACCTTCCCAAAATGTTAGCTCAGTTAATGTTATGTGATAATATCACATGTAGGTTAGCACACAACACCTATCAACATTAGGCACTAGATTAATGGAAAGCAACATGTATTAATTACATCTACTTCGGTAAAAACCAGTATATTACATATAAAAGCAGGAACGTCACTTATTGCGAATGCAGTGCGTTTGGTACAGGGTTTAAATTTTAGCACGAAACAATTTTACAACTAGTTTGCTCAAAAATAAAGGTCTCAGATTACCAATTTTTCCTTAATATTCGCTGTAGATGTGATGAAACGATTAAAAACTTAAGTTCATTGTTTACTGAACGTATTGTCATACCACGTCGATGTACAGACCGGTTCCCTTAATCATAAATGTCAATTCAACAGCGCCGTGCATATCGCTGCTATTGCCAGATAGGCCTACAATGGTGGCGCTCGCCCGGTTGGCGGTACTCTCCCAATACAGGGCTCTAGAGCTGTACAGCGTACAGCGCCATCTGTTAGCAGCTTTTGTAACTATTATTTCAAACTGCTGTATAAACTTCTTACAGCTTTCACAATAAACATACCGTTTAGTGCATTCCTCTATCGATCTTTGTTTTCGAGATATTTAATTTTGAAATCAGAGAGCCCTTTTCTTGACACGCTCTATCTAAACGCCGCTTGTCTAGCGCCTCGCGGGAGCGCTCCCCCCTGCACGGGTCTCACCCCTGGCGTGAATGGCGGGCTCTATGCGGTCGGTGCGGTCCTGCACGGCGGCGGCGGCCCTGGCGACGTGGCCGGCCACCTCGAGCGGCGGGATGGCGGGCAGCAGCACGCGCGGCGGCGCCGGCAGCGGCGAGATCTCCACCGGCGGGTGCAGGTGCTGCGTCACGCCCGAGCTCAGCGCCCCTGCCACACACGCCGCCAGCCACAGCAAGCACCTGCAACACCGACACCTCAAAGTTAGGTGGAGGAACGCTCGACGCTAAGGCAAAATCTCGAGAAATTCTCGAGTACTCAAATGTTCGTATAGCTAATGGGACTTAACTACGGGGTAATCAGTTCCTGGCAGATTAAAATTGCGTGGCGGAACCGGTACTCGAACCTAGGCTTTTGCCTTTCGCGGGCAAGCGCACTACCGATTGTGGTATCCCGACACGACTCACGATGCCGCCTCACAACTTCCGCCAGTACCTCGCCTCCTACTTTCCAAACTTCACAGAAGCTCTCCTGCGAACCATGCAAAGCTAGCACTCCTGGAAGAAAGGATATGGTGGAGACATGGCTTAGCCACAGCCTAAGGGATGTTTCCAGAATGAAACTTTCACTCTGCAGCGGAGTGTGCGCTGATATGAAACTTCCTGGCAGATTAAAATTGTGTGCCGGAAACGGGACTCGAACCTGGGACCTTTGCCTTTCGCGAGAAAGAACACTACCGACTGTGCTATCCCGACACGACTAGGGTTACCAGATGTCCGTCTTCAGAAAAGAGGACATTTGCAGATTAATAAAAAGAACCTTCTCTCTCTCTCTCTCTCGCATTGACAACTCAAGTACTAGTGATGTCCTACTATATTATCAGCATCTTGTTTGTAATACATCTTACGCAATTTGTTCATCTTACAAATTAAGAAGTATGAAATGTTGAGACCCGTAGAACGAATTACAGGACTACATAGCAGTGAAGCCCTAATATTTCATCGCTTCACCACCTGTAATTATCGTCTTACATGCTTAACATTTTTTCCATACTTATAAGATACCTTGCCGATCACCCATGTTTTCACCTCAATTTTTTTGCGATGCAACATTTACAGAAACCACAGCATTGTTTACTGTAAAATCGTCACGAGTAAAGTAAAAATAAAAATTATCTAAGTGTTCCTTGTTATAGCTATGCTCCCATTTCGGATCAGGTCGACGTGACTATATACATGATTAGCATCTAGATTTATTTACCGTACAAAGGCTCGCAATTATTAAAAAACTACTCAGTTTTTAGGACAAAAGCTTTAAATCGATTTTTTAAATACACTGTTTATGTAGTTACGTCTCTTTGGTCCTAAACAGGCGAATGGTGGAACGGTAATGGTTACTGTGGCATCTGACCTTATTTGTATGAAGTTTTGAACAAAGTTTCAAGGTTTTAACTTATGTATAACGAAGTCATAAGTGTGGTTGACAGATAACACACACAACTGTCGAGTCCCAACACGACATACTGAACGTCTTAGTTTTGGGTCACACAGCACTCCGACCAGAGAAAAAGGGGGGGGGGGGTTCATATTATACAATGTGTATTCCACTGTCTTGAATTGTTGGAGTCGAATGTTTTTAATTGGCCGCCTCAAAGCTCGTATTCCGCGACAGTTACCACGTCATTTATTTCAATTGTTCCAACGTAGTTGGACCTCAGATCAGCGGCGGCACATAAACGTGAAAGTTGTTTTGAAAAATCACATTGTTTCAAGAAAGGTTAAATTCTCTAGAGTTAGTGATTGTGACAGTTCAGAGAGTTGTATTTACGCACTTTTAACTTGAAGCAGTTGCACAAGGCAAAAAAGAGGACATTTCTGCATTTTGTTAAAAACCCGGCGCCAGCCACGGTGGCCGAGGGGACTGAGACGCTCCAGTCACGTTCTGCACGGCCACTACGGTCGGGGGTTCGAATCCCCCCTCGGGCATGGATATTTGCCGGGCATCGTTGCTCAGCGCGCCCGGTCAGGGGGCTGAACGCCCTCTGCAATAACAAAGCTGAGCCAAAGATTCAACGAACAATCAAGAACGAACCGAAACAACGACCGCAAAGGACAGATCTAACTTAGAGAATAAAAAAAAAAAAAAAAAAAAAAAAGGAAATTGGGGCGCTCCAGTCACTGTCTGCACGGCCACTACGGTCGGGTGTTCGAATCCCCCCTCGGGCATGGATATTTGTGCCGTCTTTAGTATGAGGTAGTTGATAAGTAGTTTGTAAGTTTAGGGACAGATGACCCCGTAGTTAAGTCCCATAAGCTTAACAAACATTGGAACTGTTTTTTTGTGGAGGCTGAGCGAAACTACTCTACAAGAAAGCATTGCGACACAGTAGTCGTAATTGTTGTCTTCCGCACGTGCTAGGAAGATGCTGAATTATTATTATTATTATTATTATTAGTAGTAGTAGTAGTATGTTTCGCAAAGGACAAAAATAATTTGATTATTATCAAAACACGTATCTTTCGCGAAACAAGAACTTCATTGTAAACAAAAACAAATGTGCATTCCGCGTATATTGATACATGAGAGATAAATGGTAAAACACGTTACACCCAAAAACTCCTTACATACATTTACTAATTGTAGAAAAAAATTCGACAGAGCTTATAGTATTAGCCAGCGTTACGTACCTAAGCTATCGTCCTTATTGCAGCTTAAAGCTCTGGTACTTTGTCAACACAGCCACCACAATTTCAAAAGTTTAGCGTTGATTTTGATGCATTTTGCGTGTTACTGAAGTCAAATTAAAAATTACACTTTTCCGATACTGGCAGACTCTTTCAGACACTATCCAACCTTTTCATCGAATTTCTTTTTAAAGTGTTTGAATGGATAACATAAACAATAGCTAGGTAATTTGTCTGACTTGTATTAATATAAGAATGCACTCTTGTACCGTGAACATATGTTCAGTTGCTAGATATATTGTGTAATTTTATTTTTTTTCTACACTACGGAGATTTGGAACAGACAACTTCATCCTCCGTAAAGTACTGCCAGCTCAGTCCCATCCCTACTCAAAGTCCGTATTCTGTATTTGAGGCGGTCAGTTCCAAAACTCATCATGTCAAAAAAAAAAAAAAAAAAAAAAAAAAAAAAAAAAAAAAAAAAAAAAATATCGAAAATAGAGATAATGCTTCTTCCAGAATCTTTCTAGCATTCTTTATAAAGTGGTAAAAGAGTTTCTTCCAAAACTTCTCGTGTCCCATGGATATTAAGCACTGAAATTTGCATTCTGTTCCGAAACTTTGTAGTCCACTGCATACTACGTTCCGAAACTTTCTATGTCCAATGTGAATTTCAAAGTTTCTTATATAAATGCTTATCTGTTATGTCTGTAATGAATGTACTAAAGCAAAGTACACACAAAGCATTCGTATTAGACTGTTAAACGATTCATTATATTTTTGAACTCCGACAAGTCTGTAATTTAACAGTATGCTTCAGGATGAAACAGAGCTATATTGATGATGTTTGTAACCACATAACAAGCGTAAGTAGGTACCTGAGATCAGAAAAATACGAAAGATTCGAGAGAAAAAAAAAAGTACATTTTTAATATACATAAAACAAAAATAGCTTTCGGAAAATTGGAAATCAAATACAACATTGCGTCTTCGAGGAATTTGGATGTTTTAGGTAAAATGAGAAATAATTATAATCATCATTTAAGTTTCTAGTGTAGGTCTAATCTTTTACACATCAGTATGAAGGAGATGACAGAAAAGAAGTCTTTAAGAAATCGTAATTGTTCGTAATTTTGTCGTAGTCTCTTGAGGAAAGGCAGGGACTGGACGATCATTCAGAGACGGAACTGCGACAGCTGGTTTGCATGAGCCTCGCTGCCTCCCACGCAGATTGCCACGCGGTCGTTCAGGTCACGGAACGGGAAATATAACATCGGCAGCAGATGTTCATCGCGTGAAGATGGCCACCGCGACAAAAGTTCAAGGACTCCATTCCACAAAGCAGCCGACTGTGCTCCGGGGCTTAACTCATCGCCGGAAATGTCGGGCAGTTACATTACGAAAGGTCAAGGACCAGCGCAGAGGCATCCCGTTAATCAGGCGGGGGCAGCCTGGAGCAATCCGAGTAATGGTCCGAGCACGCATCTCAGTTCCGCCTGTCTCCTTTTGAAGCCTGGAGATCGCTGAAGCTGGAAGACGGAGCGTTGGGTACATACGCCTAGAAGTCTTCTAGTAAACGTGTACACACAACTACACAGAGAGATGGACACTTGTTGTAAATCATCATTCAGGAAACGGGAATTCACTTGTAACGACACCAAAAGACTGCAAGATGGAGATACTACTACCTGACGACTAAGATTTAAGTCTGCTTCTTATGAAGATTGCTATGGCACTGTCTACACTGGTCAAAACAATTAGGGGATTAGCTGAGATATCTAGGTTCGGAAGTACTGTCATCGGCAGAATCAACTAAAATGGTTCGACGTCTTTCTGTCGATTCTACGGAGTGGAGACAGCAACATTGCGGCAACAGAGATAGTGGCAATAATAGAAAGTTGGTGCATAGGGGATGGTGTTGGCTTGTGCTTAGGATACCAAACGAATTACACAAGCAGTTGGGTCCATATAGTGTAATGAGCAATGCAATGACAACGTCACTTACGCGAAGCTATGGCCGTTTAGCCCGCAGAAACTGGGCGGATCAACATCAGGATCGGAGTCGTGACGAATGGCGCCGATTTCTTTTCACAGATGAGTCACGATTTTGTGGCCAGCCGGATATCTGGAGAGAACGTGGAACTCTGAAGAATCCTGCGTAAGTGCAGCAAACATCACAATATCATGATGATGGACCAATGGTGCCTCTATGTCGTTCAAAATGGCGCGTTGGCTGTTCATAAGTATAAAGACGAGATCCTTCGACCTTTTGTTGTGCCCTACGTCGGTGCCATAGGACATGGGTTCCTTCTGGTGGACGATAACGCTCGTCCCCATAGAGCTGCGATGGTGGACAGCATGCTTGAAGCTAAGGGAACTAAACGAATGGAGTGGGCAGCTTGTTCACCGTACTTAAACCCGATTGATCATGTCTGGGATACACTTGGGAGACGTTTAGAAGGCAGACTAGCACCTCCCACAGCTGTTACAGAGCTGGATATTGCACTAATGAAATAATGGCCAAGTAGCCCTCAAGAGCTGATTGATAACCTGTCCACCTCACGCAGGTGTTCAACTGTACTGGCCGTCCGAGGTTATCAGACACCATATTAGAGGGTGACGAGAATGAATTTTTTAAATATTATGGTAGCTCCATGGTCCCACGCTGTAAGAAGACGCCATCTAAACCTTAAGTAAAGAGCTGAGACAGCAAAATATCGTACTGTATCACACACAGATTACAGTTGTAATCAGTATCTGAATAAAATACGTTACCATGTGTATAATTTGTATGATATTTCACTTGATCTCCTAACTGTTTTGAACAGTGTAGATAACACTCCGAAGTTCCGTGTTTATGGAATATCGTTTGGTTTTGTGATTTCCTTTCAGAAAGGACACAGTACGAAGTAACTGATGGGAAGTCGTCGAGTAAAACAAAAGTGATATTCGGCGTTAACCAGGGAAGTGTTATTGGGTGCCTAATGCTCTTTGTCTTTATAAATGATTTGGAGACAATCTGAGCTCTTTCTTTGACTGTTCGCGGATGATGCTGTCGTTTATTGGTTAGTAAAGCCACCAGAAAATCAAAAGCAACTGCAAAAAGTTTTAAATAAGAAGTCTGATTGGTGCGAAAATTGATCATTGGCTCTAAAATAATGAAAATGGGAGGTCTTCCATATGAGCACTAAAAGAAATCCGTTAAACTTTCATTTATACGATAAATCAGTTAAATCTACAGGCGGTAAGTTCGCCTAAATACCTAGAAATTACAAGTGGCAAGAATACACAGAAAATATTGTGGGGAAAGGCGAACCAGAGGCTACATTTTGTTGGCTGAACATTTAGAAGATACAACAGTTCTACTAAAGAAACTGCCTACACTACACTCCTCCGTCCTTTTTTGGGGTACTGCTGCGCATTGTGAGATCCCCACCAAGTGGGAGTGACGGAGGATATAGAGAAAGTCCAGAGAAGGGCAACTCGTTATGTATTACCGCGACACAGGGGAGAGAGTGTCACAGAAACGATGCGAGCTGAGATTAAAATCATTAAACGAATGGAGTTATCGTTACGGCGATATCTATTTCCCAAACTTGTTTCACCAACTTTCTCCTACGAATGAGTACGTATTTTGTTAGCAACCACCCACAAACGGAGAGATGATCGTAATAATAAAATAAGAGATTCAATCGGGATTCACGCCTGAGTCTTGGGGCATGCGCTAGTAGTGCTCTTCATGTATTTCAAACGTCAACTTGGCTTCGCAATTTCTCCGGGTGTAACTGACGCATTGCGATGAAACCAACGTCATTTCTTTTTGTGATTTTCTATGCTATTGATTGCCTAAGAAATAATATGGGGTTCCCATTTAAAAAATACTTAAGTTTTGTGTTCAAAATAATATTTGTTTACATTTTATACTGTCTCATGTTATTTAATTTCATAAGACCCTGCTCCATGTACATGACCGTGAAAGTCGCTTTTCCATATCTATTGTAGTTTTAGAGATATCTCGGGTGAAAAAGTTGAGTGGGGCACTGTGTAATAGAAACACTTCCTTCTGTGGCAGAGAAAAGAAGGAAATCAGCTGAAAAAAGATCCTTTCAATACACAGGAAAGTTGAATGTGCTTCTATTTAAAGGACTAATAGAAAAATTTGAAACGAGCTGCCCCAGCCTTTATTGCGTTACCCTGAGCAAAACTTTTTGCATGGACACGTATTTATTTTGGTGCTGATACAGAGAGACAGTGACGGTGGTAGAGAGTGTTAGATAAAGAGAAAGCAGACTGTTAGGGTGGGAAAAGCGACAGTAAAAGAGTTAGAGATGTGCGTAGACACAAGCAGTGAGAGGGAGATGGTAAGCATGAGGGTTTCGATAGAAAGAGAGACTGGATTTGAAGATTTAGCTTATTCTCATGCTAAAACAGCACGAATGTATTCGCACACCATATGTTTGGTGAAGAAGGTGGAATGAGGAGTGAGGCAGCTGGTTCATTAGTATTCTAAAAGAGAACGGATTCACCTCCTTTTTAAATCCGACAGGAGCATTTTTCAGGTTGTTGTAAAATTTTCTCGAAATTTGAATCGGTAATTATTACTAGACGTTTTGTGACATAAATAAAACTCTAAGTGAATCTGACCTTCGGGGACATGTTCTGAATACTTTGGTATGAGGGATCAACAGTGAAGTTGTTCTTCGGGAAGTAAATGCATAGTTGAGAACGTAATGGATCGTTCCGACATGAGCTGTTGCTTGAAACGGTGGTTGAAGGGGGGGGGGGGGGAGGAAACTTCAAGGCAGGCCTGCGTGTGAGTACATAAGACAAACAATTCACAGAGTGGGACTAAAATGGAGATGGTGACTGCTGGCCAGTGACGGATATTGACAACCGCATCACAGCAAAAATGTTCAAATGTTTGTACAGTCTATGGGACTTAACTACGGGGTCATCAGTCCCTAAACTTACAAACTACTTACAAACTAGGACGGCACAAATATCCATGCCCGAGGGGGGATTCGAACCCCCGACCGTAGTGGCCGTACAGACCGTGACTGGAGCGCCTTAGTCTCCTCGGCCACCGCGGCCGGCGCATCACAGCAACGTGATCGATACAAGAGCCGGCCGCAGTGGCCGAACCGTCTGCGGCGAGCCAGTTACAGTCTGCACGGCCGCTACGGTCGGGAGTTCGAATCCCCCCTGGGCATGGGTGTTTGTGTCGTCTTTAGTGTAAGGTATTTCATAAGTAGTTTGTAAGTTTAGGGACTGATGACCCCACAGTTAAGTCCCTTACGCTTAACAAACATTTAATCATTTTTCGATACAAGAACATTCGACGACGAAGCGGGGTAAACCGGCGCTGCGTTGCGACTGCACCGCCGCCGCCCCCGGCAGCGCCAGACGGACGGTTTGCGGGTCGCGCTTTCGTCACGACTGGAGCGGAGCGGAGGTTGGCCGCCGTTCCCAGACGCCGGGCCGCGGTCGTGCCCGCAGACACACGAGCTCAGCGCTGCCCTAATTGGGCAGAACTGCGCACCTCCCGAACAGCCGCACGCACCATCAGATTGCGCACGGGATTCGCCTCTCCGTGAGAACCGAGTTGCAACACCGACCACCTGTTAATACGCAACTGGCCATTTGACGTCATAAAGATCTAGATACCTCCTCCTCTTGGGGATGTTCGCTTACATCTCACTGAGCGGAGGCTATAGTGTTTCATAATGCGCCTCGATAAGATGGAGCACTTTCGGATTTGTATCGAATGAACGTAGGAACGTCTCCCAGAGTGGCACATCCTCCGAAAACGATTTCCTGCAAGTTCGGTGGTATTGATAACGCAAGCATCAAAGTGTCACAGTTACATGGCGGGCCCACCAGAATAGTACTTCGAAAATGCAAGTATGCAGGACAATATGATTCAAAAAAATGTTCAAATGTTTGTATAGTCTATGGGACTTAACTACGGGGTCATCATCCCTAAACTTACAAACTACTTATGAACTACTTACAAACTAGGACGGCACAAATATCCATGCCCGAGGGGGGATTCGAACCCCCGACCATAGTGGCCGTGCAGATTGTGACTGGAGCGCCTTAGTCTCCTCGGCCACCGCGGCCGGCCAATATGATTCTTATGGATAAAATAGCTTAACATTTGCAAATCTATGGGACTTAACTACTCTGGTCATCAGTCCCTAGGCTTACAATGCACTTAAACTAACTTATACTAAGGACAACAAATACACCCGAGCCCGAGAGAGAGCTCGAACCTCCGACGGCGTGCAGCGGTGCTTCGCAGCTGGGAGCCTTGGTACGCTCAGCCACTTCACCGCGGCTGTGGATAAAAAGTCAGAATTTCACAAAGATTCGCTCTGAAATTCTTGTGGTATATGGATCAAATAGAATATCGCGTCCAGCCACACCGAAATGGTACCAGCCATTTTACCAGCGCAGTGCAGCAATAGGAGATGTCCATCAGAAGGAAGGCCATCAGCACTGACCACTGCTGCAATGTTCACCAAATCGAGGAACTTATTCACAGGAACCGCAGGTTTCCCGGATTTGTATCGTCGAGTAATTTAACTGTTGGAAGAACGTTCTGGCCGTTTCTGTCACGTAATTGTGTCGCTTTCAAGTGTACTGTAACACCCAATAAAATATACTTGGCCTGTTATAATTAGGAGCGACTTGCTTTTCAAGTGTCCTAGTGGGTTATTGCGGGTTTAGTGCCCAGAAATGACATTATTATCATCATTATTCATTTTCCTAACGTGTGCGTCTTGTGAGGAGTTTCAACCATTTTTAATTTTCAAATTTTCCTACTCACTTGTTGCTTCTACCCACCTCAATATGTACTGTCTCTTTAGTCTTTCGATGTGTTATTTCATCCTCTTTCAGTCAATTTTAAGTTGTTCCCTTTTTCTAATTATGTTACTGTATAGCTTTTACTTTTCTCTTATTTTGTCTCTTTCTTACTCATGCTGTATAAATGACCAAGATTATTTTCTCATTAATTTTTTCTCTACTTTTTTTACCTTGTAGTTCAGTATCAGGCATTTAATTTAGACAAACAACTGTTCAAATGTTTGTTAAGCTTATGGGACCTAACTGCGGGGGTCTTCAGTGCCTAAACTTACTTATAAACTACCTTATACTAAAGACAGCAGTAACATCCATGCCCGAGGGGGGATTCGAACCCCCGATGGGGAATGACCTCGCACATCGGAGCATAGCGCCTCAATGCGCTCGGTCACTCCGTCGCGGCTTTAGACAAACCTTGACATTTAATTAAGGTCTTGATGTAGGTCAGGGGTGATTTTTATAATGTCCAACTTCCATTTCTTTCGATGTATTAAGTAGTACATGCCTTTTCAGACAATCGTCCTATCAGTATAAATAATTATCCGATCAAGCGTTTCCAATGAATTATCTCACACTTTGTCCACTTCGCAGTTAGTGGTCTGGCGGTTAGTGGTGCTGCCTCGAAATCTTGGTGTTCCTGGTTAGATTCCTGACAAGATAGGTGTTTTTATCCGCCTTTCCCAGCCCGCAGACACACGAGCTCAGCGCTGCCCTAATTGGGCAGAACTGCGAGCCTCCCGAACAGCCGCACGCACAATCAGATTACGCACGGGATTCGCCTCTCCGTGAGAACCGAGTTGCAACACCGACCACCTGTTGTACTGCCAACAGTTAATACGTAACATGCCATTTGACGTCACCAAGATCTAGATACCTCCTCCTCTTGGGGCTGTGCGCTTACATCTCACTGTGCAGAGGCTACAGTGTTTCATTATGCGCCTCGATAAGATGTAGCACTTTTGGATTTGTGTCGAATGAACGTAGGAACGTGTCCCAGAGTGGCACATCCGAAAACGATTTCCTGCAGGTTCGGTGGTATTGATAACGCGAGCATCAAAGTGTCAGAGTTACATGGCGTGGCCACCAGAATAGTACTTCGAAGGTGGAAGTACGCAGGACAATACGTATTTCGCCCGCGGTATATGCCACTGTTACGACATACACGTCGTGCTGGTAGCCTACCGGAGCCGTTGCAGGCGTTGTCACGGTCACTTGTGGTTCAGTGTGGCTTACTTGTCGCGCAGAGAAGAGACGGCCCTAGCCCTTCAGACTCAAGGCTGAAGATGATGTGATATTAATGTGGATAGGGGCGCTTAAGACACAAAATGCATACAATAATTCATTACAAAAAAGAAAATAAATTTATTTTCAAAAATTTTGTACCTACACAATTGTCTGTTTTGGGCCTTCACTACAAGTTTTTATTATCTGCATCATCTTACAGTAACAAGCCTTTGAAAGAAATTACATAATATCACAGGATCATATAAAATATACTGGCTGTCACATATGATAGCTTCTCATGTCAAATCAAGGATATCAACTTGTCAACAAGTCTTTATTGTCGCCATTGTAACTCTACTGGAAGTTTGTCGACTGCTGGCGTCACCCAGAGTAGAAACACGGAACTAAAACACGTTGCGCAGATTATCACAGTCCATCCACGATTGTGTGGTGCAGGTCCGAACTTCCTAGCATGAATCACAGAGAAATAAACCGAGCAAAACCAGAATCGCACAACTGTGCGTGCAGGGCCTGAAAGAGCTAGACCAACGGCAGACGGCTTACACCCCAGCGTTAAGAGCCCAGCAGTGTAATTACGGTATAAACGAATCGTTTATCAAGGGTGACTTATGGGACGGGCTGAGGCGCTGCCCACAGGCTATTGTTGTTGGGCGCTGGTATGTAGGACGGCGGGAGTGTCTGAGAGCGGGGCCTGGAGAGTGAGAGTAGAGTGCGGCGGGACAAAGCGTGGGGAAGTGGACCGCCGCTGGCGACACTGGGTCACCGCCGCCCACGCCGCCAGCCGGGGGAGCGGCACAGCGCGCCAGTACCGCGGCCACGAAAGTCAATGGGACAGCGATACTCGTAGATACAGATGGGGCAGTATACCCTTCAGAAAAGACTGGTTTACAGGGCTAATGTCACTCCAGCTATCAAACGATAACAACTTCCGTAGGAGCGTGTCGCGATTGTATATATCACACTATGCTCTGAAAATGGCATTAAAGTACGAGGCGCGTCCAGAGAGTACGTTCCGTTTGGTTATATAGAACGAACGGGTACAGATACAGAAAAAATATTGATTGTACAAAAATCTACAACTGTTAAACTACTTTTCTACACAGCTTCCGAAATTTTGTAGGTAATTGTCATAGCATGGCACAAGGTTTTGTGTGCCTTTTTCATATAATGTTGCCGCCTGTGTATTCAACCATGTGGTAACATGTTCTTTCAGCTCGTCATCATCGTTGAAGTGTTGTCCACCAAGGACAGATTTTAGGTGTAAGAAGAGGATTACTGTCAAAACGTTTTTTTTTTTTTTTCATTATAACGCCTGACCTCACACACCGAATGTGACCAAACAATTCTTACGGAAATTTCAATGGGGCCTGTTTGATCATCCTCCACACAGCTCGGACCTCTTTCCTAGCGACTTTAATCTCTTCTTACACCTAAAATCTGTCCTTGGTGGTCAACACTTCAACGATGATAAAGAGCTGTTAGCACACATGGTTGAAGTCACAGACGGCAATCTTCTGTGAAGGATGCATGCAAAAACTTGTGGCACGCTATTACAAGTGCCTACAAAATTCGGCAGTTATGTGGAAAAGTTGTTTAAGAGTTGTAGATTTTGTGCAATAAAAATTTCTTCTGTATCTGTGTACAATTTCATTTTATTACCAAACGGAACTTACTTTCTGGACGCGCCTCGTATCTCTGCATCAGTTCTGAGCCAAGCTACTAATAGGTCTGTGATTGCTGTGACCCTGAGTTGTGATTGTTTGCCGTTAAGCTAGTACATCCACCTTAAGGAAGCCGGAGGTGGTCTAATGAAAATAAACAAATACGATTTTTTTGCTATCACCAATTAATTGGAACATTCCTCTTTAATGCGAACTTTGAATTGTAGTTCTACTCGTTCTAGAAGTGGAATTATTACCATTTTCTCCCGCGGCTGCAGAGGAAATTGGCGAGTCCGCTGAATACATCTAACAACCTCTCGTGACTCCTGGTGCAAACAAGATGCCGAAAAGGACTATGATCACAAGCATGGTTTACCAGCAGCTGAGATAAATACTATAAAATCAATTTTTCATGACGTAGCACAGCCAGAATTGTTACACAAATGTCAACGCGGAAAAACGCAGAATCCCTAATGAGAGCGTAAATAATTTAATATGGTTAGTGATTCATAAAAGAATGTTTGTAAGCGTAAAAACACTACACTTCGGCATTTATGATGCAATAGCAACCTACAACCAAGGAAACCGTGTGAAGTATTGAAGGCATTATGATTTCAAGCTGGAGTGAACACTGTACGAGCACTGAGAAATATTGACAGAGAGAGGGTAAGAGGAGCAGAAAGAAGAGAAAGGAATATGAAATATGATGGAACACCAGGCCAGAAGAGAAGACCAAAACAGAAGCTTTTGGGGGATGAAGAAGACGACTCCGATAATCCATCCTATAGTGCAGGAATGTTTTGAAAAACTTTGATAGCCATTTCCCGTGAATTAGAATTTTCCGAATGTAAGGAACATTTTCTCAACATCCACTCAAACTAGGGAGATAAAATTTTTATACAACATTCATATTGGTCAAACGTAAATTGTAACACAGCCATTTAGCAATATGTTTAGTAGTTTCATTTAAATTTTATTAAATAAAGAATTTTTTGGTAAAAAAAGGTGGGTCATTAATAAAAAAATTGAAAGACACCTACAAAAGATAATCCAATACCCCTCCATCATAACTGCAATACTAAAGCACTCTACAGTTGAAAAAACTTCAAATTCTTCGGTTCATAAATGTTCCTCAAACTTGGTGATTTTAACATGGGCAGCAAAGGCACCTCCGGCTACCCCTAACAGTCACATACGTATTTGAGGTACGTAGTGCTACTATTCTTACTGACGAGACGTCGTACAGGGTTGATGAAAATACTTCTTTCGTTTAACAAAGTAGTGGAAGGGAACTTACCGCGCGCTCATATACGCGAATCAATTGCAAAATGACTTGGACAAGATATCTACAAGGTGCGACTGCTGACAATTGATCTCCAATAAGTAACAGTGTGACGTCGTCCACAAGGGTATCGAAGTAAATCCGTTAAATTTTGATTAGACGATAAATAGGATAGATCTCGAGGCTATCAACTCAACACGTAGGATTTACTATTATTAGTATCTTTAATTGCAAAGACCTCATAGGTAATATTATGGGGAAGAAGAACCAAAGACTGCGCTTTGTGGTTTGGAAGATCACTTTAAGGTGCAAAAAATCTACGAAAGAGACAGTCTGCTCTATACATGCCCGTCGTCTACTGGAATATTACTGGAAATGACGGCGGATATCGAAAAAGTACAAAGAAGGACAGATCATTTTGTGTTATTACGCAGCACGGAGGGGAGGGGGGAGAGTATCGCGGATATGAGTCGTAAGTTGGGTTGGTAATAATTAAAAGATATATTTACGAAATTTCGTAACCAACTTGTCTTCTTCGAATGAAAAACATTTTGACTCTATACTTCATTATATCAATACGCGAACGCTAAAATTGAAGTACCGTATTTTAATCTTAATTTTACAAGGAGACCAATCGAACACATCAATTCGAAATGGGCTTTGCCAAAGATGTACACAAAACAAAAATGATGTGTGTAAGCAGCCATTAAGATTGGTTAAAGGGAGTAACGATCTATGCGAAGGAAAAAGGAAAAAAAGAAGAAGAAAAGTGGCAGCGTCGCTGATCGCTATGGAAGGGGCACGAGTTTTTCTCAACACCATCGAGACGCAGGTCACCGAAGTTGTCGCTACAAAGACTTGCAGTAGGTGGCCGAACCCCGGTGTGGATATTTCAGCCACTAGAAGCCATTCAATTCTTTGATTATAATAAAATAAGAGAAATCAGTACTCAAACGTAAAGATTGCGGTGTTCGTTTTTCGCTCGTTTTAATAGAGAATGGAACGGTAGGGAAATATTATGTAAGTAATTTGATGAACAATCTGCCAGGCACTTAGATGAGATATTTAATACGAAACGTCTATTCCAGAAGAACTGACATTAGTGATGGTCCGCAGATATATTACTTATTCGCAAACGGCGGAATCTGCCCACTTTAGCTACACTTTTATTATCTTGTGTCAAATGAAAATCGGACTGGGACCCGAACCCAAATATCCCACTTTTCGCGAACGTTCACCTTAATGTCTTGGAGACCCGACCACGCTACCCGGCCACACCCCAACCCAACATGACAGCCGCGGCCGAGCGCATTGAGGCGCTATGCTTCGGTGCGCGAGGCCGTTCTCCGTCGGGGGTTCGAATCCTCCCTCGGGCATGGATGTTTATGTTGTCTCTAGCATAAGATAGTTCATAAGTAGTTTGTAAGTTCAGGGACTGATGACCCCCTCAGTTAAGTCCCATAAGTTTTACAAACAATTTAATTTTTTTTTCCACGTGACATACACAATTGCCTGCATTTCCTAGCGCTCGCACACGTTTCGTGTCATTCCCGCAGCTGTGTACCAACTACAATGTATGTTCTGGAACAGACATTTCGTAATCATGCTAAGACGAGCCAACGATAGTAGAAAAGTATGAATCCCCGTCGCGGAAATTACATCAAATGTGTGAGAGTGCAAGCAGATGTATGTAAGTGTGTGTTAAATATGGAAGTTCGAGTCTAGTAGGGAGAGTGCACGGGTGGCCCAGAGGTTAAGGCGGCCGCGAGAGATCCGGGTTCGAGTACCGGTCCGGCACAAATTTTCATTTGTTACAAAATACGTGACTACCTTAAGAACAGCAGTTAAAGTTGGCAGATTTGGCATACTGCGAATTAATAATTGATTACTTGGATGAGAATTGCGTAATAGTCGTGTTGATGTATATGTAGATTGTCATGCAGGTACGAATTTTCCGCTTCACCGACACAAGTTGCAACCCTCTGCCGCTTAAGGACTCAGAATTGTAAAATGGCGGTCTGTATCTTAGCCATGCCAGTTCTTGAGAAATAGCGCTCTGTAATCGCAGAAAACGTGACTCGAATGAAATACATAAAAGAATGAAATCAGCCTACAGTGATGATTGCTACTCTGATGATTATGTGATCAAAATAGCTTCCATCGCCTGTTATAGTGTTGTTAACGAACCCATTGACCTCGTCCTCGCCGGCCGCGATGGCTGAGGGGACTGAGGCGCTCCAGTCACGATATACAAGGCCACTACGGTCGGGGGTTCGAATCCCCCCTTGGGCATGGATATTTGTGCCGTCCTTAGTATTACCTAGGTCATAAGTAGTTTGTAAGTTTAGGGACTCATAACTCCGTATTTAAGTCAAGAAAGCTCTACAAACATTTGAACATTGAACCTCGTGCTCAAAACGTAATATATAATTCACAGATGTTGAAACTGCTCTTTCTGATGTTTGGAGTCAGAATTTGAGGCACCCTCCATGCACAATTTTCTGTACCGTATACTCGTGATTTGTCACACTTAGCTGTCTCTGTGATAAGAAACGATTTTCTATGACGAGTTCATCAACCCGATTCCCGTGAGTCACATCATGATCTCTCCTATGTCACATGATCTCTCAAGTGTGAACAGAACGGCAGAGGATCTCAACCAGCGCCGGGGGGGGGGGGGGGGGGGGACAGCACCGGGCCTCTCGTTTGGGGAGCTTCCAAATCAAATACCACGAAAGCATTTTTTTTTTTTTTGAGTGATCTTGGCCTCTCGTTTGGGGGCCTCCAAATCTGGAAAGCTATTTTTTAGGCTGTCCCGTGTCTCTCGTCCTGGGCGGCCTCCAAATATCAAAAGTTTCTTTCTTTACAGTGATACATGTATTTCCAAGCGGACGGGGGCCTCATTTTGTTTTGCCGTCGCCCAGGGCCTCAGACAGCCTAGTCCGGCACAGATCTCAACGGAAGGGGCTGTTTCATGGCCCCCTCCCCCCATTGTATTACCGCCTGAGAACTGTAGTTGATTCAGAGAGGGGATATGTCTCGAGTGTTTCCCTGGCCACTCACAACAAAACCTCGTGATTTCAACACTGGGTTATGACAGACATGGCAGAGCGGTCAAACGGGCGGGTGAAATGTGGATGGGAAAGAATGTGAAAGCTTTCCCGTCCACGGTGAAAGTGGGCGGAATTGCGGTGAGGTTTGATGCAGATGAGACATCGTTAGGCGACCTTACACGTCACGTGAACTCATCATCTTTCAAGGATTCGCACCTTTCTCTAAGAAACGTCGCGAAGCCCCAAGGCGACTGAAGACGCCACGCCACGCTTGTTGCGGAGAAAAGTTGTACGCAGCTTTGAGAATAATTTCTAACTTATGTGTCACACACAATTACGGGTTTTCGACAACACGGCACTTGGTGTATAGGTGATTGTGCACCGTATCTGGATGGTGTACTCATCATTCTACGCCATCCGCATATCCCTGTTCAGACGATGAAAGAAAGTAAGCGGGCATATTTGTAAGTACGGCCATGCATTTGGTTGATTGTGTGCGAACTAGTTTTTCGTAATTTGTTTGGTGCTAATATTTGTCGCGTTGTTCAAGGGCTCGTGAAGATGTAAGCACGGCAACGAGCTTTCGTTTGGCAACGATCGCTGACGCAAATGATTGGCGCCCGAGCGGTCTAAAGCGCCTCGCTGCGGAACGCGCGGTTGCTCGCCGTGGAGGTTCGAGTCAAATTCAAATGTTCAAATGTTTGTAGAATTTATGGGACTTAACTACGGGGTCATCAGTCCCTAAGCTTACAAACTACTTATGAACTAACTAAGACTAAGGACGGCACAAATATCCATGCCCGAGGGGGGATTCGAACCCCCGACCGTAGTGGCCGTGCAGACCGTGACTGGAGCGCCTCAGTCCCCTCGGCCACCGCGGCCGGCTTTTTACCTAAGGACAACACACACACTCATGCCCCAGGAAGGACTCGAACCTCCACGGCGAGCAACCGCGCGCTCCGCAGCGAGACGCTTTAGACAGCTCGGCTACTCTACCGCGGCGGTTCGAGTCCTCCCTGGGGCATGGGTGTGTGTGTTGTTCTTAGGTTAGTTTACCTAGCTTTAAGTGGTTTGTAAGATACGGACTGATGAGCACGCAGTTTGGTCCGACAGATTTACAGACATTTGAACATTTGATTGGCGCCGTGACTGTACGAGCAACTCGGTGTCCGGTTTGGTGGAGTGCGGGAGTTGGGCAAGTTTTTACTTCCGCTCCCTCACCGTTTAGTGGACTATAAATTATTTATCGGATCGCTTCCTTCTTGCTTTCCTCAGACAAGCTTGACAGTTCTGAGGCAACAACAGTGATGCGTGATTCACAAAGGGTAAGAAGATTTCTACATATGGACCTCACACTGCCTTTCAGAAGCTGTAAATGGCGAGGCAGCCTTGTCGTGAAGAGTGGAAGCCGTGTAGAGGTGGCGGTGGGAACGGTCGACCAGGAACTAGACGTAATGTTTATCAGAAGATGAGCAAACAATGTAGCCAGTGTGTAGCAACGCAGTCGTGATGTCATGGCGCACTGCCATTTATGAGCCGCTCTGTATATTAGTTTCCTCTATACGTCTCGCTCGAGCCTACCTACAGGTAGTTTACTTTTCGTGCTGTACGCTCTCTTTCCTCATCACGCCATAAATTGGATGGATACACCCGTGGCAGTCTGAGTATTCTGAGAAGCTGTATAGCGTTTCGCTCCTGATAAGGACCATTGTATGCACAATATTGACCGTATTCGAGGAATATGAGCCTACTGGCACGTCATTGAGAATATCCAAAATGGCTCTATCACGTGCAATATAGGAATACATCCATTCACAAGTTTTTATAAAGCTGAGATCAAGAAATATAGATCTCTTGCTATGTAAAAGAACATCGTAGAAAACCTAGATATGTTAGCTGCAATTATTATTATTGCAAATCGCCTGTCAAACGATCAGTATCTTTCCCTAAGAGAAACTCTGAAGCAGCCATTAAAAATTACTAAATTCCATAAATAAATTAGGCTGTAAACGATAACCAGAAGTTTTATTTGTATAGCAGTAATAAGAGCTGAAATGTGTAAATGCGGACTGAATTAAAAACTGAGACGATTTTTTAATAACTCTACCATGCTCTTGGGAATGTGCACAGCTGAGGATTACGGAGACACACACATTGGCGCCTCAGTTGACGTTTGATGTTTTTTCATTTTATGCGGGTTAATAAAGTGTGTTTTACAGTACAGCGTTATACCACGCCAATCTCTATTAAAAGTGCTGCTTTGCTTTATTCACGTTAGCTGCCCAGTGTCTGGTGTAACGAGGTCCATATACTCCTGAAGAAGGTAGCATTACTGTTATCGAAACCTAGGTAAAGGGTGCCAATAAACCTTTGGAGGAACTGGTTAACTGATTATTGCCACTCTTACAAATTTAACAGTAAAGCATCCCATACCTAGCAGGGCGAACAAGGGTAATGGCGCCACTCTGAGTCTATTCGTTGCACCTTCTAAGAGTTTTGTCAATTAAACGGAGTGTCTGGTTCGCCTTCCCCGCAGCATTATCTATGTGATCGTTCCAATTAATGTTGTTGTTATTTGTAATCACTAGTCGTTCAGTTGAACTGACATCCGTGAGATTTGTGCGATCCATCCCTATCCGAAATTTAACGGCTTCCTGCTGGTATTAAAGTGGAAGACGTTATACTTGCCACTGTTTAGCGCCAATTGCCACTTCTCGCACTATAATGACGTCTTGTCTGAATCATTTTACAATTGGTTTTAATATTCCTAAGACTTTATTGGGCGGGAGACGACAGCATCTTCTGTAGACAATCTAAGAGGGTTCCCAGATTATCTTTTAAATGATATATAGAAAATCTTTGCCGAGATGTTAACATTAGAAATCCGAACTACATAAAAAGACTCGATTAGTATTTCGTAGAACCATGAAGTAAGTATAATAATGTTCCTGATCTATGGCTGACACGTTTTTGTATATACCCTTGTCTGTTCAGTAAATTTATTTACCCTCGTAAAACAGAATATTTAAAGACAAAATTTTTGCGTTGTCATGTGATTGGCTAATGCCAACGTCAGATGATTTAACCTTAATCTCACGAAACTAATGAGAGTTGAGAGAAGATGGAATGCGTTTATAGCTTCGAAATTAAAGCGATTGTCTGATTTGGTATTTTTACGAGTTGATGTTTACGAATGTGTGTTATACTTTCTCTAAGGTATATCACTTTTTCCTTAAATTTACAATAGGCCTATTTGTTTTGTTACGAATATGTCATTACATTTTACAATACACATTATTTGTGTTCATTGGTCCACCTACAGTTGCAAACTTGCAGAGTTTGATGCTTAATAGCGAACTATATAACCTGGTATAATGATGCCTGGGGAATCGAATTCGGTACGCTACATATCGATCGAGCTGTCAGATTGATATGTCGAAGAATGGACGGACGCGCGATGTATGAAACATTTGAGGGGTCCTGACATGTCGATGTTTCAGTACGCTGTGTGGAGATAGTGCATGTTTTATGATGAGTACAGTATCATGGCTTACTACAGCAGCTATTGGAAGGAAACTATACATCAGGCAACAAGGTGAGTTATTTCTAAATGATCTTTTTCCTGAAGTAAGTGGTGTTTCACAGTTCTTGGAGTAAGTGTTGTGTATCGCGCTTCTGTCCATTCTTCTTGCCGGCCGCGGTGGCCGAGGAGACTAAGGCGCTCCAGTCACGGTCTGCACGGCCACTACGGTCGGGGGTTCGAATCCCCCCTCGGGCATGGATATTTGTGCCGTCCTAGTTCGTAAGTAGTTCATAAGTAGTTTGTAAGCTTAGGGACTGATGACCCCGTAGTTAAGTCCCATAAGATTTACAAACATTTGAACATTTTTCCATTCTTGTTTTTTTTTTTTTTTTTTTTTTTTTTTTTTTTTTTTTTTTTTTTTTAATGAATTGTTCCATTGACGATTACTGTTAATTTGCTGAGCGGACAAGGATACACCGAGAACCTGTCAAACGTAGAGCAGGAACAGCATTAATTATTTACTTCATGGTCCGGACGGAAAATTAATCCCGTCACTGTATACGATTCTGTTTGCAACATCTGAATACTCAAGACTACGCCGCGACACGAATTATAAAATTTTTGTGGATTTATTTTTCGTGCCCACCATGAACTAAATACTTAATGCTGTTCCTGCTCTATGGTTGGCAGGTTCTCGATGTACCCTTGTCCGATCAATAAATTAACTGTAATTATCACCGGAATAATTCAGAACGAAACATGGCTGTTGCTCGAGCTATAAGATCGATCTAGCATCTCGATCGATAAATAGCGTTCTACCAACTTACCGCAAACTAAGAGAATAATAATCATCTTGAGAGCGTTTACTTATATAAAAATGATTATCACAGAAGTAAACGCACAAAGTGACCGCCATCTCATCTAGACCTCTACGAGAGAATTTCAACCATATTTTACGGATCTTCTCATTGTTTAAAACAACCAAAAACATATTTTCTGGCGTATTTATAGTTGTATTTGTACAGTTCAGTGCTACGCAGTATTTATAGGCCATTTTTAAGAAACGTGAATTTCTAAACAATGTATCAGAGTTTGTGAATTTTACGGTAGCAGCTGCAGCATGATGTCAGGTGATGTCACAAGCATCCGTGACTCAAATAGAGCGTTTTAAATTTTCTTGAATTTCATTTTAGTTCTTTTGCTTTTTAATACTGAAATTCATGAGAAAAAAAAAACCGCATGTTATCGGCATAAGATGACATAATTAACTATTTAATACGATTTCCAGAAAACTTTCAGATACCCTCCGGCGCCATAGTAGAAATGGGCAGACTTGGCGGGTGATCGGTTGATCTCGCCTGCCCCTGGTAAACATTTGCTTCCGGAACTTCCCTGAACGCGTGTTCGGAGGCCGCGTGTTCGTCGGTTGCTCTGGCTGCCACAGACTCTCTCGTCTTACCAGGGGAGATAGCTGGATGGGTCTCACCTATTTGGTTCAAACTGTGTGCGAAGAACCACGTAGATAAACTTTTTAAATTCCCAAACTATTTAGTCTGTGTGGGCCATAGGAAAAGATAAAAACGATCGCGCCGGCCGCGGTGGCCGAGCGGACTTCGGCGAGCCAGTCACGGTCTGCACGGCCGCTGCGGTCGGGGGTTCGAATCCCCCCTCGGGTATGGATGTTTGTGTCATTTTTAGTATAAGGTAGTTCATAAGGAGTTTGTAGGGACTGATGACCCCGTAATTAAGTCCCATAAGCTATACAAACATTTGAACATTTTTGAAAAACGATCGCGAAAATTTCCGATCATAGTACTAACTAGTCTGAGTAACAATTCGTTCAATGTTGTCCTAGCACAGTGGATATGTTAATGAATTCTTAATTTTGTGACCAGTTTTCGATCCTGATACTGAATATTTTTCATTTAATATTAGTCTGTGCAATGTGCAGCTTTACATTAATTTAACCAAGTAAAAACATTCCAGTACCCCTGAATTTTTACAACAGCGAAAGTTACTGTACAGCATTAATTCACTGATCGTGTTTTGACACCAATGGTTCGATATGCTTGGTATACATAAAAATAATCGGAGATGAGACTTTTATTTAAAAATTTAAAAGACGTATGCTTTGTAGTGAGGCTGAAAAAATTTGGCTGATCAAAAAATGCTTTCATAAAATCTGTATGGTATAAACGTGTTTTTAACTATTGCATCAACCTAAAAATATGACTTCGACAGATAATTAATTGCTAGAATTTTCGTAAATATTGTATTCATTTAAAACTTCACCGAAGTATGAAAAATTAACTTTCTAAAGAAGCTAAATTAATAATTTTAATTAAACTAAATCGAATATATTAATTTCAAGTATATAAACTGAAATATTTAGGTGTATTTAAAGATCATAAAAGTTTACCATTGCAAGGGATAATACAAAATTTAAAAATTCGGAATTAATGAATATTTAAACTTAGTCGTAAAATTAGTTACACATTCACGTTCCACTTTTTTTTTAACTACATGTTGTTACTCTAACTAGCTTATACACCGCTAATTCTGTAACTGGATATCTTTTCCGTGTGTTTTCCATTTTCTAATGGCTCACTCAAACGAGATATTTTAGGAATTCAAAAATTCATATACGCGTATCTTCTCGCTCAGTTTGAGCAAAATCAGCCATAGCTGCTGTGCTTGTTGCTTCCCGTCGGAGGTTCGAGTCCTCCCTCGGGAGCGTGCGCGCGCCTGTGTGTGTGTGTGTGTGTGTGTGTGTGTGTGTGTGTGTGTGTGGAAATGTGGCTTAGTACAGCGGACGCTTACGTTCCGCACGAGGTATGCCGTGTACAAGGCCTCGCACTTATGCGACGACACTCATTGTGTACTTTCTGAGTGTGTTCAAACAACGGCGGTAGCCTTTGAAGTAGGACCCATTTTAGGCGACACACTTCTGCTCATGGACCTTCCAATGCTCAAACATTCCGGCGTGTCGGTTTCCGAAAGAATTCGTAGAAGCTCCACCGCTTTTAGCTTCCAGTGGCATACAAGGCATCAATAAAATTTCTTGAGATATTGTGCTAATCTTAAAAATATATAGTCAATGCTTCTTATATGTTAATTTTTGTCTCATTTACGAGAAAGTGTAAAATCCGTAAGAAAGTGATGAGTAATGTAAAAGTCGTATCACATATTTGGGAAGGGGGACGTGAAATGAAGGTTCATCTGTGCGATTCGGAAGTGTTCCTATTTTGGCGACTTTGCCACATTTTCGTTACGAAATGTGTCTTGTGCGGTTAATGTTACCCTCTCGTAGTCTGCCCCTAATCATAATATTACGTAGTTTAGAGCTTTTAAGAATTATCTTCAAGTGGAAAATCGTATTTCTTCAGATTAGAGTAATAACCGTATATTGGTATTTGTGTAAGTTATATCCGAGTGAGAGAAGGATTTAATAAGTAGCTCATTCCACCAAACATTACAGTTTTATCACCACCACGTACGTGAGGGAAACGTGATTATCTAGCTGAGAATGAGTGAGTCAACGAAATGCGTAGTATCTAGCATAAATATTACCATAGGTAGTAGGTAGTTTTCCTCGTCATATTATTTGAGGTTGAATTCGTAAACTCTCATTTATGTCTTTTCTTACTATAAGATTGTTAATTAGAGGAGTATAGCCTAGCTACTGTGGGCTTCGTTTAAGTCACAATTACTGAATTATGTGTCGTACAATGACAGTATTTTGCAGGTATTCTCAGTGGTATATGTGTACTCTGTCTGTAAAAAAAAAAAAAAAAAAAAAAAAAAAATGGGATCAGATTTAGTACTCGAGAAATAATAAAGTAAAATGTCATAGATGACACTGAAGTTATACTGCATGCACTGTGAAAATGTGGTAGGGGATATTTATGATAAAGAGAAACGAAAATATGAGCGCATGTTGTTGTTGTTGTGGTCTTCAGTCCGCAGACTGGTTTGATGCAGCTCTCCATGCTACCCTGTACTGTGTAAGTATCTTCATCTGAGAATACGTTCGGCAACCTACACCCTTTTGAATCTGCTTACTATATTCGTCCCTAGGTCTCCCTCTACGACTTTTACCCCACACGCTTCCTTCTAATGCTAAGTTGACAATTCATTGATGTCTCAGAATGTGTCCAACCAATCTATCCCTTCTCTTAGTCAGTATATGCCAGAAACTCCTTTTCTCCCCGATTCGGTTAAGCACCTCCTCATTAGTTACGTGATCTACCATCTAATATTCATCATTCGTCTGTAGCACCACATTTCAAAAGCTTCTATCATCTTTTTTATCTGAACTCCTTATCGTCCACGTTTCACTCCCATACAATGCTACCCTCCAGACAAATGCTTTCAGAAAGGACATCCTAACATTTAAATTAATATTGGTTGTTAACAAGTTTCGCTTCTTTAGAAACGCTTTTCTTCCCATAGCCATTCTGCATTTTATATCTTCTTTACTTCGGCCATCAGAAGTTATCTTGCTACCCAAATAACAAAATTCATCTATTACTTTTATTGTCTCATTACCTAATCTAATTCCTTCAGCATCGTCTGATTTTCTGACAGTACATTCCATTAACTTTGTTTTACTCTTGTTAATGTTTATCTTATATCTTCCTTTCAAGACACTGTCCATCCCATTCAACTGCTCTTCCAGATCTTTAGCGGTCTCTGACAGAATTACTATGTCATCGGCAAACCGCAATGTTTTTATTTCTTCTCCCTGCACTTTAATGCCCTCTCCAAATTTCTCCTTCCATTTCTTCACTGCCTGCTCAAAGTACAGATTGAACAATATTGGGGGAAGGCTACAACCTGGTCTTACTCCCTTCCCAACCTCTGCGACCCTTTCTTGCCCTTCGACATCATGAGCGCGTGATGAATCATATTTTCGCACGAGGCGTTTCCGCCCTGACCAGGTGTAGCTAATTCAGAAGATACAAAGAAGAGCGCCGCAGTTGGTGAACTAAGCGCTAGAGCATTACTGGGAGTCTCAAACATTAAAAGCAGACGCTGCAAGAGAGGTGTACATCACCAAGTGGTTTTAAGTTGTAATTTAGAGACCGGACAATATAAGAGTGGCAGATAACGTATTCCTTCCTCTCACAGGCATGAAATGAAGATAAGGGGAAATTTGGAAGCCTACTGACAGCCCTTCCTCCCACGCACCATTCTCGAATGGAACAGGAAAAGTGAGGCAAGGGGGTGGGAGTATTGAGCTTGTGGCGCGTCAGATGTAAAGGGCACGAGCCACATAGACCCGGGTCAGTGGGCGGCAGCATCGCACAGCTGGGGACGGGAGACTGGCACGTCTTTGGTGTGTGGTTACGATCGTACCATCTAAGAGACGGGCTGACAAGTCCGTCATTTCACCTTTCGCGGAGGTGTGAAACCGAATAACGAGGAGAGAAGGGCGTATGTGGGACGGGGCGAGGAGGAGCAGCAGTGGCGGGTATTGGCGCGTGCAAAACGCGCCGCCCTGCGATTGAGCAACGGGGGCAGAGGGCAAGGCGTTGCGGCACCTGCCTGGCGTCTGGCCGGCACCAGCACCAGCACCAGCACCAAAGGTCGCGCCCCACCTGATCAGGCTGCAGGGGCGGGCTCTTATAAACCCGAGCTGAACTGTCCGCCATTTTTCACCAAGCTGTAGGAGTTGCCACGTTCCGGACGAGCTCACGCGTTATCTTGTGTTTCATTCAATTCGCTCACACTCTCAAACTATTCGCTGAATGAACGTGGAACTTTCATCAATGTGTTCGTTAAGAACTATACTTCATTTTCATTTTTGTTTTATTTGCGGCAATAATTAAGAGGATATACTGACTGTTTCCGACGTGCACATTCTGACGACGTTACGGAATTTTCGATATGCGAGAAACGTTTTCGCTATTGAAGTTAGGTAAACACATTATGCGAATGAAATGTTCAAACTACATCAAATTTTCATCCGTTCCAAACAGAAACTCTATGAGTTATTTGGAACTTGAGATAATGCCAGTTAAATATGACGCAACTGGATGCGCTCGCCCGTCCAGTAATAAGTCATTTTCACAATTAGAACTCCTAATAATTAGGCACAGGTTACTGCATAACACCCATACTTGAAGATTCTAGTACGGACTTCTTCACCAATTAAATTTAATCGTTGTAAACTACAAAGGTGCTGTGTCTACATTTCTATGTAGGCCTAATATACAATTTCAATTTTTCTGTTGAATGAAAATATATTCTAAATATCTCAGCACATAGTGCTTTTATATGAGGAAATGTCAAGTCAGTTCATTACCTAGTAAAGAGATCCTTGGTTTCGGTCATTTTCTAGAATTCTCGTACAAAATCCTCATTAAATATAATAACAATCTGTTGGTACTAGGCGATAAACTGAAGGACATGTAACTCCTATTATTTTCTGAAAACGGAGATGTAGCTCCGAAAGGCATTGGACAACAAAAATAGACTAATAAACATTTGAGACTGATAAAGGATAACCTGTAAATCAATTAATCTCTATATTTAGTTATTTTCAGTCAAAATATCAACACTTACCTTCAATAATGCGATAGTTAATGAAATTTGCGTAGTAAACTTATGACAAAATACACCCCTGTTTGCATGTTTTCATTTGCCAAAATATCATTTTGATACCTCTAACCGTATATGAGATACGCGATATATCATTCCATATCGCCATCGGAAATGAGTTCGCTATATAAAATAAATTTTAGCTATATGGATGAAAGGTAAAGATCTTCCCCTAAGTGGAAACTAAAATTCAATACATTAGGAAAATATCATCCGCAGCAACATGTAGTGGAACGAAATATCATAGCAGCCTCTTCCTATCACTACAGACTTATGCTATCTTAGCGCAGTCTCTTACTTCGAAGCCAATATCTTACTAACTGTGCCTATTAGCGAAATGATGCGCACTTCGTCACAATGCTTACATATAAAGATTTAAGTTATGAAAAAATTAAATTTTTCTACCGATTAGTTTTTGTGAAATCGTTTGTGTAATAAGGCAGGGCACACGCCTCTATGCTGTTAGCGCAGCGCGATTCCAACCATGTTGGGGAAAAATGGCGGACGATTCAGCCTGGGTTTTTAGGAGCTCTAGGCTGAGGGATCTCGCAGCCAGGGCTGGCGCTTGTGGCTGGCCGCAGTCTGACACAGCTGCTTTACTTGGCTGCTAGAGGTTATGAAGTCTAGAGCTCACGGGTCTACATAGCCATCCACAGTACCAAGAACGTCATGCTCGCACCACGACAGGGCATTCTTCTCCTCTTTCTTCCACCACTCACGAGAAGGGTAGCCACAGTGCAGTGTAGCGTCCCATGGAGAAACAATATTAATATGAAGTGACGCCGTAGTAAATTCTAAGCAAAAACATAAGTGCAGTGATGTCAAAGATAAAGTGTTACTCAAAGACGTGAATGAACTGTTTTTTTACAACAAAGAAATTTTAATATCGTCGTGAATATTATCTCAGCTCTTTGTTCGAGTATTATTTAAACAATTGTACAGTGTGTAATGCTTCTGGTCTTGTCCTATTTTTGAACGTGTCTTGAAAGGACGATATCATTATATAAATACGCTAACACGAAAATTGTGGTACAGATTACTAATTTATTGGTACAAGAAGGCCAATGAAAGTTACATAATTCGAAAGATTGTTTGTCGTAGATTTCACGAATATAAATATTATGTGTGCATTTAGCCATTAAAAGTGGTAAAAGGAAGTAGAAATTTTCCTATCTACAGCTTGGAACAAGTTCTACATTCTCCAACAATCAGCTCGCTGATTGGCTATTCGTCTCGACCAAAGACGCTGTTATGCAGCGCATCTGCAGTATTAAAATAACGTATTAAAATAAGTGAATATCGAAACATGGAGTGCTCCCAACTCACTTTCTTGTGCAGTTCAAATGCTTCATTTTCTCAGTGATTAAGAGTGGATAAAGGAAATGGATGTTTTCATATGAATGCCGATATAAAGGATGATGCGCCGGGAGAGGCATCTAGCGGTTCTCGGGTGGAACTACGAAGTCGAGAATGCCGATATAAATGATGATGCGCCGGGAGAGGCATGTAGCGGTGCACGGGTGGCCGAAGTCGACATGTTGTCAGCTCTGGAATTCTGAATATTGCAGTATCGGAATAACATCATTTCTTGGCGTTGTATAAATATACCGACATCGAAATTGTAGTTCCATTTCAAATATTACGCTAATGAAAGTTATATATTTCGAAAATGGCATGGGAAGTATATACTTCCGTTTTTATTTGTTGTTATTGTGTCAGGCATTTTCCTTAACACGTAAAAGATACCGTTTCATACCTCCCAGTGCCGGTTAAATTTTATCAAATATCCCAGCAGCCTCCTATGATAATGTTGGCAACAGATGCTGAATAGTGAGAATCCTGAGAGTCTTCATTTTAGCCAATCGCTTGACAACGCTGATGTTTTCTCATGGAATATTCGCTTTACGAGGGCAATTATTTTTACTGAGCGGACGAGGGTACATACAAGAACCTGTTAACCATAAAACAGGAACAGCATTATTTGTTTACTTCGTGGTCTGTATGATACACTAATCGAGTCAGTCTATGTGGTTCGAACAAATGGGCCAATATTTTCTGTCGTGTTGTTGATGTTGCCAACATAATCACGCAAGTCCGCCGGCATGATACGTAAAACTTTACCCCCAGTAATCATTGTAAACACAATTGGTCGATTTTCGTTCACAGGCAATACTAGTTATTATAATTTTGCGAGAATCGCTGTGAGATTATTTTTCTCACGAATAGTAATCAAGATCTGTTAAATGATTATAAAATGTCAGATATGATCTTAAATAGAAATGTTAAACAGTATATCGCGTTCTTGATTGTAACACCAGCCAAACAGAGATCTGAACATTTTCAGGATTTTAGCTCCAGTTGCAGCATCTTCAACATCGGCCACTCAACTGCAGTCACTGGCCGCCATCTCATAGTTAATTCTAGTAAATAATTATATAATGATTCAGAGACGGGAGTTGAGAAAAAGTAGGACTTTTAAGAATTATTTTTCAGCTTGGACGACAATCCTGGACGGCGGTGGAATAAATTGTAATGATTCAGATCTTAATGAAATTTACATAAGTAAGTCTACGGACGAAACAGAGGGGATTCTTACAAGGGAACCTCCCCATCGCACCCTGCTCAGATTTAGTTATAAGCGGATAGACCTAGAAAAACTGAACACAGATCAATCAGGAAAGCCGGAAGAAGTTGGGTGGAACTATGAAAACATAAGCAAAATATAAAAACTGAGCTGACCATGCGAAAGATAAGCAACGTAGAGGATGTAATGCGCACAGGTGCGCGATAGTCCTGTCGTTTGCGTCAAGAACTGTAGCTCGAAAGGTCCGTGGTTCGAGCCTTCCTACAACCAAAAACTTTACTTATTTCATTTTCAGACTGTGAAACTGTTGCATTCATTTGTTGCAGTTTATGTGACAAAATTTTACGTTTTCATCACTTTTTTGGGAGTGATTATCACATCCACATGAAAACCTAAATCAGGCAAGGTAGAATCTCTTTACCCATTCACCAAGTGTACAAGTTAAGTGGGTCGACAAGAGATTCCTGTCATATGACGCACATACCGTCACCAGTATCGTATAGAATACATCAGACGTGTTTTCCTGTGGAGGAATCGGTTGATCTATCACGTTGCGATGAAATGTTTTAGGTTCCCATTGGAGAGGCACTTCCTTTCGTCTGTCAATCGCACAGTTTTGCAGTGCGGTTGCAAAACACAGACACTAAAATGATTACAGCGAACAGAGACTTCTATGAACGGACGGACAAACCATAATTTTGCAAAAAAAAAAAAAAAAAAAAAAAAAAAAAAAAAAAAAAAAAAAAAAAAAAAAATTACAATTTTCGTTTGACGGTAGGCCTGAACCAAGAACCTCTCGCTCACACATCTCCTCACGCTACCCACAGGACCACAGCATTCCTACGCTTACAATTTGCTCGACGTTGCCTATCTTATGCATGGTCTGCTCAGTTTTTATATTTTGCTTATTTTCTTCATAGTTCCACACAACTTCTTGCAGTTTTCTCGATTGATCCGTGTTTAGTTTTTCACAGCTTATCCAATGCGCCAACTTATAACTAAATCTGAGGGGTGTGCGATGGGGAGGTTCCCTTGTTAGAAGTTTTTTTGTATTGTAGCTGAGAACAGATCTTGAGTTAACAACAATAATATAACTGATGGGCAATTCTCATGCATAAAAACATTTAAAAGATTGAGACTAGCCACTGTTTAGTGAAACCTTTTATTTAATTTATTTAATATATTATTTCATAAACTTTTTACATAATACTTAGGGAAAAGTACAACCTTAAATATATTTATTAAAATCAGTTGTTTGCTTATTGCACTCTATTTGTAATAAAAAGAATGTCATAACTTAATACAGTTCATAATAGTTCAGCAAATTTCAGTTCAAGTGACAATACAGCATAGTTAGTATTTATTCTTTTATTTGCTAGGAAGCCAGAGGAGCCGGACCACGGCGTGAAGTAACAAGAGTTAAAACTGAGTAATTAACGCAGTGACAGTTTTCATTTATGAAAAACAAAATTATATGTATGCTACTGTTCGCTAGAAGACTGAGATTTTACGACCACGTGCTGCAAGTTTATTTATCTGATGCCAATTCGGGTAGTTGGATGTCGAGCGTGGTGGTGATAATAAAACAACCGCCATTCTCCGAGCGTATCAAACCTCCGACCTTGCCAGGAATCGTACTCATATGCGTTCACCCTTCAGTTATGGGAGCGGCTGAAATATGGAGAGGAATTATAACTACCCATAACAACGGAAGGCGTACGTATCGACTTAAAAATAGTAAAATTGATTTGCAAGACGAAGAAGAGATCTGGCCTTAGTGAAAGATTTGCCAGTCACCTCATTGGTTTTGTTCGAAGCCAGTAAATTGCGTTGCAGTACAGAGGTCAGCTTGCAAAAAGCCTTGAGATTCCTCTCTCTCTTTCATTATATAACCGAACACCGTGAAAACCTAGAGGTCGGGAAGTTCATATTCACAGGACATGCACATTAGCTGTGAATCACGACAGCCTGCGGGTTCAAAGTGAACATCGATATCGCGGCGGAACTCCGCCTACAGGTAAAATGTGCCTACAGCTGTCGCCGCTGTAAACGGAAGACAGTGGATCAACAGACGTACGCGAACCGTACTGTCAAATTAGTGAGCCTGGAAGTGGCGCATTATTGGCAGGAAAGAATGTAAGGCAGCGACCCAGGAAATTGATGCTCGTGTGGAACGAAGTGTTTGGGCAGTGAAACTGGCGTGTGCAGAATGGTTATCGGAAGGTATGAGGTGGATCAAGTCGCGCCATCAAGACACCGCCTCCCACAGAGAAGATCGACACCTCATGCGAGTTGCACTGCAGGACAGATATGAGTACTCCTCGGCTCTGGCCCAACAATTCAACAACGTAACACATCGCACACAATCAAGGGTGAAAGTCCGTCTCTGTTTATTAAGGCATGGGTAGCGAGCGCCTCGTCCAATTCTCCGACTATCTTTGACTACACTCCTGACCATTAAAATTGCTACAGTGCTACAGACGCGAAATTTAACCGACAGGAAGAAGATGCTGTGATATGCAAATGATTAGCTTTTCAGAGCATTCACACAAGATTGGCGCCGGTGGCGACACCTACAACGTGCTGACATGAGGAAAGTTTCCAACCGATTTCTCAGCAGTTGACCGGCGTTGCCTGGTAAAACGTTGTTGCGATGCCTCGTGTAAGGAGAAGATATGCGTACCATCACGTTTCCAACTTTGATAACGGTTGGCTTGTAGCCTATCGCGAATGCAGTTTATCGAATCGCGACATTGCCCGCGTTTGTTGCGATCCAATGACTGTTAGCAGAATTTGGTTAAAAAAAATTACGTTCAGACGTAATATGACTGCTAGGCATGAACCAGTGTTCAAAAATGTTCAAATGTTTGTTAAGCTTATGGGACTTAACTACGGGGTCATCAGTCCCTAAACTTACAAACTACTTATCAACTACCTTATACTAAGGACGGGACAAATATCCATGCCCGAGGGGGGACCGTGACTGGAGCGCCTCAGTCTCCTCGGCCACCGCGGCCGGCCGCAGAATTTGGAATCGGTGGGTTCACAAGGGCAATACTATCAGTCGACATGACAGGCATCTTATCAGCATGGCTGCAACGGATCGTGCAGCCACGACTCGATCCCTGAGTCAACTAAACACGGATCAATCGAGATAACTGGAAGACGTTGTGTGGAACTATGAAGAAAATAAGCAAAATATAAAAACTGAACGGTCCATGCGTAAGACAACAACCATCTGTACGAACAGTTCGACGACGTTTGCAGCAGCATGGACTATCAGCCCGGAAATCACGGCTGCGGTTACCCTTGACGCTGCATCAAAGACAGGAGCGCCTGCGATGGTGTACGCAACGACGAACCTGGGCGCACGAATGGCAAAACGTCATTTTTACGGATGAATCCAGGTTTTGTTTACAGCATCATGATGGTCGCATCCGTGTTTGGCGACATCGCGGTGAACGCACATTGGAAGCGCGTATTCATCATCGCCATACTGGCGTATCACCCGGCGTGTTCTCATCTACGGCACTTTGAACAGTGGCCGTTACATTTCAGATGTGTTACGACCCGTGGCTCTACCCTCCATTCGATCCCTGCGAAACGCTACATTTCAGCAGGATAATGCACGACCGCATGTTGCACGTCCTGTACGGGCCTTTCTGGAAACGGAAAATGTTCGACTACTGCCCTGGCCAGCACATTCTCCAGATCTCTCACCAAGTGAAAACGTCTGATCAATGGTGGCCGAGAAATTGACTTGTCACAATACGCCAATCACTACTCTTGATGAACTTTGGTATCATGTTGAAGCTGCATGGGCATCTGTACCTGTACACGCCATCCAAGCTCTGTTTGACTCAATGCCCAGGCGTATCAAGGCCGTTATTACGGCCAGAGGTAGTTATTCTGGGTATTGATTTCTCAGGATCTATGCACCCAAATTGCGTGAAAATGTAATCACAAGTCAGTTCTAGTATAATATATTTATCCAATGAATACCCGTTTATCATCTGCATTTCTTCTTGGTGTAGCAATTTTAATGGCCAGTAATCTATTATGCAGACACCTGCTGGACGATAATGTTGTTGGAACGACGTGTCTGGGCCCAACGTTGGCATCCGATAGTGTTTTCCGACTAATCCACAGTCTTTTTGTTCGGAAATGTCGTTCGCCGCAGATAGGGGGAGAGGCATCACAGGTACTGTATTCGCATAAGACATACAGCGCCAACTTAACGCCGTATCGTGTGGAGTGCGTGTTCAGGGCACTACGTGAATGACATCTTGCGACTTGGAGCCATACGCATTCTGCACGAGACCTCAGAAGCCATTTTTCATCAAGGCAATGCACACCGGCAGGCTGCTTCAGGAACACGTTAGCTATAAATCCTCCTTCACTGAGTGATCTACATCGGTATTTTGGATATCCATCATTACCCGTTTGGGTTTCACTCAAAAATGATCTCTGATACTTCTTTGAGCGTTTATTGTTTTTCATACATGATGACTGCACGGTTAGTGTCCCACACGGACCATGTATTATATTTTTGTTCATTATTTCGTACAAAACAGAATCTTCAGCCGAGTTTGGAAATTCTGCCTTGACAATGTCATCAGTTTGATGTGAATGATTTTTGTCTCTGAGCCAAATCAGATTGTGAGTGTGTGGCAGACCTCTCTTCTGCCATTCAATTGAGGACATCCAGCTATTGAAATCTCCAAAAACACTAGCTCTTCACAATTATATAATTTTTTTAAATTTTTTTATTTATTTTTTTATATTTTTTGTCCGAACACTCGCGCAATTATATGTCTATCATTTGGCTTTTGTCGACACTGCAACTTATCTTTTATTTCCTTCTACGCCGAGTTACATGTAAGCGTTCTAAACAAATTAAGACGAACATATTTCCTGACATAAGTCATTGCGTCATGTGGATATTCCTGCACATGTATGGGGCTACCTGTAAACGTAGAAGGCAAAATTACTAATAGGCCCAGATTTTCAATATCTCCATCTTTGGTTATCGCATCCCGTAAGTGAATGTATTGATCCGTTCGTAGCTTGCTTTCATTTTGGCGAATCTATAGTAATCTTTCTGCTTCTAGTTTTGCTTGCATATCAAAACTAAATTGTAGGAACAATTGTCGGCAGTTGCGTATGTGAACATTTTTATTCTCTCTCTCTCTCTCTCTCTCTCTCTCTCTCTCTCTCTCTCTCTCTCTCTCTCTCTCTCTCTCTCTCTCTCTCTCTCTCTCTCTCCACAATGCGATATGCATAAAATTCTTTAGGTGAAACGTTTTTATTTGTTGGTTGATTTGTTTGTGGATCAATCTGTTGAATATTTAAGTGGTATCCTTCTTCACGTTGCCAAAATATTAAAGGATATTGCAAGGGATCACACATGTGATGAGTTTCTGCAATGCGTTCTAACTTATTACCGTCTTTCGTACTCACCAATTGGTCTCTTATCCTCCCTAATTATTGTTTTGTAATCATCTGAGACCATTTTTTTTTTCATGGAAGTCTTGAACATTCTTACTAACTCATTATTTTTATGAAAAAGACGCTGTATATCGAAAATTATATCACAACGCAATCCTGTAGTAATTGTCAACCGTTGGTCTACTTCATCTTCTTCGTTTCCCACGAAATAAATCTGTAAAATCTTCGGTTTTTCTTTGTGAAGTGGTAATAATGATCCAATTTTATGATATATTTGTCCTTGGACTTTAAACACTGGACTGAATCCTTGTTTTTAGGTTACTGAATTTGCTCCAAACGATGTCATTTGGAAGCAGGTATTGTACTTCTAATTCTTTGTAAAAGTCCTTTAGAATTTTGTATTTCTCCCGTTATTAATTCGAAAAATTTTGGTGGTGGCAAGTTTAATGCTAGTAATTTAATTTTACCATTTAAGCAGCATGTGCTTGGTGTTTCTCCTTCGATTTTTTTTTACAATACTTACATACTTTATTCATTGTCCCAATCACTACACTTGGATGATCACTGTAATCTTGATTGGGATCGTAATGAAATGCTTCCTGTTCGAGACTGTAATATCCTTGATGTGTTTCACGTACAGAACGTACAGATTTTTCCAATACTTGAGCTGCCACCTCTTCATTTAGCCGAGAATTACTCGTCCTTACTCTAGACTGTTTTATTCTACCATCAGTCTGTCCTTTTGTCTCTCTTCTTCTCCGTGTTCTTTCTCTGATTCGATGCGTTTCCCTGTAATCTTCAAGTTGCTCTTCACTTTCGTTATCTCTGTGCCAATGATAGTTGTGTCGAAGCATTGTCAGACGTGCTTCTCCTTCTTCGACAGATTGCCTTTTCAGTGCTGTCTTCTGTCTTTTTGATGAAGCTCGAGAACTCTAAATTTTTTTATGCTTTAGCATCTTACTTGATAGTTATACCTTTGAAAAAGCACTATGCACTTCTTGTTAGTTTTTGTTATGCGTACGCTTCTCTTTACAGAAAAATAAACTGAAGAATGTGCATCACGTTTTGCTCTATATAACTTCTTTGTTATTGTAGCTTCAAAAGTCATCGCTGGTCTACAGTCCGAATTTTATATAAGTTGACGACCTTCAACCACATTATCTTCCACCCCCTTATAATTATCGACATGGAACTGCTATGGTGTACAACGCGAGACTGGACCACAATTACATTCGTCCGCGTTGAGTAATTTTTGCTGCAGAGCGATTTATTTACACGCACACGTAGAATCTCATAGCAGTCGACAACTGTAAACTCTCATATCTCCCACCCCCTTATCGTTCTCAACCCTCTACCACCATAGTGCACAATGGGAGACTGATGGCCGGCCGCGGTGGCCGAGGTGACTGAGGCGCTCCAGTCACGCTCAGCACGGCCACTACGGTCGGGGGTTCGAATCCTCCCTCGGGCATGGATATTTGTGCCGTCCTAGTTCGTAAGTAGTTCATAAGTAGTTTGTAAGTTTAGGGACTGATGACCCCGTAGTTAAGTCCCATAAGCTTAACAAACATTTGAACATTTTGGAGACTGGTGCCTACTACCAGATACAACACTATTCGTTTTCGATGTGTATTTTACGGTGCACAAACATCTCAATTTTATGTATATTGAGATAAGATATAAAACATTATGAGCGGAATAAGTTTCCTTCGTTATGCGCACCACTGAAGCGGTACCTCTATGTACTTCAGTGTCGAGGGAGGCGAGACGGTAGTACTGCAAACGACTACGTCTGCATACTTACTCTACTAATGACATTTAAGTGTCTGGCGGAGTGTTCATCGAACCGTTTTCATAATATTTCTCTGGCTTTCCATTCCATAATAGCATGCAGGAAAAATGAACGCCTAAAACTGTCACTTTTCGATCTCATACCTCTTATTTTGCTATTACGGTTATGACTCATTATGTAGGTGGGTGCTAACAAAATATGTTCTCATTCGGAGGACACATTTGGTGAAACAAATTTCTCAAATAGATCTCGTCGCAGCGAATAATGTGTTTGCTTTAATGACTTTCTCCCTAACTCGTGTATCTTTTACGTCACTCTCCCCCCTTGTATCGCGATAGTACTACGAGCTGTCCTTCTCTGAACTTTTATATCCTCCGTCAGTCCTACTGGGTGGTGATCCCGCTACGTACAGCAATACTCCGAAATGTGACGGACAAATGTAATGTTGGTAGTTTCTTTAGTCGAAGTGTTGCATTTTCTAAGCGTTCTGTCACTGAACAGGACAGTGAATGTCGTAACAAAATAAACCGCTTGTCACAACAATAAACACACCACCATCTCCTATTTTATCCAGTCTATCAATTTCTGAACTCTATTTTTCCCTTTGTAAATATTCGGCTGAAATTATCTCCAGCTTTAGCCAGCTTTCGCTAGCAATATGTACTATCCGCGTACACTTATTTTGTTGCGAACCAGTCATTATCTGATTCATGGTACATCTACATAGATACTCTGCAAATCATATTTAATTGCCTGGCAGAGGGTCCTGCTTGGCCGGAAGAGAAAAGAATTCAAATTTTCGTAAATTTATTGGACTTAACTTCCGTGGTTATTAGTCCCTAGGCTTACAAACTACTTAAACGAAGTTAAACTAACCTAAGGACAACACAGACTCATACGCGAGGGAGGACTCTAACCTCCGATGCCTAGCAATCGCGCGCTCCGTAGCAAGGCGCCTTAGAACGCTCGGCCACTCCACCGCGTTCCGAAAGAGAACTGTGTTAGAGATTATACATGTTTTTGAGCTCAGACTTACCCAAGGCATTTATTTCACATTCGTACAAATATTTCGCCGGCCGCAGTGACCGAGCGGTCTGCGGCGCGCCAGTCACCAACTGCACGGCCGCTAAGGTCGGGGGTTCGAATCCCTCCTCGGGCATGGATGTTTGCGTCGTCTTTAGTGTAAGGTAGTTTGTAAGTTTAGGGACTGATGACCCCGCAATTTAGTCCCTTAAGCTTAACAAACATTTTAAAGCTTGTAATCGAGAAAAAGTTTTGAAATGGTCTGAAGTTGGCTTTAAAACTTGGCCGCGCGGGAGTAGCCGAGCGGTCTGTAGCGCCACGTTACGGATCGCGCGGCCACCCGCGTCGGAGGTTCGAATCCTCCCTCGGGCATGGATGTGTGTGTTGTCCTTAGGTTACTTTAACGTAGGGACTGATGACCAACGTAGTTTGGTCCCATAGGATTACAAACATTTGAGCATTTTTAAAGCTTGTTGGCAATCACTAGGTGCTATCATTTTGAAGCACTGGATTTTTTCGCTCCATTCTAGGCCCAAGTTATTTCTGAGCCATCTTAATGTTGTGTCGTATTACGATAAAATAAAGAAAATAAATGGAAAGACAAGTTCTGCGGGCTGTCAGAAAAGATTTGGGAATTGTCAAAAGGCAAGTGGTTGGAGGCAAGTGGGAGACTCAAAATTCAGCGTGGAGGACATTTGGCGAACGCCTCGTTTCTCCGTACCGCTTTCGCCCGCGGACCACCTGCCACGCGACAACTGGTGCCGTTGGTTGGACGCGCAGAGTGGGCCAGTGTCTGTCGGTGGCCACTTGTCGGGAGGAACGAACTCCGCTGCAGTGCTGGGCGCCATACACAGCACGTACGTTCATTGTGCCGGGATGAGGGCGTCCGCATGCAGGAGGCGGCGCGGTGAAGGCGGCGTCCACGGCTGGGCGTGTCGCGCCGGTATGGAGGTCAGGGTCGCGGCCGCTCACCCCCCCCCCCTCCTCTCTCTCTCTCTCCCTCTCTCTCTCTCTCTCTCACACACACACACACACACACACCGGCGCGCATCGGGACCATCGGTGGCGGCCGCGTCCGGTTTCGATCGGCGATCGGCTCTCTGCAATCGGACCGTGTCGGCCCGCACGTTCCAAACAGCAGTGGTCCATCCCAACACGCCGCTGTCAGCCATCCACTAGGGATGGGTAAAACCGACCGGTTAAAACCGATGCCGGTATTTTAGTTTTGAATAACCGGTTTTTTCGGTATTTATTTCGTGTCGGTTGTAACCGTTTTTTTTTAGTTATTGTCAAGAACCGGGTAAAAAGACCGGTACGACTACTTCCTGCAGTAGTGATTCAAAATGTGTTCTTTGTAAATAATTATAAAAAATTAAAACTACTAGACCCTAATATTTAGGGCTATTCCTAAAATTTCCACTGCTGTGAAATATTAGGTCATCGCAGTAGCTAAGAAAAGCGATCAGTGATCATTTAAGAACAATCCCGGCAGTCAGAAACGCGCAACAAACGCGTGGCATAAAAACTTAAGAACTGGTGCAGCTATTGAGGCATCGATGCACCTGTTGCCGTGTGGAGTGGCCTATTAGACTACGCGCGTGCACCGGCTGTGTACAAGACTTGGCTCCGTCTGGTCATGCGGCAGTTTCTTGCTGTCGTCGCCAGACATCGGTTGTGTCTTAAATGGCACCAACCCGAGTGTCGAAGTACTTCACGATGTACGGTAGCAGTGAGGTACAATGCGCCATTTGCTTTATAAAGCTGAAAACGGGTGAAGGTACTACAAACATGCTGTGTCATTTAAGGAGAAAGCGTCCAAAATGTTTCTTGGAAGAGAAGGTAAATACGATTCAAGCTTGTAAGCTTGTAATAATAACTTTTAATATATTATCATATTGTTATGCTAACAAGTTTTATTAAGGCGATTCCTTGAAAGCGAGGGGCTTTTTCAATAACCACTATGGATTTAGGTAACATTTATCATGTGGTGCCTCGCGAGGTAGACGTGCGGTCTGAGGCTCCATGTTACGGATTCCGCGGCTGCTCCAGTCGGAGGTTCGAGTCCTCCCTCGGTCATGGGTTTGTATGTTGTCCTTAGCGTAAGTTAGTTTAAGTTAGATTAAATAGTTTTTAAGTCTAGGGACTGATGACCTAAGCAGTCAGGTCTCATAAGAACGCACACCCATTTTTGATCATGTGGTACACAGCTTTCCTAGTTCAATTTGCGTAAATTTTCACTGACAACAATCATACTATTAGTTGGATCTGTGACTTTATTTTTCTAAATACTTCTGCAGCACTGATTTAAGTTCATATACTGACTGTAACTTATACAAATATTGTGTGTATAACGATATATTCGTATACACTGGCTCACAAGACCAACTTACGGAGTGGTTGGCTCAATATTCCCAACTGCCGGATGGTAATAATAGGCCAGTAAATTTGTATGCTTCGTATATCGTCTTCTACGGACTCCTGGCTAGGCTTATACACACTCAAGAAGCCGTAGTATTGGGAGGGGATCTTGCAAAATATGGAAAGACTAGTGATTTCTCGTATAACGTAAATTTACCTAAATTTTAACTAAATTTCGTAAGTTTCGGTTTCGCCCGAAACTAGAGGAACCGAAAATTCGATTACGGTTTCTGTTTCGGCCGCAAAATATGTTTCGATCGAACTCTATTGGAAATAATGGCAAAAACCAACCGAAAACCGGTTATTTAAAAAACCGGTTATCTTGAGCAGTTTTTAACAGTGCGGTTAAACTGGAGATGATAAGAACCGGTATATCCGAAAACCGGTTGTTTCAGCAATAACCGCCATCCCTACCATCCACTCGCAAAATGAGCAGCACAACCAGAGCCAGAAAGTGCTGCTGTAGCCCAGGCAAAATATGAACTTCAAAACGGAATCTTAAAAGACCAAAATTGTTTATGTCTAATTAGACAGTTATAGACATAAGACGAAATAATGTAGGTAGTAAAAAAATCGCACTGACTTATTTTACGGCCCACTGTAGATTTGTAGTTTTATAAGTTTTTGCAAACATTTTGGACCAAAATAATAATCTAAATAATAAGAAATTAATTAATAAGAGTGTCTGATACCCTTTTAGGAAAAAGTAGGTAGTGGCGGGTTCCGAACCACCGACCCCTAGCGTCATAGTCCAACGCCTTGCCCAATACGCTACGGCTATCAATCAAAAGTTGACTCCTTTAATCTCATACTATTGATGACCATTGTTAACTGACGCTAATACGGCATTTGTAGACACTATATTATCATTTATCGTACGAAGAACGACGTGTTTTTGTTAATTCTTCAGTGCTCCATTGCTTTAAAATGACAACGTGTAAGTTACAATAAGAAAATCATCAAATACGCAACGCAAGATGGCGTATGCCAGAGAGAGTTCTGGGCGAGGAATGTCACGTGACATCTCCGAACGGCTGGTTTTCGTTAATTCAATGGAGGGTGTCAAATCTCTGTTATTTCTGCAAATATGTCTCAAACGATACGAGATATGAAAAAAACATAAGAGTGCTAAGTTGTAGGGAATTTTCTCCACTAACAATTAGGTTATTCAATTTTCGTGTCAGATGAACGGTTCGTTTACAACTACAATTATATTACAAACGGCTTTTTTTGGTATTACTACCGTATTTTTTGTCCGAAAATTTTTAAAAATGGAGCTTATGGTCTCTGGCGGCCTACAATCATGTTTGTAAAATTTGGTGCTGATCGGTTGAACGGTTCGTCTTAAAAACAGGGAACACGTTACGGACAGACAGACAGACATCCCAAAATCACCGTTATTTTTGCAAATATCTCTGAAACGATATATATATAAAAGAAACATAAGAGAGCAAAGTGTAGAGAATTTTCTCCTCTAAAAATGCCGTCAATAGGCAGTTTCCGCATCCCAGTAGGTGAATACTGGGTTCGTATTCAATTGCCATCTCAGTTACATGATTCGCAAACGTTAAACGCCAACTCACTTTAAATATATATAGCACTACATACCGACAATCGTGAACTCGTGAATACACAATTCGTCCTGGATGGGAGGGGGGGGAGGAAGGGTAGCTACCCCGAAAATCGACCACACCAAAATAATAGTAATAATTCCGACAGGAATAATACAAGATAAAGAAGCAGAGACGTATTCAATGACTTTGAATGTATAGATCTGCTACTACTATTGCTACACCTTACTACTACTTACTTACTACTATTAATACTAATGCAGTAGTGGAGTGTTGTGCGTAATCCGATGCAGGTTGTTAGGCCACGACCTGACGTACTTGGCTGTTTTAATCAACCAAATGGAAGGCCCTTGCCCGAGCAACTTGTGTAGCCCTGAACGTTGTCGCGCCGGACACGCAGTCGTTAGTGGTTGCGGAACTCTCTCTTTCCCAGTGTGTTGCCGCACGGCCTGCCCCACTTCCCACGTGCACCATACCCACTTTGGCGGGTGTCTCGCCAAAAGTGACCGTCACTGGCGGTACACCCGTCAGGGAAGATTCGCGAATCTCAGCTAACGCGGAACACTCAATTGTACTGCCAAACCAACTGTACATATGTCACGTTGGAGTCGTAGAATGCCGGACTGTTGCAGTCAGTAAAAACACTGCTTTAAATTCGATTCTGCCTCAACAAAACTGGACTACCCTTAAGAGAATACCATTTCATTGGCAAGGACTACCGGTATATGATAAATTTAGGCAAAATGAAACACACGTCATAGCAAAGGTCTCCCAAACAGCCACCCTACAACATAGAATCCAGTTTTCAATCTCCTGGACTTTTTGCCGCCCGAGGGCTAGCACAGCAGTCGATGACCGCTACTTACGGATTTCAGTTCGGAGGAACTCTGAAAGGAACGCCATCGTGCTGTATAATGATTCCCGTGCAGCCACAGGATGGCGTGTTTCGATTCAAACTGTATGTAATATGCTACATGATACACAACTTCACTGCCGACGTCCATGGCAAGGTATAGCTTTGAGACGTATACACCATGCAGCGCTATACAAATGGGCCCAAGAGCATGCTGAATGGATTCGTCAGAATTGGCATCAAATACTATTCACAGATGAGACTCGCATCTGCCCTCGACCAGACAAAAGTCGTACACTTTTTGGAGACAGCCTCAACGTATTAGGTACACTGTCCAGTGAGTGGGGTAAGGTGTTTTTGTTTTTGAGTCGCACTCTGTGGGGCCACCGTACGCCGTTGGTGGTCGTAGAAGGCAGTGAAACGGGTATGTTGTACAGGGTTGACTTCCTCTGATGTATAGTGCAGATGTATCGGCAGCATTTCGGTGAGGGGTTCATCTTAATGTCGTCAATTCTCGCGTTCATCGCGCACGTCTTGTGAATGCGTTCCGTCATGATAACGACATCGCAACATTAGAATGACCAGTAGGTTCTTCTGACATGAACTCTATCGAATCTGCCTTGGATACATCGAAAAGGGCTATTTTTGGAGGAGACAACCCACCAACCAATCTGGTAGATCTACGCCGAATCGCCATTGAAGGGTGCGACCATCTGGACCAATAGTCCATTGATGATCAAATGGACAGTATGCCACGAGCAATATATACATACGTCAGTGCAAGAGGACATGTTACCGGGTATTAGAGGTACTGGTGTATGCTGCAATCTGGAACTCAAATTCAGAATGTCTAGGTTATTGTCGTACAACTTATGAACTTCGGTTTTCATGAGGGCTAAATGAGATATTGTTTTTGTATACTTCGAGTCCCTTTTTATCTAAAGGGTCATGAGCACTTAGAATCGTGATGATGCAACACTTTGTTGATGCGTGTATAACTGTAGGAGTCGTTTACCTGTTTCTAATGACTTACGTTTTCCTTGAACCTTTGTGGAATTGTATGGTTTGAGTCAAGCAGGACATCTACATCGCTATGTGATGCCGCAGCTGTTCTAAACACAGATTTGGTTGGGATTCATTTGTATCAACTGGTGACATGTGTTGTAATCAAATAATACGGACTTCTAAAATTTTATGACGCCCTGGGCACTCGAACCCGGGTCTTTTGTTTACTAGTTAGTTGAGGTAACCCTTGCACCACCCCGGCACAAGAGCTTCATACGGCTGCACGAACTACCCAAGCACGTATCCCACCCGACCCACACATCAGTAGTCCTTCTCCACCTTCCACCATGGCAGTACGGGATCGCAGCTGGTTCTGTATTCCTGCCAGGACTCCGCTCCTCGTGTTCACCCTCACTGAAATAAGTATCAGACCTTGACTATGGTCAATATTGCAGACCATTTCTCAACTCGTGCTCCGTGATAAACATTATCACTTCCTATGCAAACTGTTGAGACTCTGAAGTAGTATTAACATGTTTTAATGTCCTTACCAGGAGGGAAATGCAGTAATATGCTTGAATGAAATGCCATATGTAGTCTTAAGATTGCCGATAAAAGAAATCTATACTTTCCGAGTGCCCAAGCCTACAATTTTAGACTGTTCTAATGCCCACATTTGCAGATACCGTTAATGATCTGTAGATCCACATGTCCTTGATAGTGCGATATTTGCGACAATCTGCTTCCTTTGAAACTAGCTCTTGCTCACCTTTTGATAGACACGTAATTTAGAATTAATCTGCAGTTTTATTTAGTTTTATTTAACTTACAGCTCTTTATTGGTTTGCTGTAGGAATTGTAGTCACGATTTTTCATAAAAGTTCTGTAATACACTGTCATCTTATAATACATGGGTCATGATTTTTAGGGCGTCTTCAGGTTTAGTTTCTTCGTGTCGTTGAGAATGAATATATGTGTCCAGCGCAGTGTCATGTATTTCTGTGTCATCCCTATTCTATTTGTCAATTATAATGTTAGATAATACACCTGCGAACACTCTACCGTCGATTCCGATTTCATTTCTATATTCAGCAAGTCGCAACATTGCCCTCTAATATGTGGAACACACAGATTAATTCTCATCATGATGTCACTGTACACAGGTCACACAGTGGTCTGAATGGTTCACGCCAGAAGACACATTTGTACTGCATCTACACCATTCGCACATCTCGAGCAGTTGGTAGAACAGGTCGATACGCTGCCGTCGGACTAGACGAAAGGTGAGTTTTGCACAGTCATGGCGCAGATCATTTGTTTCTGCCGTATCAACGTTTAGTGGTGCCACTCTTGTCGTACGATCGAGGTAGCCTCCGTGCGATCCATCGACATCCACGGTTTCCTACAGAGGCCTCAAGACGTTGCGGGGCGCCGACCACGTGCCGCACTGTATACGGCGCGCTTATCTGCAGGAGGGGGAGTGTGTTTGATAGCGTGTGTCACAGGCCGTGGAGCTGCCCATCGTAGTTGGATAACCAGTTGCATTGAGGACAGAAGTATTGTGGACAGTAGTCTTGTGTAGTTCGCGAACGAACTGGTTCGGAAGAGCGCTCCCACAGGCGAACTACGCTAACTATTTCGCAGATCCCTCGCCTCTTAGTTCGACCGCTTCTTTTCCGAAGACTGACGGGGAACAGCGAGAGGACGCGAGAGCGCACAGAATCGCGTGATTCCCTTCTGCCAGTAACCTTCATTTCGAGCTGAGATGCAGCTCAGCTGTAGTTTCATAGAAACTATTTTAAAATCTATGTTAAAAATAAATTACTACGAGTACTCTGTATGTAAAGTAGTTGAATACCATTGTATCAACCATTCGTGTAAATAACTGGTTTATTTGCTTATTTGATGTCACGCTTTGGCAACACTGGTTCATTATATAAAAAAGTTGGCATAAAAAATAGCTCTTTTAGTAGCGGTAGCAAAAGCCAAAAAGAGCGGACGAACTAGGAGCGGCGGACGAACTAGGAGCAGCGGACGAACTAGTAGCAGCGGACGATTATGCCAAACGTATTTCGCTTCATAGTTCGTTGGATTCTTTTCCGAAGACCGACGGGCAGTAGCGAGAGAGCGTAGCAGAATTAAAAATCACGTGTTTGCCTTCTGGTGATGAGTCATTTCGAGGTGAGCGTCTGCCTGCTAGATTGCATAGTTCAGTGCTACAAAATTTCTGTTTTTATGTGTTCTGCACTCTGCAATATCTGACTAATAAATTCCATAATGCCAAGATATAGAGATAACTCTAAACTTAAAGGCGAGAAATTATCCACAGACTGTTTCTTTTGGTTTGCGTGATGTCGTTAGCGGCTCAAGCAGCAAGCACATGAAGCAGCTAGGTGGGCCAACTCCCCCCTCCACCTGCACGCGCAGACCACGCCGCTCAGCCGTCACTGGGAGCGGACGAACTAAAAGAGCGAACTAGTTTGCGGCAGAACCGCGAACTAAAGTGAGCGCTCCCGATCGCGAACTACTATGCGCAAGTCTGGTGGACAGTTTGTAGGGACTGATAGCAATTTTCTACAGGACAATCCTGTTGTGTATAATCTGGTATCTCTTTCTGTATATTCATTCCAGACTGCATATATACTTAAGAATAATTATCATTTTGTTTTGATTGTATAATAGAAGTTTCTGGAATTCAATTGTCTTATTTACAGACAAAAAGTTTCCATGACGGAGTGTTATTCTGGTTTCTCGCGGTTCTCGGAGAGTTCGTGGTGCCGGCAGCAGTGGCCGAGGGGACTGAGGCGCTTCAGTCACGGTCTGCACGGCCACTACGGTCGGGGGTTCGAATCCCCCCTCGGGCATGGATATTTGTGCCGTCCTTAGTATTAGCTAGTTCATAAGTAGTTTGTAAGTTTAGAGACTCATGACCCCGTAGTTAAGTCCAATAAGCTCTACAAACAAGTACTTTTGTAGTTCGTGGTGAGGTGTGCCTCGTGAGCAGTGAAAGGGTGCTCCAGCGCCGTAGACGGTGGCCTTTCCTCCGGTCCGCCTGTCATGTGTTTGCTCGTCGTCCGTTCAAATGTTTGTCCTGTAGGCTTGCCCCGCGGCCGGAGAAAGCCGAGAGCGCTGTGTGCGGCAGTAAAGCCAGCCGAGCTGCGGTCGCCTGCCGCCCCCAACACAGCCCAAGCCCAGCCGGGCCGCTTCCGCCAAGCACTTGCCGCACATCATCACTCATTCTTAAAAATCACCACGCTGACAACTACATGGCAGGGCGAACTTTCTATTGTACTGCACACGGCGTTTCAGGCACAATACTGCACTGCTAAAAAAAAAAAATACGCAATATGGATAGAGTAGCGTATTTAATTCAGTTATTGTTTACAATTGTAATTTGTGCGTGATACAGTACGATATTTTAATATCTCTTTACTCGAGGTTTACATACAGATGCTTAGAGCGAGGCACTATGGGGCTACCATAATAGTGAAAAATCATTCCCATTGCTCCCTAATATGGTGTTCAAAAAAATTCGTTCATATGTTTGTAGAGCTTATGGGACTTAACTACTGGGTCATCAGCCCCTAAACTTACAAACTACTTATGAACTAGCTTACACTAAAGACGGCACAAACATCCATGCCCGAGGGGGGATTGGAACCCCCAACAAGGAACGTCCTCGCGCATCGTATCATAGCGCCTCAATGCGCTCGGCTGCTCCGCCGCGGCCTAAAATGGTGTGTGATCACCTCGGACGGACAGTAGAGATGCACACCTGCGAGGTATGGGCAGTACGACGTTATCATCACCTCTTGAGGACATTGGGCCATTCTTCCATCAGTCCAATATCCAGCTCTGCAACCGTAATGGGAGGTGCTACTCTGCCGGCAATACGTTTGACAAGTGCAGTCCATACATGTTCCATTGGGTGACCAAGCGGGCCACTCCATTATATAATTCGCTCAACTTCAAGCATGATGTCCACCAGTGCAGCTCTGTACGGACGAACCAGAAGGAACCCACCTCCTATGGCACTACTGTAAGGCACAAGAAAAGATCAAATGATCTCGTCTCTATAACTTAGAGCAGGCAAAGCGCCATTCTGAACGACATAAAGGTCCGTACGTCCACCAGTGCTGGCTCCACACCAATCGTCCACCACCATGATGTTTTCTGCACATAATCTGGATCGTTCCGTATTCCACATTCTCTCCACATGAGGGAACTACGATTGTCCGGCTGAAAACAAATTCGCCGGCCGCGGTGGCCAAGCGGTCTGCGGCGCGCCAGTCACGGTCTGCACGGCCACTACGGTCGGGGGTTCGATTCCCCCGTCGGGCATGGATATTTGTGCCATCCTGAGTATTAGCTAGTTCATAAGTAGTTTGTAAGTTTAGGGACTGATGACCCCATAGTTAAGTCCCATAAGCTCTACAAACATTTGAATTTTGAAGACAAATTCTTGACTTCTGACAGAACCCAGCTCCATTTGTTACGACTCCAATGGTGATGTTCCGCCTCTCAGTTTCCGCGGGCTATACGGTGTCGAGGTTTTAATGGGACACACACCATAGGCCTCCGTGCCTAGAGGCTCCATTCTCGAAGGCGATTTCGGACTGTTTTTGTTGATATTACGCGTCTTGTTACTGGCTGGAGGTTACGTTGCAGCTGAATTGCATTTTTCCACCTGTCTCGCCGAGCTGTCAACGGGAGATGACCGTCATAAACGACTTCGGCCTTGCCTTCATTAAACAGTTCCTATTGTCTGAAGTCAACGTCCAGTTCCTGGAAATTACACTTTTGGACACTTCAATAGCAGCAGCCACCTCTATCTGTGCCTGTCTCCCTTCCAACCTTCCTGTGGCTCTCCACGCCATAGCTTCGCGTAAGTCACGTTGTTGTTGCATTGCACTACCTGCTCACTACACTATCTGAGCCCAACTGCTCGTGTAATTCGTTTGGTAGAATAAACACAAGTCAACACCGACCCCTTCTGCAGCAACTTTGTGTTATTCCAACTATCTCGATTGCCGTAATATTGTTCTCTCCATTCCGTATAACCGGCAGAAATACGGCGAACCACTTAAGTTCATTCTCCTGATGACAACACTTCAGATCCTAGATATTTCACTGATCCACTTATTGTTTCGACCAGTGTAATATTTTAGGAGGTGAAAGTATAGACAAGCTCTTCTGAAATCGTCTTACGTACTTTTATCAGGCTTGCAATATTTATGATCCGTAACATCGAATCGGGTCTTGTGTTTTCTTTTTCATTGTAGACTTCGCTTTCCAAACGTCCCCACAGGCAAAAATACAAAGGTGTAAGGTCCTGGGATCTTACTGACCAAGAAATGTGCCCTTATCTACCATTCTATCTTCCGCGGAATGTTACGTCTAGTTGATGTGTCACCTGATGAGTAGAATGTACAGGAGCCCCCCCTCATGCTGGAAGGACACATGCATTCTTCTAGCAAAAGGAAGCTCTTCCAATAAAGCTCAATTTCAAACGAGTGTAGATAAAGGGTTCCGTAAGATATCGCGGTTAAAAACAGGTCGCATCAATTGATTGTGTATCAAAGCACACCACATATTTACAGAGAAACGGTCCTGAAAATCTACCTCCAAAGTGGCATGTGGGATTTCTTCGAACCAATGATGTGTATTAAGAGTGTTATTGATACGGTAATGAATGAAAGTATTTTCATCAGTGATGAAGTGATTACTTGACAGTTTTCAAGTATCCAACAACAAATATGGAATCGTCTGTCTTCATCAAAGGTGTTAAATGAGCTATAAATGATACGTATGGAACCCGTACATACAAAATGTGGATGTGTGTGGAACAGCGGTACGTGCAGACATCCTCCGTGTGCTTGTTGAGGGACTGCGTTCTACCGACTGAATAATATATTCTACTTCATCCACTGTCCATTTAGACGTTCAGACGTAATATGACTGCTAGGCATGAACCAGTGTTCAAAAATGTTCAAATGTTTGTATAGCTTATGGAACTTAACTACGGGGTCATCGGTCTCTAAACTTACAAACTACTTATGAACTAGCTAATACTAAGGACGGCACAAATATCTATGCCCGAGGGGGGATTCGAACCCCCGACCGTAGTGGCCGTGCAGACAGTGACTGGAGCGCCTCAGTCCCCTTGGCCACCGCGGCCGGCTGAACCAGTGTCACACAATATATTGAACACACGAGGAAACACTCTTGGCCTGGTTGCCTGCGATTAGGGAATCGTATTCCGTATTCTCTACAAGCGGCAGCAGCATTCCTACTACAAACCCCGTACATAAATAACATATCACCATACTCAGCATGTGCAAATACGTGCTGCATGTTTACATGCGACAGTAGACTTCAACAAATCACAATAAAAATTTGAACGTAATTTAAAGCACAACTCCAACAGTAACGATCTACCGCTGACATTCGATAAATACGCCCAACACACGAAAGGAAAATCCACTAAACTCAGCTATACCTCTGTACTCATAAAAATTGGACACACATTATATGGCATATTTATTGTCATTCGTCTCCTAAAATATTTACTATTCCTCGTACAACACCTTGTATACACTGCTGTCCACTCAATATCTCCTTTATGCTGCCATCCTCCATTCTCTTGACATCTCCGTACTTTGCCTACTATACCTGTACTTTCTTATTTCTTATTCTACGCGTTTTCGTCAGTCCTAATCTACTTTGTATTTTCACTGTAGTATTTTTTTTAAAGAAAACGCCTTTTGGTACTGCAAATGAAGGGTTTTTATTTTTCTAATTCACCCATACGCGTTTCGCCTTTTTCACAAGGCATCATCAGTGGGAGTCCTGAAATATTTACATGTTTCTGTTTACACATAGAGGTTAGGATTTTACATAGGTACAAAACGTTTCGTTTCTGATTTAAAACAGTTTTTTTTTGCTATAAAATGGTGTACTTACAGTACTTGATACTCCATATCTGCCTCTTTCCTGCAACTAGATCGAAAAGTTCCACTATTTTCCGAAAATCTTCGCGTTTTCATAGTTCCACTGTCATCTGCTGCCATAACTGTGTCCACTGTAGTTTATTTTGTAAGTGTTGCCAACTTTCTCAGCTTATTTGTAATTCAACTATTTCATTAAAAGTGTGTTTGTGCGTGTGGGGGGGGATGAACAAATAAAACACACACACACAATTTATATATATATATATATATATATATATATATATATATATATATAGAGAGAGAGAGAGAGAGAGAGAGAGAGGATGAACAAATAACACACACAAAGATACCTGAGGGACATGAGCGCAAATTATAGCAATACTGCACAGCTTAAGATTGGGAACTAAATCATTGAAAGGGGGGGTTAAGTTTTTCTATCTTGGAAGCATGATGATGGTGCAACAAAGGACGTTAACAGCAGCTTTTGCAGATCTATCTGGGGATCGAAGGAAATAAAAATGACAAAATTGCAGGTACTGGCAGAATTGAAGTTGTGGGGCGGCACCGTGAGTCGTGTCGGGATAGCTCAGTGGTAGAGCGCTTGGCCGCGAAAGGCAAAGGTCCTAGGTTCGAGTCCCGGCTCCGGCACACAATTTTAATCTGCGAGGAACTTTCATATCAGCGCACACTCCGCTGCAGAGTGAAAGTTTCATTCTGAAAATTGCAGATATTTGAAATTAATGTAAAATTTGTGCATATATATGGATGTGAAACTTGGAGAGTGACAAAACAGCTGATGTATAAGCTGCAGATATTCAGCAACAAATGTCTGAGTAACGGCCTGGGGATCCAGTGGCCAAATGTCATCTCTAACGAAGTACTCTGAGAAACAACCAACCAGAAGGCAGTTGAGCTACAAATATGAAGCAGGAATTGGAGATGGCTAGGACATTCACAGAAGATCGAATAAACATATTGCGAAGAATGCTTTTTATTTGATCCCACAGGGACGACGGAGACGAGGCAGGCCCAAAATGACGCGGACAGTTGAAGCAGAGGGTCAACAGCAAGGAATAGGGTGGGAGGAAGTGGAAATAATAGCAGATGACAGAGCAAGACAGCGAACTTTTGTTGCAACCCTACGCTCCCTGAAAAGGTCGCGGCCGAATTAGTTACTCGTGTCTACTCAGTCTAAACAGTTTGTGTTGCGCCCCTTTTCGTGGACGAGACGTTGAGCCCTTTTTCACTTGGAGTGATTTCTTAGAGAAGTATTGGGCCGATGTTCTCGGCCGCCCCTGCCCTACCGACCATGCGCTAGGTGTGCAGCTGTAGCCGCGGCCGGCGCCACGATGCGGCTGGAGACTCCAGCGTGCGTCACACGCTCCCGGACCTCGCGGCTCCAGCTGGCATTTCCAGCGGCCGGAGAAAGTGCGCCGGCCGCCTCACGCCCTCCAGACCATCCTCCAGCACACCCACCCACCCACTTGTCCGGGAGATGAGGCCGCACAATCAGACGCACTCGCTGCTGACTCCAACTCTGCCATCTCATGTCGCATATGACGAAAACCTTATGCCTGCAAGCTCTCCCAGAGTATATGAAGGTATACTGCAGTGCCCACACATCAATCGATCTCAATGAGATTTAGGGACTACGCATAAGCTAGTCAATTGTTCTGGCCCTATGGTTCGTCTTGCGCGTTATCTAGTCTGGTGTAATTCCAGCGCGTTTGTTGTTGACCTTTAGAAATCAGTTCGACCACGTGTTCGAAACATACAATCGCTATGATTTCTTTAGTTCCAACATTTCCACGAATTTTATTTGCGAGCATTGTGTGTTCCGCTACCGGGTGTTCCACTACAGTTTAGTATATTATTCCCTCCCGGCATGCTCTCTATAGTCATTCTCCAGCTTTTCTCAATATTTACAGAGGTTCCTCCTCTCACTTTTGGACCACATGATCCGGGTCGGACTTATCACTGACTGGTGCGCCGCTGGCATATTCCTGATCCCAACATACCTGTTTTGATAGCTAATTGCTAAGTTTCCCATCCGTAACGGCACTTGTCGTTCGTATCTACATCTACATAACTACTCTGCAACTCACATTGAAGTGTCTGACGGAGCTTTTATGATGTTTCTCTACCGTTCCATTCTCTATTAGCTCGCGGGTAATAGGAACACATAAATCTTTCCGTTCCATCTTATACAGTTCCCCACAGACGTTTAATGAACAATTCTGTGATTGAATTGAGGAGTTCCTAGATAAAAGAATGCAGCATGTCATTCTCAATGGAGAAAAGTCTTACAAAGTAAGAATGATGTCAGGTGTGCCACAGGGGAGTGTCGTGGGTCCGTTGCTGTTCACAATATACATAAATGACCTTGCGGATAAAATAGGGAGGCTTTTTGCAGATGATGCTTAGTATATAGAGAGGTTGTAACAACGGAAAATTGTATTGAAATGCAGGAGGATCTGCATCGAATTGACGCATGGTGCCGGGAATATCAATTGAATCTCAATGTAGACAAGTGTAATGTGCTGCGAATACATAGAAAGAAAGATCCTTTATCATTTAGCTACACTATCGCAGGTCAGCAACTGGAAGCAGTTAATTCCATAAATTATCTGGGAGTAGGAATTAGGAGTGATTTGAAATAGAACGACCATATAAAATCAATCGTCGGTAAAGCAGATGCCAGACTTAGATTCATTGGAAGAATCCTAAGGAATGCAGTCCGAAAACAAAGGAAGTAGGTTCCAGTACACTTCTTCGCCCACTGCTTGAATACTGCTCACTGGTCTGGGATCCGTACCAGGTGGAGTTGATAGAGTAAGTAGAGAAGATCCAACGGGGAGCAGCACGCTTCGTTACAGGATCATTTGGTAAAATCGTGAAAGCATTACGGTAAACTCCAGTGGGAGACCCTACAGGTGAGACGCACTGTCGCTCGGTACGGGCTTTTGTCGAAGTCTCGAGAACATACCTTTACCGAAGACTCTAGCAGTATATTGCTCCTCCTACTTATATCTCGCGAAGAGGTCATGAAGATAAAATCAGAGAGATTAGAGCCCACACAGAGGCATACCGACAACCATTCTTTCCGCGAACAATACGCGACTGGAATAGGAGAGAGAACCGATAGTGGTACTCAAGGTACCTTCCGCCACACACCGTCGGGTTGCTTGCGGAGTATGGATGCAGATGTAGATATTTCACTGAGATGATCATTTCTCCTTATGTGTTGGGTGCTAACAAAATATGTTCACATTCGGAAGAGAAAATTGACGAAAGACATTTCTGAAATGAATCTCGCCGCATCGAATAACGCCTTTCTCTTAACAATTTCCACCCAACCTTGTGCATAATTTCCGTGACACTGTCTCCCCTGCAACGCGATAATACAAACCGAGATGCCATTCTCTGAACCTTTGCTAAATTGTTCGTCAGTCCTAATTGGTGGAGATCCCACAATGCGAAACAATACTCCAAAATTGGATGCACAAGTGTATTGGTAGGATGTTTCTTTTGTAGAACTGTTGCATCTTCTTAGTGTTTTGCCAATGAAACGTAGCCTTTTGTACGCCTTCCCTACAATATTTTGAATGTGTTGTTTCCAACTTAAGTAGTTCGTAACTGTTATCCCTATTATTTAATTGAATTGACAACCTGTACCTTCGTCTTATTTATGTGTAACTGAAGTTTAGCGGATTTCTTTGAGTGCTCATATGGATGATTTTACACTTTCATTATTCAGGGTCAATTGACAAATTTTCCAGCATGGGGATACTTTATCTAAAGCATAATACGGTTGCTTTTAATGTTATTATTAACTTTCTAACCGATAAATGACAGCATCGTCGACGAACAGTCTAAAAGAGCTGCTCACATTATATCCTTAATCGTTTATAAAGATAAGGAACAGTAGGGGCCCTATAATGGTTCCCTGCGGATCAACAACCCTTGAATTGTTGAATTTTAACCGAACGAAAAATATTAACGCGGAACAGCAGTGAGGCACCACGGCCTGCACTGCTCCGCAGAACATAGCGGTCCTGTGCCAGCACAGAAGCAAACCCTTGGTCGGAAACATAATTATGGATCGTCACAAGGTCTATCAACACGCCCCATTTATGCCTCCATTAGTGGCTGGAATTAGCACGCCAATACTCGACTTCCACTGAGTGGCGACAGGTGGCCACACGAGTAACTTTCAGGCTCCATCTGAAGTGAAGCGTCTGGAAGTTAACACTCTACAGTTGTTGGAACGGTCCAGCCTAGAGGAAGAAGATCTGCAGAATCTTTTCGTCGTGTGAATTGCGTGATTGCTTCAGTCTTGATGGCACTGTGGATCGACACATCATTCATCTGTTCCTGGGAACACCTCTGTTGACTCAGGGTCATCTTCATTGATAGCGCACGTGGTGCTACTGCCAATTCCTTGCGTGGTTGTAGAAGCCTAGGGTTAGTTTACAGTGCCCTTTTCTCACATGACATCTTGCGAGCCATGGATGAAGGGCAACAGGCGGATTGTGTTTTTCTCGACTTCAAAAAGGCGTTCGACGCGGTGCCACACTGCAGACTGCTAACGAAGATACAAGCTTATGGAAAAGGTTCACAGATTTGTGACTGGCTGTAAGACTTCCTAAGTAATAGAACGCAGTACGTTGTTCTCGAAGGCGAGTATTCATCAGAGACGAGTGTATCGTCAGGCGTGCCCCAGGGGAGTGTGATAGGACCGCTATTATTTTCTGTCTATATAAATGATCTGATGGACAGAGTAAGTTGTAATTTGCGGCTGTTTGCTGATAATGCTGTGGTGTATGGAAGGGTGTCGTCTGTAACTGACTGTAATAGCATACAGGATGACTTAGACAAAATTTCTAGTTGGTGCGAAGAATGGCAGCTAGCTCTCAATGTAGAAAAATGTAAGGTGATGCGCATGAGTAGAAAAACAATGCTATAATGTTAGAATACAGCATTAGTATTGAGCTTCTTGATGCTGTCGCGTCGTTAAAATATCTAGGCGTAACACTGAAGAGCGATACGAAATGGAATGAACATATAAGGTCAGTTGTGAGTAAGGCGGACAGCCGACTTCGGTTTATTGGGAGAATTTTGGGAAGATGTACTTCACCTGTAAAGGAGAACGCGTATAAAACGCTTGTACGACCACGTCTTGAGTATTGCTCAAGTTTTTGGTTTTGTGTCCCAACTTCGTCGCCGCTTTTGTGTCCCAGCCTCGTCGTAGGTGTCGATGGCCGAGTGGAATGAGCCCGACACAGGGACAAAAATAGCACGCTGTTGCAGGTACGGAGGGGAGCAGCCAGAAACTATAAACAATAGTTGTTAGAGGCCTGCCTAGTGCCTGTACAATAGCAAAGTCTTCACTGGTGCCTATCTGATTACGATGGTCCTAACTGGTTGCTATCTCCGTCCGAAGTGACCGATGTCCTTCAGTGGTGGCCACGAGCGGCGTTGTCGCAGAGGGCGCTCGTGGCTGTCGTCGTGAGAACGCCGCGCCGTGCGTGCATGGCGGCGCGCGGCGAAAGTAGGTGGCGCGCACTTTGTACTTGTGCGACACCACATTTGGGACCCGCAGCAGATCAGTTTAAAGGAAGACACAGAGGCGGTTCAGAGACGAACAGCTAGATTTGTTACCGGTAGGTTCGACCAATGCGCGAGTCTCACGGAAATGCTCCGGCAACTCAATTGGGGATCCCTGGAGGAAAGACGACGTTCTTTTCGTGAATTTCTGTTAAGTAAATTTAGAGGGCCGGGATTTGAAGCTGAGTGTAGTACGATCTTGCTGCCGCCTACTTACATTTCGCGTAAAGATCACAAAGGCAAGATAAAAGAAATTATGGCTCATACGGAGGCATATAGCCATTCTTTTTTTCCTCGTTCTGTTTGGGAGTGGAATAGGAAAAGAAAAGGCCTAGTAGTGGTACAGTGTACCCTCCGCCACGCACCTTCGGTGAATTGCGGAGTGTGTATGTAGATGTAGATGTACTTCCCTCGCCACCGGACTCGCGGTTCATTGGGCTGTTCCCGCAAACCGTGCGATGTAGCGCTGCAGTCGCCGCGGGTCCGCATTATGCTGGTGCCTTTCGGAACATCACTGACTCTCTTCGTACCGGTCGCGGTGGCCGACTGGACTGAGGCGCTCCAGTCACAGTCTGCACGGCCACTACGGTCGGGGGTTCGAATCCCCCCTCGGGCATGGATATTTGTGCCGTCCTTAGGATTAGCTAGTTCATAAGTAGTTTGTAAGTTTAGGGACTGATAAGCCCGTAGTTAAGTCCCAAAGATATACAAACATTTGAATATTTGAACTCTCTTCGTGCAGGTCTCTCAGTGGTCTCCGCTTCAGATATGTTTCGCAGGAGCTCTCATTAATGTGACTGGACGGTGTACATTGTGGTAGGAGCAGTACAACAGAGCTAAGGTGTCAGGGAGAAGTAAGCCGCTAATCCCTCCGACACTGCACCTGAATTCAGAGCTCCCACAACGTTGCCTAAAAAGTCTCACTTATGATGGTTGGTCGAAGCATCGAGCCGCAGTTGCACAGGCAGTGGTGCTGCTAGAGTGAGTGAGTTGGCGCGGCACGTTTGAGCAACGCCCTGTCCCTGACCGGCAGAAGTGCAGAGGGCAGCCGTGACCTGCGCCCCCGCACACCCGCTGCTAATGCCGTCCTCTTGTCGCCTGCCACTGCCTCACACTTGCCGAATAGCAGCCCCAGGTTGCGCCAGTAATTTGCAAAGTACGCTGCAAGATCCGAGTGTAAGGGCCCGTCGAAGGCTCTACTAATCTGGGCAGTCATTCGGCCAGGGCCGGATCCAGGACGGCCTGCTGGGGGTGGGGGGTGAAAGGATTCTCATCATCAGCTAAACTGTGGCTCAGTAGAAAGACTCTGGAACCGACCACCTCTTTTTACCCCACGCCCGAGCAAACAAAAGTCTCACAGTTTTGAAGACTCAGTGCAGTGGTTGCACGCTAGCTAAGCATTATAAAAAATTCCGGGGGGGGGGGGGCGAACGACCCTTCGGCCCCCCTTGGATCCCCTTGTTCTTTCCAAAAGATTTTACTAATTTAGGGCAACTTTGGAAACCTAAATCTCTGTTTCCTTAAGGGGATTTAAAACCCGCCACCTGCCTCATCCTACCGTATGCCAGACCAGTGTCAAAGAAGACCACAAGTACGATGTTCTCTTCCGGAAAATTACGAGAATTACGTGACTTACGTATACAGATATGGTATCAACTCCCTTCATCAACCAACCAAGACCTCATACCTTCCCGAACACAAGAAAACAAAACAAAAAACGTGATATATCAGAAAGCTTCAGACTTAATGTAATTGTATTTACCATTCATGTAACTAAAAGACATTGAATTAATTAGAAGTAGTCGCGTGGGAATGACTGTATGCTGTAAGGCACCTTGTTACGGATTGTGCAGCCGCTCCCGCAGGAAGTTCGAGTCCTCCGTGGAGCTTAGGTTTGTCTGTTGTCTTTAGTATGAGTTAAAGTAGTTTGTAAGTACAGGGACCGATGACCATAACAATTTTGCTCCATAATTTTACAAACACTTCAGCATTTGAATTTCAAACAAGTTTCGTTTAATAACCATGCAAAATTCAAACCGTACACTTTGTAGCCAATATTACCGATCTAAATGAATGAGCTAAAAGATTTATTAGGAGTCATAATCGCTGATAAATGGTGTCAATCAAATCAACAGTAGGTGATAACGAAGTTCAACGGGTCCTCTGGTCGTATATCTTTCAGTTCGATCGTTTTCGGACTATCTTTAGCTTAAACAGACAGTCCTCGAAGTTTGGATCATCATCACGGAGGTCAGGCCCATATCAGTGATGTCGGTTTGCAGCCGGATTTTGAAACAGTTACGAACATTGTGAACTACCTTGAAAAGAACGATCTGTTGACTCATAGTCAACACCGATTCAATAAATATCGTTCCTCTGAAACACGTGTAGTTCTTAACTCACATTAAGCGATGGTTCTTATCGAAAACGTATCTCAATTCGATTCTATATTTCTAGATTTCCGGAACATATTTGACACTGTACCTCACAAGCGGCCTGTCATCAAATTGCGAGCTTATGGAATATTATCACAGTTTTGCGATCGGATTCTTGTTTTCCTGTCAAAGGACACAGCACGTAGTAATTCATGGCGAGTCATCGAGGAAACAGAAGTGATACCTGACGTTTCCCATGTAAGGTCCTCTAGCATTCGTAAACTTTATCAACGATTTAGAGGACAATATGAGCAGCTCTTAGACTGTTCGTGGATGATGCTATCGTTAATCTGTTATTAAAGTAGCTAGAAGACCAAAAGCAACTGCAAAACGATTTAGACATCAGCATGGTGCAAAAATTACTCCACTCTAAATAATAATAATAAATCCGTTAAACTTCATTTATATTATAAATCAGTCAAAACTGCAGGCTTTAAATCCAACTAAATACCTAGGAATTAGAAACACGAACTACTTAAACTGCATCGAGGAAACAGAAGTGATACCTGACGTTTCCCATGTAAGGTCCTCTAGCATTCGTAAACTTTATCAACGATTTAGAGGACAATATGAGCAGCTCTTAGACTGTTCGTGGATGATGCTATCGTTAATCTGTTATTAAAGTAGCTAGAAGACCAAAAGCAACTGCAAAACGATTTAGACATCAGCATGGTGCAAAAATTACTCCACTCTAAATAATAATAATAAATCCGTTAAACTTCATTTATATTATAAATCAGTCAAAACTGCAGGCTTTAAATCCAACTAAATACCTAGGAATTAGAAACACGAACTACTTAAACTGCAAACAAGACTTAGAAAAATATTGTGGAGAAGAAGAAACAAAGTTCCGTTTCATTGGCAAAACACTTGGAGGATGCAACAGTTCAACGAATGAAACTGCCTACATTACACTTGGGTGTCCGATTTTGGAGTATTGCCTAGCATTGTGGAATCCCTATCAAGTTGGACAGACTGAGGATATAGAGTAACTTCAGAGAAGGTGAGCTCTGTTTTTATTATCGCGATACAGGTGAGAGAGTGTCACGGAAATAGTGCCCTAGTTGGGGTGGAAATAATTAAAGAAAAAACGTTATTGGCTGTGGCAATATCTATTTGGGAATTTTTTTCACCAACCTTCTCCTCCGAATGCGAAATAAAGAAATATTACGAAAGCTGTTCCATGAAGCTTCTGCCAGCCACTTAAATGTGATTTTCAGAGTAAATACGTAGATGTAGATAGCTCTATCGCTGAACACAGTTTCTGAACATAACCAGTCTGCAAAGCGGCAGGACAGTCTTTGCAAAATATCGGCGAATCCTGCGCGCTGTGACGGCTGCTCGCTACCCGGTATGTGAGCGACACTCTCGGTTTCACCTGTTAGAGCCGGCTCCCGTGCCCACTACGTCGTGAGTTGCTCCGCCCCGCGCATCCGCCATTACTGACCTGCCACGGCTCCCTGTTTATACGAGCGGCTCAGTGTTTAGCGCTGACGCCATAACTAAACATCCCGTTCCTCAACTGCACACTCTGAAACAGCTACTATCGACGAGGAATCACCACCGTTTCAATAGCTTACTCTGTATTCCGCGTTGACGTGCTTGATTACCAGCGTGATTGTCATTCAGTGGTCGCTTCGTGCTAGTCGCGCATAAAGACGCTCAAAGGAATGTTTAATGATTTCACTGCAACTGTTGTCCTTCCTCTGTATGCACGCCATTAATACCGATAGTTACAAATTGTGTTCCGAGACTGCACCCAGCAGAAACACATTATACAACGTGGGCTAAATAAAAGTGGCCCGGAGAGCAGAGTTCCAGGCTACAAAGAAACACAACAGAGGAAAGGAAATACAATAACCTGACTATAGCATACGATGAAAGTTTTGGTTCCTAGTCAGCGACTTGGTAAAGCTGGATCGAAGCTGTACCGCAGGAATTATTGACATCTCACGGGGAATGTTCTGTCGCAATTCTTGAAGATCTTAGACTTGTCATCTGCAATGACCACGATACCGACGGAACGTTAAATACTAATCTTCCTTGAGGGGTCGCCACACAAAGCAATCGCATACTGTCAGATCGGATGAGCTCTGTGCTCAGCTAGGGCCTCTGCCTCTGTTGGCGTCTCTACTAGGCGTAAAGATGACGCACACAAAGGTTCTGCGGGCTGTATGGGCAGTTTTTCCAACCTGTTGCAAGTGGTTATATTCTTACATTCACGTCCATTCGTAATCACTCACCTGGCCACTGTTATTGTCCGCACACTAAGTTTGGAAGAGTCTCCGTATGTATGTTTATAATGCATGCGAAATTAGTTTTATTCCCCTCTTGATGATACATTGCACATATGACCCGGAAAACAAGAAATGACAGAGTAAAAACCACGTAAGACATATTAAATGCGCAACCACCTGCCGCATCACACGACACGTAGATAACAAAGTTTTACATGCGCTATTTGAAACTAGAGAGCTATTGCATCTTGTAACTAACCTTATTCACAATTTCATACCTTTACGAAATCTTTTCTCGCTGAAAATCCCAACAAAATTATACAAGGAAAGATTTCCGCTTTTGTGCACGATAAACACGGTATTCGACACAACGATACTAATTACTATTTTTACACTACTAATTGTATTCACGCCGGCCGCGGTGGCCGAGGGGATTGAGGCGCTCCAGTCACGGTCCGCACGGCCACTACGGTCGGGGGTTCGAATCCCCCCTCGGGCATGGATATTTGTGCCGTCCTTAGTTGTAAGTAGTTTATAAGTAGTTTGTAAGTTTAGGGACTGATGACCCCGGAGTTAAGTCCCATAGACTCTACAAACATTTGAACATTTGAATTGTATTCACGAGACATTTTATAGACAGAACGCGCATAACCACTAAATGTCCCTTTGAAATTATACCATTGTAGAAGAAATAGTTCCGGATACATGTCATTAAGAATGCGATGCATAAGAAATCACTCGTCAGCTTGTAGGTTTTAACTTATAACATTTCCGTCACTAACTGCATTTGCAACACATTTGACAGTAAGTTTCCTAATAAATCACTGTATGTATCTGGAAAATTATAATATTGTGGGACAAATTTTCAGGATCTACATCTACATAGATACTCTACAAATTACTTTCAAGTGCCTGGCAGAGGGTTCATTAACCACTTTCATAACCTTTCTCTACTGTTCCATTCTGTAATAGCGTGCGGGAAGAAAACACCTAAATCGTTTTCGATCTGATTTTTCTTATTTTGTTGGGATGGTTATATCCCCCTATGTAGGTGGGTGCTAACAAAATATTTTCACATTCAGAAGTGAAAGTCGGTGATTGAAATTTCGCAAATAGATCTCGCCGCAACGAATAACGTCTTTCTTTTAATGATTTTCACCTCAAATCGTGCAACATTTTCGTGACGCTTTCCCCACTGTAACGTCATAAAACTAGTTCTCCTTCTCTGGACGTTCTCAATGTCTTCCGTCAGTCCCACCTGGTGAGGGTTCCACACTGGGCAACAGTACTCCAGGAGAGGACGCACAAGAGTGATGTAGACAGTCTCTTTGTTGGAGCTGTTGCATCTTCGAAGAGTTCTACCAATGAAACGTAACCTTTGGTTCTCCTTCCCCACAATATTTTCTGTGTGTTCTCCAAGTTGTTTTTAATAGTAGGTATTTGGTGGAATTTACGACCTTAAGGTTTGACTGATTTATCACGTAATTGAAGTTCAGCGGATTTCTTTTAGTGGTCATGTGTATTACTTCACATTTTCTTTATTTAGTGTCAATTGGCATTTTTCGCACCATGTAGAAATTTTGTCTAAATCGCTTTGCAGTTGCTTTTGATCCTATGTTGACTTCACTAACCGATAAACGACAGCATCATCCGCGAACAGTCTAAGGGAACTATTCATATTGTCTCCTAAATTGTTTATAAACACAAGGAATACTAGGGGACCTATAACGCTTCCCTGGGGAACGCCCAATATCATTTCTGTTTTACTCGAAGACTTACCGTCAATTACTACGAAATGTGCCTTTCCTGATAGGAAATCGTGAATGCAGTCGCATAATTGGGGTGATTTTCCATAAGCACGCAATTTCATTAGAAGCCGCTTGTGAGGTAAAGTGTCAAAAGCCTTCCGGAAATCTGGAAATATGGAATAGATTTGAGAAAAGATAACAATGACTGCACACCCGAACAACTGCAGGTGCTGAGGCTGGTTCCACGAATGAAGCCTGTCCCGCTTTCGAACAACACGCGGATTTCACATCTGGAGCAGGCCGTTTGCCCTGAATCTAGAGGGCGTACGAAATCTGCAAGACGGAGGGGTCGCGGAGGAGCAGCTGCATGCATAAAGCAGGCGCCATCAGCATTGCAGATGAGCGCATCGGAACGCGGCGCACTTTCTCTGGACACTCCTCTTGTCCGAGGCGAGGCGAGTCACGGCAGACGTCCCTCTTCTAAGAATCCACATTAACTGTGTATCACCGTCCTTACTAATTAAAGCCGCTGAGAATTCGCAGAAATACGCGGCGCGTCCAGAAAGTAAGTTCCGTTTCAATTTATCTTCGTTGCAGCGCTGCGATTGCAGTTCCGCACATGCACTGTGGACGATGTGTATCAAGGAGAAGAACGTGCGCCATTTGGAGATCGCTGTCAGTTACGTACGCTTTGTTGTGCTTGTTTGAAATGTCTGCTTAGATTGAAAATCCCACCGCCTGTGAAATCAGTTCGGTGATTCGGTTTCTGAATGCGAGGAAAGTGAAATTTATCGGCAAATTTGCGATGTTTTCGGACCAAATGCGATGAGTGATTCGATGGTGAGAAGATGGGTCCGGCAGTTCAATGGTGGGCGTAGTGATGTGCACGATGAAGAACGAAGTGGGCGTCCACCTTTGGTTAAAGAAGAACTGGTTCACGCGATTGATGACAAGATCCAGGAAAACCGTAGGTTTACAATTTGAGCTCTCGGTATGGACTTCCCCCAAATTTCACGATCACTGTGACGAAAAACCTCCTACAGGGATTTGGCTGGGCGTGTTTGACCATCCTCCGTACAGCCCTGACCTCGCTCCTAGCGACTTTCGTCTGGTCTTACATCTCAAGTCTTTACTTGGCGGTCATCACTTCACCAATGACGACGAGCTGAAAGAAACTGTTTCCAACTGGTTGAAGACACAGGCGGCAGATTTCTATGAAGAAGGTATACAATACCTGTCACGCTGTAACAAATGCCTAAAAAACTTCGGCAGTTTTGTGGAAAAGTAGTTTAACAGTTGCAGAATTTTGTGAACTAAAAATTTCTTCTATATCTGTGTACAATTTCATTTTATTAGCAAACGGAACTTACTTTCTGGACGCGCCTCGTAGCATTCAGTCGCAAATTGCGATTTTTATTTGAATGCACGATGCATTTGAGCTCTGTGGGCTCATCTTCAGGTGTTTTGTCACTCTAAAACTTTAATTTTTTAATTTTTTTTAATTTAGAATAATCAAGGTGCTGATAAAAAGTTGATATTCAGGGCGAGTCAAATGTCGAAGCAGACCCCTTCATTTCAAAAACACTGCACGAACAGGTAAACCCGAATATTGCTGTAAGCTATGGGTGAGCTGGCCTATTTTTTACGGTATGTACCGAACATATGTTCCATCTTGGAATCGGCTATATTTCATCTGTACATTTTTTTTAAACGGAAAGGTGGTCATGCGACGTATCAAGTAGCATCAGCATTTTCTGACAAGATCGTTTCCGTAAACAAATTTGACGTAGTAGTTATAGTTCAAAAGTTAGAATACACTTTATTGCGAGATACAGACGGTTAATAAAAACCGTTATTTAATCTGTTTAACATTCTCGCAGAAATGCTGACACACGTTCTTCATTGCCATGCTCGAGATGTTGTTTTATATTTTCTCTTGCATATACGATATGCTTTAAGTGGCCCCACAGATAAAAGTCAGCGATCTGGGTGGTCATTCCACAGAACCACGTTGGCCAATCCAATTACCAGGAAACTCTCCACCTCACCAATGAAGATCAACTGCTCTGTAGTATGGTGGAGTTCCGTCCTGTTGAAAGCTGGAGAGAAAGTTACCATCTTAATTCAGAACTGAAGGAAACACCACTTCTTGACGAAATTCCAGGTGAGTACAATTTTTCCGGTATCCCACATTCTATCAGCACACCATAATCTTTACATCAACAACTACCTTAGACGGTTCCATCCAATGTCGATTCTGGTCATCCCGGTATCTGTGGTTGTGACGATTGACTTTACCACTAAATAAATAAATAAATAAATAAAACTGTCTCATCATTGAACAAGATGCCGTGTGTAAATCAGGGATCTTGCAATTTTTGAACCACAACTGTTTACAGGAATGAATCGGCCAGAAAATGCTTATCTAATTTGATACATCACACGGCCACATTTTCATTAAAATCAACTGGCTTGGATTCAAGATCGCCAATTTGAAGATGGCGACCATGTTCGGCACATACAGCAAAAAATAGACCACCTTACTCATACCTTACTGGAGTATTGAGGTATTCCAGTTCCACAATAAGAAAAATAGAAAACTAAGGTACTGCTTCCAAAAGTGTTGACATGGTTTGGAAGTAGAATATGAGTAGACATTTTATGTGAATATATACATTTTTCTTTCTGTAGCACATTTTCAAAGACAGTTCATAACGAGGGCAATATATTACAGTGTGAACTGCGTTCTACAAAGGCAAAGTTGAAAAATTTACAATACCGACTCAACCACTTTGACGAATCCTCAATCCACGTGTTCCTTAATAGAGACGGAGTAAGTGACATTCACAATTGACTCAACGGTACATCGCATAGAAAGCAAAGGCCGAAAACTTGTTCATTAGAAATAATATTACAGGAAGAAACATTTTCTGAACACGTCTTGAATTAACAGAGGTGACAGCTACAATTTTACAATTTTGGATTTGAAATTTCCTGAAGAAACAAATATTTAATACAACCCTAATTTGTAGCCTATTGTCACATCGTACAAGTAAACAAATAAATGTTTTATAAGTAACATTTATGTAGAAGTAATGCCATGGTATCTATGATATCTGTGTATATGCGTAAGATAGAAAATTTACTGTTTGATGCTCTTAGACTTTCTTTGAATTGTGCTTGCAAAATGTGTTGAATAGCGAAAAGTATACATAAATATGTCTAGTCAGAGTATTTCAAATCTTAAAGCAACTGTTCAAAACATAGATGTTTGTATTACATCTGTAAAGGTTGTATCCACAATGTATAATTTATTAATATAGCGCGTATTAACAGAACCAGGATTAACCTAAATTAGAAAGGAAAAGGAAAAATGTGGACTGACAATGCACTTGAAGATGAGCCCCCTGGGGCTGAAATGCATTGTGTACTGAAACAGTAATCATGATTTCTGACTGAAGGCAATTTTGTTCTTTATTTTACAAAAGTAATATAGTCAAAGAAGAAGAAGAAAAGGAAAAAGATACCAATGGACAAAATTAAAAAGACTTCTGTCAGACTTAGACTTATTTGAAAATGGAACAAAAGTACCATAGCAAAAATAAAAAGCGACATTTTGTAACAAGAGCACCAATAGTTGAATATATGAATAGAAATAATACAGTAGCCTTCAACTACAGCTCGCACATACAGCTGAATTAGTCACATCAGGTCATAGGGCCTTGACATATGCAATAATACTCTGGGACACTTATTTTCCACCTTTCTTTCCGGGTGTTATGTTAACTTCTTATTCGAGTATGTAGAGGTATAGTAAAAGTTCTCAGTGTACGTAACTTCTAAAGCACTTTCTACTGTACGTAACAGGCTCGCGCGCATTACAATGGTAGAATCAATTTGTTTTTAGGTACCAACGGAGCCTCACAATACAATGACGTAACAGAAATAATGGAACAGGGTACAATCGCGTACACAATGGCAGAATATTGTGAGAGCTGCCATTTGAACTCAACTGATTCATACGAAAACATTTCCGCCGTGACTATGGTTGCTCGATGGGAATTAACCCTTTCGTGGTTTTTACTCATTTTTTAGAATATCTTAAGTTATCTCAGCTGTTACAGAGTCTGATTTGGGTCAGGATTACAAATATGACACTCAAAAAATTTTAGCACATTCCATTTTACCTTAAAAAAAAAAAAAAAAAAAGGTGGGACACATACGTCCCACTGATCATTTCTGGCACCGATTTACCTAAGACTTTTTAAAATAATTTCTTAAGTTATTCTAATTGTCATAGGGCCTAAACAAGTATATGATTCAAAAATTTGTAGTGCACACCATATTTAAAAAATAAAATACAATAAATAAATAAATAAAAAAAAACGAGAGAGCTGTCTCGCAGCTTCTATAATAGAAAATGCAGATAATAGTAAACCACATACCGTGTTATATTAGCGCAAATAATTGACAGAAAAACTGTTTTCTTTGAAATATGAGTACTAATATTGCAATATAAAGGCACTATAGGGCTACACAATGGTCACTGGGACACATGCGTCCCACTAATTGTAAATTCACTGCAAAAAAACTTTTGAAGTAAAATGCGTTTTAGAAGGCGTAATTGGTGCTTGTAAACTTCTAAGAAACATAAAATAGGAAATATACTTACTTCGGACATTTTCGGTAGCGAGAAAACGACGAAAACCGATTCAAGGCACAATAAACAATGGTTACGGCGCGAAAATTCACGCGGCAGCCCATATAAACAGTTACAGCCTTCTACACTGTAATAATTTCAGTGCCTCGATTTTTTTTTCCGCATTCTGAAGGGCCAACAACAGATGGCAGCAATATGCAGAATTACGCAACTCACCACCTTGTTGTACAAATGAGGTCTGAAGTTAGTGGGACGTATATGTCCCAACAACCACGAAAGGGTTAACAGATTCGGAACGCGGAATGGCAGTTGCAAGAAGACACACGGGACATTCCATTCCGGATGTAGTTACGAAATTTCGAGCGCCAGTGACAAGAGAGTGTCGAGGATAGCAAATTGCAGGCATCAGGCCTACCTCTCACCACAAACAACTCAGTCGCAGGCGGGCTGCACTTCGTACAATTATCAGTGTTAACAGGCAAGCAGCACTGCGTGAAATCTACGTGCGACGTACGGCGAACGCACCCGTCAGGACAGAGCGGCGCCATCTGTAGTCAATGGGCTGGCAGCAGGCGACCGAAGAGAATCGAGTGCCTCTGCTAATATGGCGACGTCACCAGCAGCGTCCTTCCTGGGATCGTGACCGTGACGTTCAGTCTCTAGACGACCGGAAAATCGTGACGGGGGCACACGAGTCCTGATCGGAGTTGGTAAGAGCAGGTGGCAGGAGTGTGGCTATACCATGCACTCAAGTGGGCTGGTTTTGGACTGGGTCCTCTGGTCCAGCTGAACTGATCACTGACTGTAAGCGGTTATGTCTGGCTGCATAGAGACCATCTGCGGCTGTACGTGGACATCACATTCATGGAACTTTTATGGGTGGTAGTGCGCCAAAAGTGTTCGCGATTGTTTTGAAGAACATACTGCACAGTTGCAGCGAATGATTTCGCCACCCAGATAACCTGAAATGAATTTGTGGGACATTATCGAGAATTGAAGACGAAATCCTACATCGGCAACACTTCGGCAATTATGGACGACTATAGAGGCTGCGTGGCTCAACCAATCCAGCAGAGGCACTTCCAACGGCTTGCTGAGTTCCTACCACGTCGAGCTGCTGCACTTCGCCGGTAAAAGGTAGTTGAGACACGGTAGTCTGCAGGATCAATCGACGTTTTGTCACTTCATTGGAGGTCGCGGGATGGGTCTCAAACAGCGAGAAAAGAAAAGCGTATTACCATGTTGCACACGTTACGAACATTCACTATACGAGGGAAAGTAAGTTTTCGCATTCCAGGCCAGGTCAATCTTACAAACTTTCAATAAAATGTAAAATGTAGCTTCATTGCCGAAAATTAGTCAAAATTTGGTACAAGAGAAATTACGTACAGAAAAATCAGAAGCATAAAATAATAACTGCTATGCAAAAATTGCCTTTGATACCATAAAATATACTCAAGTCTGAGTCGACCATAGCAAGAAACGTTCGCGAAAAATTTATAAATACAGATAACCGCAATACAAGTTAAAGTATCAGTTTTGCTCAAATGTTTGTAGGGCTTATGAGACATAACTACGGAGTCATCAGTCCCTAAATTTATAAACTACTTATGAACTAGCTTATAGTAAAGACGGCAGAAACATCCATGCCTGATGGCGGATTCGAACCTCCGACGGGGAACAGCCTCGCGCATCGTAGCATACCGCCTCAATGCGCTCGGCCGCTGCACCGCGGCATCAGTTTTTCTATTAAATATAAGGTGAGGCATTGAATTAAAATTTGTGCTGTGGCCGGGATTCGAACCCGGGACCTCCTACTTACTAGGTAGATGCTATAACCGTTTTTTACCAGATATTTGGTTAAGGATAGATTATGAATCATAAAGATGAACAAAACATGTGAGATGCATCTCCTGTAGCATTTCCTTTCTCCTTCTTTGACATTGGATGACGAAAGGAAATTTTTCTCTGTAACATGATGAACAAAAATGTTTCTCATAACTAAATAAAATTATAATAAGAATAATAATAAAAATATTCTGTGCTCATTCTTTTTTCTTCGTTTTCTCTTGACCGCTTATGAACTGGTTATTTCTGTTATAAAAGGAGTGTGGTCCGAATTCCGTTGCGGCATGCTGTTTCAGGGTTCTGTTGAGGCCATCACGGCTACCGTAGCGACCACGGGGCCCACGAAGTCCCCGTTTTCTTTTTATTTTATTATTATTATTATTATTATTATTTAATTCCGAACCGCTCAGCTAAAACAGCGTTGCAGCCAAAGCGACTACACGGATTGTCTTAAAGCACGTCTCCCTCCACACCGTATACTTTAATTTTGCCTAGTAAGTAGGAGGTCTCGGGTTTGAATCCCGGCCACAGCACAAATTTTAATTCAGTGCCTCTCCTTATGTTTAATACCTTTGGTATAAGGAAACAACGTTGTTTCAATGAATTGTATTATTTGTTGATAGTGTTTCTATTGTTGCTGCAGGTTTGTGAATAATGGACTGGAGCACTGATTTTGCGTCTCGTGTTCGATTCCCGCTACTTTTTAATTATAGTTTTTCGCTTAATATCATCCCTTTAAGTTTTAAACTTTTATTAATGAAATTTAAATTTAAATAAACATTTGAGCGCTCCTGGATGGTTACAACAGCGAGTTCAATGCTCCTGTTTTCAACCCAGCGAGTAGGTATGATTGGTTTCCATAAAAATTAACACAGAAAAGACTATTATTCAAAAACATGAATGAGGTATGCTTTACACTGAAGCATATTTCGAAAAAATATTCTTAACAAATGCTTTCATTGTTACCCTTAAGGTAATAGAATTTTGGCAGATAATTATTTGTCATAATTTTTGTATAGCTTCATCGAATTATGAAAAATAACTGTTTAAATGAGGTACATTAATTAAAGTAATTATAAGTACAGTGAATACATTAATTTTATATATAAAAACTGAAAATTTCATCTAATTTAAATTTCATAATTATTTTTTTGTTACATTTCAACGGAGAGTATAAAATGAAAACAAAACAAAAATCTGAAGTGGCGGAAATCGAACCCGGGCTGCAAAATTAGTAATCAGATCGCCTTTTCACTACGTCACGGTGACACTGCAATTCTTATTTAATCTCGCTTATAATGTGCTTTTCTGTATTTGGAAATTTTTCGCAAGCGTCTTTTCCTTTCCAATGGCCCACTCAGGCGAGATATTTTAGGAATATAAATGGTTCATCTGCATGTTTATACTTACAGTGTGTATAAAAACTATGTAAGACATCTCGCGACCTCTCCCGATTAGTGTGAGTCTTAGGGCTTAGTGCTTCAAAATGAAATGGGTCGTTGGTCTCGATGTGTAACAGGACGAGCTGGCTGAACCTGGCGAGGAAGCTTCCTCAGCTCCTGCGACGAGTGGTGCCGGAAAGGGGCGTCACCGCGAGACGCGCCCCCCAGTTTCGCGAGTCGTACGCAACACCTTTCCCAGAACCAACAAATGCCGCGGCGGACGACACCTCCGGGAGAAAGGTGGCGAGCGGAGGCGTAAAAACCCGCCGGCTGCGCTCAGATCTGCGATGAGTCGCGAGGAGAGCGCGGCCGCTCCGCAGGTAGGCCTATTTGTCTGGGTGTTAGTCACGCTGCGACACAAGTGCCCGCGACTCTTTCCCAACAGGTATATCGCCAGAAAACGTGGTTTCTTAATGCCACTCATTAAAATATTACGATTTCTAACAGACTACTATTTTCGGAAAACAAATGTATTCAGTTCTTTACCTTCCTGACATTGCATCAGTGGCCTTTCTATTTGTTTTCGACAGACCTGTGATGGCAACTGCGATCTTGCGACGTAGTAGCAGAAGCTCACGATCTTGCAAGTCACACAGTCATGTTGCGTCAACCTAAATTAAATGGTGAACAGGAAAATCGACATGCCAAATATAAAATGCCACCCACATAAAATACACTGCTGATGTCTCAGTTTTCTTATCCACCTAGCATCACAATGGCGACTGTGTGACTTGGGAGATTCTGAACTGTTAATACGGTAATGGTAGTACAGTTCTGCCTAAACTCGTTATAACTCAAAAAAATCTTGGACAAACTTGAAATCTCAGATAATTCATATTCATTTCCAGTTTATAGAACTGATAGAAATGTATCGTCTACATCTACACCTACATGAGATACCATGCAAATCACATTTAAGTGCCCGGCAGAGGGTTCATCGAACCACCATTGTGCTATTTATTTCCCATTCCATTCTCGAATAGCGCGCGGGAAGAAAGAACACCTGAATCTTTCCGTTCGAGCTCTGATTTCTCGTATTTTATTCTCATGATCGTTTCTATCTATGTAAGTGGGAGTCAACAATATATTTTCGCATTCGGAGAAGATGTTGGCGATTGGAAAATGCTCACGCCGCAGCGATAAGCGCCGTTGTTGTAATGATTCCCATCCCAGATCCTGCATCATTTCCGTAACGCTGTCTCCCCTGTATCGTGACAATAAAAAACGAGCTGCCCGTCTATTGACTCTTTCGTTGTCCTCCGTCAAACCCACCTGATAAGGATCCCACACTAGGCAGCAATACTCCAAAAAAGGACGGATACGCGTAGTGTATGTAGTTTCTTTAGTAGTTCTGTTGCATCTTTTAAGGGTTCTGCCAATAAAACTCAGTCTCGGGTTCGCCTTCCCACGACATTATCTACGTGTTCTTTCCAGTTTACATCTGAAGTAATAATAGGTATTTTGTGGAGTTTACGGCCTTCACTTTTGATTGATTTATCTTGTAAACAAAGTTTAACGGATTTATTTTCGTACTCATGTGGACGACTTCACACTTCTCATTATTTAGAGTCAATTGTAAACTGTACTAAGCTATTCACAACCTTGCATGTACAGTATACTGCCTCGTCCCCTACGCAGCTCAAAAGTTTTGAAAGTGTTGAAATTAAAGCTTGTTTCTTTTAAGAGTGAAGGTCCTCCTCATCAACACGCTGGGTCACACGTTTTTAAGCTGTAACAATGGATTTAACCATGAAGGCGGAGGAATTTTTATCGCAAGTGTCTCATTTATTGCGAGTAGTGTTAGGACAAATGTTTACCAGGATTTTAATGAAAACATAAAAGTTAACACATGCTGCCCTAGAAGATTTGCAGTTTTTTTTTTTTTTTTTTTTTTTTTTTTTTTTTTTTTTTTTTTTTTTTTTTGTTAGACAAGTCAGTCTAAAATAATGCCGTGCATTTACTCGAAGATTTATTAATGTACTTTCTTGGCATTATAAATCCAAAAGTCCATCCAAATGTACACGTATATACAAGGTGTTACAAAAAGGTACGGCCAAACTTTCAGGAAACATTCCTCACACACAAAGAAAGAAAATATGTTATGTGGACATGTGTCCGGAAACGCTTAATTTCCATGTTAGAGCTCATTTTAGTATTTCTCTTTAAATGTAAATTGAAATAATTCGTGCAGACAGTTGTCAAAATACCCTATTGTTTCGTTAGTATGTACTGTACTTCTTCGATTCACCGCCAGTTGGCCCAATTGAAGGAAGGTAATGTTGACTTCAGTGCTTGTGTTGACAAGCGACTCATTGGTCTACAGTACTGTACTAGCATCAAGCACATCAGTACGTAGCATCAACTGGTTAGTGTTCATCACGAACGTGGTTTTGCAGTCAGTGCAATGTTTACAAATGCGGAGTTGGCAGATGCCCATTTGATGTATGGATTAGCTCAACAACAGATTCGGTGACCGATGGATTGGTAGAGCCGGACCAATTCCATGGCCTCCACGCTCTCCTGACCTCAAACCTCTTGACTTTCATTTATGGAGACATTTGAAAGCTCTTGTCCACGCAACCCCGGTACCAAATGTAGAGACTCTTCCTGCTCGAATTGTGGACGGCTGTGATACAATACGCCATTCTCCAGGGCTGCATCAGCGCATCAGGGATTCCATGCGACGGAGGTGGATGCATGTATCCTCGCTAACGGAGGACATTTTGAACATTTCCTGTAACAAAGTGTTTGAAGTCTCGCTGGTACGTTCTGTTGCTGTGTGTTTCCATTCCATGATTAATGTGATTTGAAGAGAAGTAATAAAATGAGCTCTTACATGGAAATTAAGCGTTTCCGGACACATGTCGACATAACATATTTTCTTTCTTTGTGTGTGAGGAATGTTTCCTGAAAGTTTGGCCGTACCTTTTTGTAACATCCTGTATAAGTACTCAGCAAACTTAAGAATAAAATTTTTGCAGAATGCTTATCGTTTAAAGATTTTGACACAGTTTCAACTCAGAAACAACATTTTTATAGAAAGTCTGACAGGCTGAGCTGGCTTGCAATCCGGAACCGAACATTTCCCCGTATAGTATACGCTCATATCGTGTAACATCAAAATACCCTACATTACATGTTAGATACTTGTGTCTGAAAGTTGCTGTATTCTGTAAGGGATTTCAGTGTTGCAATACCATGGTCGTCAAGAAGTAGTAAATTGACGTAATTGCATCCCAATGAAACGGTTTCGTTTAAACACTTAAACGGTAGTGGACCTTCTGACAAAAGTGTGACTTCTTCTCGTTCCAGATATCTCGAAAGACGTCGACATTTTTGCGCTAACTGTGCATGTGTGTGAAGAAATTGCGGCCCAAATATCTTACTGCGGAACTAATCATAAGTGCTTTTAAGAACTACGCTAAAGAGATTTTCATAGTTAGCGTCTAATACTCAAAACTGATGTTCGCAGGCTCACGTTCATAAGTTGCTCATTACAGTGAAAATATGTTTTTGTAATTAACAAAACTAGTCAGTAGCCGGGTGGCGCAGTGGTTAGCACACTGGACTTGCATTTGAGAGAACGGAGGTTCAAATCTGCCTACGGCCATCGGGATTAACGTTTTCTATGAATTTCCTAAATAATTTTTAGCAAATGGCATGATGATATCTTTGAAACGGATAATTTTCTTCTTCATTCGTAACAAAACAATCAGAGTTTTGGCTCCGTCTATAATAACTACGTTGTCGACGGAACATTAAATTCAAATTTTACTTCCTTGTTTATAACAAATGAGTGTTTGAAAATATTTTTTTCCTCGAGCATAGATTTCATTTGTCTTGTATAGTTTGAAGAACGATCCTATACAATATTGCTACAAAATTAAAGAACAATTTTTGGAAGCAGTTAATTTCAAGAAATACCTGGGAGCCATTTGTTGTGGAATGACCAGATAAAAGTAATCATTGGTAAGGCAAGGTAGTTGCTAGACAGGTTCACTGGAAGAATTCTGAGGAAGTGTAGACCATGAACAAAGGAAGCTGCTTACAAAAAAATTCGACCAACATTTGAGTATTGCTCGTCATTGTGGGACCTTGCAAGATAGTGTTGGTGGAAGATATAGAGAAGACGCAGATAGGGGCTGCGCGGTTCGTTGCAGGCGCATTTAGTAAACGCGGAAGCGTCGCGGAATAAACGGTCAAGAGAGGTGTTCTGCACTAAGGTAGGGGCTACTGTTAAACTTTCGGGAGCGTGCTTTTCTATAAGTCAGCTAATAAAAACTTGTACCAATGTATTTCTGGAGGAAAGACCATAATTATAAAATTGGGGAGTTATAACCCATACGGAAGTTTATCTGCAGTCTCTTTTTTTTCTTTTCTTTTGTTTTCTTTTTCCTCACGAGTGAGATGGAAGGAAATGACAGTGGTTCATAAAGTACTCTCAGTCTGTCATATATTGATTTTACTGTTGGAATTGTTGAGAGGCTGTGTGAGCCACAGAGACGCACTCCAGGCTGAGAAATAGAGACCACTGCAGATAACAGGCTAAGACAGACACGTATATCTTACGGGATGTAGGCACTAAAGAAATCTCCTAGCGAACTGCTGATGCCCTCAGCCACTGTCCCAGGGTGGCGGTTACCTTTCGGAGAAAATGGGCGTAACTTCATATAGCGTCTAGACGCTGTTGTAAGACGTTACATTAGTACTTGGTGGCCAACAGCCACGTTTTAATGTACGTAGCAAAGTTGATACCAGTCACTTGGGAACAGCAACGTCAGTGGTTTCACAAGGCTAGAGTGAGAGGTGAAGAAGAAAAACTGTAAGTTAGCAGCTCCCCTAAGGCGTGGCCTAAGGTGGAGCCTAAGGCGTGGCCAAATGACGTAAAACATTGTTGTTGTTGCCCACATTGGGTAGCGTCGTGATGTTTTCCTTTCAGCTGAACAATGTTGCTACCAAGTATGGATTTTGTTAGTGCACAAACAAGCCACCTCCCCACCCGGAAAATGGCAGAAGGGACAGGGCTGATACGTGGTTCGCTAGAGGACTCTAAGAGAGGGCAAGCCACAATTTAGACTGGTTGAAGCAAGCAGCGGCCAATAGGAAATTGTTAACTGTCGGAAAGTGGGGAAGAGAAGTGGGCCCACACCGGCCGTTAAAACCCCCGGTTTTTTTATCAAGAGGGGAGTTCTCAGTCAGACGAGTCGGACGCCAGCCCGTGACTATCGCCGTCGGCCTCGGGGTGCTCCACGACAGTCTGCTTCTCGCGAGGAGTGCGTCTGTGTATGGAATGCTGCAAGGGAACGTAATTACTGGCTTTCGTTGTGGCAACCGATTTATACTTCTTGTTTTTTAAATAACTAACCCCAATGTATTAGACTTAGTATGGGAAGCAATAAATTTAATGCCATGTACCTAAGAGTTCCATAAAGTTTCCTACACAAGTATCCTCTCGAGTCCCGAAATCCGCATTTCTAGTAGATGCCTGTACTGTCTCTCTGCAGTCAATCCTTTGCGCTTGGGATATGCAGACTGACCTTGCTACCTCTTCCCTCTTTCCTATGTAGGACACAAGTCTCGCACCGGGAGGTGGTCCGAAGAGCTGTTGACTTGAAGGCCTGGTTATCTCTACGTATGTCAGTAGGTTTACAGGGCTATCAGGTTAACGTATAGCAACTTCGTGGTCTGAGCGCCAAATATGGCCTACAACAGGTGTCGGAGAGAGCTGCGGTCGCAAACTGAATGGAACAGCTGGTGCCGTGTGCTGTAGAGCGCCGTTTACGAGCGCGCTACTGGAACGCTGAACGGAGCAGCGGGCGCGCTTGCGATGAGGAACACGTGCCGTGTGAGGCCGCGCCGGGTTTGGGACGGAGCCGGCGCCGCGCGCACGTGCCCGCACACAAGCGCAGCCTGGGGCCTGGGGCGTGGCACTGGTGGGCGGCGAAGCCCGCATGCGCAGCAGGTGCCACCTCACCACCTGTCACAGGGTGAATGGCAGCCCACCACTGCTAACAACACAAACCTGACTGGTCACAAACACTACCTTCCGGTTGAGGCAACCAACACGCCACTTAACTTCGGGAATGGTGTTGACTCTAAACTGGAAACGGTTAATAAAAAAGGTCAAATGTTTGTAATTCTATGGGACCAAACTACGTTGGTCATCAGTCCCTAGTCTTACAAACTACTTACACTAACATAAACTAACTTGTGGACAACACACACATCCATGCCCGAGGGAGGATTCGAACCTCCGACGCTCCAGACCGCTCGGATACTCCCGCGCGGCGAAACGGTTTCATGTGAGAGTGCATCGTTGTGCTGATTCAATCAATAATCGCCTCAGCTGTATGCAAATCCCAATACTGTGTTCATATCCATTCCCTTTCGTAAGTGCAAAAAGTAGATCACAGTAACATCCGTACTCGCACTTGAACGAAATGGACAAAGTCTTGGAAGAAGGATGTAAGATGAAGATTAAAAAGAACACAACAACCTCAATGGACTGTCGTCGAATTAAATCGGACGATGTTGGGGAATCAAGCTAGAAAACGTGACAGCATTAGTAGTGAGCTTCTTGATGCTGTCGCGTCGTTCAGATATCAAGGCGTAACATTGCAGAGCGATATGAAATGGAACGAACATGTAAGGACAGTTGTGAGTAAGGCGGACAGCCGACTTCGGTTTATTGGGAGAATTTTGGGAAGATGAACTTCACCTGTAAAGGAGACCGCGTATAAAACGCTTGTACGACCACGTCTTGAGTATTGCTCAAGTGTTTGGGACCCGCAACAGATCAGTTTAAAGGAAGACATAGAGGCAGTTCAGAGGCGAGCAGCTAGGTTTGTTACTGGTAGGTTCGACCAATGCGCGAGTGTCACGGAAATGCTCCGGCAACTCAATTGGGGATAGCTGGAGGAAAGACGACGTTCTTATTGTGAATTTCTGTTGAGGAAATTTAGAGGGCCGGAATTTGAAGCTAAGTGTAGTACGATCTTGCTGCCGCCTACTTACATTTCGCGTAAAGATCACAAAGACAAGATAAGAGAAATTAGGGCTCGTACGGAGGCATATAGGCGTTCTGTTTTTCCTCGTTCTGTTTGGGAGTGGAATAGGAAAGGAAATGCCTAGTAGTAGTACAGTGTACCCTCCGCCACACACCTTACGGTGAATTGCGGAGTATGTATGTAGATGTAGAAGTAGGAGATGAGTTTTGTTATATGGAGCGTAAAATGATGTGTAATACCGAAGTAGAGTGTGTGGAATCGCGTATCGTGGAGCAACCAAAGGCTGCTACACCAGAGTCGACAGGTACGAAGGAATGACGATATTTGGCGCTTGCTAGAATCCAGCGAGACGGCGCACTTCACCAATTCAATCGCCTATGCGAAATCTGATTGGCTGAAGCATAACAGACGGTAAATACGGCCTGCAGATTGTGACGCCTGTTCATAGAAGCTCCACCGTGTTCATCTGGATTGCGACGTGTTCATCCAGTGCGTGCCTGAGTCAGCAGTGCAAAACCCAGCAGACAGGCTTCCCCGATTTAGGACAAAGTGTCACGCTGCGCAGAAGTATTTCTAACAAGGAAAGTATTTGGGCTCGAACAAACACATATACACCAAAATCGTATGAGATATAATGCAAAGATCCATTATTGCACTAGTGATACTCCTGAATCTGCAAAACTCTGCAGTCGTCCGTTAGAGGCCTCTGCGTGTGCCTTGCCACATTGCACTTTGACCTGTCGGTTCGCCAGTAGGGGCAGTGCAGTGTGTGCCTCCGAAGTTGCGTTTTGTGACGTTATTTGTGTGGTGAAGCGTCAGATGGGGCGGCGATTGGTAATCAGTCCTGCTAATGTATTGCGATTGGTTGAGATGAAGTTACGAAGAACCCTTCTTCGAAAAGATGGTATTAGTGTAGAAGATGAATCATTTGCATGCTTTCTCGTATCTGTTATGGTACAGAAATATGAGCATAAGTTAGATACTGTGGTAACACTAACACATAATGATGATAATAGGGATGATAATGACGAACAACTCATTGCAAGCGGTAGTGCTACGGTAAGTGCGGGAAGAGGCTACGCCGTGTTCATGTGGATTGCGACGTGTTCATCCACTGCGTGTCTCGAGTCAGCAGTGCAAAACCCAGCAGGCAGGCTTCCCCGATTTAGGACAAAGTGTCTCGCTGCGCAGAAGTATGTTTATATCGTTGTCACGGACAGCAAAATAAACTTTGACGGTGAACTCACGATACCCGAACTTTACGTGTACCAGTCATCAATGTACTTGTATAACACACAGTTGCGTATACCTGTAATTAATTTTTCATCTGTTATTAGAATTGTCGAATCCTGTTCAAGTATCCCTCTGCAGTCTTACCATATAAAATCACCACAACAGATGCAAAATAACAGTGGCAAGGAAAGGAGAGAAACTCAGTATCCAACATAAATTTGAACAGCCTGTGCAGTGTCCGTGTTTATCGATGGAAGTACATACATGCCTGAAGGAACGGACACTGCGGCGAGCACACCTTTCAGATTAATTATGACAAATGTATTCACAATTGAGGATATGGTTCAGGATCAATTCGAAGGACATCATCCGGCAAGAAATCTAAACAGGACAGAAAAAGCATCGAATCTTTACACGCAAGTTCGGAACCTACTCTGGGACAAAAAAGTACGCCAAGCAGCAAAGTGAACCTCGTATCACACTTACTTTGTTCCAATCCTTATGTATGGTACGGAAACTTGTGCGTTGTTAAAAAGGATTACAGCAGAATCCAAGCAACAGAAATGAGGTTTATCAGGACTATGAATAAAAGTACCAGGAGAGACAAGATGAGACATGAAGTACATAGAGGAACAGCTGGTATCAGGGGTTCCTATTGCCAACATTCTGGGGAAACGAAGACTACAGTGGTATGGCCATGTAATGAGAGTGGATAGCACAAGAACAGCTAAGAAATACTTCAGAACGGAAGTGGGAGGAAGAAGAGCAAGAGGAAGGCCAAGGAGACGATGGATAGAGGCAGTACAGTTAGACGTAAAGAAGTAGTTTTAACTGGGATGATGTCCAAGACCAAATCCTATATCAAGATCGGAAGAGACGGTGAGTGCTTGTTAACCACATCCAAAAAAACTGATATGGAAAATAATGATGATGATCAACTGTGTGACGTAATTGTGACCTGTGAAAACTTGTGAAGGAAAATTCAAAGCCAGATTTCTCACTTTTTGCGACCGGTCCAATTTGGGTCGTTCCGGAAGACGTGCACGGATAGCATAATTATTAACGCGACCGCTCGCGAAAAGCGGAATATCTGGATTAGAATTTTCCTTCACAAGTTTTTACACGTAAACGATATTAGCAACTGCGAAGACACTTGTAAAAATAATTGGGATGTTCTACCTGAAGGCATCAAAAATATTTGTAAAGATTATGGGACTTAAACTGCGGGGTTATCAGTCCCTAATCTTACAAACTACTTATCAACTAACTTACACTAAAAACAACACAAACATCCATGGTCGAGGGAGGATTCGAACCTCCGACGCGGGAGACAGCGCGATCCCTACCGGGCGTTCCAGACCCCTCTGCTACTCCCGCGCGACTGAAGGCATCTGTCCGGAGTGTAGCGTGTAGAGGGAAACGTGGACAATAAGCAGTTCATGCAAGACTGAATCAAAGCGTTTGACATGCAGTGGCATCGAAGAAGGGTAAATAATGATGGGTATATCGCGTAACTAATGAGGAAGTACTGAGCGCAACTGGGGAGACGAGAAATCTGTGGCATAACTCCACCGGCCGACCGCAGTGGCCGAGCGGTCTGCGGCGCGCCAGTCACAGTCTGCACGTCTGCTACGGTCGGGGTTCGAATCCCCCCCTCGGGCATGGATGTTTGTGTCGTCTTTAGTATAAGGTAGTTCATAAGTAGTTTGTAAGTTTAGGGACTGATGACCCCGCAGTCCCTTAAGCGTAACAAACGTTCCAACATTTGAACTCCACCGAAAGAACGGATCGGTCAGTAGAATACATTATACGACATCGAGGAATCGACAGCATAGTATTGCAGGAAAGCGAAAGAGGTAAAAACGTAGCGGGAGACGAAGAGAAGGCTGCAGTAAGCACTTTGAAACGGCTATGGGTTGCAGTTGTTATGCGGAGATTAAGAGGCTTACAGAGATTAGAAAAGTGTGAAGAGCCGCATCAAACCTGTCTCTTGACTGAAGATCACAACACAATAGTCATGTCTCTGCAGAAACTGCGTAGCGAGCAGCTTATTTGAAGCTGAGAATCGTATTTCAATCATGACATAACAAATTGGAGAAACAAAGAGTTAGAACCACGACAGAAACACGTAAGATATTTTGTTTGTAATTATCCTTTTCCGACGTTCATTCAGTAGTGCGAAAATGGGGATTATTTAAACCAGAGGTATGGCTTTGTGTTGTACTTTTTGGCCCACTTTAGGTTACGGTAATAACACTAAAAGTGGGCCTTTGCGATCGTCTTTTGACAGCTCAAAATTTAAATGAAAATAACGGCTTAACTATTCATCTGACACGAAAATTGAATAACCGAATTTGTAGAGGAGAAAATTCTCTACAACTTTGCTCTGTTATGTTTTTTTTCATATCTCGTAGCATTTCAAAGATATTTGCAAAAATAACGGCGATTTTGGGATGTCTGTCCGTCTGTCTGTCTGTCTGTCCGTAACGTGTTCCCTATTTTTAAGACGAACCATCCAATCGATCAGCACCAAATTTTACAGACATGATCGTCGGCCGCCAGAGACCAGAACCTCCCCTTTTCAAATTTTTAGGACAAAAAATACGGTAGTAATACCAAAAAAAGCCGTTGGTAATATAATTGTAATTGCAAACGAACCGTTCATCTGACACGAAAATTGAATAACCTAATTTGTAGAGGAGAAAATTCTCTACAACTTAGCTCCCTTATGCTTTTTTTTTCACATCTCGTATCGTTTGAGACATATTTGCAAAAATAACGGAGATTTGACACCCTCCATTGAATTGACGAAAACCAGCCGTTCGGAAATGTCACGTGACATTTCTCGCCCAGAACTCTCTCTGGCATACGCCATCTTGCGTTGCGTATTTGATGATTTTCTTATCGTAACTCACACGTTGTCATCTCAAAACAATGGCGCACTGAAGAATTAACAAGAACACGTCGTACTTCGTACGATAAATGATAATCTAAAGTCTACAAATGTCATACTAGCATCAGTTAACAACGGCCATCAATGTAGCGTAGTGGGCAAGGCGTTTGACTATGACGCTAAAGGTAAGTGGTTCGGAACCCGCCCCTATATAATTTTTTTTCTTAAAAGGGTTTCAGACACTCGTATTAATTAATTTTTTATTATTTAAATTATTATTTTGGTCGAAAATGTTCGCTAAAACTTATAAAACTACAAATGTAAAGTGGGCCGTAAAACACGTCAGTGCGATTTTTTGCATATCGATTGGCCTGGCTTTAGCGTTGAGTGCCTCGGCCAGAGCGTGCTGCACTTGCCGTCCTCGGAGCACAGCGTTGTAAACGTGCCATGTACAGCGGAGTCGGCAGCCGGCAGGTTTTACGGCCAGTCCGCGGTTCGCGCCCCGAGCGTCGGCGGCGGCCTTCTGGCTGACTGCGGCAGTCTCTCACCAGACGTAACTGCCGCCGCTGATAAACGGCGTGGTCTGAGCCTCACTGTCGCAGCCCACACGCGTGTGCGCGGCGCCTGCCACTGGCCGTGAACGAAGGCCACCCATATCCAACACATTCTCCTCGCAGGGAAAAGACGTATACGCCGTAAATACTGGCGCTTCGGTAAAATCGAAATTGCTCGTACCTCGCCATAGGAAGAGGAGAATTTAACTACACGTGAATGCAGGTATGACGGTGCTACCTGCTTGTCAGGTGTTATTTTTGCAATGGCTGATATCGAAACAAACACGCAGAATTTATGTGTAATGGTGTTAAAAAGTGGCCATCGTGAAATGAGTCACCAATAGACGGACAAATTAATGCAGTCTCAAAAGGCTACTGGAAGCTTAACGCATCATAGAGAATGGAAAACAGAAAAATTAGTAGTAACGAAAATTTTTGAATACTCCTTACATGTTTTACGGTTTCAACATTTACTGCCATTGTTGAGGGTAAAAGGACTTTGTGATGCTATCAGTTGGCTTCCGTAAGACGCTCAAGGAAGATGGCAATTTTTGCATTACTCAGTGTGATGTGCTTAATGGTAAGCAGAAATCGCTCCGAAGTAATACAGACATATAGGTTATCAGCGATACACTAAAAAGTAAAATAAAGAAATAGAACAACTGGGGTATCATAGCGGAAGCTTAGTCAGGTGTTGTTCAGTAAACGTAATATTTAGTATCATAACACAATGCAGATAGCTCTACATTTTGTCAATTATTTTTATGTAAACGTTTATGTACATGTAACTGTAGCCTCGAAATTCTCCTCATTTAATTATAATGATGTATTACTGGCAATTTGTGGAGTCACTTTTATTTCCGTATTGTCATTATTTTCAAATGTCGTATTTTTTTGATTTCTATTATATCTGATCAACTTTGTCTTTCAAGAGATGTCATGAAAATAAACTCTTTTTTTTTTGTAATCATAATTGAACTTTGTATTGTAACTTTTTATTTTTGATCTATATTGGTTGTATGTACATACAGCTGCTAATACAAAATATTGTCAACAGATTTTTTCCGTCATAGTACACGTGTGGTAAAAGATGTTTTATTCTTGATTATTTATCAGGGTATTCACTAGAACTATGTAGCAAAATTCCTTTCACGCACAAGAATTTTACGTCATTACTAGTGGGCACGAAATAATTCAATGAAAAAATCTGAAAATTTGTGCCCAGCCAGGATTCAACCTCGAGTCGTCCTGCTTACTAGACAGTGGCGCTCGAGCACTAACCCACCGCGGACACAGCCATCACCACGGCCGCGCGAGGTACCAGACACGCCTCCCGTGAGACACAAACACTCAACTTAGCCACACACTGCTGATATAGCGCTCCTGCTCATTATCACTCAGCATTTGGTTGCATTCCGCCGATCGCGTAAGAGTTAGGGTCTAGTGTGCATCCCCACTGAAGCAAACATCATAGGCCGTCATCGCCTGATTATATAAGTTACGTAAGTGGTGTCTGTTAAGTCCGAAAGAACAGGCTACTTTATTCATTTGAAAGTTTATAGGTGGGTACATGTTGAAAGTAGCGAAATTTTAAGACTTAAGTGTATATTGTACCTATGAATACAGAGGCCGTTCGCCGTCGGGGGTTCGAGTCCCCCCTAGGGCACAGGAGTATGTGTTGTCCTTAGGTTAGTTTTAGTTTAAGTAGTTTGTAGGCTAGGGACTAATAACCACGCAGTGAAGTCCCATAGATTTACAAACATTTGAATATAGTTTTCCCATAAAGAATGAAGCGCCTAAAAAAAAGAATTAACATGACAGACAGCTTTGAAAAAATCTGATGAACTTGTCATTACATTTACATTTTTGATAAAAGAACTAATCGGAATGCGCCGTAAACAACAATTTTGACTTGATGTTGTATTTTGGTCTTTGGTTTATTTTCACACAGTCCAGTGCCAGTACGTGTTAACAGGTGTTTTGTTGGGATCCTGCGGCCACCTCTGTCTATTCACTATTCACTGTAGCAATCTCTTTTCGCAAGAGAACAAACTTAAGGAACGGTAGACTGTGACGTATGTGGCCGCGCGGGAATGGCAGTGCGCTCTAAGGCGTCTTGCTGCGGATTGCGCGGCTGCTCCCCGTGGTCAGTTAGAGTCCTTCATCGGACATGTGTGTGTGTGTATGTGTGTGTGTGAGTGTGTGTGTGTGTGTGTCTGTGTGCATGCGTGCGTGTGTTTGCGTGTGTAGTTTGTAAGTCTAGCGACTGATGACTACTGTATTTTGGCCCCATAGTTTTATAAACATTTGAACTTTTTTTTTTAGGTGTATGCTGATGGATAATAAAGACCAGCTTACCTTTGAGCATTCCTTTAGGACGTTGGCCCGTTAACATGCGGACCATCGCCAGTAATCGCAGTGCATAAGGGATATTACAGTGGATGTCTATTTTTGGCAAACTTGTCATCCGCGGTGGAGTAGCCGAGCGGTCTAAGGCGCCTCCTGCGGAACGCGCGGTTGCTCGCCGTCGGAAGTTCGAGTCCTCCCTGGGGCATGGGTGTGTGTGTCTTGTCCTTAGGTTAGTTTTCCTTAGTTTAAGTAGTTTGTAAACTACGTACATATGACCACGCAGTTTGGTGCGATAGATTTACAAACATTTGAACAAACAAACTTGTCAGTTGATTCTTTGTCCTTTTTGCCGTCTTGGCGTGGTATCAACGGGAAGCATAAAATGTCAGAGGATGTTCTGGGCCGGATACCAATAGTTTTCGAAGCAGCTTTTTTAAAGAGAAAATAAAAGAAGTTCATATGTTTGTTAAGCTTATGGGACTTAACTGCGAAGTCATAAGTCCCTAAATTTAGAAACTACTTATTAACTAACTTATACTAAAGACGGCACAAACATCCATGCCCGAGGGAGGATTAGAACCTCCGACGGGGAACGGGCTCGCGCATCGGAACATAGGCCTCAATACGCTCGGCCACTCCGCCGCAACTTTGTAAAGACAACATAGCTCTTTTCGAAACCTTATATATGACACCGTCGACTTTTAGATGTTGTGTGTATAGTGAAGGGCGTCATAACCTAGCAGATTGCAAGATGGATGTGAGGAGGGGGGAGGGGGGAAGAGGGGGACAGGCAGGACGAGAAAGAGAATGAGGAAACTAAGAAATAATGGACAAAGCAGGAAAATTGTTTTATGTCAAGAAAAGTAATAAGAAAGTAAAATGAATTTTAGAACTCACTAAAATTTAAAGAAATTTAGTTAAAACATTAGCTCCTCAGATTTTTTGTATATTCTTGCAACAGTTTATTAATATCTTTGAGTTTGTAGGGTTAGGGGGGGGGGTCTGTTAGACTTCCCCTCCCTCTCCACAACGTGCCCTCCTTTGGCGACAACGTTGTGTACAGGGTACCTTGTAACGTGGCAGCTAACTCCGCAGTTAGCACGGGCATCTGTGTGACTAGCAAGAAAGGGCGGTCTTGCCTATCGAACTCGGCACAGAATGAGGCTTCGCAGATGTGCCTGGTATTTTCGAGTCATTGGTAAACAGTTTGTGCCAATCGTGCAAAAAGAGAGATTACAAAGTTGATTTCTTCTCGATGCATATGCCCTTACTTTGAATTGCTACCGCTGCTCCTCAGTTTAATTAAGAGCATAGAGAATGTTTATATATTTTGTATTCATTTATACATAATTATACGTATGTATAATCCTCTCGCAAGACACTAACCTCCGCAGGCTCTTATCTGAATCGTAATCTCCACTTTATTTTCCAGAAATGTAGGCCTATGTTTCTAATCACAACGACTGTTCTGTTTCAGACGAAAACTATTCTGTCATTGTCGAGTATGTGGAGAGAAATCTGTGTGAGCGAAACTGTCTGGAAGGTAAAAAAAGAACTGTATTGAAATACTGGTTGTTTACACGCAGCTAAGAATTATTGCAATGGACCGTAAAAATCGTGTGACGTGCAGTATAAGGAAACGTGATATACCACGAAATGTCAAATGTTGCAAACGCACATAACTGCGCATGTAGATATAAAATGACAGAACTACAGCTGTAAAACATTTTATTTCAAAAACACGTATATTTACTGTCACTCTCAATATTGTGTGCTAGGGAAGTCAAGGCCGGGGTGTGGTCAGAGAATTGGTAAAAAAAAAAAAAAAATACGTGTGAGGCTATGGATTTTACTAGCAGAAAATAATTTAAATGAGAGAGAGAGAGATATTGGTGGTGGGGCACTTTCCCACCGGCCGCAAAGCTTGAGTAGAAGTCCGATTCTAGTGGATCCGAAAACGGAAGTGTCAACAAGTCGGAGGCCGTGGATGAAGAGAGCCATCAGCCTGGTAGGTTCCGGCACAGCGGACCCCACGTGCTCCTCAATGGGCGACCTGCTTCTGCCGACAGGTGTGCGAAACCTGCTGGCACGGGTCGGGGGCGTGCGGGCGGAATCTTCCACCGCCGCGCACGCGACACAACCTCGCTTCGTCTGAGCCGAGGCGAGCTCAGAAAAATAAACCTACGCTTCCGTTCAGGCGTCGCCCCTCCTTTACGGTTACAACGCCCCATGCGAATTTTCTATTGATGGAAAGTACTGGAATTCTTCCACTGTGAGCTGTCTGTTGTTTCTTGTCGCTTTTCTTTCACTTCTTCAACGAACTGAAATCATGTTTCTTTTCCTGCAGATTTGTTCCTGAGAATGTGATGATACATGTGGTGGGTGGAATGGCATAATTTGTCTGGCAGTTTTAGAGTCATTCAAAGAAAGTCTACACCAGGTAGTGCGTAAGTATCCGGGCCCTGTAATATTAGTCGGGGGAGACTTCAACCCGAAGAGTATAGATTGGGATCTCTGTAGTTACATTTCAGGCGGTGCAGACAAGCAGTCTTGCGAGCTACTTTTGGATACATTCTCCGAAAACTGTCTTCAGCAGTTACAGCGGCAACCCACGAACAATGGAAATATTTTAGACCTTATTGCTACGAACAGGCCTAATCTTATTAACGATGTCTGTTTAGAGACAGGAATTAGTGATCATGATATTGTCATAGCGTCGATGGTGACCAAAGTTCATAAACCAATCAAGAAGGCTAGGAGCGTGTTTTTGTTGGGAAGAGCCGATAAACATATGTTAGGATCGCACTTAGAAAATGAATGGGCATCGTTTAGTTCCGGTACTATGGATGTAGACAAATTGTGGACTAGATTTAAACGCATTGTGCATAAAGGGTTAGATAAATATGTGCCTGTAAAGTCTATTAAGGGTTTGAAAAGATCAACCGTGGAATAATAATAATGTTAGAAAGCTACTGAGCAAGCAAAGACTGTTGCACTCTCGATTCAAAAAAGAACACGCAAATGATGACAGGCAAAAGTTAGTGGAGATTCGTGCGTCTATAAAAAGATCGATGCGCGGAGCATACAATAATTACCACAGCCGTACCTCAGCAAAAAATCTTTCCGAGAACCGGATAAATTCTGGTCCTATGTAAAATCGATAAACGGGTCAAAACCCACTATCCAGTCACTCGTTGATCATTTCGGGGCAGTAATAGAAGAAAGAAAACGGAAAGCTGAAGTTCTAAATTTAACCTTTAAGAAATATTTCACGCAGGAGGACCACACAAATGTACCATCATTTGATCAACATACTAATTCCGAAATGAAGGACATAGTAATAGGTTTTTTCCGGTGTAGAGAAGCAGCTAAGAGAGCTAAATACGAAAATGTCTCCTGGTCCGGACGGAATACCAGTTCGGTTTTACAAAGAGTGTTCTGCAGCATTGGCCCCTTACTTAGCTTGCATTTATCGCGAATCTTTAATTCAGCGCAAAGTTCCTAGTGATTGAAAAAAAAAGCGCAGGTGACCCGTTTATAAAAAAAGAAATTACCCACATTAATTACAGGCTAATATTGTTGACATCAGTTTCCTGTAGGATTTTGGAGCATATTCTCAGTTCGAATATAGTAAATTTCCTTGAGACGGGAAAGCTTCTTTCTATGAATCAGGGTTTTTGAAACGTCGTTCATGTGAAACTCAGCTTGCCCTTTTTTCACAGGACATCTTGCGAGCCATGGATGAAGGGCAACAGACGGATTATGTTTTTCTGGACTTCAAAAAGGCGTTTGACGCATGCCACACTGCAGACTGCTAACGAAGATACGAGCTTATGGAATAGTTTCACAGATTTGTGACGGGCTGGAAGACTTCCTAAGTAATAGAACGCAGTACGTTGTTCTCGACGGCGATTGTTCATCAGAGACGAGTGTATCGTCTGGCGTGCCCCAGGGGAGAGTGATGGGACCGCTATTATTTTCTATCTATATAAATGATCTGATGGACAGAGTAAGTTGTAATTTGCGGCTGTTTGCTGATGATGCTGTGGTGTATGGGAGGGTGTCATCTTTAACTGACTGTATTAGCATACAGGATGACTGAGACAAAATTTCTAGTTGGTGTGAAGAATGGCAGCTAGCTCTCAATGTAGAAAAATGTAAGGTGATGCGCATGAGGAGGAAAAACAATCCCACAATGTTCGAATACAGCATTAGTAGTGAACTTCTTGATGCAGTCGCGTCGTTCAAATATCTAGTCGTAACATTGCAGAGCGATGTGAAATGGAACGAACATGTAAGGACAGTTGTAAGTAAGGCGGACAGCCGACTTCGGTTTATTGGGAGAATTTTGAGAAGATGTACTTCACCTGTAAAGGAGACCGCGTATAAAACGCTTGTACGACCACGTCTTGAGTATTACTCAAGTGTTTGGGACCCGCAGCAGATCAATTTAAAGGAAGTTCAGAGGCGATCAGCTAGGTTTGTTACTGGTAGGTTAGACCAATGCCCGAGTGTCACGGAAATGCTCCGGGAACTCAAATGGGGATCGCTGGAGGAAAGACGACGCTCTTATCGTGAATTTCTATTGAGGAAATTTAGAGGGCCGGAATATGAAGCTGAGTGTGGTGCGAACTTTCTGCCGCCTACTTATATTTCGCGTAGTGATCACAAAGACAAGATAAGAGAAATTTGTAGTGGTACAGAGTACCCTCCGCCACGCACCTTGCGGTGGATTGAGGAGTATGTATGTAGATGTAGATAGCTAATTTTCATTTAATTTCCTAATTTATTTGTCTTGAATTTATTTTTCTAATTCCATGTTTCTACTCTAAAATACAAACAGTAGTACATGTGAATCTCTTTGGTATAATATGTTTCAATATCCTTCCTTTGTCATTCAAAGAATTTTCATCCGTCTAATCAATAGATGACTTAGCAGTTGTTTTATGTTACCCGAACTGAATGGATGTGATACCTGATCCTAACTATAGTATCATTTCAGATCTTGCTGGTTTGATTTGTTCAGTGAACGGCAAAATACAATTGTTTCGTGCGATGAAGTATTCTTCATTTGCGATCCTTTAATATGTCGAGTAAACTTTTATGTGAGAAACCAGCCCTATGACCGCTGAGATAGCTCAGTTACGTAAACTTTCTTTGCTACGCTTATATCACTGTTATCAGACATTTTATTAATATTAGACGTAACAATAACAGTTCCTCTTACTTATATTGAAATAATAGTAACATGAAATTTTATAAGAAATACGGTAAGTCACGTGGTGCTCCGTTAGGCGAATAAGGTGGGTGGCCTAACACGCGAATTCTGTATGGAGGCGACAAATGGTCCCAAAGACGTGCGGGGTTGGGATTGGGAGGGGGGGGGGGGAGACGGCAACTAAGAGACATCTAGAGGGAGAGGGGAGAAGGGGCACTGGCATGTTTTGTGTCCCGGTTGGGGAATGTTGTATATCTGGCACTGGTGCGTTGGCTACATGCAGAACGCATCACTTATTTTTCCACAATTCTTACTTGCTCGCGCAGTTAACAAAAAACCTCGAAGTTCTAATACATGTTAATAGGACGCGGTGGAGTGGCCGAACGGTCTAAGGCGCCTTGTTAAGGAGTGCGTGGTTACTCGCCGTAGGAGGTTCGAGTCCTCCCTCGGACATGTGCGTGTGTGTGTGTGTGTGTGTGTGTGTGTGTGTGTGTATGTGTGTGTGTGTGTTGTCTTTACCATAATTCGTTTGTAAGCGTAGGGACTGACAACCGCAGCAGTTAAGTCCCTTAGATTTAAAAACATTTGAACATTTGAATCTGTCAGTAGTTTGACCTTCAAGAACGCAGTGATATCAATGGATATCGATAAAAGCCATAATTGTTGTGGTCTTCTCTCCGAAGACAGATTGTTGTAGCTCTCCATACTACCCTGTCCTGTGCAAGCCTCTTCATGTCTGAATAAGAGCAGCAACCCACTTCCATTTGAATCTGCTTACTGTATTCGTCTCTTTATTCAATACACTTCCCTCCAATGCTAAATTCACGATTCCCTGATGTCTAAAAATGTGCCCTACCAATCGATCCCTTCTCTTAGTCAAGAGTAGCTAGAAATTCCTTTTCTTACTAATTATGCACAGCACCTCATTAGTACGCGATCGACGCTCCAAATCTTCAGCATTTTTTCACGAACTTCTATTTGTTCGAGAGTCACAATTTGCGGACCGGTTTCGCATTCTCTGTCGATTCCTGCAGTTTCAGCAACTGATCGAATGCATGAAGGATGGCCAAAATCCGATTACCTACTTTTCGATAATTCCATCTATTTTTGACTGTGTCACTTTCATCGTACTAGCGGCCATGTTAGAAATGCTTGAAACACACTCACGTATGTGATAATCAGTCTTTGTCAAATACTTCTCTTAGTAAAAGATACGTTTTAGTAACAGTTTTTCCAACTTCCATGTCAATCTTCACTACAATTCGTTGCTCTGTCATTATCTCTCCCAGCAAAACAAAATAACAGGTTTTTCATATATTAATATTTTATAGCCACCAATTTATGCAAGCCAGTACAAATACAACCAATGTTTGTAAATTTAACCTCACTTCCTTAGCAGATGCTGTTTGTGTATGATGTATTTTGACGCTAGTGGGAATGGGTACAAATGTGGATAAAGCATTTATAATATTGACTCTGACACTATATTTAAAGAAAAAGAAGAATAAAAGAAGACGATTGTCCAGGCTATAATTTAAAATGAGAGAGAAATATGCAATGGAAACCTGTTAAGAAAATGTTAATTTTAACATGATGATTACAGCAATTTACTGCGAAGTGACAGTGAAACTTGAAAAAAATTTCGCTCACACATGGAAAAAGAAAACAAGTGTGCGAATTTTTTTATCTCCTATTTGTTGCTCTAATGACAGTTAATTAAAACCTAACGATGTGGTAACCAAGAGGTTACATCGTTCGTGAAAGAACCGGAGAACTTAGCTTATTTTATTTTATTATACTCTCGCTTGTATGTTGCGCAGTTAACATCGGGTTTCCTGGTAACCCTCTTCCTCTGTAATGTTGTAGTGTGACATTTCGATATTTGCCAGTGGTATTTTGTTTTCATTCTTGATTGTGGTTTTTGCAGTTGTGCAAACACAGTAAACACCGAGATAAATTGTAATAAAACAATTTTTTACTGTAAGTATTCGGCGAAACATCACTACAAACAACGACGGCCAACTTGCCAAATTTTCCGTCAGTAAAAACTCCTGTCTAAAACACACACTATGCATAACACCGTCAAATATTTGGCAATGACAGTAAGGTTTGATAAAATGTTTGTTGATGTGAGTGCATTTACTCAAACGATGGTCACGCCACACTTGTTTGTCGAGATACACCTAGAATGTCACGTCGGACTGAGAAGGCTTGACGCTTGGCAGTTATTGACCTTTCTCCTCTGGCGTATGCGTACTTACTCTGTGGCAGGATAAGCCCCGTTATTTTAGAGCTTACACCTCGTACATTGCAAAGGACTTACGTACATACCCATAGTGAAGCTACTAATATAATATATTTGCTACTGATGTTCTGCTTCCTTTCGTGCTTGCTCAGAAATAAATGTTGAGGATATTCTGCTATATGCAAGATGCTGTGTGCTATCATTTTTGTGATAATTTTATTTCGTCTTGAAAACTGTCACATTGTTCCATGTCATTTGAAATTCATCTATTTTTTAAAATATATGTACCTTAAAGAGGTGATGGATAATATCCTGTGTTCATTGGTTCACGTGACCGTTTCACTGTGCATGTCATTTCATTGGCACACGAAAATTTTGTCTTTTTGCTGTGTCGAAAATTATGGTAGAATGCAAGTTTTCATATTTTGTGCATACCTTACATCATGTTAGATGGGCCGAGTATACTTATTCGTGATTGCAGCTGTAATTCAATGCACCTTGTCATCTGGAAAACAAAACAAACTGTTTTTATCCATTATTAGCTGCGCGGTAATGGCCGCGAGATCTTGTAATGTCAAATAGTTTTTTTATGTTTGTAAAGTTTATGGGACTTAACTGCGGGGTCATCAGTCCCTAAACTTACAAACTACTTATGACCTAACTTATAGTAAAGGCAACACAAACACCATGCCCGAGGGAGGATTGGAACGGTGGACACTGTTCATATGAAAAAATGTTTGTTAATCTATGGGACGTAACTCTCTGGTTATCAGTCCCTAGTCTTACAAACTATTTAATTTATGCTAAGGAAAACAAATACACCCATTCCCGAGGGAGGCCTGGATCCTCCGACAGCGAGTAGCGGCGCGCTCTGCAACTAGGCGCCTTACAACGCTCGGCCGCTTCATATCGTCGACAATGTTGCAGTGTATCCTTGCCATGAAGCCAAATCACAAACGTGGTATTAGCGTAGTGTGGGAAGCAGGATGGACGCAACCTCGCTGAATTAAGCGCTTGCTCTTCCAAATGCTCCACGGCTGGAGACAATGAAGATATCATATCTATGCCATCCGTCATCTCATAATACTCATTGCGGTACTAAAAGTGCATTGACGCTATAGTATGTCGGAACAGCTTGACCATCTCAGGTGTAAATGGATGAGCCAACAGGTCCACAGTGTCTTGTACCGGCACCTTTGTAAAAAGCAACACGTCGTCCAGACTAACCATTATGTCGTTTTCATCTATCTCCATCTTCTTGAAGGTTTCGACGAATGATTGCGAATTTACAACATGATGTTCACAGTGTCCAATCTTGCCAAATCTTTTGCTGATTTGTATGTGGGTGAACTGATTGCGCTGACAGCGGGTCTTCACTGGACGTCCTTAATTAACTTTGGTGTGTTCCTGACGATGGTCTGTGCTGGATCAATGCACACGCATCATTACCGGAACGGCAATAGTTTTCATCATCGCGTACATAAAAAAGATGTCATGAACAGGCTGATACACAGGCCGTAAGTTTTTTCTGTCGACGACCATCTGGAGTCTGAATTCCAACATTTGAAGCGTGGTTTCAAGGAAAACGGTTACAGCAAGGGTGAAATTACCAAAGCTTACCGTTGTCACTAACGTAAGGGACCCCGTGAATCAACGGATAAGTCAGGCTGGCGGCTTTCCTTCCATTATGTGGAGCAACGATCACCAAGACAGGAAAGCATGCTGAGTAAACATGAGTAGAGACCAATGTTGCGGACCGTCTCCAAGAACATTGTCTAACAAACGGACCTAAAATTCAGTTTGAAAATACGAGAATTTTGTCCCAAACACCTTATTACTGTGAAACTATTACAAAAGAAGCAGCTGAAATTAGATGAAATAATAACAATTGCAACAGACAATAGGCACACACACTCAACAGGGGGTGTGAGCGAGCTTTTGACGTAGAGGGAGCGCCTCGTGACGTCACTGGGTACAGCAGCGCACTGCTCGCCTTGGCATTCCGCGCATGCGCTCTGCGGCCGCCCAGAAGGTTCCGGACGCAGCTTTGCAGTTATACAAGTAGGACACCAGGTTAGCACCGGTAGTCAGTGTTACTCCTGATGACGACAGCTGAGCTATACACCGAAAGCTCGAGGATTTTATTCTACGTGACGCGGCTTGTACGCCGAGAACATTTCATAGAAGTATTTTACCTCCGGCTTTTTTTACCCGAGGGGATGTCATTTTATGTTCATACAGTATAGCTACATGTCCATTTAGCCGTTCACAGTAGCTGTATGACAAAGCCACGTTAGCTGATGTTACAGGTCCAGCTCAGTCAGTCATCCAGACGCCCCTGCAATTACTGAACAGGCTGCTGCTCTTCTTCAGGAACCGCGCTTTTGTCTGGCCTCTCCACGGATATTCCTTCCCTGTTGTTGCTCTTACGGTACGGCTATCTGTATTGCTCAGGCACTCAAATAATCTCACCTCGCCAATATCTGTGGTTCATGGGGGTATCTCTGTACTTATAAGACGCATTTGTTGTCTGTCTGTTCTCTTATAACTCAAGATCCAGACAACCAAAAAACTTGAAATTTTGTACACGTACACAAAAGTACATGGAGAAGGTTCTTGAATAGATTTCGTTCCATCCCAATCTCACTCTGGCCATGTGCCTGTTCTAAGCCGTGTGATAATTAGAACCCCCCCCCCCCCAAAGAAAAGGAAATCGTGCAAGTTGGTACATACCCCAAATGGAAGTGCAAAAAATTTTGTTTATCACATTGCTTTGACATAAATGTACCCTTTTATTACATGCAAATAAACGGTTTTGTATGCTTATACACAAAACCTTATTTTAAACCCGGGAAAAGCCAGGTACTTGCAGCTAGTGTATGTATAAAATTCTATGTATGAAAACATGAAAACTTGTGTTCTATGCGTAATTTTTGAGCGAGCAAAAAGACACAATTTTCGTGTGCCAATAAATGCGACGCACAGTGCAACCAACATGTAAACGAAAGCATATCTGACATTATTAATCACCTCTTTGGATACATATATTTACAGAAGAAATTAGATGACTTTCAACAGAGAATGTACAACATAATTTTCAGAATGAAATGAAAACTTCCCACTGATGACAGCACAACAGTACCGCAGCATGTATGTGTTTGTGCGTGTGTGGATGTGTGAGTGTGTGTGTGTGTGAGAGAGAAAGAGAGAGAGAGAGAGAGAGAGAAGGGAGTGTCAGATTGGCAGGTTGGGGAAAGTGCGATGGGACGGAAGATGGTTGGGCCGCTGGTAAGGAGGGCGGGTGGTGACGGCGTGGCCTGGCGAAGTGGCTCACCAGGAAGCCGGCAGCCAGGCTGATGTCAGCATCCGCTAGCGGCGGGCGCTCACGTGGACGCCTCACAGCCGCTATCTTCACCACTGCTCTCTGCCCGGTAGCAGGCGCCCCTCAATACCACACCTAACTACGTCATTGGGCTCAAATGGCACACACTGACTCATTGTTGCACTCTCTCAAAGTCCCCCCCCCCCACTCCCCCACACACACAACCAATGGCGAAGTGGTCGCTTGGCAGTGCGCAGGACACGACAGGTCTATTGAGTGAGGTCGAGTCAGCACTGAAAAATCCACGGTTTTGCCTTTATCTTGTCGAAAGATAGCGTAACAGTCTGTGTCACCAGTATTAACTGGTTAGAAATACAGCTGGACATCATTAAAAAAAAAAAAAAAAAAAAAAAAAAAAATTATGTGTTTTACGTCCCACTTTAGATTTGTAGTTTTATAAGTTTTTGCAAACATTTTGCACCAAAATAATAAAAAATTAATTAATAAGAGTATCTGAAACCCTTTTAGGAAAAAAAATTGGTAGTGGCGGGTTCCGAACCACCGACCTTTAGCGTGAAAGCCTAATGCCTTGCCCACTATGCTATCGCTATCACTCAAAACATGCCTCTTTTAGTCTCATAGTATTGATGGCCGTTGTTAACTGATGCTAATATGGCATTTGTAGACACTAGATTATCATACGAAGAACGATGTGTTTTTGTCAATTCATCAGTGCGTCTTTCCTTTGAAATGACAACATGTAAGTTACTATAAGAAAATCATCAAATACGCAACACAAGATGGTGTATGCCAGAGAGAATTCTTGGCGAGGAATGTCACGTGACGTCTCCGAACGGCTGATTTTCGTTAATTCAATGGAGGGTGTCAGATCTCCGTTATTTTTGCAAATATGTCTCAAACGATACGAGATATGAAAAACACATAAGGGAGCTAAGTTGTAGAGAATTTTCTCCTCTACCTATTAGGTTATTCAATTTTCGTGTCAGATGAACGGTTCGTTTGCAATTACAATTATATTACAAACGGCTTTTTTTGGTATTACTACCGTATTTTTTGTCCTAAAAATTTGAAAAGGGGGGTTCTGTTCTCTGGCGGCCGACGATCATGTCTGTAAAATTTGGTGCTGATCGTTTGAACGGTTCGTCTTAAAAACAGGGAACACGTTACGGACAGACAGACGGATAGACAGAGAGACATACATCCCAAAATCGCCGTTATTTTTGCAAATATCTTTGAAACTCTACGAGACATAAAAAATACATAAGAGAGCAAAGTTGTAGAGAATTTTCTCCTCTGTTTAGTGTTACTACCGTAACCTACGGTGGGCCAATAACACCGCACGGAATAGTGGAAATAGAAAGGTGAAGTTATGTACAAAAAACTAGAGTGCAACGATTTTTATTTATGTCAACTAGTTTCGGTCTTTTTTTTCATCTTCAGGATTGCAACTACATTGATGTCATGAAGCTGGGGAGGTTCTTGGGAGCCTTCCAGTGTGTTACTGCAGTGACGCACTGGAAGGCTTCGAAGTACCTGCCCAGCTTCACGACATCAATGGAGTTGCAATCCTGAAGATGGTAAGAAAAAGGACCGAAACTAGTTGCTGCAAATAAAAATCATTGCACTCTAGACTGTTTTTATATATAAATTTAAATAAGAGTGCTGTTATGCCAGAAGAAACAAAAATGTTTCCAAAAATATGTGAGGGAGGTAAAGAAAGACACATAAGTTCCAATGATATACGGTTTTACTGAAGCCAAAGACAGTAGAGAAAATGACCTGCATATGCCACTGAATATGATGTAATACGTATAATTAGCGTATCAATTGATTTTAAGCATAGATTATGTTCTTTATAGCAAATGCTCATGATCTCGGTTGTCATTCACCAAAAAACCTGTAGGCGAGCGACAGTGTTCTGAACAGAATACCGGTGGGTATGGTTAGAAACTGCCACCGAGTGTTGTCTTTTAGCATCCCTAATCAGGTCCGACAATCGCGGTAGACTTGCGACTTCAGGTAACCGCATAACCAATAGTGAGACGTATCGATTTCTACGGACCTGCGAGGTCATGCAGGACAGAAGTAGTGGCTCAGTAAAATATATTTTCATTTAATCCAGTTGGATTATTGGTTCCTCTTTGGGTAAGGAAGAAATAGGCGGATTGCAACTATAGATACAATGATAAACTGCATTACAAGAAGAATGCGATTTAATGCTCCTCTCTTATCTGTCTCATGGGGCTGTGAACGTCCTGAATGGCAATGCGTATGGCTCTCTCTGTCTCATCGGTCTGACACGTGCCGCGGTGGAATAGCTGAGCGGTCTAAAGCACCTTGCTGCGGAACGCGCCGTTGCTCGCCGTGGAGGTTGGAGTCCTCCCTGAGGCATGGGTGTGTGTGTTTGTCCGTAGGTTAGTTTACCTAGGTTTAAGTAGTTTGTAAGCTACGGACTGATGACCACGCAGTTTGGTCCGATAGATTTACAGACATTGGAACATTTGATCTGACACTTGACGGCTGTCGGAATGCGGCCGATGGCAACAGTAGCAGCGCTCAACGATACATAACGATGTCGATGTTCTACTTTTCAATTCCGATAACTCGTAGGAGATGGTCGTTGTTTTCTACACGAGCCACAACTCTATCTCACCATAACCAGACTGCATTGTAAACGACTAACCTTTTCTTATTTAGACATAGCGTTACTCCTACATGCTTTGTTCAGTTGCATTGTAATGGTAATCATGTCCATATCCAACCGTGTAACGTACGTAGACATGCATCGAAGTGTCACATGGAGAGCAGCAGCACTAGAAGTGGAGTAATGCGCGAGGTAGCGAGTGTCGTCCGCTAGGAGAGATACAGGACTACTGGCACTGGTTGTGCATTCAGCACCATGTAGCCTGAACCTGCCGCAGCTACACAGCCGCACGCTCCAGTACGGGATTCCAAGTGTACGCTGAGGTTCAACATAAGGAAGGAAATGCCGCATTTCAGCGGCATCTCACTCAAATTCGAGGCCTGACTTAATAAATCAATACAGCTCGAATTACTGAGAAACTTTGCCTTGACGCATTAGTGTGCATCTTTTGACTCTGTGCTCATGCTGTGACCAGGTAACAAACTGGATCAGCTGGTTAGAAGTGCGCGAGCTATAGACATGCTCTCTCGCGTTGCGCCAGATCATGTGTACGAGGTATGAAATAAACGGAACGAGTGTGATATTACAAAATATGAGTACATATCAGGTACTGTCCCTCAGCTACTTTCATCCTAGCAAATATGAGTGTTGGAATTTAAATAGTGCCAACACTACACTGCTGTCGAGACACTATGCATTGGATTCTACTATTGTCGCTGATAACACACGTTGCTAACATACCTGCCTTACTTCCCAGCAAATGGACTCGCTAGTCCCACGTCACAATAAAAGGAAACACAGTCACTTGTGAGCGAGCGGTCTAACGTAACGGTGCCAGAGGTCGTACAGCACGACAATGTCATTAAGGTCTTCGAGAGGCGTGTGGGGAATCGGCATTGCCGTACAGACAGTTGCACGTTAGGTAAAATTCTTCAACGAAGTTCGGTAAATTGTGGCAGACATGCTTCGGACAAGTCGTGCTAGACTCTTTGAAGAAGTAGTGCGTACTGTTGCCGCGTTAGAGGACCGTGATCGACGTCAGACGACTCGTGAGCTCGCTTCAGAACTGTACCCGAGATTCTACAGGCAGTAGACCGCTCCATTCGCACTATCAACAAATCAGGCTATGCCACATCGCTGGCAACGGGTTCTACACAACACTGGTGACTCCTTTGAAGGACAGTAACAGGTGCAAATATGTAACGCTTTTGTATCGGTTGTGCATAAATAGTTGCCACTATTTAAGTCCCAACCCACGTATATACTGGGTGTTGCAAAAAGGTACGGCCAAACTTTCAGGAAACATTCCTCACACACAAAGAAAGAAAATATGTTATGTAGTCATGTGTCCGGAAACGCTTAATTTCCATGTTAGAGCTCATTTTATTACTTCTATTCAAGTCACATTAATCATTGAATGGAATCACACAGCAACAGAACGTACCAGCGTGACTTCAAACACTTTGTTACAGGAAATGTTCAAAATGTCCTCCGTTAGCGAGGATACATGCATCTACCCTCCGTCGCATGGAATCCTTGATGCGCTAATGCAGCCCTGGAGAATAACGTATTGTATCACAGCCGTCCACAATAAGAGCACGAAGAGTCTCTACATTTGGTACCGGGGTTGCGTAGACAAGAGCTTTCAAATGCCGCCATAAATGAAAGTCAAGAAGGTTGAGGTCAGTAGGGCGTGGAGGCCATGGAATTGGTCCGCCTCTACCAATCCATCGGTCACCAAATCTGTTGTTGAGAAGCGTACGAACACGTCGACTGAAATGTGCAGGAGCTCCATCGTGCATGAACCACATGTTGTGTCGTACTTGTAAAGGCACATGTTCTAGCAGCACAGGTAGAGTATCCCGTATGAAATCATGATAACCTGCTCCAGTTAGCGTAGGTGGAAGAACATGAGGCCCAGTCAAGACATCACCAACAATTCCTGCCCAAACATTCACAGAAAATCTGTGTTGATGAGGTGAATCGAGGAAGTACAGTACATACTAACGAATCAATTGTGTATTTTGACAATTGTCTGCACGAATTATTTCAATTTACATTTAAAGAGAAATACTAAAATGAGCTCTAATATGGAAATTAAGCGTTTCCGGACGCATGTCCACATAATATATTTTCTTTCTTTGTTTGTGAGGAATATATCCTGAAAGTTTGGCCGTACCTTTTTGTAACACCCTGTATATTAAAGGTAATTTTTACGAGATCCCCTCTCTGGCGTTGCTGGTGTACTGATCCTCAGATTCCGCATGAACGGATCTGTTACAGCGCAAGGACAAAATTAAAGGTCAAATAAGTGACGCATTTATATATATATATATATATATATATATATATATATATATATATATATATATATATATATAACTAGTTCTTTGTATATTTGCCTTGCCCCTAGTTAACAACGTCAGACTGTGAATGTTACTGGGAATTTGCCACCAGTATACTAGTTATCTAGACGCTAACTGTTCGCCGACTTCGTCATGAGAGTTGTGGTCCTCATAAGCTCCACCAGCAGCAGTAGGTGCTCCGCAGTGAAACAACGCTCTCTGGCAATGGTAGCGGCAGACAGACGGCTGGTGGCTGGCGGCGCGGTAGTGCGCCCATCTGCCTGTGTAGGAGTTGCGGGATCCTCAAGGCCGCCTCCCAAGGCTCACAGGCGGTGTCAGCGCCGCGGCGACAGGCAGCGCCAATTAAAGCAGTCACCCGCCCTGACAATGCAAGTTTCCTGCTGACCATCGCATGCGTACTGCGAAAGTCACCCAACAAAAAACCAGGAACGCAATAAAAATAACCGTGTGCACCAGGACCATGTTTTTGTGACTAAATCATTCATACTCACAACAGGAAAAGACCAAATACAATGCAAAAATCATCAAAATCGGTGTGAAGCAAGAGTTTCGTCCGTTTGACATTGGTGCGTACCTGCATGATCATGTAAGTGAAGCGCGTTACTGTGGTCCACGGTTGCCGGATTACAGGGGACAGTCAGTCCCGTATCTCGAGAAATTGTCAAGCGTCCCGTCACTAGCGGCCACGGGACGCAATTTGTCCCGTATTTTCCGGACATACGAAAAAAATCACACAAGTTATGAAAACTACCCTTGTTTCTGTTTATTTGAACTTTTTAGTTCTAGTGCTAGTTTTAGTGCTAGTTTTTCAAAATGAACAAAGGAAAAAACCTAAAAATCCTAGTAATCGAACGTCGAAAAAGAGGCTGTACATTTTCCGACATGACTGGTTGACGGACGAACAGTGGATGAAGCTTAGTGTCAAGAACGTTCAAAAGACCTTCTGTAATAACGAATTCTGAGTTACCCATTGGGTAAAAGGTGCTGTTAGTCAACAACGCCAAGGGGAACAACACAAAAAATACAATTACTGTTATATTTACTTCGTCTTTCAAACATTTCTTCCTTGTTAAGAGTTCTGCTGAAAGTTACCAACCTCCCCCCCCCCTCTCCGTGTCTGGGTGCGTTATTACATTACGGTATGAACGTAGCCAGAGGGGGTGGGGGAGTTTCTGGGGTCCAAACCTCGCCCGAAGTGTCGACAAAGCTAACAAAAAAAAATTGCATGATTCTGTATCAGGATAAAACCCGTCTTCGCCGGCCGCGGTGGCCGAGGGGACTGAGGCGCTTCAGTCACGGTCTGCACGGCCACTACGGTCGGGGGTTCCAATCCCCCCTCGGGTATGAATGTTTGTGCCGTCCTAGTTCGTACGTAGTTCATAAGTAGTTTGTAAGTTTAGGGACTAATGACCCCGTAGTTGGAACATTTGAACAAACCCGTCTTCGTTCTGGGAAGCCGTTACACTTGCTCCATTCATCCTAGATTTCTCCTCATTCGATCCCTATATTGTTGGAGCCTTGAATCCTTGAAGAAAGACATTCCTGGCCGCCGGTATGTTTCGGACGAAGTGGTGAACACCTGGGTAAAAATTATGGTTCTCTAACTAACTGCAAACATTTCTGTAAGGAGGAATTAATCGTCTTGTCCCACAGTGTGAATGTATTTACAGGTATGGTGATTACTACTGCAATAACAGTTAAAAAACAAACTACAGTCCCTAGGCTTAAACTAACTTATGCTAAGGACAACAAAACCCATGCTCGAGGGATGATTTGAACCTCCGACGGCGGACAGCGGCTTGCTCCGCAGCTAGGCGCCTTGGAACGCTCGGCCACTGCACCTCGGCAACAGCCGTTTACTTAAGTTTTTCTCCCACGTGTCTTCTATTACTTTGTTTGCTCCTTAGAAATGAGTGTGACTTGCCTGTTTTCTGATCGCTAGGAACAATTCCTTGCTCAAGGTACTCACGGTAAATTATGATAAAGAGGAGACTGTATCCGGCGAAGATTCTGTATACACACTGACTGTGTCGAACTTCATTGTTCTTTAGAGATTTTAGCTGTGTGTCAACACCATTTTAGTAATTCCTGTTTCAGTCATATATTACAATGTCAGTTAGCAATAAGTCTCGATGTTCCTATGTAAACGAATCAAGGTTTCTATCTAGTAAAAGAGTATCTGTACACTTATATTTTTAATTGGCAGCTTTCACGAATCTCAGAAATGTGACTTAGGGAGCTTAGCTTTCTGAATGTCACCCGTGTTTCGATCTGCAATTACTTATCTTCATGTTATGATTTGACTTGTTCCTGTGTTGGATAATAAGTGTATTCTTAAGATGTCTAGTAATTTTGTTTCAATGCCATTGTGACTCTCTAGGTTGCAGTCAATATATATAATGCCGTCGCGCGGGAGTAGCCGAGCGGTCTGGAGCGCCACGTCACAGATCGTGTGGCCTCCCGCGTCGTAGGTTCGAATCCTCCCTCGGGCATGGATATGTGTCTTGTCCTTAGGTTAGTTTAACTTAGTTTAAGTAGTTTGTAAGTCTAGGGACTGATGACCACCGTAGATTCGTGCCACAAAATTGCAAACATTTGAACCTTTTGAATTTGTGTGAAGTGCCGTTTACAGATCTATTAAGAGTCCATGTTATTACAATGTCCATTAATTGAAATCCCCAGCTGGTTTCATATCCAGGCTACGCCTTCGCCTCCCGGGAATATTATCCCGTATCATCCACGATTAGTCCTGGCAACCATCACACGAGCGTAGATAAGTGTGAGTGTGAATGTGTGTGTGGGGGGGGGAGGGGGGGGGGGGTCTAATCTCCTTTCTCTATCCCCAAGTGCCATCACATAAATGAAGAATAAATATTTATGGGCTTGTAGTAATACCTGTCTTCTATTTTTAAAAGTTTGACATTTCTTATTAGGCAGGGATGTTGAGCTGAATGAATATCTTGTACTCGGAGATGGTAGAATTCTGCACGGTACAGTTAATTTCTTTCAGAACTGCGACCGGAGTTCATTCTGACTATATCTGCATGATGTTATGAGCCAAGACGTATACTCTCGGTAAACACATCTCACTTTCTTCATTATGTAGATTTGATACATATCCTAAGTTTCAACATAAATTCCGTGTCTGGTTGTTTTCTCCTTTTATTTCTGCTGTGGCCGTGTTCTGCTCCTTCATTATCTTTCATCACATTACACATGCTGTTTTGCATCATCTTTAGATCTTTCCTTACTTTATCTGTGGAAACTATTGTACTTCATAACACGGAATTTCCACTCAGTAGGACGGCAGGGTCTTATTAAGAGTTAATTACTTTATCAAAAGTACAGATTGCTGGAGATAAAGCACAGCTGGCCGCGGTGGAGTAGCCGAGCGGTCTAAAGCGTCTCGCTTAGGAGCGCGCGGTTGCTAGCCGTGGAGGTTCGAGTCCTCCCTGGGGCATGGGTGTGTGTGTTGTCCTTAGGTTAGTTTACCTAGGTTTAAGTAGTTTGTAGGCTACGGACTGATGACCACGCAGTTTGGTCCGATAGATTTACAAACATTTGAACATTTGAACATTTTGAAAGCACAGCTGAAATGCAAAGTTGGGTATATCAATAAATGTACTTCTACCAGTATCACACAAAAATTTAGTCATAACTTGGGAGCAGCGACGTGGAGAAATATGAAGTGAGACAATCAGGTACTATTAGTTAAAGGGAAAAAAGCATACTTATTTATTGGTACTATAGTAGCAAAAAATATTTGTCTACAAAAGAGATTGCATGTAAATCTTGTAACTCATGCTTGAGTAGACCTTAAGTGAACTGGACACAAAAATGGTATACAATGCGAATGGTCTCATATTTGGATGACTGACGAGAGAGTATAACATAATGTTAAATCACAAACACTAGAAAGAAACAGATTGTGAGGGCATCCTCCATACATCGTAGAGATCGTGCATATAAAAACTAAGTCATAAAAGTTCGTCATACTTCCCAGACGATGTGTCCAATTAATTTACTAGGTAAAACAGCAAAGATCGCAAATTATCTTAATTAAGATAGCCGGTTTCGGCAGGTGAAACTGCTACCACCGTGTCTTTCATCTCCTGCACCACATCACAAAGCAAACGTTTTAAAATGTAATTATTCACCAACATTAAAGCTGGCATGTCAACATCAAACATCAAATACATCATGCTTCAATGTGATGTGATCACCGTAAAGTTTGTTCTTTACTGTGGTTACATCACGATGAAGCGTGATGTGTTTGTTGTTTTCTTTGTATTTTGACATGCCGACTATAATATTGGTGAGCAATTACGTTTTAAAAGGTTTCCTTTGTGATTGTGTTTGTTCTTTACTGTTGTCACATCGCGATGAAGCATGATGTGTTTGTTGTTTTGATTGTATTATGACATGTCAACTATGATGTTGGTGAGAAATTACATTTTAAAAGGTTTCCTTTGTGATGAAGTGCATGAACTGAAAGACCCGATGATCTTTCGAAATCTGACATCTTTATGAACATAATTTGCGATTTTGGATGTTTTACATACTAAATTAAAAACTAAGTAATTGACAAATAGCGCAGAGGCATCCAAACTGAATTTTTTCGATACTGCAACGCTGTATGGAGCAGGAAGAAAACTTGATTAATGCCACGACGAAAAGAACGTTCTTCCACAGACTGCAGTGGTTGGTATACTATAGATGCAGATGTAAATTCAATGACCTTGTAATTGTCGTGATATTTAAACACTAACCTCCCTGTCACTTTTATTTTCCATCCACGACGCCATTCTGAGGTTTAAAAATGCACGAGGTGGATTTACTTTCGTGACATTTTACAAAATGTTCAAATGTTTGTAAAGCTTATGGGACTTACAAACTAGTTATAAACTACCTTATACTAAAGACAGCACAAACATCCATGCTTGACGGAGGATTCGAACCTCCGAAGCGGGAGGCCACGCAATCCGCAACGTGGCGCTCCAGAGCGCTCGGCTACCTTCGCGCGGGGACAGTTTACATATGACGACAGAAAAAGGAATCTATGACCACTGGACACAGTCTACTCTAATGTGACAATACAACGCACACGTCACAGTACCACACGAATAAATTCACCTGATGGAGATTTAAACCCTGTGAACGCGTTGTTGTTACAGTAAACGTTTTGTTTATATCAATAATTAAAATGTTTTCGTTTGGAGTTAATAAAATGTTCCTTCTTGTACTGCATAGGTTTTACGAGTTCGAACTTAACTACTTAGTCTGAAGCAGTGTTTGGTGTTTTTGTCTGCTGTCTCCTGTCGTAATTCCAAGTAATTCTTGTTGTCATTCGTTCTGGCTTTTTTTTTTTAATTTTTCACAGATGGAGAGCATTGCTCTATAAAATGCGTTAGATTCGCTCCATAGTCGAGAAGGGATAAATGTGTCATTTTAATAGACGTCGCTTCAGACTCAAGACCAGTTAATGTGTCTAGAAGTAGAAGTTGCGTTTCTACCGTACTGAAAAGAAACAAGTTCCGAAGAGAGTAAAGGCAGTGGAACCGTTATTGTTCGTAAGCAGTGAAAAAGAAATGGAACTGCCCACATTTGGCTCAGCGCTGCGCTTTGTTGCTTTTCGTGTCCGTTCCATCAGGTTGTTTACAGAAAATTGTGCCATACGCGGTTCTGTTAACTCTAAAATGATGTAGGAGTGCACAACGTTGATCCACCAGTCGGCACTGTGGCAGGTGGTCCAGATGGTAAGCTTGATACAGCAGAGGGCCGGCTGGTGCAGCCACCTCACACGGGGCACGGTCTGCCCACAGTTGATAGGCTGTCCGTGTTCTTCAGTTCTGCCCCCTCCCCCTCCTGTGCTCTTGTTGGTCACCCAGAGAGACGCGCATCTTCTGCACGCAGCTTTTCGCCAGAGTCCCTACCTCCCCCGTGCTTTCGGTGGCGGCTATCGATTTCCATTTTCATGCTCTCCACACCTGACGCAACGTCTAGGAGACATCGAGGGTGAGAGGTATTGGTGGACGAGGACAGTTTGTGCGCTGGATCATTGATGGTGGCTGCAGGCATCCACGATCCGGAGTGCGACAGCAGGAGGTATGAGTGGTATGACTGTGAAGTGAAAGCTCTCTATTCTGTAGAAGGCCATGGCCGATAGCTTATGTGTTGTATGTGTTTGTCCTTTTTATGCGCTTGTCGCAGCTCGTCATTATGTCTTTACGATGAGTTGTAAACAGTCCATATTGTTGAATTCCAACCTGGAGTTTCCATTACTAAATTAGTAATAATTTCATATTAAAAATACTTTAATTCACCAGATGCGCTCATGAGGCGTTTTTGAAACACAAGTCATTTTTTAAGCAATCATATATTGAAATACTGCAGCACTGATGTATACATTGAATGAAAACCATTTATTTTTTATTTTTTCGTCACAGTTGCACTATTTAGAAGTTGGTAACTAATTTCGGACTTGTTCGTCCATTTTCAAACCATATGCCTTATTCCAACCGTAACAACCACTGCATGAAGCAAATGACTGATAAAATCTGTACATTGTCTACTGTTAATACATGATTACACTGGAATTTAAAATAGGTGTACACATTGGAGGCTCGTGAACAAATCATCTATTTTAACCTATTTTAAATTTCAGTGTAATCATGTATTAACAATGGCCAACGTACAGATTTTATCAATCATTTGCTTCTCTGAGGACTGATCTTCATCCTGTTAAAGTGTAAATCATTGTATCTTGTCTTACAGCAAGTATTTTTGTTGTCCAAAGGCTGTATTCAGTGAGCAATTGTTCTGTTTACGAAAACTTGTGACAGGGCTACGTCTTATATTTATGTGGCTTATTAAGAATATATTTTTCAACCGACACTCCCTACTTTCATTGTTTGTACCTTCCCAGATATTAAAAAAAAATTAATTTATCGTCTACTAGGCAACGAAACACCTGCTGAAGAAACGAAGCCCAATCGTCAGGGACAGGAGATCTGCAGGTGGATGAACAATGTTGGTCGGAGCTTCTTTAGAAATGAATTCTTCCAACTTTTCTTAAGTCAGTCTCTCGTACAACGAGATACTTCCTTCAACATCCCCAGGCTACACCCTGAACTGACACGTGTTGAAAGGGGAACATAAAATATTATGATTTGAGCTGTGGCCAGGGTGGTGTAAACGGGACAAGCGGGTTGGTACAAATTTCAGTCCAATGCGTCAGCTTACATCTTCTTTATAGTGTTTACATGATGTACGTGGAGCGGTCTTGCGAAACCTGTAGGCGCCACCCGGTTTTGGCAGCCGCCGTAATCAGGGTGCTCCCCGTTCCGAAAGAGCTTGCGCGCGGCATCAAGTTTACAGCGTACTGCATGCGGTGGCCAGGAAACATCTTTAAAACGTCCATGGACACGTGTGCCCTCCCACTCACGGCTGGTGGGCTCTGGTTAGTGGACTTTCGCGCAAAATGTGCCGCGCTGTTCATACGGCGCACTAACGTGGTGTTACACACAGGGCCCGGCTGTCCAACAGCCATACTTTTCCGCCGCTATCGATCGCCTTCTACCGCAGCCTTGGTCCAAATCAATGGCATCCCCTTCTTTTTGAACTTCATCCAGCATTATTACTTGAACTCCAGTTACGTTATGCATGGTGACCTCCACCGCAAGAGCACTTGTGACCTCCTCTGTGCACTCCGAGGTACGCCGGCTCCCAATAAATGGGAACTGCGCCTGCCTCACCTTAACTGGAAAAACATTTGGACCAATATCCACTCCGATGTCTTACCCGTCGACATCCGATCAACGTGGTATCAAGTTGTGAACCGCATCGTGGCGACTGATTCCAAACGGCACTCCATCCATCTGACGCCTACCGGTAACTGTGTGACGTGGAAGATACGATTGAACACCGTTTTGAGTGTCGCAAGCATCATCGCGTTTGGGATCTCGCCCGCGTTATGTTAAGGTTAATCAACAGGGTCGCTGTGCACACCATCACTGTTGCCGACGCCATAACGCCCGAATGGAAACCCCTCCCTACGACGAAACATAACGCGACGGCTGGATATTCGGACGGACTATTCTCGCAATATTTAAGATTGGCATAACGGACCTCGTGGATTTTCTGACACACTTGTGGAGTGAACACGAGGCGGAAAAGAAATGGGTGAAATACGATGACAAATTTGGGAAATTTTTAAAGATACCGCTGCAATATGTTTTTGAAAAACAGGGATTTTAACCTATTCATTTTTCTTTCCCTTTGTTTTTCTTTTCTTTTCTTTTCTTTTCTTTTCTTTTCTTTTCTTTTCTTTTCTTTTCTTTTCTTTTCTTTTCTTTGATGTTCTTATAACCATTACCTATTTTTCTCTTAACATGGTCAGTGAAGTGCCCTCGTTCTCTTTGGTGTGCTCCATGGGCTTTCTGCGAGTTCTGATATGCTTTTCTTTATTGTCGCTTATTCAGCAGCATCGTATGTTTCTTTCCTTTCACTTTTGTTGTGGGGCATTGTTAAGGCGTAGACTGGCCTTTGCCATGACCTTTCCTTTTCTTGGTTGACGATTGTTTTCCCGAGGGTGGCAGGTGCACTCGCTGGGAGACATCATTCTGAGTACGTCACTTCCTTACGTGGATGGAGAATTGAGGGATTAATGCCCGCATTTCAATTTTCACTTTTATCCATCAGTTATGACGACGCATGTTTTACCTTACCTATCTGTGCTTTTATTTTCACTTCCTGCTCCAGCAGGTGACTTTGTAGCGTCTACTGTCTGTATGGCGTGGAGTACGCCCATATTTCTCACAATAATGAAATACTTATGACAGTCAGGTGACGATCCTTTTGTTTCATTGCCATTGGGGGTCCCCTTTTTAATATTAAAAAATTAAAAATAAAAAATAAATAAAAAAAGGAAAAAAGAAAGAAAAAGAAAAAAAGGAGGCTGTGAGGCGCTGCCGCTTCTCCTGTCGCTCGCCAGGCACGCGCCCGCCGCAGTTTCGAAACGCGCGCCATCCCAGCGCGTTGTCCCTCCCCGCGGAAAGTGTCCGCTTGGGGAGACGCGGCCCGCCGTGTGGCAACGCGACCAGAGGAAGCGGCCGCTTCCTGCGCCATTGTCTGCCTCCTGCCTCCAGCTGTCAGCTGGGCCGCTTTCTCCCAGTGACGCAACCGGCTGCGGCTCGTCCCCCATTATACGCTGCGCCGGCCCGATACGCCGGACACCGGTTCTGAGGCACGCGGCCGCCGCCTCCTCCCCATCCATATTTATAAATCCCGCCCGCCGCGCGAGGTCGCTGCCGGTACTCGACTCGTACGAGAGCGCCACCATCTCGACAACTGCCCGACAGCTGCACTGCTGAGATGGTCGGAGAAGCCCTGTGCGGCTGCCTTCCTGCCAGCTACACTGCTGAGGGTCATAGCCGAGTCTGATACCAGTCTGGTGTCAGTCCGCGAATTCTACTACCAGACGACCTAAACGGATCAATGTACCAAGAAAATAAGCTAGCCAAAAGAGGTCCCGTCCTGGCAGTTATTTCGCTCAACATTGGAGGAATCTCAGTCTCAAAACATGATTTAATCTCAGAATTCTACAGAACGAACAGTTGTGTCGTCCTTTGCCTACAGACAGAAGTGCCCACAGGGAGGGGGGGGGGGGGGTGTCATGACGCAAACTGCGTCATTGAAATAATTTCTGGGGGGGGGGGGGGAGAGAATGAAAAATTAGTACTTTTGGCCAGCCTGGGCGACGTTTACAAAACGTGAAATGAAAGATACGTAATTTCAATATTAAATGGCAAAACAGAGCCTAATGTCTTGGGTGTGTGTGTGTAGGGGGGGGGGGGAGTCATTCGCCAAGGGGAGGAGGGCACCTCTGCCTACAGGAGCCTACAAATTAAGCCCAACATTGTAGGTGTTGTGGCGTAACGTCAGTGCCACACTCCAGACGCAAGAGAACGATCGTGGAGAAGGCAGCGGATGACATCGGACAGCCTATAGCACGCCGGCGCCGCGCATCCAGGAGGGAGTAAGGGAGATGCGCACCCTCTAAAAGCTGCTATATCTAGGCCGACAAGCATCTGGACGCCCGTCAGTACTCTGCTACGAACTAGGTCTCGGCGCAGCTAGCATCGTACAGAAGGCGACTACGCGAGGTGAGACAAGAACAGATAGAAGTTGAGTGTTGTATTCTTCAGTCAATGAAACTTGTATTAATAATCTATATAGAACTATTTTAGCTGATAGCGATTCCTGCACCCAACCTTTACTGACAACTAGACCGAGACGAGAACTCAAAAAATGGCATCGAGGATGTTACAACAGTAGGTAAGGGGCTGGTAAATGAGATAGCGCATGAAAAGTAAGGAAGTGCCATTTTTGTGAGACAAGTGTTCGATGCATCAGGATGTCGAACCATTCAACACAATAATAATGAACTTACAGGCATGGAATTGGATAACACCGAAATAAGCTCTGTATACTAACCCCATACCAAACTTTTAACCTTAATATTTCCTACGTGTCACACATAAAATACAATAGGCTCACAGTCCTTTTCGAGGACTTTAAATGTTACAGCACACATTGTAGCTGTAGTGAAACCAATAAAGATGGTGACCTACTCGAGCAATGAGCAGAGAACAACCAGATGTGCTTGATACTTGATCCCAAGGAACCACCTTCATTCAACAGTGGACGATAGAGAAAGGGTTACAACCGTCATCTGATTTTTGTAAGCAGAGATCACTCTGCTTTAAGTCACAAACAAGGTCTGAAGGCTATTCCGAGATCTCAACACAGACCAATTAAGTTGGAAATAAGACCTGATGTCAAGTCCTTGGAAATATCATTTAACTTCAAAAGACGAAATGGACGGATTTCTCAAATAAACTTGACGACTATGATAACATCGTGCAACTTATTAAGATCGCTCTTTTAAGACAATACCGAAAGGATGCAGGACAGAGTATATACCTGCGTTAACAGACAAAAATAAGGCTGCATACGAAAGCTGTTGTGATCTCTACGATAAGAATCCTCTAGCCGAAGAAACAATCGACTGTGGGGAGGAATTACTATCAGCTCTAAGTGACCAAAGACGACAGACCTGGATGAAGACAGTCCAGAGGATTGGACATGACACACAGTAGTAGGAAAGCACGGCGACTTATTAAAAAACTGTCAAACGACCCCACTATTAGAACTCCGCATGTAAATATAACACCTAACCAAATAGCCAACCAGCTTTTATTAAATGGCAAAGCGGATGGAAAAAAATAATGCAGCTACGTGCAGCCTGAAAGTAAAGATGTCAAAGAAAAGTAATGTATCAGATGGAGATTTTTCTGTGGAAGAACTAGAAGAGGCCCAAAGCAGTCTGAAAGTAGGAAAAGGTGTGGGACTTGATTGCATCAGGAATGAAATAATTAAAAATCTGTCCGAAAATGCCAAAAAGTGCTTACTGAAATTTTTCAATTGCTGCTGGAGGACTGTAAAAATTCCCAGAATATGGAGACACGCAGAGGTCATCGCAGTTCTTAAACCTGGGAAGGACCCAAATGACCCCAAGAGCTATCGAATAATATCGTTGCTGTGTTCGCTCTTTAAACTTTTTGAAAGGTTGATAATGAACAGAATAGGTGTATACTTGACAGCTGTCTGATTATGAACAGGAATGTTTCCGCCCAGGGATATCCTGCACATCTCAGGTTCTCAACCTGACTCAGTTGACTGAAAATAGTTTTGAGAGAGGTCTTCCAACAGGAGTAGTGCTCATTGACCTATCATCAGCGTACGGCACTGTAAACCAGAAAACTCTTTATCACCAAAATACATCGAATGACCAACTGTGTAAGATTCGCAAAAGCTCTTAGGATACTGCTCCTTAGCAGAAGATTCTTCGTCGATTTCTAACAGTAAAGAAGAATGGTTTGCCATTGTTTTTTAACATATATACCGATGACCAACCTGTTGGCAAAAACACCAAATCTTTTATTTGCGCTTATCATAGGGCAATTGCATGCCAAGCAAAATCTTCTAATGAAATATAAACAATCCTCAGCGAAGACCTCACAACGCTCACAAAATAAGACGTAAGCACCTGAAAACAAACACCAGTAAAACACAAGTCTGCATCTTTCATATCAATAACCGGGAGGCAGGAAGGAGGTCGATATCATCTGGAACGGTATGCGTTTTTACAATTGTTCTCATCCTACCTATTAGGCTGGCCAAGTGGTCTTGGGGTAAAGTGCTCGACTGGAAACCCAAGGGTCGCGGGTTCGAAACCCGGTCGGGTCTCGGACTTTTTCAGTATGCGTTTTAACCCATCCTTCACCTCCCAGCGATGTGAGAAGTCGTCAGAAACGACACGTTAAGCTGTACGTCCCCTTTCCCTGGTTGGATAAGTGGGGTAGGCTAGGGACATGCAAGTCGCAGAAGTGGCGTCCAATCGAAAGACTTGCACTAGGCCAATGAGCCACACGATATTATTATTATCCTACCTGTTTGGGCATCACTCTCGACAGAACCCTGACATCGACACCCGCTATACAACCATCAACCTGTGCCCAAAAGGCTGAAATCTAGACGAAGCTTCATATACTCAGTGGAACCAACTGTAGCTTCTATAAAATTACTATAACATGAACAATATCCTGAATTCCTTATCACAGAGGAAGCTTTACCGCAGGGCTTCCACCTAGACTAGTAACACTAGAAAACACTGATTTCGTATGGGCATGGAGCGATCAAAACAACTTATGAAAAGGCAATGACAATGACGAGTGTGAATGTGGTGACATATAGACGATGGACAATTTCTGAAATGCCCTTTACTGGCCGAAGCTAGAGAGAGAGCTGAACAAAAGTCCTAAAATACACTGGGACAGCCGCACCTTACAACGTAATCTGGCCGAGCAAAATTTATTCACTTGTATCATATCGTGTAATTTTTTATGTCTGTATATTTTCATCTCTGTATTTGGCTGGTGAGTTTTTATGTAAAAGCACTTACTTTGTAATTTAAATTATGTACTGGCTGTTACATTTATGATGTAGTTGGTACATGAGTAAATAAATAAGCTTTTACTGCTATAAAAATTAGGGGATCAGCTATCATAAACGAAACTAACATGGTAACGTATTTTATTCAGATATTGGTTACAGTTGTCATTTGTGTGTGATACAGTACAATATTTTGCGGTGTCAGATCTTCACTTGTGGTTTAGATGGCGTTTACGTACAGCAAGGCACCGTGGGACCACCATAATAATGAAAAAGTCATTCTCATTGCTAATATGATACCAAAACACCTCGGATGACCACTACAGTTGCACACCTATGTGGCACGGAGTCTGATGTTATCAATCACCCATTCTTCCATGAGTGCAATATGCAGCTTTGCACCCAGTTTCTGCGGGCTGAACGGTGTCGTCGTTTTAATAAACACACACTATAGACCTCCGTGCATAGAGGTCACATTCCCGAAGGCTATTCGGACTGTTTGTGTTGATATTGCGCGTCCTGTTTTTGCCTGTAAGATCCGTTGCAGCAAAGTTCTATTCAGCCTCCTGTCTCGTAGGGCTGTTAACCGGAGATAACTGTCATCTCTTGCTGATGTTACCCGTGAACGACATTGGCCACGCCTTCTTTTAACGGTTCCTGTTGTCTGAAGTCGGATCCAGATTCTGGAAATAACACTTAGGGACAGTCCAATAGCTACATCGATCTCCCTCTGTGCCTGTCCCGCTTCCAACATTCCTATGGCTGCCCAAGCCATAGCTTCGAGTAAGTCATGTTGTTGTTGCATTGCACTACCTGCTCACTATAGTATCTGAACCCAACTGCTTGTGTAAATCTTTTGGTAGAAGAATCACAAGTCAACACCACCATCCTCTGTAACATCTTTCTGTTATTACCACTATCTTGGTTGCCGCAATGTTGTATCTACTCTGTAGAACCGATAGAAAGACGTCGAAACATTTTAGTTCATTCTGCTGATGATGACACCTCAAAACCTAGGTATCTTAACTGAACCCCTAATTGGTGGACCAGCTTAGATGGCTGCGCAGAGGTCTGCAACCAGGCTTCAAAAATGTAGTGTAAATATAATTTATTATAATTGAAAACTACACGATACCTTATGTTTTGCTCAGAGGCATTAGAAGCTGAAACGATACCCGGTAATGCGATTGTTATCGTGAGGCAGTGTTGGCCCACAGCCTTTGTGTCGGTGACGCTTTGCATCTGAATGCAAGGAGCGGCGAATCAGCGACGCGAGACTGATAACTGCTGTCAGCTGCAAGAGTAGGGCGCGCCGAGCGGAAAATGCGACGCGAAGGCTGCGTCTGGGGACTGAGTTTCCGTCATACCGCCCACACAAGATTTACACAACAAACACTTTTGTTCTTTCTGCAGTGTAAGGCAGGGTTAACGGAACAAATAACGGAACAGATACCTAAACACTTAAAGGCAGGAGTTCTGGAAGGCTTCAAACAGGCATACACGATGAAACGGACCATTGTAGAGTGTAGCATTTTCAAAGGACTATTGAAGAGTATGCAAGTATGCAGAAAGACAACACTACTGTAAACAGCCAGTAATCCCCTCTCGCCACTCCCATTCTTTCAATAATCGAGCACTCACGTACAAGAGTGTTTAAACACGTGTTTACTTTCCAAATGAGTTAATTCTTAAATACACTGATCAGCCAGAATATGTTCACCATCTGCCTACTATCGATTACAACCGCCGGCCGCGGTGGCCGAGGGGACTGCCGGGCGCCGTGGCTCAGCGCAACCGGTCAGAGGGCTGAATGCTCTCTGTAATAAAAAAGCTGAGCCAAAGAAGACATAGAACCAAAACTAACAAACACGATCAGCGTCCGCAAGGACAAGAACCATAGACAAATTAAAAAAAAAAAAAGTTCATAAGTAGTTTGTAAGCTTAGGGACTGATGACCCCGTAGTTACGTCCCATAAGTTCTACAAACATTTGAACATTTCGATTACAACCCCTTCCGGCGATACCAGCTAGTGCATCTACATATATACTCTGTAAGTCACATTGAAGTGTATGGCGCAGGGTTCATCGAACCGCTTTTATATTTATCTACAATTCCATTCTATAATAGCTCGCGGGGAAAAGAACATCTAAATCTTTCCATTTTCGATCCGATTTGTCTTATTTTAATTTGATAATCATGTCTTCCCGTGTAGGTAGGAGCTAACAAAAGATCGCATTCGGAAGAGAAAGTTGCTCAAAGAAATTTCGCAAATAGATCTCGTCGCAACGAGCCTTCCTTTTAATGATTTCTAACCGAACTCGTGCATCATTTCCGTGACACTCCCCCCCCCCTACAGCGCGATGATAAAGAACAAGCTGTCCTTCTCTGAACTTTCTCTAAATCGTCCCTCAGTCCCTTTTAGTGAAGATCCCACAATGCGCATGGGCGTATGTAGTGTAGGCAGTTTCTTTAGTAGAGCTGTTGCATTTTCTAAGTGTTCTACCAACGATACGTAGTCTTTGGTTCGCTTTCCCTACAATATTTTCTCTGTGTTCTTTCCAATTTAAGTTGCTCGTAATTCTTTTTCTTAGGTATTTATCTGAATTGACGGCATATATATTTGAATGATTTATTGAGTAAATGATGTTTTAACACGGACTTCTTTTATTGCCCATACGGATGACCTCACACTTCTCTTTATTAAGGGTCAACTGCCACTTTTTGCACCATGTTAATATGTTATCTAAATTATTTTGCAGTTGCTTTTGATCTTCTGGTGACATTACTAACCGATAAATGACAGCGTCATCCGCGAACAGTCTAAGGGAGCTACTCAGATTGTCTCCTAAATCAGTTATAAAAATAAGGAATAGTAGGGGCCCTATGACTTTCCTGGGGAACGCCAGATATCATTTCTGTTCAAATCGATGACTTTCCGACAATTACAACGTACTGTGTATTTTCTGAAAGGAATTCACGAATCTAATCGCACAAATGTGACGATATTCCATAAGCTTGTTATTTGATTAGGAGACGCTTGTGAGGTACTGTTTGAAAAGCCTTCCGGAAATGTAGAAATACGGAATGTATTTGACATCCCTTGTAGATAGCACTCATCACATCATGTGTTTCACAAGAACGATAGTTTCTCAATCAGTGGCGCTAACCGTGTGTAGCATGCCGAAGGCCCGCGAACTACCTGAGGTCGGCCAGTGGCAGATTGTGATGGCCCGGAGGCTCGCTACGAGCGTTTTGGAAAATTCACGAGGAGTGCTGTGGTGAGTGAGTGGCGGAACCAAGACGAGACCACGTCCAAATGTCGAGGTGTTTGGTGGCCATTCCTCACAGGTCGACGTCGTGGACAGGCCAGACTGGTGAAGCAGGGCAGGCGCCAGCTTTGATGCAGGGCAGTGTTAACAACCACATTCATGTGGCAATGTTAACACCATTACATCGGCAATGGCGACTGAATGGGCTCGTACCCATCGTTATGGACGTTGACAGAGTGGCAGAGCGTTGGATTGTCTGATGAACACCGATACGTTCTTCATCAAGTCGATGGGACGGTACGAATCCGTCGTCTTCCAGGATAACAGCTGGTTGACACCTGCACTACGGGATGGAGACGAGCTGGGGGCGTCTTAATTCTACTCTGTGGAACATTAACGAGGACGTCCGTGGATCCGTTGAAGCTCGTGCGAGGCACCGTGACGGCCATGAAGTATAGTAATGTGGTTGCGTTCCACACATACCCCCTGACGATGATCATGTTTCCCGACGACAGTGGCTAGGATTGTGACGAGATAGTTCCAGGAACACAGTGGCGACTTGCAACTCATTTGCTCGCCAGATCTAAACTTGGTCGAGCACATGTAGGATGTAATGGAACGAGGTGTCAGGGCTGATGGCCTCTTCCCAGTAATTAAGGGGAATTAGATGGCTTGTGTGCCCACAGAGGTCTACCTAGGTCTCACTGCTTTCATAGCGTGTCGCCACCTTTATCCGTGCCAAAGCTGGACGTAATGGTTATTAGGTAGATGATTATAAAGCGCCGGCTGATCAGTGCACTGTACATCGCTAATTGCTCTTTTTTTAGTAGAATTGGATGGGTACAGTGGGGGTTATCTGCCTTTCATTTCAAGAAAAGTAGTTTTCACGAATCTCACACGTTTGAAGTACCATTAATCGGCACTATAGCGATAAAAAGCGTATTTTAAATGTACAGTTGAATAGTTCAGACGTCTAGAAATAAAAATTTACCTCCCATTACCGATAAATAGTACGACTAAGTGCTGATAACAGGGTCTCGGCACACTTTGCACTGCGGATCACTGGTTCTAAAGGTGCGTCTTATAAATGTAATTATTTTAAATTGAATTGATTCCTATTACACGGACTTGACTATATCCATATGAAACAAGATGGATTTATGTGGCATATCACAATAACTTACAACCAATATTGTAGTGTGACACCGGGCGAGGTGTCCTCGCTTTCGGGAGGATGGTGGTTCAAATACACCTCCGGCCATCCAGATTTTTTTGTTTTCCGTGAATTCCCTAAATCACTCCAGGCTAATTCCGGTATGGTTTCCTTCAAAGGCCGCGGCCGATTTCCCTGCCCATCCTTACCCAAAACTCCGAGCATTAGCTCCGTCTCTAATGACCAGCTGTCGACAAGACTTAAACGCTAAGCTCCCTTCCTTCCTGTAGTGTGACATAGAATTTACAAATGATTTTTTATGTGAATCCCTTTAAGATGCTAATATCGGGTACACTTACTCTAGCTGCTGAAATACGATGGGTGTTAAAATGAAAAGTTACGAAAAGTCTTAACAACCAAACCGCTTAAAATGTTAATATACCGCTTCGGGATAACGTAGGTGCGACATCTAAGGTCGCGAAGCATGCGTCGTCACCTCTCCCTACAAAAAACCAAGGCTGTACCCTCAGCAGGCAAGGTGATGCTCGCCGCGGCGGAGCGGCCGGGCGTTTTGAGGTGCTATGCTACGATGCGCGAGGCCGTTCCCCGTCGAGGGTTCGAATCCCCCATCGGGCATGGATGTCTGTGTCGTATTTATTATAAGGCAGTTCATAAGTAGTTTGTAAGTTCAGGGACTGACGCCCTCGCAGTTAACTTCTTTAAGCTTTACAAAGATTTGAACATTTTTTGAACAAGGTGATGCTCACAGTCTTCTTTGACATCCGAGCTCCGATACTCATCGAATTCCTCTAGCGTGAAAAAATATTATCAGTGACATGTACGGTGAGACACTCCGTAGCCTACGCAAGTCCATCAAGAGCAAACGGCCTGGGCTGCTCACGGAGGGAGTGGTTCTGCTCCATGATAGCGCGCGTCCACGCGTCTCCAGGGCCACATTAAGCGGGAGCAGCTTGAGCAGCCGCCCTACAGCGTGGACATGTCGCACTGTGACTTCCATCTGTTTGGTCCGCTAAAAGAAACATCTCAAATGGAGGCGCTTCAACTCTGACGACGAACTGAAATATACAGTAGAGGACTAGCTTTTGTCACAACAGGAATTCTGGGAACTTGGAATCCTGGGATAGTTGTACTCAGGCGTCTGGTGATTACTTTTGAATAAAGACTTGAAATTATACCCACAATGTTGTTTCGTACATTTTCATATGAACAGCTCACGTATATAATTATATGATTTTCAGCTTCGTTCAGCGCCATATGGGGTTTGGATATGAGAATCTGTTTCAAATAGTGTTTGTAGTAAAGAAGTATCACACTGAAAAGTGACGCTTAACCGTAAGGTTTTATTACGCAAACAGCAAAAATTAAGTTATAAACGACAGTGTTGAAACCATTAACTGGTCACTGTTTTCAAACTCCGTAATAGTTTTCAACTAAGATGTAGAATTTGGAAATTAGCTAGAAGATGCTACAAAGGTGTCTGGTAATGTGTCTGATAAAGGTATCTGTAATGGTGCAAAAGTTTGCGGTCTGGATCTAGAGCAGAGCAATGAGCAAAAAGGCCGAACTTTCTACGAGCTGTAAGGTGGATTAATGATCGCTACATTTTAAATTTTGCGCAAAAGTTCATCCAGATACGAACAAAACTGTGCATTTGTATGCAGTACAAGCATACAAACCCACAAACACAAGGACACTGCTTTATCCAGGATGAGTTATGTAAGACGAAACACCCCTTTTATTTCGTGAACGGTTACACATACCGAAACGCGATTTTCGGCAACAACTAGAATGTCGAGGGACACAAACACGAAAACTGGTTGAAATGAAAACTGGTTAAATTTCAATATGTCGCTTTCTGATAATGTAGTGCGACATCTAGGGACGAAAAAGATTCCTTCGTCACCTCCCACTAAAAAATTCAAGGTTGTGCCCTCAGCAGGCAAGGTGATGCTCACCGTCTTTTTCGACACCAGAGGTCCGATATTCAACGAATTCCTCGAGCACGGAAAAATCATTAACAGTGACGTGTACTGTGAGACACTCCGTAACTACGCAAGTCCATCAAGAGCAAACGGCCTGGGCTGCTCACGGAGGGAGTGGTTCTGCTCCATTATAGTACGCGTCCACATGTCTCCAGGGCCACACAAAGTGTACTGGCCAAGTTCAAGCGGGAGCAGCTTGAGCAGTCGCTATTTTGGTTCTAATTGGTGCCTTCCGCATGAAGGCCAATGCCTTAGTTTTTTTGTTTTGAGATTTCGGTGTCATCTGCCTTTCTGCATCATAAGCATATCGTAAATTACTTGAAAAGTGATGAAATAGATCTCGGGTGAACAGCCTGGTGTATGTGTGCATAGGACACAATATTTCGGCAATCGACCACGTTGCCATCATCAGGTGTGCTGATGTACTGCCATGGGGGCGGCCTGGGGTATGTATCAGATTCCCTCCTCCTCCTTCGGGCGCTCCGTCTAAGCCCATCGCGGTCCGCGCCCGGTCCACGGTTCAGATCCCGCCTGCTCTCGTCCGTCGTCTGAGCGTGTCCTCCTAGATCTCCAGCTCCTCGCCCAGACCCCACCTCGGCCGCCCCCATGGCAGTACATCAGCACACCTGATAATGGCAACGTGGTCGATTGCCGAAATATTATGTCCTATGCACACATACACCAGGCTGTTCACCCGAGATCTATTTCATCATGAAATACGCCTGGAGAAATTGAAGTATCATATTTGAAAAGTGCTCCTGTCTAGGTAGATACCCTACTGAAATTCTGTTTCCATATCTGTGTTTGCGAATATATATGTAAATATTTAACACTGCAGTGGATTACCGCCAACGTGTGATGCTTCGGAACAGACAATTCATAATAAAAAATAGTAAAGATTCCCACTAACTCCTCGCCCCTTTTCCTAGTTCGTCAATACCCTTGGTGCTACAAACCTCTGTTGATTAGCAGCGTCAGACAGTATGGTTAGTGAAATACTAAGAAATTTGGTGAGCTAGCCTAGTAGTCGTTCCATTGTTTGACAATAGAGGGTTTAGAGCATAAATGAAGCATAAATGAAGCAAAAACATCGTTCCGCAAGTTATGGTGGCTGTCATATTCGACTGTGTGTTACTGGCAGGTTTTTTTTCTGTTTGCTGGTTGATGAAGCCCGGCCTAGCGATGGCTTAGACTGCCACGCAGTCATCACTCACTTCGTTTGTACCTTGAAAATGATGGATTGTGCACCTGTCGATATATCAGTGTCTGTCCAGAACATCAACCAACTACATTTCAGACAGTTACTTGTACAAATGAGATTCATGTTCAGTCAGGACTGCAGTACCATGCCTTTGGCCGCGAATGGAAACTCTCCAAGACCTTGAACCGCCGAAACATGCCTCATGGACCGAAATAAAACCCGTCTGCATCAGAGTGTGCGGTAAAGAGGACTTTGTAACTGTTGTTTTCTCTTGGCAGACTCACTAGCATCATCCGTTGCGCCTTTCAGAAGTGTTGTAGCGTTCGTAACTGTACACGCCAGCTCGTGGCCTTGAGCGGACAGCGGTCGTATACAGGCACTTTCAACTTAAATTACGCGACGTTCTGGGTGTCAAGAGCAGCTGCTATGCTTCATGACCAAGTCACGCCGTTAAATTATTGTAGAGGTACCGCCACGTCAGCTGCTTGAAAAATTGCGCCATCTTTTAGCTGTAATTTTATTTTTCTTCTTGACGAATTGCTAGTTACACGTCGCGGACGCTTATAAATGGCAGCTGACTTATTTATAGCTTTACCTTTATGCAATTTATTTTACATTTGTTGTTTAGTAATTCCTGATAGAGTAAGGCAAATGGTATACACAGCTAATTTGTTCTCTCATCTTTCTTTGCATTCACAACCCGCGACATGGTCGAGAAAATAACAGTTATGCGTTATTGTAAATTGATTTTCAAAATTACTAAAAATTTCCGGGCTATTATGCCGTGGGGTAGTGGATTTATTGTCGAAACCCAACATTTCGTCCCCGACTGCGGAGGACATTCTCAAGGAGGATAGTGGCACTTTGAATGTACGATACACACCCTGGCTCGCTAATGACTGAGCCAAACTCAGTTTACGAGGGCTCGCGCGCAGAGGTGTGACGTCAGATGTTTGACATGCGCGCGCAATTCGTCATTGCCGATTGCCACCGTCCGTTAATATCGTCCCATGGTGGAAGACTGTTACATTTCTTCTTCAAAACCGGAATCCAGATTTCATTTAGTTTCACACCCTCCTCCATCCCATTGAAATTATTGGGGTGTTTTACAATTTCTATAGCCTCCCTGTACAGTCTTTCGTGGTATCCATTTGTGGCTGCTAAAACCTGAGTTTTATCAAATTGAATAAGGTGGTCTCCTGGTTGAAAAACATGTTCAGCAACAGCTGATCTGTCAATCTCCCCCCTTCTACAGTTCCCCTTGTGCTCATCTAGTCGGTTTTTGATTGTTCTTTTTGTGGTACCCACGTATACGTCTCCACAGCTACACGGAATCCTATAAATTCATGCTTTTTCCAGCGGTTTGCGAGCATCCTTTGCCGATTTCAGGTGATCCTGTATCTTCCGAGTAGGTTTGTAAATAAACGGAGTTTGGCTTAGTCAGTAGCGAGCCAGGGTGTGTATCGGGCATTCAAAGTGCCACGATCCCCCTTGAGAATGTCCTCCGCAGTCGGGGACGAAACGTTGGGTTTCGACAATAAATCCACAAGACCACGGCATAATAGCCCGGAAATTTTTAGTAATTTTGACCATTCCGGCCGTGAAAGTTTACATTTTACAAATTGATCTTCTTTATTCATGGTGCCGGCCGCGGTGGCCGAGGGGACTAAGGCGCTCCAGTCACGGTCTGCACGGCCACTACGGCCGGGGGTTCTAATCCCCCCTCAGGCATGGATATTTGTGCCGTCCTTAGTACAAGGTAGTTCATAAGTAGTTTGTAAGTTTAGGGATTGATGACCCCATAGTTAAGTCCCATAAGCTTAACAAACATTTGAACATTTTTATTCATGGCAAAGAACGCAATTATTAGTCATTAGACGAGCGATTTCAGCCACTTATGACCAACTTCAGATTTTATATGATGACTCCATAATGATTTCTGTGCCCAACCATCAAAATATAATAATAATAAAAATTTCCAATTGATGGTTACGATATAAATAAATTATTTTATATCATAGCCACCAAGCGGAAATTTTTTATTATTATCGTCAGATCTATAGTTTCCATAACATGTCCTAATAACAGATCTCACGATGCATACAGCTGTCAAAGCGCTCATCTAATGACTAAAAATTGTGATCGTTGGAGTGAATATAGAAAAGCAATTTCTTTGGATTTAAACGCTTTGATGTTATCGACACACTGGTATATTTTCTTTTCTGCAATAAAATTTCATCGTAAAGAAAACAGTTATTTCCTCAACTTTCTTTTTTAACTTCAGTAGATGCTACAAAATCAATTCCCTACTATGAATCCGCAGACAAAGGTTTCATTTTCCGCATATTACAATTACAATTTGTGTAATTCCACTTGCGACTCCAATAGGAGAAATATGCACCATTTCCACCCAGGCTTAGTCTACGCAATGTTCCAGCCAGGGTCCCATTCCGTTCCATGCAGAGATGCTGTTCAAGTTTATCGCAATGCTGCTCGACTTGAAGCCGAAGTGTTACGTAGGCACGAGCCGGGATGAGAACTGAATGAGGTGCATAGAAACATCCAAACAGCGGTAGGGAGAAACATCTCAAAGAGGTGCCCGCGGTAAGCTGCGTGTGAGCCGATGTTTTGGATTTTGCCGCTGGAACTTCTGCTGTTCTTCTTCTTCATGTATAAAGTAGAGTGTCCGTGTGTTTGTGTGGACGTGGTGCATAGAAAATACACTTTTGTTTCAATCTTGATGAAATTTCGCACACATGACCTAAAAACCAAGTGGGCGGTCGCCATCTGTGTAAGGCTTACGTGTAATACAAAATTCAAGAGGCATTATGTCATAAGCAATGAGATGCGCGAAAAACTGCTTCATCACGCGACAATGTTGTACATTTACTTCTAAACCACTGGACCGATTTCAACCAAATTTACTGCACATGTTACTTTCCATGACGTAACAATCTCTGTAGGGGTAAGAACCACATACGCCACATGGTTCAGGAGATATATCGTCAAATAATAGTAGTAGCAAAAAACTGCCATATCACGCGATGAGACTTTATTTAGATACTGTATGAGAGCGAGAGTGCTCAGCGACGTGACAAACTTTAAACTATTTTCAAACCTTTATTATACTTTTACTTGCTGACAACCACAGCAAAATGATGATAAGAAAGAAAGTATATCGCTTACTACTTTTCCGCTGTTCTTGGAGTGCAACTACGGCATTTGGTAAGATTGTACAGTTTATAATTTCTACACTACAAATTGTACTTGCAGGAAATATTACAGACAGCAGACAGACATACTATTGAATGTACCTATGGTTAAGCCGCCTCATCAGGCATCAGGTTTCAATCTATTAGTTCTTTACTAATAACTGTAGTCGCATCAGATTTTACCAACATACAGCACTTGTACAAATAAATATATGCCTGGAAAATTATACAACTGCATAACATTTAATTCAATAAATGTTAGATCATATATACTGCTATGGGTAAAAACCTGTCAAAAATTTTCAAATGTTTGTAAATCTATTGGACCAAACTACTATGGTCATTTGTCCCTGGACATACAAACTACTCAAACGTATACTAAGGACAACACACACACACACACACACACACACACACACACACCCTCGGGAGGACTCGAACATCCGGGGGCGGAAATGGCCGCACAATCTGCAGCATGATGCCGGCGCGACTAAAAACATGTCACATCATGCACCACATTTTAATACATTTACGTATGTATTATTAAGCCCCTCCTGTGTTCCAGTCATCTTAAGGAAATACCTGAAAGCTGACAGTGCTGTTGACAACTTTGAACCAACTTTGAAGTGTGAAGCGCGCACGGCTGTAAGAGAAAGCAATTGACTTCTATAGCCCTACAGCTACATGGAAAGGAAGTGAATGAAACAGCGTACATGCGACGAATACCCATTATTTCCGACACATCTATATTTAACTGCAGTTTCTTTTGTGTCCCAACTTCGTCGCCGCTTTTGTGTCCCAGCCTCGTCGTAGGTGTCGGTGGCCGAGTGGAACGAGACCGACACAGTAACAAAGATAGCACGCCGGTGCAGGTACGGAGGGGAGCAGCCAGAAACTACAAACACTAGAGTAAATTAGAAAGAGATATATATTGCACAGAATGTAACAATACTTAACTTTTCCATAGTACTACAGAATGTTGATACATAGCTGTTATAGGCCTGCCTAGTGCCTGTACGATAGCAAAGTCTTCACTGGTGCCTATCTGATTACGAAGGTCCTAAGTGGTTGCTATCTCAGTCCCAAGTGCCCGATGTCTTTCCGTGGTGGCCACGAGCGGGGTTGCAGCAGAGGGCGCTCGTGGCTGTCGTGAGAACGCCGCGCCGTGTGTGCATGGCGGCGCGCGGCGAAAGTAGGTGGCACGCACTTTGTACTTGTGCGACACCACAGTTTCCATTTAGACTTACATTTTCTATTACGATTAATAATCAATCTATTAAATACTGCGGAGGCACTTGCTCAAGGATGAGCTCACCAAAGAATTTATTCATATTAGATCCTGGACAAGGAACAAGAAAAATTGTTTATTGTCAAGTTTTGAATTAAAAGAACGCAGGAATGTTACATATCATTCGTATTTGGATTACTACTTTTATTTTTTATTTTTGTTTTGTTTTGATACTGCACTTATAATTTTGTGCATTATACAATACAGCCTAATTGCTTACATATTCTCCTATAAATATAAAATGTTTTAACGAAAGAGCGAGAAGGGATAGGAGAAGTGCTAACTCAGGGCTTGAATAAATAGATAAATACCCGGGCAACGCCTGGTTTTCAGCTAGTTATGCATGAATCAGTGTGTACGAGTGTTTGTGGTTTGTGTGTCGTTGTGCATACAGATGTACAGATTCGTTCCACTCTTGATGAAAGATTGCACACTTGACCTTCACGTCAGGACGAAGGTAACTGTTGGTATAAGGATCAAGTACAACTCACAGTTCCGCGTGTATAATGTCATACATAATGAAATGCGCGAAAAACTGCTGCAATCACTGGACGGGTTTCAAACAAATTTGGTACAGCTATTCCTTACGGTGAGGCAACAATTGCTGTTGGGATAAGAACGACATAATACACATAATTCATGATATATGGCGTATGTGGTGCGTGGCAGAGGGTATCCACAGACCTCGACAAATTGTACATGTTTATGTCGATCTTGATGAAAATCTGCGCACTAAACCTTCAAAGCAAGACAAAAGTTACTGCCTTCGGCCTTCTATAAAGTTCACTGTTGCGCTCCAGTCTTGATCATTTTTTTTCCTACTAGAACTGCAGTTAAAAGTGTAGGGTCTTACCAACTTACCGCACTGGATGCTCTTACTGAAAGGGGGAAAATACTTGTTTGAGAATGCCGATCTTCTTCCGAATATCACTGATGGCATCTACGTTAGAGGTTGACATAAAGGCTACTATCGGCAAGAGAGCTCAAATCGATTCCATATTTCTACACATCCACAAGGCGTTTGACACTGTAGCGCACAATCGTCTCTTAATCAGACTGCGTGCTTATGGAATATCCTCAGAGTTGTGTGTTTGGATAGTGATTTCCTATCAGAAATGACACAGTACGTTGCAATTGACGGAAAGTCAACTACCCAAGGAGGTGTTATAAGGCCTCTGCTGTTCCTCATCATTATAAACGTTTTAAGAAACAATGTGAGCAGTTCCCGTAGACTGAGGCTGATGATGCTGTAATTTATCGGTTAGTAAAGTCACAAGAAGATAAAAGAAAGGCAACGCAAAATGATCTAGATAGGGTATGTGGATGGTACAAAAATTGGCAATTGATCCTAAATAATAAGAGTGAGCGCTAAAAGAAACCCGTTAAACTTCATTTACAAGATAAATCAGTGAAATCTAGAGGGCGTAATTTTAACTAAATACCTAGGAATAACAACTACGAACAACTGAAATTGGAAAGAACACACAGAAAATTTTGCAGGGAAGGCGAACCAAAGGCTACATAGAAGATGCAACAGTCCTAGTAAAGAAACTGCCCACACTACACTTATCCATACCGTTTTGGAGCAATGCTGCGCGTTGCGGGATGCCGACCGAGTGGGACTGACGGAGGATATAGCAAAAGCTCAGAGAACGGCAGCTTGTTTTGTATTACCGCGTCGTAGGGGAGAGAGTGTCACAAAATGACGGACGAATTTGAGTGGGAGTCATGAGAAGAAAGGCGTTATTCGTTGCGGCGAGATTTAGTTGCGAACTTTCTTTCTCCAACTTTCTCTTCCGAATGCAAACATATTTTATTAGCACGCGCATACATAGGTAGACGTGAGCGTCGTAATAAAATAAGAGTCATCAAATGGAAAGATTTATCTGCTGCTTGCCGGCCGCGGTGGCCGAGGGGACTGAGGTGCTCCAGTCACGGTCTGCACGGCCACTACGGTCGGGGGTTCGAATCCCCCTCGGGCATGGATATTTGTGCCGTCCTTAGTCTTAGTTAGTTCATAAGTAGTTTGAAATTTTAGGGACTGATGACCCCGTAGTTAAGTCGCATAAAAAAAAACCTCCGCTGCTTTTTCCCCGCGCGCTTTTAGAGAGTGAAACTGTAGAGAAATATCATAACAACAGTTCGATGAACCCCCTGCCACGCACTCCAGTGTGGTTAGCAGAGTATTTATGTAGATGTAGGTTCAGAAGATCCCACAGAAACGCTACTCCGCCCGGTGATGACGTGAGAGAAATTCGTTGTAGCGTTACACCGAGGTGGAGCTGACGCTGGACAGATAACCCGAGAAAGTTTTTCATTACTCAGCAGTCTGCGCTCGTGAAAGAGGCATGCGACGAATTGTTGCAGGAACTATGCGCAAGGCGGAAGTGTCTGATAGAGAGGCTGGTACTCGAGGGGAGTATAAGCGCAATTTTCGCAGCAATGGGATGCTTTCATCTCTTCTGTGGAATGCTAAGCGGAGAGACGGCCGGTAATTTGCGGTGTCCTTCGGCGGCCAGGCGCCTGCAAACAGAGATTTAGGGACGTCACCGCAGTGAGCGCGGGCCTTTAGTGGCGCCAGCGGGCTCTACTCCCTCAGAGGCGGCACAATTAACGGCTCCCTTCCCAAGGCCTGTTTGCGTGAGAAGTGGGCAGGATTCCGCGGTAATGGTGGGCGGGAGGAAGGGGGCGGGTGACGCAAGAGGCGCGCCGTCGAGGCCGCGACACGGCCTTGCTGCGCCCGGCCCATCCTCAGCACGGCCGACCTCTGCTGCCACACGCCTGCTCTGCCTACACGACGTCTGCGTGGCTACTGTTGTTGTGGCAGGGCTAGTTTTAAAGGGCGCTAGATACGATGCGATTGGTTGGTTACCCGATAAATTGGGCGGTTTTAGGCGCTACCCGACCAACTCTCCTTGTCGGCCGGTTGGTTGTGCCTGACCACACGATCTCCGATTCCCCCACCACTTCACCCGACAAATTGTACCGTGTGTAGCGCTTCCTGACCAACTTCCATGCCTGAGGTCGTCTGCACAGCGAACACGCGAAAACAAAAACAGTTCGACAACAGTCACCAGAACAGGGTGGCGCTGCGTGCAGTTGGTCGGAACTGCTACCAATTGGTTGGTACGTTGGACATCTTGTTGGTCGTACGATAAATCGGAGCGTGTGTAGGGGCCTTAAGGGGGAGGCGTGCACCGCCCGCCCTCCCGTTAGCACCCCCCCCCCCCCACCCCAACCCAAGAGAAAACGTGTTTCCAACTATCTACGTATAGTGTTACACATGTGAAAGTAAGTGAACGTTTTATAAATCAGAAGTGGGTGGAGGGGACAGGAGTGTTAGGAACGAAAATGGGGTACTACATTGGTGAAGAGTCGGTAGTAGGAAACTCACTTGAATAGACGCAGAGATAAAGTTAGAAATTTACAAAATAGGGAACAGGTGTGTGTCTATCCTCGCATTTATTATTGGATGATCAAGCGCAATTCTACCCTTTTCAACAATATTATCAACTACGCATTATGACAGTTTATTTCAGGACTAAATTGCATTCCTGTTCATAACTGTGCCAATTATTGTAATTGCTGTTCAAATGAATTGTGTGAAACAACATGTAATTTTGTCAGACATCTCAAACTTTTACGCTTACGTCAAGAATCGATATCCTCAGAAGTTCCTCCGTTTATGTTTGCCTGGCTCTCATATTTGGGAACAGTACTAGAAATTTAACTTACAACATGAAAGGCGTGCCTTACTATAACACTATAACAACGAGGCTTGTGAAAGACGGCTAAAGAAAGTGCTCTGCGATAGTTCCACCCCTCCCATCCCGCACTGAGTCATCTTTTTTTTTGTTATCGCCCCCTCTCTATCCCTCCGCTGTCAGGGCCACGCCACCTCATTGGCCATCCACTTTAGGTTAATAAAAGGGGGTCGTTTGCGATTGCCTCTTAACACCTCTAAACTAAGTTACAAATAAAGGCTTAACCTCTCATCTGAGACGGAACGTGAATAAGTGGATTTGTATAGTTTTTTAAATATTTTACACCTCTTCAGACATTTTCAAAAAATACGGCGGTGTGACACTCTGTCCGTCACGAGTTCGCCCTTTTTTTAAGTCGCTCCGTTCAACCGATCGGCAGCGGCCAGAACCTCGCCATGGCGGCATAATCGGACACCGCTGGACGCGTCAAGTAAAAGTTGTCCACAATTCAATATCGAGTAACCTTTGTTTGATTTTTTTCATTGTTTTGACTCTGAAAGTTTCTATACACGTCCGAAGACATAATTCTTGAAATGGCTGTATTGTAATATTCTTTTGCTATAATTATGACCATTATTATTGGGATCGGTTTCGTTATTTCAGTACGCGTCCCCCAATACATTATTTCTACCACACTTTAATTTCTTTAAAAAGGTGTTACAAATTGGCCAAAAAGTAAAGGAAACTACAAAAATAAAAATCGAACTGGCTCCTCTTTTTTCGGCCCACTTTTGCAAATATATCGGACAAAAATATAAATAATGTAAATTTAAATATATAAAAATAATATATATTTTTATTTTTGTAGTTTTCTTTACTTTTTGGCCAATTTGGAAGACCTTTTCAAAGAAATTAAATTACGGTAAAAATCATGTATTGGGGGACGCGTTCGGAAATAACGAAATCAGATTAAATATATAAGAAATAAAATAAATAAATAAGAAATAATAACGTAAGTTATAATATCAATTATTGTGATACGCTCATGGGTGTTTTGTGAATACGTCATATCTCTCGTATTACTTATTCGAAATTAATGGTTGACGTATCATTTAGTAGGTTTCGTTCTCCACCATTGACGAAAAATACACAGATAGTTTTTGTTTTCCCAAAAATTGAATTTTGAAAAAAAGAATTGTTCTGTTCGTACAATCTAAGTTGATACCCGACGAACTATCGTAAATGGGACATGTATTAACGGTTGCTCCCATCAGCCACCGCGCTGCCGAAACCAAAACAATGTAAAAGGTGCCATCTATTGGCAATCTCTCTTTACGCATGCGTAGTTTATCACGAGGTTTTTGTTTCACACGTAGATGCACAACAGCTGTTTGAATTGTTTACTTTGTTCAAGCAAGGGTTGTGTATTGCGTGAATGAACTGAATTACCTGAACGTTCATCATCACAGGTAAGTGCCGATTACTATTATAACTTTATAATAATTTGTTTACTTTTATTTTAATTTAATTTATTTTAATGGAGGTAGAAGCGGCAATGTTTTAAATTTATTGAGTTGCTATGCGTAGGGTTGGGTGTGAACGTGACAGCCGGCCGCGGTGGCCGAGAGGACTGTGCCGCGCCTGTCACGTTCTGCGCGGCCACTACGGTGGCCTCCCCGGGCATCGATATTTGTGCCGTCCTTAGTATTAGAAGTTTAAGGAGTGATTACCCCATAGTTAAGTCCCATAAGCTATACAAACATTTGAATTTATGAACATGACTGAAACTGTTTGAACAGTTCATGTCATACTATGAGAAATCCGAGGACTTTTCTGAAATAAATAAGTTTTCAAAAAATGAAATAAACATGTACAATTGAATATCTTATTTTTATGTGTTTCATAATTAATCATATGGTTTTTAATTATATAAATGTTCTTACAAAGACACTAATACTTATTACTAGTATTCAAAATTTATTCTGTTTTATAAATATGTACTTTCATCTGCCTTTTCTCAATTACTGTCTTACCTATCTGTGACTGATCAGGATAGAGTGCGTATTATTTGCATGGGTCAGCTAGATGTTAGAGTGAGCGGAAAGTCTATAATTGGACAGAATCATGATTGCCATCCATTACATAATTATTATTTACTGTTTTCCATATAGCATGTACAATAACTGATTCTTACAATTCAGTTTGCTATTGAACTCGAAATTACATTAAAATACTCAAACAGTTAGTTGTAATACTACAATCTGTGATTGATCAGGATAGAGTGCAAATTATTCGCACGGGTCAAATATATATATAATTTTTAATTTTTTGATATTATATATGAAATTTTTGATATTACAAATTATGTGATAATTTCTTATATATTTAATTTTATATCCTTTGTATTTGTATAATTGTTTGTCGGATATATTTATAAAAATTATACAACTACAACACTCCACCTTGATTTCTCGGAGATAATTTGCCGCCCCTCTGCGAGTGCCGCCCGGGTCAGGGGTCTGACGTCACGGAGTGTCAGCCGCAGCGTCAGATCTGTCTGTTACGGAGAGCAGCTGCAGCGCGAAGCCGCAGGTCGCATCGCGGTGAGCGGGCGGCGGCAGCGCTCGAGCGTGCAAGTCAGCGCCGAGCACCGCTCAGCTCCGTCCGTTGCCCAACGCGGCGTTATTGGCCCGACGAGCGGTTTGCCCCGGCGCCCTTTCGCAACTTGTTTTGCCTGATAACAAACAGCTCCGACACGCGACAAGTGATTGCGCCGATCGGCTGGCGTAACATTTGAGTGTCCCAGTCTCGGCATCGTTTCATTACTCGAGTCGCTGCCTGACACACATTCGGCTCCTCGTAAGCGTACTTTTCACTAGTGACGAAACGTAACCGTTCTTTTGTTTGCATCTGGAAGAGGCCACGTACGTAAGTGTCCCTAATCCCTTACGTCATCAACACTCGTTGTGATTTATTTTTCTTCTCCCCATTCTTGTGACGATTAATCCTTTGTGTGCCTAAAACGATTTTATTTATTTATTTATTTGTTTAGTGTTAATAGTCTTTAGCAACAAAATTGTTTGGTCCTACATAAACTGAGCCTTGTGACTACGCGCAGTGTCTAAACGAACTCTCTAGTTTATAACTGCTTTTCTGCCCTTCCACCTTCTAGTTATCTGTATTGAATTGGAAGTGGGGAAGAAGTCCCTCGCACATGTGGAGTGTCTGCCCCGGCCACTTTTACCAGCACATGACTCGCAGCCGAGCATCTGAACCTCAGGCCTGATGTGCTAACTACACTGGTCAAATCAAATGTTCAAATGTTTGTAGAGTCTGTGGGACTCAACTACGGGGTCATCAGTCCCTAAACTTACAAACTACTTACAACTAAGGCAAGAACAAATATACATGCCCGAGAGGGGATTCGAGCCCCCGACTGTAATGACCGTGCAGACCGTGACTGAAGCGCCTCAGTCCCCTCGGCCACCGCGGCCGGCTACACTGGTCAAAACAATTAGCTGATCCGTTGAGATATCTAGGTTCTGAAGTATTCTCATAAACAGAATGAACTAAAATGATACTGTGGACACTACGGTCGGGGGTTCGAATCCCCCCTCGGGCATGGATATTTGTGCCGTCCTTAGTTGTAGGTAGTTCATAAGTAGTTTGTAAGTTTAGGGACTGATGACCACGTAGTTAAGTCCCATAAGCTCTACAAACATTTTTTTGATACTGTGGAGTAGAGAATTCAAAGTTAAGACCACCGAGATAGTAATAACAACAGAATGTTGCTACAGAGGGTTGGTGTTGACTTGTGTTTACTCTACCAAAGGAAAATGTTTGTATAGCTTATGGGACTTAACTACGGCGTCAGCAATTTTTATTATTATTATATTTTGATGGTTGGGCACAGAAATCATTATGGAGTCATCATATAAAATCTGAAGTTGGTCATAAGTGGCTGAAATCGCTCGTCTAATGACTAATAATTGCGTTCTTTGCCATGAATAAAAATGTTCAAATGTTTGTTAAGCTTATGGGACTTAACTATGGGGTCATCAATCCCTAAACTTACAAACTACTTATGAACTACCTTGTACTAAGAACGGCACAAATATCCGTGCCCGAGGGGGGATTCGAACCCCCGACCGTAATGGCCGTGCAGACCGTGACTGGAGCGCCTCAGTCCCCTCGGCCCCCGCGGCCGGCCAACCAAAAGGAATTACACAAGCAGTTGGGTTCAGATAGTGTAGTGAGCAGGTAGTGGTATGCAGCCATAGGAAAGTTGGAAGCGGAACAGACACAGAGCAAGGTGGCTGCAGCTATTGGAGTGTCCCGAAGTGTAATTTCCAGGACCTGCACATTATTTAAGATACCAGGATCCGTTAAAAGAAGACAAAACTAAGGTCTCCACGGGTAACATAAGAAAGAGATAGTCGGTATCTCCGGTTAACAGCACGTCGAGACAGGAGGCTGAATACGAATCAGCTACACGCACCCTCCAGGCAGCAACAGATCGCGCAATATCATTACAGTTCGAAATGCCTTCGGGAATGTAGCCTCTTGGCACGTAGGCCTATAGCGTGTCTCCCATTAAAATTGCACCGTTTATCCCGGACAAACTGGGCGGAGGAACATCAGGATTGGAATCGTAACGAACGGCGTCGGGTTCTGTTCACATATGAGTAAACATTTTGTGGTCAGCCGAACAATCATGGTGGACGAATGGTGTGGGCAGCAGTCAGTATTGACCTATATGCCGTTCAGAATAACGCTTTCACTGCTCAAAGAAACAAAGATGAAATCCTTCGACTTTTTGTTGTGCACTACGCTGGTGCGATGGGTTCCTTCTGGTGGACGGTAACGCTTGTCCTCACAGAGCTGCACTGGTGGACAATATGCGTGAAGCTGAGGGAACAGGTTGTTTACCGGACTTAAACTCCATTGCATGTCTGGGGTACACTTGGCAGACGAATTGCACCCAGACCAGCACCTCCCACAACGTTTGCAGATCTGGATATTGCACTTATGGAAGAATGACCAAATATTCCTCAAGAGCTGATTGATAATTTCATACTGCCCATGCTATACTGGTGTGCAACTCTACAGGCCGTCTGAGGTGATCACACTCGTTCGAGGGCAACGAGAATGACTTTTTCACCATTATGTTAGTCCAATGGTGTCTCGCTGTAAGGAAACGCCATGTAAACCTCAAGTATAGAGTTGAAATTGGAAAATATCGTAGTGTATGACTCACAAATTACAATTGTAACCAGTGTCTGATAAAATACGTTACCATGTGAGTATTATCTATGATATCTCATCTAATTCCCTAATTGTTTTGAGCACTGTATTAGTGACAATGGAGAAGCTTATAAATGTCACTGCGCTCGTTTCACCGACAGCAATCTTCCTTACACTCTTGGGTTCCTGCTTGTTCACACCCTGGAAAATCACGACATATTTGAAAGAAAGGACAAATATTTGTGACAAGTAAGAATACAAATGCCATTGCTGCTCCCAAAATCTGGTACATGCTGTAAGATGGCTGGAAAAATGATTGACTGTAACTGGCCGCGTAACCCACTTCCTTCTGCTCAGTAATTTGACGTCTGTAACAATACGGCTACGTTAATCGTTGGCATCTGGTGACAATTTTTATCATAGATTTTACGATATCTTCTACATCTACAAGTCACCCGATGGTATGAGGCGGAGGGTACCTTGAGTACCACTATCGGTTCTTCCTCCTATTCTAGTCGTGTATAGTTCGCGGTAAGAAAGATTGTCGCTATGCCTCTGCGTGGGCTCTAATCTCTCTGATTTTATCTTCATGATCTCTTCGCGAGATATACGTAGGAGGGAGCAATATACTGCTAGACTCCTCTGTAAAGGTATGTTCTCGAAACTACGACAAAAGCCCGTACCGAGCGACAGAGCGTCTCTCCTGCAGTCTTTTCCACTGAAGTTTATCGATCATCTCCGTAACGCTTTCACGATTACCAAATGATCCTGTAACGAAGCGCACTGGTCTCCGTTGGATCTTTCCTATTTCCTCTATCAACCCCACCTGGTACGGATCCCACACCGGTGAGCAGTATTCGAGCTGTGGGCGAACAACTGCACTGTAACCTACTTCCTTTGTTATCGGACTACATTTCCTTAGGATTCTTCCAATGAATCTAAGTATGGCAACTGCTTTACCGACGATTGATTTTATATGGTCGTTCCATTTTAAATCAGTCCTAATGCCTATTCCCAGATAATTTATGGAATTAACTGCTTCCAGTTATTGGCCTCCTATAGTGTAGGTAGATAATACAGGATCTTTCTTTCTATGTATTCGCAGCACATTACACTTGTCTACATTGAGATTCAATTCCTATTCCCTGCACAATGCGTCAATTCGATGCAGAGTCTCCTGCATTTCAATACTATTTTCCATTGTTACAACCTCTCTATATACTACAGCATCATCTCCAAAAAGCCTCAGTGAACTTCTGATGTTATCCGCAAGGTCATTTATATATATATTGTGAACAGCAACGCACCCTGTGGCACACCTGACATCACTGTTACTTCGGAAGAATGCTCTCCATTGAGAATGACATGGTGCATTCTGTTATCAAGTAAGTCCTCAATTGAATCGCACAATTGGTCTGATAGACCATATGTTCTTACTTTGTTCATTAAACAACTGTGGGGAACTGTATCAAACTCCTTGCGGAAGTCAAGAAACACGGCATATGGTACTTAATTACTGAGGTTACCAGTCCCTAGGCTTACAAACAATGTAAACTAACTTACAGTAAACTAAGGACAAAAAACAGACCCATGTCCGAGGGAGGAATCGAACCTCCGACGGGGAGCACCCGCACCATCCGCAGCAAGGCACCTTAGAGCTCTCGGCCATTCCACCGCGGCGAACAGACCGTCCAGCCACCTTCAATGACCGCGAACGGCAATATCTGAGACGGATCGTCAACAGCAACAGAAGGACAACAGTGCAACAAATTGCTGCTCACAGAAGACTTGTTACTTGCTGCGGATGGTGCGGGTGTTCCTCGTCGGAGGTTCGATTCCTTCCTCGGACATAGGTCTGTTTTTTGTCCTTCGGTTACTGTAAGTTAGTTTACATTGTTTGTAAGCCAAGGGACTGGTAACCTCAGTAATTAAGTACCATATGCCGTGTTTCTTGATTTCCGCAAGGAGTTTGATACAGTTCCCCACAGTTGTTTAATGAACAAAGTAAGAACATATGGTCTATCAGACCAATTGTGCATGAGAATCCGTGTCTATGGCCCTCTGAGACTCGTGGACGAATAGCACGAGCTGGGTTTCACATGACCGCCATTTTCGAAAGCCACGCTGATTCCTACAGAGCAGATTTCTATTCTCCAGAAATGTAATTATACTCCAACATAATACATGTTCCAAAATTCTGCAACTGACTGACGTTAGAGATATATGCCTATAGTTCTGCACATCTCTTCGATGTCCCTTCTTAAAAACTGGGATGACCTGCGCCATTTTCCAATCTTTTGGAACGCTACGTTCTTCTAGAGACCTACGGTGCACCACTACAAGAAGGGGGGAGGGGTGGGGGCAAGTTCCTTCGCGTACTCTGAGTAATAACGAACTGGTATCCCATTTGGTTCTGCGGCCTTACCTCATTTGAGCGATTTTAACGGTTTTTGTATCCCTCTGTTAATTATTTCAATATCTGCCATTTTGTAATCTGTGCGGCCTTAAGTGCCTTTCTCGCTGATAGATCATGAACGAACTTTTTAACTATAGGAAATCCTACCTCTGATGACGTGTTTTGGTCACTATTCATAGCGTCAAAAAGCAACGCCTTTTGGTGCACGCGGTCAGTTGTGAGTAGGGAAGAGCAGGCTTTGCTCACACGTAGGCGCAGTGCGGGTGCCGGGCCGATCGCCTCGACCTTTCCACGCGGCGCGGCTGGTGCGTGTGACGCCACCAAATGCCATCTGCCTGCTGCCGGCTGCCCGTCCCTCACTCAGCCACCAGAGAGGACCTCGCCTGACGCAATGTTTCTCGTACGGCCAGCTACACCAAATACGCACCTATCTCGCCTACACAGCCTAGCGGCTGGTCCCTTCTATGGAATGGTTGAAAGTCGTTGTTCATTATTACCGCATTCTACATCCACTTGAAATTCAGTAAGATCACCCCCCCCCCCTCCCCGCCCACTTCGCTAACCTCATCCCATTTTCATCATTATCAAAATTCATTGGTTACTGCGAAGAAAAATCTCTTCAGTTGTACGACTTTTTATTTAAATTACTACCAGACTCGAGACCTTCGAGTCCTATCTTCAGGTGAACAAATAAATTATGTCATACACTGTGCGATTCGAGCCTAAACCGGTAATGACTTAAAGTCTATATGCAACCGACGCAGAATTTTTCCACAATAACTGTGCCTCTCAGTAGCGAATATCCAGATAACCAAATCTTGCGCAAAATTTATTAATTCCTGGTTGTTTCATAGTACGTCCATTCAATCGTTCCCTTTTGTTACTAAAAATATCCATAACGTCCTTTTCATCCAAATTCGGTTCAGTTACTTTTTCGATCCACTCATCTCATCGTGGTAATTGGCGACACGTGCACGACGTTGTGCCAGGAGGCGTGGTGGAAAAAATGGCAGCCTGATGCGGTGCCGCCTCCCATATCCCACGGAACCCATCTTTCCTGCGGATTGTCTGTTGGGGGACATGTTAACAAATCTTCTGTGAGCAGCAATTTGTTTCGTTGTTGCCCTTCTGTTGCTGTTGACGATCCGTCTCAGGTATTGCCGGTCGTGGTTATTGAAGGTGGCTGGTTGGTCTGTTCGCTGCGGAAGGCGCGGATGCTCCCCGTCGGAGGCTCGATTCCTCCCTTGGACATCGGTCTTTTGTCCTTAAGTTACTTTAAGTTAGTTTACATAGTTTGTAAGCCTAGGGACTGGTAACCTCAGTAGTTAAGTACCATATATTTACAAACATGTGAACATTTTACGGCTATTTCGCCTTTTTGGACTGTGACAATCTCATTGAAACATTCACGAAACACCCTGCACACTACTGAATGCTTGAAGCGTAATCTCTGCACCATTGCCGAAATCGAAATTACCATCCGTTGTGAACTGACGACCATATCCAGCTAGAACGGCGACAGCTCTTGATGCGTTGCATTTTACACAAATCACTTGCCCAAGCGTGTCTCAGGAGGCTCCCAGCTTCAGCTGGCGAAGGGAGAGTGTGGTGCACAAACAACGCACCCGCGTCATTTGGGTCGCAATACCCAATTAGATTTACTGTATCCAGGCAAGAGGCATGCACCAAGAAAATAAACAGGCTCCTCCTTGTCAGGTAATGTGTAGACTTCTCACACCTAATAAGAGATTCTCTAATCACAATGCAGCGTGCTGTAAACACACTACTCAACTTCCACCTGGTAAGTGCGTTTTCTGCCCACTTGGTGAATTATCAGAAGAGTCTGGAACCGGTGTGGGTCTTCCTAAAGCGTTATATTCCATGCTGATCCATTGGTGGGAGACTAGTAGCAGTTGGAGTGCAGTATTACTGTTCATGCGTAGGTAGTCGCTAATGCAGACGACTTTGTTTCGAGATGTGCTGTGAATGGGAAGCACGGACTGCTGATCAGTCGCGCCGCGTTGTGTTGGGCTACGACTCGCGCTTCTGCGCTCTTACAGGTAACCGTCGGCAGGGAACGTGTCGGCGACGTTCATCACAGGCACCGGACTTCCACTGCTTTGGAGAGACGAAGGTGTTGCTGCATGTGTGACGGTTGGGGAAGCTATTGGGTATGACCACGTCAGAGGCAACACCGACGACTCAGCAGTCCGTCATGGGCGTGATGCACTGACAAGGGGAAATTCAGTTCGGGATGAGACTTTGCAGACCAGTAGTATACCTCGAGGGTGTCCTCTCGTACAAGTATTAAAGCGCACTATCCAGAAAATTCCAACATAAACGGCTCTAAAAGTTTAATGGCAGCTCATATAAATCTTATGTAGTTGTTTAAAGGTCAAGCCTTGTGTGTGTGTGTGGTGGAGCAGTTCAGGCAATAGCGTGTTCGCTCGCCATTCGGTGAACTCTGGTTCTTTTCTACTTGCAGGAAACATCGTACTTTTAATTTTTATTATTTGTTTCAAAATTTTAACTTGTAAATAAATGTAATGACTTTAAGTAATATCAATTAAAAAGTAAGTAACTTTAGTTTGTTTATCAAATGGCTGTCAGAGTTATTTAAAATTTGAATTTCAATGGCTTCTTTTTTAAATGATGTAATTGTCATTAGAATGTTATTTCAAAATTGAGCGATATTATAATCTGTGGAAAGATTATAAATATCCGTTGTAAATTAGAGGAACCGGTTTCTTCAGAGGCATGCGTCAACATAGTAAGTGGGCTCCACCTGCCAGGTTGTTTGGAAATGTGAGCCGATTTTGGAATCAGATACTGTCGGTCAATGAAGCTTAGTTTCCTCCTTTCCTTCTCGTGCTTTATTTTGTTGATCAGGCAGTGTAATAACTTACGTGTTTAGAGATGTCTGTTCGTTAATTGTTATCGGTGCCTCCTTTCCTTGCTAAAAATAGTCTTGGCCTTCAAGCACAGTTCGCGTGCGCCCACAAGCAGTTCTAGGATGAACGTAATGGTGGCCTTCCCAGCGACTGCGCCGTGGCCCCGTAGGCTGTAGGATAGGATCGAATTGGACATGATGAGGCGCGCTCGCCGGCTGCGGTATGTTGTGGATGCAGCGGTGAGCCACGCGCGGGCCGTGTGTAGTTGGAGGGGGAGGGGGGGGGCAGTGAAAGCGGGCTTCATCGGCAGCGGCAGAGGCCCTGGGCGGCCCTGCTTTGCATGCTATGCTGGCCAGCCGGAGCGCGACGCGTCTGCCGCGCGCGGGTCGAGCCATGCGACTGAGGTACTGTCTGACGACCGGCAATTGCCCGCACCTGGCGTTGTGCAACCACTCGCTGTCCCTCACTCGATCTTGCACAAAAATTTAATTTAATGTCGTGAGTACAGTGACAACCCACTCTGACGAAACAGCTTTCTGACTAAGCATCCCGTATTATGCATCGCATGTTCATAAACGTATAATAGAAATAAAAAAAATAAACCACCTTTGTGTTCGAAGTTGTTAACGTGAGCATGGGCACTTGACAGAATTCCAGCCCGCTAGTGTATTACTTTATTTCGACGACCGATGGTCTCTCCAATCATCTTCTGGTCAAAAATGTTTTACCGGCCGCGGTGGCCAAGCGGTCTGCGGCACGCCAGTCGCGTTCTGCACGGCCACTACGGTCGGGGGTTCGAATCCCACTTCGGGCATGGATATTTGTGCCGTCCTTAGTGTTAGCTAGTTCATAAGTAGTTTGTAAGTTTAGGGACTGATGACCCCGTAGTTGTGTCCCATAAGCTATACAAACATGTTTGAAAAAATGTTTTAAAAATTCAAATGTTCAAATGTTTGTAAAATTATGGGACTTAACTACGGGGTCATCAGTCCCTAAACTTACAATCTACTTATGAACTACTTACGAACTAGGACGGCATAAATATCCATGCCCGAGGGGGGATTCGAACCCCCGACCGTAGTGACCGTGCAGACCGTGACTGAAGCGCCACCGCGACCGGCAAAAATGTTTTACACAGCCATCATCTTGTGATGTCAACGGATGTTGTACAAAATAATTTAAAGTGCATAGATGCACTATGTCGCTATGCACTATCCATTAATGTGTAACAGTGAGGTCTTTGAAGGTCAACGAAAGTCTAAAGGGTGTCAGCAGTAAGCATTGCGAAGCCGCCCACCGGTTCTGTCGCGCTACAATGACGACAAGAGCTTGGCAAGACGAGTCTTTGACGGCGTTCGGGGGAGTGAAATTTTCTTTCTAATTGCCATGGCAATGCCTGAAAGTGCCGAAGTGATACGGAATACCACTCAATCCGTGATAAGAAGATTCCAGCGCTGCATTGGTCCAGTGGTCGTCACTTCGAACACCTTCTGTAAATGGACGTTCATGCCATCTTTTTTACCTTCGTTGCCGTTCAAAGACCTTACTGTTACACATCATTCGATTCGTCTCGAGAGCAGCTATCAGAAAATAATTTTTAAGACTATAACATCTCATTTTAAAAAACAGAATCGACCTTCATATCTCTGAAACGACGCCACCTAGCAACAAAAAAAAAAAAAAAAAAACAAGGTCATATTCTTACCGTCGTTGTCCCATGCATATTTTGTCCCACAAACTTTTCGGCTTCTGTCAGCGGCAGTAGGATCCTACTGACGCTTATACTGATATGTAAACTTTTAATACATTGATATAGTGCATCTATGCACTTTAAATTATTTTATACAACAACTGTTGACATCACAAGATGACGACGGTGTAAAACATTTTTTGACCAGAAGATGATGGCAGAGACCATCGAAATCGGTCGTCGAAATAAACTTATACACTAGCGATCTTGGCTTTATCCTTTTTGGAACCTATTGTATTGGAGCGCCTCCTCACAATATAAACAAATTCAAAATTCCAGCCATTAGCGCTTAGTCGACCTCGAGAAGAGTGACGACCTACCAGCCAGATACGCTAGTGTTATTCCCAAACCACTTTGCTTCTCACGCAACATCGTCATATAAACGCATCCACACTCTTTTACATTCTCCCGCAGAAAGCAGGAGTTCCTCTCTTCTACGTGCATCGAAATCACTGCACAGGAAGCTATATTTTAGCGACTGATTTCTTTTCGGGCTCTGTTTCTACTTCACAATTACTGTTCTAAACGTCACATTTACTGTCTTTTAACTTGTCTAATACTACTGTCGACACATCTTAGATGTTTGAGACCACCGATGTGACAAGAAAACCTTGTTACATTGGTGTGCTGTCTGTTCTTTCGGAAATATACCACACCAATATAATAAAGTATTTGCACGCAAAGACGGCGTTAGCTTCAATTATTTCACTGCAGATGCGATCTTACGTTCTACCACGCACGGGAATCCGTAATGGCGAGCGTAAGAGGGCATGGACGGTAGGGGCGCTACAGCCATAGCGTGCGACTTGTGGATGTTTGACTCGGACGGAAGGTGAGTACGGGTAGCTAAGTGGGTAAGGCGATCACTGGTCCGAAGCTGGAGCTCTGGGTTCGATTCCCTGCCCCGCTCACATTTTCAGTTATAACCATTGTTTTATTTAAATGCCCTAATGCAGCCACTGTCAATCCTTTCTTTCCTGATCCTTCTTCCTTCCCCTCCTTCATCAATTATTTGTAAAAGGAAAACATTGCTTACGACACGGCAGTCGTCTCAGTGAATCACTCCCAGTAGACTGAGGAATCTAACACGGAGGAGGATAATTCAATAGTTGTCTCACTATAGTAATACAATGGCACAGTAGTTATAGTAAGCGTCAAACTGTTATTTCTGGATCAATAACTTCAAAGTATGATAGGGACAAAAAAACCAACGTCATATTCTGGCCTCCGTTGTCCCATGCAACTTTTGTCCCACAAACATTTCGGCGCCTATCATACTTTTGGCGTTGTTCTTGATGACAATAGTTAGACTCGCCCTATATATTCCTGACGAACCGACAAATTGCGTTGCACACCGACATGTTAGACGCTACGATTCGGCTCCCTCTAGCTGTAGGGGGTTGCAGACAAGTCGACGGAGTAATGTACGTGACATGCAATACTTGAACCGATGTTGAGAACAGAAGAGGTGTAGTCAGTCCCTTTTTACTTCGTCAACAACGGATGTGTATACTACAGTGACAAGTGGAAGTCCTGTTTTCATTTTATGATGGTTTTATTCAGGATCACTGAAAAAAAAAGGTAAAAGCGGGACAGATGACGCAAGGGGTCAGATGCTACACTTCCAAGAAATTCGTCAGCACACATTGTTGTGCGTGCGACGCTCATTGTTGTTGTAAGGGCTGGTGAGATCAGTTTACTCCCAAGTTTTTGTAGTTCAGGAGCGGAAAATAGAGGAGAAATTTAAGAAAATCGAATTTCGAGACCAAGGTAAGTCAAGGAATTTTTTTACGATTCCTTTTTAATAGTATGTACTAGTAGATACGCGCCTAGTAGCTTATATCTTGTATTTAGATTGTACAGTAGAAACATTGTAGGTTATGTCGGTCGAGTAATGGCTTCTTCCGATAACATCCTCGCTGAAAATGGAGGTGCGGCATCTGTCTCCACGGAAACGGACAGACGACGCACCATTACTGTGGGACAGATGCCGCAGTGTTTGCAATGCTAACTGGAGTCCACACGTTTTTGTTTTATAGAAAAATGCCGAGAAAACGCATTAGACCAACTGATCAAGGCAGCTGTTATGTAAATGACATCTCATGGAGAGACTCCATCAAAATTGCTGAACAGATATCACTTGTTCCTACACTGCCTCAGAGAAATCAATCGAAAAGAAAGCAATTAGCAACAAATATAACATCCGACGACTTTATAGCAACGAAAAGAAAGAAAATCACCGAAAGAAACAAGAAAGGAAAAGCTTTTGCCTACAAAAATGTAGCAGCTAAAATAAATCAAATTCCCAAAATCAGAGAAAAAAAACCGCCAAAGTAGCGTCTGTTTGAAGACTCAGTTTCAGAAGAAGATGATGATATTTCCCTACACGGTAGTTCCTCCGATGAATTAAATTTCGAAGAAAACGAATGTGTAGAATGCCTTAAACATTATCAAGAAACATCGTCTGCCTCTGACTGGATTTAATGTGTAGGATGTTCTAGGTGGCTTCATGAATCATGCACTCTCTATGAGAACGTGTGTTGTTTGTGTGGATGTCTTAAAAATAAACTTGAAAAACAAAAATCAAAGTGAAAGTCATTTTCAATGTATTTTTCCATTGGCCGTCTGTCCCTCCCTTCTGCGGCATCTTGCCCGCCACTTGCTGATTAACTGAAATTTGCAAGCCATTGTACATCATAAGAATGTTCCTTTGTTATAAAGTTTTTTTACGCGATGGTATCTGTAATAAAATACAATGTTGAAATCATCAATCTTGCCTAATTTTTTCCGTTCTCTGGGGCCCGCAGTGTGGAGTATGTCTTTGATTGACATGTTCAATACCACAATAATATAAATTATTTTAACACTGCTTTAAACTGTATTAACTCACTATAAGCTTATTTCGGCCTTAGGCCATCATCAGGTGTTCTGTAATACAAGTAAAATAGAAGAATTGTTACACATATTCTTATAACATAATTACATAAAATTTTTACAAAGCTTTACTTACATTACTTATAATATTGTTGATGTTTATTTGCTGCCCAATTGTTTATATAAGCTGATGTAATGCTTATCTGTATATGTGCAGCAGCACTGGTTATATGATTAGATTTTTTATCAGTGTTTGATAGTGGCAGTCTGCAGTGGCAGCATCCAACGATATTATAAGTTAACATGGTTACCAGTAATTTATACATTAATATCTTTGGTTTATTGGTTTTTTGTATTGGACTTTTACTATGGATTTGGAATCTTTGCTATTTATCCTTCCTCTTGTTTGTTTATAATGTGAATAAAATTTTCGATGTAATTTTTATGTTTCAGTTTCGTTTGTTCATTTAGTACATCGTTCTGGTTGTTGTGTATATAGGAATATAGTTCGATTTTCTCAAGAATATTCATTTTTGGCCCTTTTTGTATAATGTGTAAAATTTTTAAGGCTTCCTCTAAAGGTTTTACATCATGTTTTTCCGTGATTAAATGTTGACAGAATTTAGATGAATTATTTTCACTGTCTCTTGTGTGTTCTTTATATCTAGCTTGAAAATTTCTGCCAGTTTGGCATATATATGATTTCTGACAGGTGTTACACGTAATTTTGTAGATACCCGAATTATTGTATTGTGTGTTTGGCTCCTTTAAAAAAATTGTATGCAATTATGTTATAAGAATATATGTAACAACTCTTCTATATTACTTGTATTACAGAACACCTCATGATGGCCTAAGGCCGAAATAAGCTTATAGTGAGTTAATACAGTTTAAAGCAGTGTTATATTGATGTTGCCTAATTTTATTGCGATTTCAGTGTTTATACATTGATAAAAATTAATTTGAAAAAAATGTGCGGTGTATGTCCCGCCTTTACCTTACATCGAAGTGTAGAAGATTCGTTCCGCTTCGAATAGCAAAATGGCGGAGCGCGAAGGTGCGGAGTGAAGTCATCTGCCTGTTTTGGCGCGGCGATTTCTCCGCGGCCTGTCGGGTATCAGAAGCGGCGGCCGCGAAAGTAAGGCGGCGGGGAGTGCAGAAGTGTGCACAGCCGGCCAGCGCCGACTGCAGCGCCCGGCCGGCGGGCGGCGGGGCCTCGCATCAGGCGTACACTCAATGTCGAGCGCGAATGTAAGGGCTCCAGACTTGCAGATTTTGTGTTCATTTAAATTTGGCGTGCTTTTTGGCGCATTCAACGTTAGTAACACGAAAAGAGCAAGAGGGCTCTTTTTGGCAGATCGAAATTTAATCACAAAAAAACGCCTTACCCATTTATCTGAGGCGAAAAGTGAATAAATTGATGAGAGGATTCTCTACAACTTTGCTCTTTTGAGAATTTTCCGTATCTCGTACCGTTTCAGAGATATTTACAAAAATAACGGCGATTTGACACTGCCTTTCTGAATTCGATGTACTGCAACATCTCGACCGTTGCAAGGCACTGAAATAAATTCATTGGCGAAGTTGGACATTTGTGCTGGAGCGGGATCTGAACGCAGACTTCCGGCTTCGGGCCAGCGTTCGCCTTAACCATTGGCTATTCAGGGACGCTTTCCTTCCAGCGAAAATTCTCGACTTATAGAACACTATGATGGTAGTGGCCTACGCCCATTAGTTATTCTTGCTCGCAACTACCACTGTATTCCCGCAAGGGATAGGGCGTGTTTGTGCATCCGCTGAGAAATTGTCACATGTTGAGATGTCTGTAGAGCTTATAGGACTTAACTACGGGGTCATCAGTCCCTAAACCTACAAACTAATTATGAACCAGCTTCTGCTAAAGACGGCACAAACATCCATGCCCGAGGGGGGATTCGAACCTCCGACGGCGGACTGCCGCGCGCACCGCAACACGGCGCTCCAGTACGCACGGCTAATCCGCCACGGCGACAAATTGTCAGTTGGCTGTTGGGAGCATATATGCAGTTATTGATATGGTGTTTGTTCTTTCAGACTTGTCTGGGTGAGTAACGCGTTCCCTCTTTTCAGGTCGCGCCGTTCACCTAATCTTACGGACGTGATTTGTTGGCCGAAAGGACCTCGCTCACCGCCATAACCGCAAGCCGCTAAAGGGCGCGCAATGCCCTATCTTGCCTATTAAGCGTGGAGCCGAAAAACGTTTCAAGTAAAACTTGTTCATAATTTAATATCGAGTAGCTTTTGTTTGAAAATATTTTCTATATGTTCACTTTGAAAGTTGGAATTCACGCCAAAAGATATAATTCATCATGTGGCTCTACCGCCACAGTACCAACAAAAACAATTGAAGGATATAAATTACGACAAATATTGCGATTGTATACTCAAGATAGTATGAGGTGCAAAAAAATAAGAGAAATATTTTGCAAAATTAACAAAAGTGTGCAATTGAATATAATAGTAAAGAAGATAAAACAGAAGAAGTCGCTACACTAAATGATAAGAATATTGTAAGAATAAAAAAAGCGGGGTGCTGGAGGGTTCTCTTTAAATAAGGAAATCATAAAAAATAAAATCGCAGTTGCCTGCTTCTCGGCCCACTTCTGCAAATATTTCGGAAAAAAAGCATCTAAAGATAAAGCTATTAAATATTATATATTCTATTTTTCATATATCTAATGATATTTTATGAAATGTTGTATATTTTATATTATTCATAATTTTATTAGTTTTTGTCCTAATATTGCAGCTACAGGAAAACTTAGTGGGCCGTAAAACACGTCAGTGGTATTTTTTCACTGCTCCGCAAGAGTGTTGTGAACTTTTTCGTGCACCAATGGGGATGAGCTCCGTCTTTTTAATCTTAGAATAAATTTATCAATCTTTTTCGATACTGTTCCTGTAAATTCAAGCCTCACCTGGCCTATACTGCAAACAAGCAGTGCGTGAGGCAGTCATTGCAAGAAGACCGTGGTGTAATTATAGCCGTGATGTAAGAAAAACTTGATAAGTTTCCTCTTAGCACTCTTAACAGATAAGTACAAGCAAGATTTTTGATTTGTGACTGTCTACGGCAAAGAATGATTCTAATTAAATAATTTTCTTTTGCCTCCTAGCATAATTAATATTAAACACTAGCACTTCAGTTTTCTTTTTATGTACTATTGTGATGTGACACGCTAACAAGTAAATGTGAAGGTAACGGTTGTGCAGGCCGGGAAAACTTAGCGAAAGTGACGGCGTCGTCGATGAGACGAACACTAAGCCTCCTTTTTTTTAACTATTAATTCATATTACAAAATTACATCGATAATATTCTAAAGTTATTGTGCTCAAGCACACTATTTCTGAATATATAGTCTTAAACTTGCGGCGGAGATAATTTTACAAAATGTCTCGTAATAATAGGGAAAAGTAGTCACACACGTCCTTTTGATGTGTGGCTTTGACCACAACAGATTTATGCATGAACATTCTTCCAAAAACCCAGCACGAAATGAATAGTGTTTTGAAGAGAGATTTCTAGATGGACGTCAACAACAGAAGTTAAACCAGAGCAATGCAGTGTAATGGACTTAGTTAAAAGGGACGCAGAGAGTGTAAATTGCAGACTACCTGTGGTACGAAAAGCATTCCTGCAAAAGACTAACTTGTTAAGATGTAATAAGATTTTTGGGAAGTGTGTATATGGAGCATAACCTTTTACAGGAGTAAAATGTGAAGCAGCAGTACAAGATTCTGAAACTTGTTGCTGCGAGGAATGAAGAAAATAAGATGAGTAATTAATGGAAAACTAAGGGAGACAAATCTGTGGAATAGCTTGACTAAAAGAAGGGACCGGCTGAAATGAGATTCTACGACATGCAGGAATCGTAATTCTGGTAGACCAACGGCTTAATACAGTAAGGAGGAACAACTGAATGTGGGTTCCAGTAGTTGTTCAGATGGAGATTATCTCACAGGAGGGGGGATGCAGCAAACCTGTATTCGGACTCAAGGTTGCAACAAGAACTACTACTACTGACTCGCATTCAGGACGTGTCGAGGGACTAGCGCTGCGCGGTTTAGTACACATGCACGCACACAGAAAACGTATGTCTGCCCTTGTGTATTGTCCTGGCAGGCCAGACAATGCGTTCATAAAGCGCCACCTTGTTGTGCAACACGGAGCGAGAGGCAGCGGCAAGAGGCGGGAGGAGAGTCGAGGAGGCACATCTACATCTACATCTACATACAAACTCTGCAATCCACCGTAAGGTGCGTGGCGGAGGGTACACTGTACCACTACTAGGCACTTCCTTTCCTATTCCACTCCCAAATAGAACGAGGAAAAAAATCGCACTTACGTGTTTTACGACCCACTTTAGATTTGTAGTTTTATAAGTTTTTGCAAACATTTTGGACCAAAATAATAATCTAAACAATAAAAAATTAATTAATAAGAGTGTCTGAAACCCTTTAAGGAAAAATAATATTTAGATAGTGGCGGCTCGCGTCACAGTCCAGCACCTTGCCCACTACGCTACGGCTTTAAATCAAAACAGGAGTTCTTTAATTTCATACTATTGATGACCATTGTTAACTGATGTTAATATGGCATTTGTAGACATTAGATTATCATTTATCGTACGAAGAACGAAGGAGTTTTGTTAATTCCTCAGTGTACCGTTGCTTTGAAATGACAACGTGTAAGTTACAATAAGAAAATCATCAAATACGCATGGAATGTCATGAGATATCTCCGAACAGCTGGTTTTCGTTAATTCAATGAAAGGTGTCAAATCTCCGTTATTTTTGCAAATATGTCTCAAACGATACAAGATATGGAAAAACATAAGGGAGATAAGTTGTAGAGAATTTTCTCCTCTACCAATTAGGTTATTCAATTTTCGTGTCAGATGAACGGTTCGTTTGCAATTACAATTATATTACAAACGGCTTTTTTGGTTTTACTACCGTATTTTTTGTACGAAAAATTTGAAAAAGGGAGGTCTCTGGCGGCGTACAATCATGTCTGTAAAATTTGGTGTTGATCGGTTGAACGGTTCGTCTTAAAGACAGGGAACACGTTACGGACAGACAGACAGACAGACAGACATCCCAAAATCGCCGTTATTCCTGCAAATATGTTTGAAACGCTACGAGATATGAAAAAAACACACACACACACACAAAAGAGCCAAGTTCTAGAGAATTTTCCCCTCTACACATTCGATTATTCTATTTTCGTGTCAGATGAATATTAAGCCGTTATTTTCATTTAAATTTCGAGCTGTCAAAAAACGATCACAAAGGCCCACTTTTAGTGTTACCACCGTAACCTAAAGTGGGCCAAAAGAATGCCTATATGCATCCGTACAAGCTATAATTTCTCTGATCTTGTCTTTGTGATCACCACGCGAAATGTAAGAAAGCGGCAGCAAGATCGTACTACACTCAGCTTCAAATTCCGGCCCCCTAAATTTCCTCAACAGAAATTCACGAAAAGAACGTCGTCTTTCCTCCAGCGATCCCAAATTGAGTTGCCGGAGCATTTCCGTGACACTCGCGCCGCATTGCAGGAATAACCACCATTATACTATTTATCTCCCATTCCATTCTCGAATAGCGCGCGGGAAGAAAGAACACCTGAATCTCTCTGTTCGAGCTCTGATTCCTCGTATTTTATTCTGATAATCATTTATACCTATGTAAGTGGGATTCAACAATATATTTTCGCATTCGGGGGAGAATGTTGGCGATTGCTGTATGCTATTACAGTCAGTTAAAGACGACAGCTTCCCATACACCACAGCATCATCAGCAAACAGCCGCAAATTACAACTTACTCTGTCCATCAGATCATTTATATAGATAGAAAATAATAGCGGTCCTATCACACTCCCCTGGGGCACGCCTGACGATACACTCGCCTCTGATGAACACTCACCGTCGAGAACAACGTACTGCGTTCTATTACTTAGGAAGTCCTCCAGCCAGTCACAAATCTGTGAACCTATTCCACAGGTCAGCCGGCTGTACAGAGCACCGACTCATCAGTCTGTACCCCAAGCTGTATTTGTTGCTCTGCAAACTGCATTTCAGCTGTTCAGTGTGTGTGTGTGTGTGTGTGTGTGTGTGTGGCGCGCGCGCGCGCGCGCGCGTGTGTGTGTGTGTGTGTGTGTGTGTCTGTCACAGAGACTTTGAGTTGTTTGTACTTGTAATTACGTAACAATTCGTTTACCAGCCATATATGCAAATATACACTGAAAAGCAAAAGAGACTGGCATACCTGTCTAACATATTGCAGGGCCGTCGCGAGCTCGCACAAATCCCGCAACACGACGTCGTGTGGACTCGACTAATGTGGAGGCAGTGCTGGAGGAAACTGACGGCCTAAGGCCTTCAGGGCAAGACTACGAGGCAATGGGGAACTCCCTCTGATCAGCGCGTTGCAAGGCATCCCTGATGTTCTCAATAATGTTCGTCTCTAGGGTGTTTGGTGGCCATCGCAGGTGTTTAAAGTCTGTTCCTGGAGCCACTCTGTAGCAATTCCGGACTTGTAGGATGTCGCATTGTCCTGCTGGAATTTCCCAAATCCGTCGGAATGGACAATGGACACGAATGGTTGCAGGTCACCAACCAGGAGGCGTACGTACGTGTCACCTGTCAGAGCCGTATCTAGACGTATCAGGGGACCCATATCACTCCAACTGCACAAGCCCCACTCCATTACAGAGCTTTCACCAGCTTTAACAGTCCACTGCTGACATAGAGGGGCCATAGATTCATGAGGTCGTCTCCACACCAGTACACGTTTAGCGGTTCGATTCAGTTGGAAACGAGACTGTCAGACCGGGTAACAGTCCAATGTCGATGTCGACGGACCCATTGCAGTCAGCAATGGTAGATGAGTGGGCCTTGGCCCCTAAAGCCCCTAACGACGATGTTAAGTTGGACGGTTCGAATGGTGATGTTGATTGCTCCCCCCCCCCCAAATTGAACAAATTGAAATCCAGGAACAGATTGCTACGTGCTTATCGAATGATTGCCTCCTTTTCTTATTTCTTCCCATTTGGATAAATTTTCCTTCTTTCTAAACCGGCTGCATCCTTTTTTCTGTAATGTTTGTAGGGACCAAGTGGGGTAAGCCTTTGCGATATTAACAACTTTAATTTTGTAATCCAAAGAATCCGTCGTCGTTCGGCCTGTTCTTGCATGATCATTTTTCGGCCGTAGCGATGACGGAGATTTGGTGTTTTACCGGATTCCCGATATTCACGTTGTACTCATGTACTGGTCTTACGAGAAAATCCCCACCTCATCGGTCCATCGGAGTTGGTGTGCGCCGAGAATAACACTGCATTGAAACTCATTTAAACCGCGATAGCCTCCCATTGTAGAAGCAGTAACCGATGTAACGCCTGCAGCAACACCTGTTGTCTAATTTAGGCATTACCGATCACAACGCCGTCATCTGATTGTCTACATATCCCTGTACCAGTTTCTTCGGCTCTTCAATCTATTTGTGTTGGTTCCACCCCATTTTCTCAGTCTCCTTCACTCATTGCCGGCCATTTTACAGTATTTTTTTCCTTTTGCTACACGTTAAGAAATAATTATAAATATATTTCTGTTATATACAAATAAAATTTATGATTTCCTCTTTAAGTACAAGTCACGTATGTTGCCCTCTTTTTTTAACTTTTTATCACTACAACCAAAACTTTATACAAATAGCAGAGGTAAAGTAGTTACATACACATATCACGAATGCTTAATTTCCAGAATTGATTATTTACACCAAACACTTTATGCTTCAGTGAATTTTAATGAATCTGCACACACATATTATGATTTTTTGTTTCAAATACTTAGATTTTGATGTTGTCATTCAAAGCAAGTTTCCACATATAACCCCCCTTCACAAAGCCGACAGTTTCGTGGTGCGTCCAAGTGTCAGGAATGGGTACTACAACCGTTCGTTTCACTTCTGAGAACGGCCGGAGGCATAAAATTACGGCCAGGAGTGAGGTGTTCGAGAAGGAGAGTCGCCCGTAATGTTAGGGGAATGCCACACAGCGGCGTATCCGTGCACAAAGTTACATTCACCTACGGACACGCGACACTTAGCAACCGCATAAAGACCAGGAAGATAACGTTGGAGGAATCAGAGGCCACACAGCTGCGCGGGAATAGTCGTACAAAATTAAGATGGCACGTTACGGATTACGCGGCCGCTTCTAGCCAGAGTTCCGAGTCGTCCCTCGGGTATGGATGTGTGTGTTGTTAAAGTAGTTTGTATGTGTAAGCACCGACGACCTAGCAGTTTGGGCCGCTACCTTTACAAACAATTTTGAGAGCCCACACTGAGGCTCACTTGCAGCCCTTTTCCTCGCGAACCATAAGAGACTGTTGAGGATATTCCGCCGTATGAAAAACTCTTCAATTTTTGTTTCATTTCCCAAAAATGTTTCAGCACATTTTGTACCATCTCCATTGGGATTTTTTATTGTTTGTCTGGAAAATATAGTAGTACTGTACAAAATGGTTTTTGGATATTCATTAAAAAGTTTTTTAGGAGATTTTTAACAGTGTTGTATGTTGAGTTCGCAGACAAAATTATCCGTTTTAGTTTTCAGAAAATTAGGCCTAGAAATACATCTTTCACAGTTTTTTGTATATAGATACGTTACATTAGGCTACGTTAAGATCACACAGTGAAGTAATAAGTACCGTACTTCACAGTGTAATCTTGACGTAGCCTAATGTAAGGTATGTACAGTATATACAAAAAACTGTGAATGTATTTCTAAAAGTTCAAATGTTTGTTAAGCTTATGGGACTTTTCTGCGGGTCCATCAGTCCGTAAACCTACAAACTACTTATAAACTATCTTATGCTAAACACAAACATTTATGCCCGAGTGAGGATTCGAACCCCCGATGAGGAACGATGTCGCGCATCGGAGTATAGCTCGTCAATGCGCGCGGCCGCTGCGCCGCGGCTCGTATTTCTAGTCCTAATTTTCTGAAAAAGTAAAACATAATAGAACTCAATCTATGACAGTGTTAAAGATCGTGTAAAAGAGTTTTTTAAATGAAACTCTCACTCTGCAGCGAAGTAGGAAGCGAGGTACCGGCTGAAGTAAAGTTGTGAGGAGGGACCGTGAGTCGTGTCGTGATAGCTCAGCGGTAGAGCGCTTGCCCGCGAAAGGCAAAGATCCCACGTTCGAGTTACGGTTCCGGCAGAGAATATTAATCTGCCAGGAAGTTTCAACTTTTTTAATGTTTATCAAAAAGCCATGTTGTACAGACTAATATAATTTTCAAACAATAATAATAAAAAATAAAAAAAAAAATAAAAAAAATTAAAAAAAAAAAAAAAAAGAATCTCACTGAAGATGGCACAAAATGTACTGAAATATGTTTGCGAAATGTAACAAAAATCTAAGTGTCTTGCATACGGAGGAATATCCTCACCATATTGAAGCAAGCACGGAAGAAAGAAGAGCAGCAACAACATACGAGACTGGAAGAGTACGAGGAAGAAGTGACAGTGCTACACAGAGTACCTCCGACATACACTGTGAGGTGGATTTCGGCGTATAGATGTAAATTTAGGGTATCGAATCCATCACCTCCGCGTCAGCTGTGATTTTTCCAAACTTTTGATAATGATGTGCTAGTGGGAACTAACTGCCGTGAACCTTTCTACGAGCCTTTGACTCGTGGCCTGTACCGCCGGCTTCCCGCACTGCAGCTGTGTTGTGCGGGTTGCCCGCTTGAGTGAGTGCAGGCGCAGCTAGGACGCAGGCGCTGACCCAGTGACCCAGAGCAGAGCAGAGCAGAGGCTTCCTTGTTTGCTGCACCGGCCGGGCCGTGAAAGTGACTGCTCTGGCGTGTCCCACTGCAGGGGGACCAGCCGTGTTCTGGTACCCTGCCTCTGCACGATGACATCTCACTGTCTCTACGACACGCAGGGGTAAGTGGCGGAAGGAGAAACGTAAAGCAGGGAAATGAAGAGGTAAGAACGGAATGGTTCTGAAATCAGAGAGAAACGATCCTAGTGACCGCACTGAAACAGCCAGTTAGCTAAGGCCAAGGTCCCAGGCTCGAGTCCCGGTTCCGGCACACAATTTTTTTCTGCCAGGAAGTTTAATATCAGCGCACACTCCGCTGCAGACTGAAAGTTTCATTCTGGAAACATCCCTTAGGCTGTGGCTGAGCCATGTCTCCACCATATCCTTCCTTCCAGGAGTGCTAGTCTTGCAATTTTCGCAGGAGAACTTCTGTGAAGTTTGGAAAGTAGGAAGCGAGGTACTGGCAAAATTGAAGTTGTGGGGCGGGACCGTTAGTCGTGTCGAGATAGCTCAGTGGTAAAGCTCTTGCCGCGAAAGGCAAAGTTCCCAGGTTCGAGTCCCGGTTCCGTCACATAATTTTAATCTGGCAGGAAGTTTCACTACGATTCATAATTATAAAAGCAACTACGGCAATCACTGCCACACACACACACACACACACACACACACACATATATATATATATATATATATATATATATATATATATATATATATATATATATATATATTAATAACAGATCAATGTTCTATTCGCAAAAATATCTCACTTTGTGCAAAACGAAGTGAGAAGGAATTCCGTTACTTACGCAGTATGTACGTTTTTACAGTTTTGCGGAAGTCGGAGAACACAACAGTGGTTGAAAAAGACTGTAGTTAGAATGTAGGTCAAAGGAAGTAGAATAGTACTCAGAAGAAGAGCCTCCTATCTGCCTATTAACAGACAAACACTTGTGCCACGAGATATTAAGGTATTAACCACACACGATGCAGTGAAAGGGGGGGAAGCAGCCCGCGGCCTGCCTCGCCTGCTTCCTGCCAGCCACGGCGCTGGTCGCGAAGGCGGCGCTCTGGCCTGTCCGTGACGCGGCTGCCTGCCACTCCTAAAGGCCTTCTGGCGACGAGGTGCCCAGCTGCGGCACACCACGAGCTGCACTCTTAATGTGATGCCACTAACGCTGAGCACTACAATAACTCCCTGCTTTGAAAAGCAAAAAATATTTTTGCAATTTTACGGTACAACGTACTGATCCTTGTTTCAAGTACTTTCTTCCTTCTTCTGAACGATGATCAACGGTGATATCACTTAGTAAATAAGTATTGCATTGCAAAACTTTCCAAGCAGTTATGGCTTAAGTGCTATCCGTAAGACTGCACGACCACTTGGGATAACGCAACATGTAATTTGATCTACATTTACATGATTAATTTTAAACACACTAGTGCCAGGAAGACGGTTCACTGAATCACTTCATACTATTTATTAACCATTCCACTATCGAAATGACAGGGGAAGAAATTATCCGGCGATATCGATTTGCAAGTTACTCATGTTAACATCTGTTCTTTATTCGAAATTTGAAATACTGTCTTCCTCTTCTGTAGTGAAACTGCCGAGCGAGGTGGCGCAGTGGTATCATACTGTACTCGCATTCGGGAGGGCGGTGCTTGAAATCCACCTCCAGCCCTGCACATTTAGCTTTTCCGTGATTTCCCTAACTCACTTCAGGCAAATTCCTGGATGCTTCCTTTCAAACGGCGCAGCCAATTTCCTTCCTCATCCTTCTCCAAAAAATCGACCCTGAGCTCCGTCCTCAATGGCCACGCTGTCGACGGGACGTTAAACCCTAACCTTTTCTTTGCTGAAAGACTTTCGGAAAGCTGTGTTCAGTAACTTTGCTTTAGCAGCTCTGTCAACGGTAGCATCATTATCTGAATGGCGGATGATCTTCATGCCAACGCGATGACGCTGCCTCTTCCCCCCCCTCCTCCCCCCCTCACCCCCTCCCCCGTCGTCACGTGACGTCATCTGGATGCAGTACGGAAGAGCGTGGGCCGGAGTTGGTATGGGGTCGGGGACGCGCCTCTAACAAGTTTCTGTCCTGGTTGGGGAGTATCGTAGATCTGGTACTGCTACCATGTAGTCGTCTATTTCAATAAAACAGATGTAATTTTGCGCAGTACGAGTGTGAATCAAAAAGTGAGTTAGACTCGCAAGTTAAGGACATTTATTATACCACACACAAGTGGGTAACATGGTTATGCCAATATACAATATAAGTTCAGTTTTCCTCTTAGCCCCCCCCCCCCCCCCCAGAGGACCAAACATTTCTCGGGACGGGTAACGAACCTTTCCAATATTAAAATGTTTGGTAAGCTTATGGGACTCAGCTGCGGGTTCAACAGTCCCCACTCTTACAAACTACTTAAGAACTAACTTATATTAAAGACGACACAAACATCCATGCCCGAGGGGTGATTCGAACCCTCGACGGGGAACATCCGTATGCATAGAAACTACTTCCATTTCTATGAAACCACCTAGATACAGCTGCTTTCACCTCGTCGTTTCGGAACTATTGTCCGCCGAGATCCTTAATCATCTTGTCGCGTCATTTCGTTGTACGATAACGCAACACCACACGCGGCCCGCCAAATGCTGCAGCGATTCATGCGGGAAGTACGCCGACGGCCTCCATACAGACCAGACGTGTTCGGCGAGATCATAAATGAATTCAGTGTGCGACGATTCCGAAACATTGGGGTGAAGCAGCTGTAACCACTTCGTTATGTGCGTTGCAAATGATTTATACCCATCCGGAATCCAAAAGTTGGTCGCCCGTTTCGAGAAATGTTTACAGTCTCTTTGTGACTATACGGAAAAGTGACATTATCAGTTGTCATAACTGTGTTGCCGCGCGGGAATGGCCGTGCGGTCTAAACCGTCTTGCTATGAAATGAGTGCTTGCTCCCCGTCGGAGGTTCGAGTCCTTCCTCTGTCATTCGCGTGTATGCCGTTCTTAGCATACGTTAGTTTAAGATTGATTGCATAGGTTCATGTTGCCTATGTGTATGTGCTTTAATAAATGACCGTAACTTCGAATGTAACTTTTTGATTCGACCTGGTACATGTGGCATGTAGAGTTAGAACTGAGGATATGTTTGCAAAGTAAGTTTGATGTTCTATGTGAGGAGATACGCTTGTCCTCATGAAACAAGAGTGCGGGAGCGCTTTGCACATAACTTTGTAAGAAACATAATGGTAAACTATAAATCGAATACCTCACTGGCTTGTACCTAATTTAATCCTTCATATGCTAAAGCTCTCTAATATCTTCTTATTTACTATCTGCCATAGATCTTTAACCTCCGGATGTAAAAATCAGAAAGAGTGGATTCGTGATTCCATAGAGCACCGCAGTAATAGTAGCTGCAAAAAGAGAAGTTAAAGGTCAGAAACTACGGACGCATCGCCTGAAACTGCACGGAGACAGATAGGAGTAGAGCGATTGTCTTAAAACGTTACCTCCATTGTGCAAACGGCGTCTTGCATCAGACTGCCTGAGAGAATGCCCTTCTACCCTTCTAGATGTCGTCACCGGAAACTTGGCTTTGTGCAAAAAAAAAAAAAATAGTTCCATCTGCGTGCTCCATGTACAGTATTCCCCGACAAATAATTCCACTGTCTACATTTATAATATTTTTCAGTTTATAGAACTGTGGAACGAATATACGAAATCTACTTGACATGATGCTGAAAACGGTGTAGTCCGACACCCTTATACTCTCCACCAGCGAAATTCACATAGTTAGTTATATGCTTCATATATACTAAATTTCGATGGGTGCTGTTATGTTGACATTGTGATCATATTCCATCATACACCTCCAATTGGACTCTTTAATATTTATAATGACACATTCGTAGTGACAATCTGTTCCTGATTTTACGAATTCGAAATATTGAAAAGTTTCGACTGTTTCAAGGAACTGAAATAAATTTATCGGCGAAGTTGAAAACTTGTGCTGAACCGTGATTTGAACCCGGATTTTCCGCGGTCGCCTTAATCAATTAGGCTACCCGGGCACGCTTCCCTTCCTACCCAAATTCTCAACTTATAACACACTACGATGACAGTGCTCCCTGGCCGTCTCAGTAATTGTTTCTGGGTTGTTTAACGTATGATACATAATTTTCTCTGTAGTTCAGCTTCATGGAGGCATATCACCTACCGTATTAGTAAATATTTTGTGAATAAATAAGTTTATTGTCATGTGCCGACGATTGGTTGTATCTCGGGATGCGAGAATTAAGGGGTGAAAGCGAGAAGAGGGTTGTGTGCACGAACGGAACTAAGACATCATCTAAGCGTACAGATTCGTCATTCGTCGACTTTTGAAGGTCGAGGTTTGTCAGATAAAGACATTACAAAAAATGGTCCGTGGTGTTGTTCAAAGTATCGGCCGCGTATTTGTACAAATAATATAGCGAAAAGTTGCGCTGTCTTAACGGGCATGCGTAAAAGCACTAGAAATGATGATACAGATGAAATTGGTACAATGCGAAAAACTCCCGAAATTATAGGAAGCATTACGAATGTATGGCCAGGCCATACAAGTGCCGTCGCACTGTTTAAGAAGCAGTCACATGAAAACGAGACGGGGAGAGGAAGCAAGCTGTTCATTTTAAAAATAATCACCATAATTGTCGTACATGAGACAAGACGACCGATGCGATAATGGTTTAAAGTTAGCGGTTGCGTACCGAACCTTAATGGTAGCGACGCTTCTACGTCATACCGGAAGCAAATGGACGGCCGCGATCGTCTTTCATCAGAACAAGAAATATGGAAATCGCATGAGGAGATGTTGGGACGTGTGGAGAATGTGTTGGGGTTCAAATCAAGTGTCTGTAAATCTAACGGACTTAACTACGTCGGTCGTCAGTCCCTAGGCTTACAAACTACTTAAACTAACTTAAAGTAACTTATACCAAGGAAAGACGGTCGCAGTGGCCGAGTGGCCTGCGGCGCGGCAGTCACGTTCTGCACGAATACTACGGTCGGGGGTTCGAATCCCGCCTCGGGCATGAATATTTGTGCCGTCTTTAGTATTAGCTAGTTCATAAGTTGTTTGTAAGTTTAGGGACTGATGATCCCATAGTTAAGTCCCATAAGCTCTACAAACATTAGAACATTTGTATACCAAGGACAACAAAAAAAAAATCAAGCCCGAGGGAGGACTTGAACCTCCGACAGCGAGCAACCGCGCGGTCCGCAGCAAGGAGCCTTAGAACACTCGGCCATCCCAGCGCGACTGTCGGGGTTCCTCGCGATGTAAGCTTGAGCACGCATGGGCGGGCGCTACGCTGCACCACACCGACAGCGTTTGAAATGCGCTGCACGCGATTCGCGGGGAACCCTCCCGTACAGTCGCGACCTCTTCCCACGCGACGACGGCATTTTTGGGATATCCGCGATCATTACTTGGTGCAGTCACGGATTCGTAGGCTAGAGGCAACATTTCCGTGATGGCACTGATCATCTCAAAGTACCGAGCGAGGTGGCGCAGTGGTAACGCACTGGACTCGCATTCGGGAGAATGGTGGTTCTAATCTACTTCCGATATCCAGATTTAGGTTTACCGTGATTTCCGTTAATCACTCCAGGCAAATGCCGGGATGGTTCCTTTCAAAGGGCACGGCCGATTTCCTTCCCCATCATTACCCAAAACTCCGAGCATAAGCTCCGTCTCTAATGACCAAGCTGTCGATAGGACGTTAAATCCTAAGCTTCCTTCCTTCCTTCCATCTCAAAGTGCCGTAAATGGTTTCCCGATATTGCGGCTACTTTTGAAATAATAAAGGGTTTACTTACTTTTTATTGATCCTTCTCGTTTTGATTTGACTTGCCCCTAACAGTAAAGGTGGCCGAGGCGGCCAAGACACTGGACGCACATTCGGGAGGAGTTGTTTGTTAAGATTAAGGGTCTTAACTACGGGATCATCAGTCCCTAAACTTACAAACTACTTACGAACTTGGTAATACTAAGGACGGCACAAATATCCATGCCCGAGGGGGTATTCTAAACCCCAACCGTAGTGGCCATGCAGACCGTGACTGGCGCGCCGCAGACCGGTCGGGCACTGCGGCCGACATTCCGGACGATGCCGGTTCAAATGTTTGTAAGCCTATTGGACCAAACTTTTACGGTCATCAGTCCGTAGGCTAACAAACTTACACTAATGACAAAACACACACACACACACACACACACACCACACACACACACACACACACACACACACACACAGACACATACACATACACCAAGGACAACACAAAAAAAATCAAGCCCGAGGGAGGACTCGAACATCCGACGGCGAACAACCGCGCGCTCTGCAGCGAGGCGCCTTAGAACGCCGGGCCACTCCACTGCGGCGACATCGGTTCAAAAAAAAAAAAAAAAAAAAAAAAAAAAAGTTCAAATGTCTGTAAATCTATCGGACCAAACTGCGTGGTCATCAGTACGTAGCTTACAGACTACTTAAACCTAGGTAAACTAACCTAAGTACAACACACACACACCCATGCCCCAAGGAGGACGCCAACCTCCGACGGCGAGCAGCCATTCGCTCCGCAGCGAGAGGCTTCAGACCGCTCGGCTACTCCACCGCGGAAACGTCGGTTCAAACACCCGTTATGCCAAACCTAATTTAGATTGTCGGTGATTCTCCTAAATCACATGGCAAACGCTGCGATGGTTTGTTTGAAAAGCCCTTCCCTATTGGAGCTTTGGACCCGTCTCTAAGGTATACGTCGTCGACGAACGTACAACACTGCTATTGGTTGCTCACTGCTTAACAGAGTTGTTGTTAGTGGAGCGAGTGTTAAGCTGCGGCGCCGCACGCAGGTGCGCGTGTGTATGTGAGACACTGTACTCACGTGGCGAGTGTGGCGGCGGCTGTTGGCGCGGCGCGGCGGGCTGCGTGGTGTCTGCGCGTCCGCATGTCGGCTGCGCCAGGCGGGGACTGCCGGCCGCAGAGGCTGCTGAGGGCTGCACGCGGCCCAAGTCACGTGACCCACACTGCCGCTGGCTGCCGGCTGCCGGCGCCCGCCCTCACCGCCTTCCCTGCCTCCTCTGTCGTAGCCAGGGGGCTCCATTCTGGAGGGGGTCACAGGTTACTGTGTTTTCTGCTGCTGTCATCACCCTAGCACTACATCCCCCAACAATAGCTCAAAAATATACCATGCGGTCAATTTCGACTTCAATGTATCACAAGTGTACGAATTTAATACACTACCGGCCATTAAAATTGCTACACCAAGAAGAAATGCAGATGATAAACGGGTATTCATTGGACAAATGTATTATACTAGAACTGACATGTCATTACATTTTCACGCAATTTGGGTGCATAGATCCTGAGAAATCAGTACCCATAACAACCACCTCTGGCCGTAATAACGACCTTGATACGCCTGGGCATTGCGTCAAACAGAGCTTGGATGACGTGTACAGGTACAGGTGCCCATGCAGCTTCAACACGATACTACAATTCATCAAGAGTAGTGACTGGTGTTTTGTGACGAGCCAGTTGCTCGGCCACCATTGACCAGGCGTTTTATCTTTGTGAGAGATCTGGAGAATGTACTGGCCAGGGCAGCAATCGAGTATTTTCCGTATCCAGAAAGACCCGTACAAGATATGCTACATGCGATCGTGCATTATCCTGCTGAAATGTAGGGTTTCGCAGAGAACGAATGAAGGATAGAGCCACGGATTGTAACACATCTGAAATGTAACGGCCACTGTTCAAAGTGCCGTCGATGTGAAAAAGAAGTGACTGAGACGTGTAACCAATACCAACACATACCATCACGCCGGGTGATACGCCAGTATGGCGATGACGAATACACGCTTCCAATGTGCGTTCACCGCGATGTCGTCAAACACGTGTTCGACCATCATGATGCTGTAAACAGAACCTGTATTCATCCGAAAAATGACGTTTTGCCATTCGTGCACCCAGGTTCGTCGTTGCGTGCACCATCGCGGCACTCTTGTCTGTGCTGCAGCGTCATGGGTATCCGCAGCCATGGTCTCCGAGCTGATAGTCCATGCTGCTGCAACCGTCGTCGAACCGTTCGTGCAGATGGTGTTGTCTTGCAGACGTTCCCATCTGTTGACTCAGGGATCGAGACGTGGCTGCACGATCCGTTGCAGCCATGCAGATAAGATGCCTGTCATCTCGACTGCTAGTTATACGAGGCTGTTGGGATGCAGCACGGTGTTCCGTATTGCCCTCCTGAACCCACCGACGCCATATGCTGCTAATAGTCATTGGATCGCGACCAACGCGAGCAGCAATGTCGCGATACGATAAACCGCAATCGCGATAGGCTGCAATCCCATCTTTATCAAAGTCGGAAACGTGATGGTACGCTTTTCTCCTCCTTAAACAACGCATCACACCAACGTTTCACCAGGCAACGCTGGTCAACTGCTGTTTATGAGAATTCGGTTGCAAACTTTCTTCATGTCAGTATGTTGTAGGTGTCGACACCAGCGCCAATGTTGTGTGAATGCTCTGAAAGGTAATCATTTGCATATCACAGCGTCTTCTTCCTGTCGGTTAAATTTCGCGTCTAATGCACGTCATCTTCGTGGTGTAGCAATTTTAATGGCCAGAAGTGTAGACGGCAGTGGCAGCCGTGTTGCAGTGCGCATGAGCGGCTGAGGTTCAAATTCTCTTCTGAAACTCCTGGAGGCAGCATATTGGCGCTCCAGAGTCAGGGAGGGGCGAAGGGAAACGCGGCTTTTAATATTAGCGTAGATGCACCAACTGCTGGCTACGGAAACTCCTTAACACACGAATGCTCCCGAAATCAGATAATGGACCTACTGCGTATCTCGCCTTGCGCATGTGCAAATCCTCCATATGGCAACATCCGCCCTTCAATTTGTATTTAGCACATTGAAGATTAATCAAGAACACGTCATATATGGTAAAATATCTTATAACAATAAATTAAAGACGCATCAACTGTAAAAGACGTCGGAAGATGCGATCATAAATAATAATGAAGCCGCTGCTCCTCACCTAGCAAGAATTGCCCTGTGATTAGCAGCATCGCGCTGCACCGTAGACGGCAGTGCATTCGAGAGCAACTGCAAGCAATTTCTTTTAAACCCAATATTCTTTTTAACAAATACGAGAATAACAATGACTTTCGTGTTGTTACTTGCCAAATATCTTTCAACGTTTTAGCAAATGTGTCGCAATTTGCCGGCCGCAGTGGCCCGGCGGTCTGCGGCGCGCCAGTCACAGTCCGCACGGCCGCTACGGTCAGGGGTTCAAATCGCCCCTCGGGCATGGATATTTGTGCCGTCTTTAGTGTAAGGTAGTTCATAAGTAGTTTGTAAGTTAAGTCCCTTAAGATTATAAAAACATTTGAACATTTTTGTCGCCATTTTGAGGGTAAATAACATTTATACTCTTCCTTGTAAAAAAATATTTAACTGTTTGAAAAGATGGGGAGAGCAGCATTTGCGTATCCATCAGGTTTCGAGGGGATGCTGGATGCTGCTTACAGTGTTACGTGACCAGCCGGGGGGGGGGGGGGAGGGGCGGGCAGGGTGGTGCCGTTATCAAGATCCACCACTCAAAGAAGTGAACCCCTAATCAATCATTTGAAACACCAGCCGCCACTGCCTGCCTCCTCTGCCATAGCTCTCACCTCCCGCGACAACCATTATTAACAGCAATACAACCACGTGAAGTGTCCAAATGAAAAGGAACGAAACGTCTTAACAACCAAACCGGTTAAAATTTCAATATTCCGCTTTTATTTAATATAGTGCGATGTGTAGGGACGCGAAGCTTGCGTCGACACCACCCCCTAAGAAATTGAGAGCAGTGCCCTCAGCAAGCAAGGTGATGCTCGCCGTCTTCTTCGACGACAGAATTCTACCAGCACGGAAAAACCGTAACAGTGACGGGTGCTGTGGAACACTCCATAGCCTAAGCAAGTCCATCAAGGGCAAACGGCCTGGGATGCTCACGGAGTGATTTCGCTCCATGATAACGCTCGTCTAATAGTTCTGTAATTCACATTTATGTGCACTTTCTTTCTTAGGAATTCGATTTACTATATTCTTATTGAAGTCGGAGGTATTTCCCCCGTCTCATACATCTTTCATACCAGGTGGAACAATTTATTCATGATTGACTTTCCTAACCATATCAACAGTTCATACGGCATATCATTTACTACAGGGGCATCGTTTCTACTCAAATATTTCAGTGTTCCGTCAAATTCTTCTCGCAATATCGTATCTCCTATTTCCTCTTCCATTTTTAGAATACTGCCTTTAAGTTCATTTTCTTTTGTATAGGGCTTCAACATGTTCCTTCCACCTTTCAGCTTTCCCTTCTTTGCTTAGTACTGGTTTTCCATCCATGCAGCTGCTTTTCTTGACTCCAAATGTCTCTTCTATTTTCCTGTAGGTGGTATCCATCTTTCCCCTAGTTATACATTTTTCTACGGTCTTGCATTTCTCCTCAAACCACTCCTCCTTGGCCAGTCTGCGCTTCCTATCCACCTCATTTTTGAGACGTCTGTACTCCATTTTACCTGCTTCACTTGACGAATTTTTGTATTTTCTCCTTTCATCAATTACGTTCGGTATCTCCTGTTTTATCCTGTGATTTCTATTAGGCCTTGTCCTTCAGCCTATATGATCTTCTGAGGCATTCACTACTCTATATCTCAGAGCTACCCATTATTCTTCTACTGTATTATGTTCTCCTGTTCCAGTCAATCCTTGCCTAAAGTTCCCTCTGAAACTCTCAACCATCTCTTATTCCTTTCATTTGAGCAGAATCCATCTCGTTAATTTTCTACCCTTTTTGCAGTCCCTTAAGTTTTAATCTACAACTCATAACCAACAAGTTATGTTTCACAGTTTAAAACCTAGTTTCTAAACCTTTGCCTTATCATTATAATGTCAATCTAGTACCTTCCAGTCTCTTCCACGTATACAACCTTTTTTCGTGATGATTAAACCAAGTGTTCGTGATTATTAAATTGTGTTCTGCGCAAAATTCTACCAGGCGATGCCCTCTTTCATTGTTTTTCCCCAGTCCATATTCATCTACTACTTTTCTTTCTTTTACTTTTCCTACTACCGAGTTCCAGTCTCCCATCACAATCAAGTTTTCCTCTCCCTTAACTTTCTGAATAATTTGGCGTCAGTTGGGGGTATCACAGGAGTAGGACTGATAATGAATAAGAAGATAGGAATGCGGGTAAACTACTATGAGCAGCACAGTGATCGCATTATCATTGTCAAGATAGATACGAAGCCAACACCGACAACAGTAGTACAGGTTTATATGCCAACCAGCTTTGCCGATGATGAGGAGATCGAAGAAATATATGAGGAGCTAAAGGAAATTATTCAGACAGTTAAGGGAGAGGAAAACTTAATTATGATGGGAGACTGGAATTCGGTAGTAGGAAAAGGAAGAGAAGGAAAAACAGTAGGTGAATATGGACTGGGAAGAAGGAATGAAAGAGGAAGTCGCCTGGTAGAATTTTGCACGGAACATGATTGAATCGTAACAAACACGTGGTTTAAGAATCACAAAAGAAGATTGTATACGTGGAAGAGACCAGGAGACACCGGAAGGTATCATATAGATTTTATAATCGTAAAACATAGATTCCGGAACCAGGTGATAACTGTAAGACATACCCAGGGGCAGATATAGACTCTGACCATAACTTGTTAGTCATGAACTGTAGGCTGAAGCTGAAAAAAAACTGCAGAAAAGTAGGAAAATAAGGAGATGGGACTTAGATAAATTGAAGGAACGTGAAGTTCCGGAGAAATTCAGAGGAAGATTTAGGCATCAATTGACAGAAACCGGGGGAAATAAAACAGTAGAAGAGGAATGGGTAGCATTGAGAGATGAAATAGTGAAGGCAGCAGAGGACAAAATAGGTAGAAGAGACATTTGGGGACAAGAAAAGCAACTCTACAAATATCAAGAACTCAGATGGGAAACCAATTCTCAGCAAAGAAGGGAAAGCTGAAAGGTGGAAAGAGTACATAGAGCAGCTCTACAAAAGAAATGAACTTAGAGACGATGTTGTGGGAAGGGAAGAGGAAGTAGGAAATAGGAGATACTATACTGAGAGATGAATTTGACAGAGCCCTGAAAGACCTAGGTCGGAACAAGGCCCCAGGAGTAGATGACATACCCTCAGAGCTACTAAAGTCTCTGGGAGAGCCAGCCATGACAAAACTATTTGAAATGGTGTGTAGGATTTATGAGATGGGCGAAATGCCCTCAGACTTTAAGAAAAATGTAATAATCCCTATTCCAAACAAATCAGGCGCAGACAGGTGTGAAACTTACAGAACCATCGGTTTGATAAGTCATGGTTGCAAAACTTTAACACGAATTATCTACAGGAGAATGGAAAAGCTGGTAGAAGCTGACCTCTGGGAAGATCAGTTTGGATTCAGGAGGAACGTAGGAACCCGGGAGGCAATACTTACTTTACGTCTTATCTTAGAAGATAGATTAAGGAAAGGCAAACCTACATTTTTAGCTTTTGTAGATTTGGAGAAGGCTTTTGACAATGTTGACTGGAACACACTCTTTCAAATTCTGAAGTCATCAGGGGCAAAATACAGGAAAAGGAGAGTTATTTACAACTTGTACAAAAGCCAGACCGCAGTTATTAGACTCCAAGGACATGAAAGGGAATCATCAGTTGGGAAGGGAGTAAGACAGTGTTGTAGCTTTTCTCCGATGCTATTCAATTTGTACATCGAGCAGGCGATGAAAGAAAGCAAGGAAAAATTTGGAATAGGGATTAAAGTTCAGGAGGAAGAAATAAAAACATTGCGTTTTGCTGATGACATTGAAATTCTGTCAGAGACAGCAAAGGACCTGGAAGAGAATGGAATGGACAGTGTATTGAAGAGAGCGTATAAAATGAACATCAACAAGAGCAAAACAAAAATAATGGAATGCGGTCTTAGAAAATCAGGTGATGCTGAAGGAATTAGATTAGGTAACAAAACAATGAAGGTGGTAGATGAGTTTTGTTACTTGGGTAGTAAAATAACATGCGATGGTCGCAGTACAGAGGATATAAATTGCAGAATGGCAATGGGAAGAAAAGCGTTTTTGAAAAAGAGAAATTTGCTAACATCGAATATTAATTTCAGTGTAAGGAAGTCTTTTCTGAAAGCATTTATGTGGAGTGTTGCCTTGTACGGGAGTGAAACATGGACGATAAGCAGTGCGGACAGGAAGAGGATAGAGGCTTTTGAAATGTGCTACAGAAGAATGCTGAAGATTAGGTGGGTAGATCGCATAACTAATGAATTGGCGAGAAAAGGAATTTTTGGCATACCCTGTCTAAAAGAAGGGTAGGACACATTCTTAGACATAGAGGAATCGTAAATTTAGCATTGGAGGGAAGTGTGTGGGGTAAAAATCTCAGAGGGAGACCAAGAGACGCGTATAGTAAGCAGATTCCAGTGGATATGGGTTGTCGTTCTTATGAGGAGATGAAAAGGCTTGCTCATGATAGAGTAGGGTGGAGAGCTGCATCAAACCAGTCTCCGGACTGAAGACCATAACAACATCTGCTCATACATTTCTTCGATCTCCTTGTCATCGGCAGAATTAGTTGGCATATAAAATTGTACTCTTGTTGTCGTCGTGTTTATCTTTGCTACGATAATGCGTTCGCTATGCTGTTCAAAGTAAAATGCCCGCATTCCTATTTTCTTGTTCATTATAAGACCTACTCTTGCGTTACCACCAACTAATTTTGTATTTATAACCCTGTACTCACGTGACCAGAAATCCTGTTCATCCTGCCACGGAATTCACTAATTCCCACTATATCTAACATCAACCAATCCCTTTCTCTTTTCAAATTTTCTAACTTACCTACCTCAAGGAAAATAATATTCCACGCTCCGATCCGTAGAATGCCTGTTTTGTTTTTCTTGATGACGACATCCCCCTGAGTAGTCCCCGCCGGATATCCGAATGGGGGACTATTTAATCTCCGAAATATTTTCACAAAAAGACACCATCATCATATATTCATACAGTAGAAGAGCATGTCCATGGAAAAAGTAACGACTGTAATTTCCATTTTCTTTCAGCCGTTCGCAGTAACTGCATGGCAAAGCCAAGTTTGCTAAAGTTACAAGGCTAGCTCAATCAATAATCCAGACTGTTGCCCCTGTAACTACTGAAAAGGCTGCTGCCCCTCTTCAGGATCCACACGTTTGTCTGGCCTCTCCGCAAATACCCCTGCACTGTAGTTGCACCTATGGTACGGCTATTTGCATCGTTGAGGCACGCAAGGCACCCCACCTCGGCAATGTCTGTGCTTCATGGGGGTGTCCGACAATAACGTGACAATTTCTGCATGTAACACTGTACCACATACAATAATGTGATGGACATTGCATATGCGCGTGTCTAATTCCTGTATTACAGCTCATTCAACACCTTCGATCAGGAGAGCAACATGGACAATTGCAATTTTGTTGTTACATATTCTAAAATCGTCAAGTAATCGCGTTTTTACTCTTCACATATGAAGCCACTTTCAATCCTGACAGTGGTCTAAAGAACACTCACAAGCCATTGCGGAACACATTTTAAGGAATGCCTTTCTTTAAATGGTTGGTGTGGTTTGACAGACAGTTGACTGGGCCTGTTGTATTACTGCATCGTGTTGCAGGGGCACGTCATGTAGGCTTACTTGAAAAAGAGCTTCGAACATCTTTGGAAGAGATTCCTTTTGCTAGAAGAATGCGTATGTTCTTCCATCATACAGGGCTCGTGCACATTCTGATCGTCACGTGACACATCATCTAAGCCTAACGTTGTATTGTGAACACAGTTGTCTTCTTCTTGAAGAACAAATTTATTACAACTAAGCTTCATTTACACTATTTATAATGGTCGTTACCTCGAAGGTGGTTACAGACGTCCATTGGAGCAGCCACAGTGGTTCCTCGGTACGTCAACGAACGGTCTTCGGTGACGTATTCCGTAGCGAGTTTCTTCTTCTTCGGAATCTTTCACGCCGCTTTCGTTTGCTTGGTGGATGCGAGACTGCCTGGCGAGTCGTCTGGCTAGTCCCTAAAAGGCGATTGTCGGTCAATCACCAGCCGGCGTCGGAATACTTCGTTGGTTCTCAGCTACGCTGCGACCGCTATAAGAGAAGGTCCAAGTTAGACACGAGAGTACGCTATTTACAGAAGCGTCCTTGTGGCGGTACGCCTTCTAGCGACTGAATCGGCAGATCCGCCGAACTTTAGTTCATGGCGTGCTGCCAGCTATGTAGGGGTAAGCTGACAGCACACGTTGCGCCAAAGATGGAGCGGTAGAAATTGGCACGATCATCTTCCATACAGCTCGCACCTCGCTCCTATCGACTTTCATCGCTTCTTACACCTAAAATCTGTCTGTGGTGCTCAACACTGCAACGATGGTGACGAGTTGAAAGATGTTACCACATGGTTGAATACACAGGCGGCAACCTTCTATGAAGAACGTATACAAAAACTTGTGTCACGCTATGACAAGTGCGTACAAAATTTCGGAAGCTATGTAGAAATGTGGTTTAATAGTTGTAGATTTTTGCAGAATAAATATTTTTCTCTATCTGTATACGTTTGTTTTATATAACCAAACGGAACTTATTTTGTGGACATACCTCGTATTCTCATCTTGTTCCATGATGACTGTTTCGTGTACATGTTTTATCAGGTGTTTGGCAAACATGAAATAGCAGTTTTCATACCTCCTGCTTCTTTTTATATCTACTTCTGAAATGCCTGCCTGTTGTTCCGATATAACAGATCTATACCTGTCCCTTCATATTTGCCTGCTGTGTGCATTGTTTGTCAATATGTTACGTGTGTTTGCTGTTCTGTAAGCAATGTGTGATCCTTGTTTCAAAAAAAAAAAAAAAAAAAAAAAAAAAAAAAAATGTTCAAATGTTTGTAAAGCTATAGAACGTAACTTCAATGGTTATCGGTCCCTAAACTTACAAAGTACTTAAACTAATTTAACATAAGAATAACACACACACACTGTAATGGGACAAAAAAATGAAATAAAATAAATAGGATCACACTGCATGGTTTCCAGAAGCCGTGAAAAGGCCAACGGACCGTAATAGATAGTTACGTGTTACATTTGTATTTTAAAATATTGTATGTTTATGTTAAAGTTTTGTTGCTGCAAAATGTAATTTTCTTTGTTACATGTATATCGCACGAAGGACTCAACGACGACAGCAGTCTTCAACCACAAGCAGCTGGTTGAACATATGTCCGAGATCTGGTCTACATCAACATCCAGTCGACGGCTGCACCAAAGAAAAAGATGCCTCGCGGCCGATTCCCGACTGTGGTTATTTTTTTAAGAATGGAAAAATATCTTTATAAATGGTTAGTTCAAGTTATAACACGGACGAAACAGATCATTGTATGTACAATTCATGTAACGGATTGTGTTATTACAATAAGTTTATTGTATTTGTTGGAAATGTGATCAATATTATTTCGGTGCTTAATTAATTATTCTTTGATGATGATGATGCTGTATTTATTCGTTGTTAATTTATTATTCTGTGTCTTTGTCACGTCTTGTAAAAAGTGTTGTAAATGTATTGCAGTTGCAAATATATACGATAAAAATCAGAATTTATCGTGAAAGATTTATTTTTCGCTGCGCTAGTTTTTTCAACAGGTTATGGGCCCAGTACGAAATAGTTATACGAAAAATTACGAGAAGGCGTGAAGCTAAATTGTTCGACAAAATAGATCGCGAACGTGTTCGACGAAATAGATCGCGAACGCGAAAAAAAATGGGTACTGCACAAATACCTCAAATTGAAAGACTCGTAGGTGAAAATTACGGGACCTGGAAATTTGCGGTGGAAGCATATTTGCGATTAGATGATTTATGGGGCGTAATAGATGGTACATTAAAGTCTACCGATTCGCATTTTGCAGACAATGCATTATTCTTTAAAAAAGGGGAATAATGAAGAAACAGAATGAATATTGGATTCAGGGCATCACTGCACATAATTAAAAATAAATCTGTATTGTTTGATGTCAAGGATACAACTAATATGGTTATATCTACAGCTGATGGGTCAAAATTGCAGTGTGAACTTGTTGGAAAAGTTGATCTTAGTACAGTGGTAAATAAAAAAACCACAAAATATTACTGCTCAAGGTGTGCATTATGTCAAAGATGTTACCACTAATTTGTTATCTGTTAGTGAGATAGTAAGGAAAGGTAACAAGGTAATTTTTGATATTAATGGAGCTCGAATAATTGACAGTTGTGGTAAAATTGTAGCAACTGCAAGTAATGAAAAAGGAATTTTTAAATTAGACACTGTTAAGAATGTTAGTAGCAATGAAAGTCATTCAGTGTACAGCGCCAAAAGTGTTCTGTGGCATAGGAGACTTGGCCATTTAAATAAAAAGGTATGTCATTATTAAAGGATATGGCAACAGGTTTAGAAGACCATGGCATGTGTAAGGATCCTTGTGAGATATGTATAGTGGGAAAACAGGTAAGAATCCCATTTAAACCCAGTCACAGTAAAACTCAAGAATTACTGCAGATAGTACATACAGATGTGTGTGGTCCCATGGAGAGTGAATCTATTGGGGGAAATAATTATTTTATTATTTTTATTGATGATTATTCTAGGTACATTCATGTTTATTTTATGAATTCTAAAGAACAAGTATGTGATATTTTTGAAGAATTCCGTATTTTGGTGGAAAGACAAACTGGTAAGAAAATAAAGATTGTCAGATCTGATAATGGGAAAGAATAGATAAATCATAGATTTGAAGGGCGTTTAAAGCAAGTTGGTATAAGACATCAGACCACTATACGATATAGTCCTGCACAAAATGGTGTTGCAGAACGAGCAAACAGAACAATAGTGGAAAAAGCTAGGGGTATGCTAAGTGATGCTGGCTTACCAAAAAAAATTTGGGCAGAGGCTGTATCAACAGCAGTGTATCTAATAAATCGTTCACCTACCACAGCTATCAAAAGTAAAACGCCATATGAGGTGTGGACAGGAAGAAAACCAGATTTAAGTAATTTGAGAATTTTTGGCTGTAAAGCTATGGTACAAATTCCTAAACCACTAAGAAAGAAATGGGATATAAAATCCAGTAAATATAATTTTGTAGGGTATTGTGAAGAATCAACGGGTTATCGTTTTTTGAATTCTATGAATAATAAGATAGTAACCAGTAGAGATGTTGTATTTCTGGAAAATTGTGAAGATAGAACCAAGGAATGTACAACTGTTGGTGTAAATGAAAATAGCAGTATTGGAGAAGAGACTGAAATGGAAGAAGAAACTAATCAAGGGCCAACAGAGGCAAGCTATAAGGAAGAAGAAGAACCAAGATGTGATCAAGATAAAGCAGGGAGTGATGAAGATAAAGTAAGACATTCCTCTCGTACAAGGACACCAAAGAAGTATCCTGATTATGAAATGTATGTTGCCCAGTGTTTCAATGATGAACCGGAAACTGTTGAAGAAGCTATGAATAGTAAAGATTCTAAAAATTGGAAAGAAGCAATTGAGAAAGAATTGCAATCTTTAAATCAAAATGAAACATATGAATGGGTAAATATGCCACAGAAGAAAAAACTCTTAAACACAAGATGGATATTTAGTATAAAAAATCCTGAAAGTGAAACAACCAAGTATAAAGCAAGATTAGTGGTTAAGGGATGTAATCAAAGGGAAGGTATAGATTACAAAGAAACATTTTCACCTGTTATAAAATATTCTTCACTGAGGTATCTTTTAGCTTTAGCTGTGAAAGAAAATATGTTAATCCATCAAATGGATGTTAAAACCGCTTATCTAAATGGAATATTAGAAGAGGAAATTTATGTAATGCCACCCAAAGAAGCTCAGAAATATTGTGAAGATAAAGGAAAGGTTTGGAAGCTTAAAAAGAGCATCTATGGACTGAAACAAAGTGGGTACTGTTGGAATAAGTATTCTACATTAGTTAAGATGGGAATGAAGCAGTCAAAGGCAGACCCCTGTATTTATATTAGGAAAAGTAAACAAGAATTAACCATAATGGCTATTTGGGTAGATGATTTTTTCATTTTAACTAGAGATGATAAGCAAATGATTGTTTTCGAAGAACAGCTACAAGAGAAGATCAATATGCATGACTTGGGTGAAGCAAAACAATATTTGGGAATGAAAATTATAAAGCAGAGAAATGGAAACGAGCTTTGGATAGATCAGTCTGCATATACCAAAAGGATTTTGAAAAAGTTTAGAATGGAAGACTGTAAACCAATTTCAACTCCAATGGATCCTGGGATAAAAATGATGATAAATGAAGAAGACACTGATTATAATAAAGTTACATCTTACTTGGAAGCTGTAGGGAGTCTTTTATATCTAGCTCAGACATCAAGACCAGATATTGTTTTTGCAACAAATGTAGTAAGCAGATTCTGTAGTAATCTTAAAGAAAAACATTGGAAAGCAGTGAAGAGGATCTTCAGATATCTAAAGGGAACTGTAAATTATAAATTAATTTATTGTAAAGAAGGCAATGAAGAATTGGAATGTTACAGTGATGCAGACTGGGGTATGGCTTTATCTACTACTGTACAGGAAACTTTGTGGCTCAAAAACTTAATGAATGAAATTGAGGCTGACAATAATTCAAGGACAACCACAATTTATTGTGATAATCAGGGAGCCATTAATTTAGCCAAAAACAATGTAACAAGTGCTAGAACAAAATACATAGATGTGAGACATCATTTCATCAGGGATCACATTGAGAAGAAGAATATTGAAGTGAAATACCTAAGCTCTGAAGAAATGTTGGCTGATTTATTAACAAAACCATTGACCAAGGAGAGATTCCAGAAAATTGTAAGACAGTATGGCTTAATTGATGGTACTTTATATACAATACCGAAAAATCTTGCTCAAGGGGGAGTGTTGGAAATGTGATCAATATTTTTTCGGTGCTTAATTAATTGTTCTTTGATGATGATGATGCTGTACTTATTCGTTGTTAATTTATTATTCCCTGTCTTTGTCACGTCTTGTAAAAAGTGTTGTAAATGTATTGCAGTTGAAAATATATACGATAAAAATCAGAATTTATCGTGAAAGATTTATTTTTCGCTGCGCTAGTTTTTTCAACAGTATTCAAGATAAAAAATAAAAATAAAATTTTTGGTAAAAAATGTTTCTACGAACTATGAAGACTTGTGACTTTGTAGATAGAAGATTTTAATAATTTCTTCTGTGATTGTGATGGTATTCTTAAACATATTAGGATTATTTAAAAAGTGATTTAGATTTTTAAAATTAAGTTTTGGTGAAAACAGTCGGGATAATAATATCTTTGAAGTGGACTTAACGAAATGTTAATTTTTGTCGTATTATTTTGTGACTGCATTCTAAGATTCAAACTTACAGCATTGCTAGTTTTTAACAAAGAAGTGTGTCCAAAAGTTTTAATTTTACAAATTAACTGGTTAAAATTAATTGAAGATATTTCGAAAACTCAGCGTGTAAAGAAATAAGAGATAACGTGACGGAGCAAATGCAAGGTAAAAGAATCTTGACTGTGGACATTTCACGAAAATATATTGCGAAGTAAATCGTTATCAACTGAAATCTAATTTTAGATCCAATAGACTCGTTAGTGAAATCTAAAGATTCTTCAGAAAACTTAATTGTCATAAAATTGACAGCAAAAACTATTAACGCTCGCGCAGTATGTTTGTGATCGTTGGTTGTGATAGCAACAGGATAAACAACATTATACCTAACATATGATGTCTCTACAACTAAAATTTACTGGTCCTCGTTATATAGGCTTTTAAAAAAACGAATCTGCTTTGAATAATCTTCGGACCTGGTAGGAATGATTTCTATAAGAGAAAATAATACAGAGCGAAAGAAAATATACAATGAAGCAGTTGTTATATAGCAAGCCGTCGGCCTGTAAATGTACCAATACAAACACACGCACACACACACACACACACACACACACACACACACACACACGCCTCACACACATAGCCGAGGGACGACTCGAACCTCCGACGTGGAACGGACGTGCTTACCACAGTTAGACGCCTTAGGGTGCACGGCTATTTCGCCGCGGCGATCCTTGTTTCCTTTGTACATTTACTATTCTGTGTGTTGATAGCGATTTGTATACTGAAGTGTACCATTTCATTTTGTTAGTTGCTGCAGTGTCTGTATTGTTTGTGTGGTTTTTATATGTGCTTATTTTTTTCTGTAGTTGTATTATGGTTGAGTATTATGGTTGAGTCTTTCTACAGTTTGGGTGTTATAACCATTCATTTTGGCTATGAGCTGTGTTTATAATTCTTTTCCATAATTTCCTAAGCTTATTGGGAAATTGTTCAGTCTGAGTCTATGTTGTACAGCTGCAAATGTTTGGATATGGGGCTGGGTGAGTGTGTCATGTATAATATTATTAGTTTATGTGGGTTTTCTGACGATGTGAAATGTGTTCTTATCGTTGTCTCTCTTTATTGTTATATCCAACATCTGTATTTGATTTAGAGTTTCTTTTTTCATGAGCCGCAGGGAATGACCGTGCGCCCTAAGGCGCCTTGCTGAGGTGTGCGCGGCTGCTCCCCGCGGAGGTTCGAATCGGGCATGGATGTGTGTATGTTGTTAGTAGCATAAGTGTCAGTCTACAATTCATAACCGGTAAGATATGGTCGGCCCCTGGATATGTCTTACAGCTTGAAACCTAATTCCGAAATGTATGTCTTACCATTATAAAATCTATCTGGTACCTTCCGGTGTATCCTGATCTCTTCCACGCGTACAACCATCTTTCAGGATTCTTAAACCAAATGCTTGTTATGATTAAATTATGTTGTGCAAAATTTTACCGCGCTGTCTCATATTTCATTCCTTTTCCAGAGTCCAAATTCACCTTCTATTTTTCCTTCAATTCCTTTTCCTTTTATCGAATACCAGACCCTTTCACAATTAAATTTTCCTCTCCCGTAACTGTCTCAATAATTTCCGTTACCTCCTCATACATTTATTCGATCTCTTCATCATCGGCAGAGCTAGTTGGCATATAAAATTGTACTACCGTGGTCGCGTATCTACTTTGACTACGATAATGTGATCACTGCGCTGCTCTTGGTAGTTTACCCGCATTCCTATTTTCTTACTCATTATTAGACCTACTCCTGTAATAGCCCAACTGATTTTGTGTTTGTAATCCTGTACTCGCCTGACCAGAAATCCTGTTCCTCTTTCCACCGAACTTCACTAATCTACACTATATCGAAAATTCAACCCATCCATTTCCCGTTTAAAATTTTCTACCGGATTAAGGGATAGAACATGCCATGCTCCGATCCGTAGAATGCCTGTCTTATTTTTCTTGATGATGACATCCTCCTGAGTAGTCCCCGCCCAGAGACCCGAATGGGGGACTATTTTACCGCCGCGGTGGAGTAGCCGAGCGGTCTAAAGCACCTCACTGCGGAGCGCGCGGTTGATCGCCGTGGAGGTTCCAGCCCTCCCTGGGACATGGGTGTGTGTGTTTGTCCGTAGGTTAGTTTACCTAGGTTTAAGTAGTTTGTAAGCTACAGACTGATGACCACGCAGTTTGGTCCGATAGATTTACAGACATTTGAACATTTTGAACTATTTTACCTCCGGGATATTTTACCTGACAGGATGCCATCATCATATACTTTTACATTGGAGTCTACCTTAGGGGATAGAACATTCCACTCTCCGATCCGTAGAATGACTGTTTTTTTTTTATTTTTTATTTTTTTTATTTTTTTTTTTATTTTTTTTTTTATTTTTTATTTTTTTTTATGTCGACATCCTTTTGAGTAGTACCCGCGATGCGAATGGGGGATTATTTATCTCCTGAATACTTTCACAAGTAGACACCATCATCATATGATCATTCAGTAGAGCTGCACTTCCACGGGAAAAGTAACGACTGTAGTTTCCCCTTGCTTTCAGCCGTTCGCAGTAGCTGTGTGGCAAAGATACATTAGCCCCTGTGACTATTGAAAAGGCTGCTGCCCCTCTTCAGGAACTATATGTTTGTCTGTCCTCTCCATAGACACCCCTCTGCTTTGGTTGCACCCACGGTACGGCTAACTGTATCGTTGAGGCACGCAAACCACCCCACCTCGGCAATGCCTGTGGTTCATGGGGTATAGAAAGAATAACATTTATTATTATTACAGATATTTATTCATTTAATGAATCCTTGAGTTCTCCCGCCCCTTCTCTCTCTGTCCATTTTCTTGCCCTGTGATTTTTTTAATCGTAGATCTATCGGATATAATGGGTACTCGTTGGATGTACACGGCTGCATTCTCTTCCTTTTCTTGTAGCTCTATAAAATCTATCGCTTTCACCTGCAGCCGTCGCGCTTCACAGTTCAAAGTTGTCAAGATCGTCATTGTCAGTGATCAGAAATTTCCTTAAGCTGACTGCTATACAGGAGTGTCTCGGCAGCAAATAAGAATTGTATTGAAACATAGTGCATGATGTAACATGTGCATTATGTGTGTTACAAATGAATAATTTTGCAAGTATATATTCATTTGTATAAGTGTTGTATGTCTGTAAAATCTGTTAGGAATACAGTTCGAAGCAAAAAAGTAATAGGGTAAAGCATGATGCGTGACGGGGCATTTTTTTTTTTTTTTTTTAATGAACGCTACTGTCAAAATTTCCTCCGAGTACAATTGGTAGTGTAGAAATTATAAATTGTAATGTTATAGTGAATACCGTAGTTTTACCCATTGAACAGCGGAAAAGTAGTGAGTGAGGAACTTTCTTTTTTCCTTTCATCCGCGGGAAAACAGTATAATAAATGATGGAAATTACGTTTAAAATTTGTTACAAGTCGAGGAAAAGTATAATTGATGGATGTAAATTATTTTTAAAGTTTGTTGCTAGTCGCCGAGTACTCTCATTGTCATACAGTGTATGAATAAAGTTTCGTCGCATGTGGTGCAGTTTTTTGTAACTCTTATTGTGTATTATATCTCCTGTAAATATGCCGTATGTGGTTCTTACCCCAACAGCAACTGTTACCTCACGATAAGGAATATGTGCACAAAATTTGGTTGAAATTGACGCAGAAGTTTAGGAGGAAATTGCAACATTGTCCCGTGATGCAGAAGTTTTTCGCGCTTTTCATTGTTTATGACGTCATATCTCCTGAACTATTCTTACGCTCACGGCGATCATCCTCTTGAAGGTTAAGTGTGCAAAAGTTCATCATTGGAAAAAAAACTGTAGATATGAATCCAATATATATCGGAAAGATAGATCGGATACAACTGGAGGAGGAGTGTTCATTGCTGTGGACAAAGATATTGTTTCTACTGAGGTCGAGGTTGAAAGTAACTGTGAAGTTATCTGGGCACGTATAACAGGTCTAAAAGAAGTAAAGTTAATAGTTGGGTGTTTTTACCGCCCCCCCCCCCCAGTGCTGCTGTAGCAGTTTTAGAATCATTCAAAGAAAGTCTACACCAGGTAGTGCATAGGTATCCGGGCCATGTAATATTAGTCGGGAGCGACTTCAACCTTAAGAGTATAGATTGGGATCTCTCTAGTTACATTTCAGGCGGTACAGAAAAGCAGTCTTGCGAGCTACTTTTGGGCACATTCTCCGAAAACTGTCTTGAGCAGTTAAGCCGGCAACCCACGCGCAATGGAAATATTTTAGACCTTAAAGCCACAAACAGGCTCGACCTTATTAACGATGTCTGTGTAGAGACAGGAATTAGTGTTCATGATATTTTCATAGCGTCGATGGTGACCAAAGTTCATAAACCAATCAAGAAGGCTAGGAGCGTGTTTTTGTTGGAAAGAGCCGATAAGCAAATGTTAGGATCGCACTTAGAAAATGAATGGGCATCGTTTAATTCCGGAACTACGGATGTAGAGGAATTGTGGACTACATTTAAGTGAATTGTTAGAGAAATATGTGTCAGTAAAGACGATTAAGGGTGGAAAAGATCCACCGTGGTATGATAATAATGTTAGAAAGCTGCTGAGAAAGCAAAGACTGTTGTACTCTCGATTCAATTAAGAACACGCAAATGATGACAGGCAAAGTTAGTAGAGATTCGTGAGTCAATAAAAAGATCGATGCGCGAAGCATACAATAATTACCACAGCCGTACCTTACCAAAAGATCTTTCCGAGAACCCGAAAAAATTCTGGTCCTATGTAAAATCGATAAGCGGGTCAAAGCTCACTGTCCGGGGCAGTAATAGAAGAAAGCAAACTGAAAGCTGAAGTCCTAAATTTAACCTTTAAGAAATCTTTCACGCAGGAGGACCGAACAAATGTACCATCATTTGATCAACGTACTAATTCCGAAATTGAGGACATAGTAATAGGTATTTCCGGTGTAGAGAAGCTAAATACGAAAAAGTCTGCTGGTCCGGATGGAATACCAGTTCGGTTTTACAAATAGTATTCTGCGGCATTGGCCTCCTACCTAGTCTGAATCTTTAATCCAGCGCAAAGTTCCTAGTGATTGGAAAAAAGCGCAGGTGACTCCCGTTTATAAGAAAGGAAAGAGAACTGACCCACACACATTAGGCCAATATCGTTGACATCAGTTTCATGTAGAATTTTGGAGCATATTCTTTGAAATTTCCTTGAAACGAAAAAGCTTCTTTCTATGAATCAGCACGGGTTTAGGAAACATCGTTCATGTGAAACTCAGCTTGCCATTTTCTCACATGACATCTGGCGAGCCATGGATGAAGGGCAACAGGCGGATTGTGTTTTTATCGACTTCAAAAAGGCATTCGACGCGGTGCCACACTGCAGATTGCTAACGAAGATACGAGCTTATGGAATAGTTTCACAGATTTGTGACGGGCTGGAAGACTTCCTAAGTAATAGAACGCAGTACGTTGTTCTCGACGGCGATTGTTCATCAGAGACGAGTGTATCGTCAGGCGTGCTGCAGGGGAGTGTGATACGACCGCTTTTATTTTCTATCTATATAAATGATCTGATGGACAGAGTAAGTTGTAATTTGCGGCTGTTTGCTGATGATGATGTGGTGTATGAGAGGGTATCGTCTGTACCTGACTGTAATAGCATACAGGATGACTTAGACATAATTTCTAGTTGGTGCGAAGAATGGCAGCTAGCTCTCAATGTATAAAAGTGTAAGGTGATGCGTATGAGTAGAAAAAACCATCCTATAATGTTCGAATACAGCATTAGTAGTGAGCTTCTTGATGCTGTCGCGTCGTTCAAATATCTAGGCGTAACATTGCAGAGCGATATGAAATGGAACGAGCATGTAAGGACAGTTGTGAGTAAGGCGGACAGCCGACTTCGGTTTATTGGGAGAATTTTGGGAAGATGTACTTCACCTGTAAAGGAGACCTCGTATAAAACGCTTGTACGACCACGTCTTGAGTATTGTTCAACTGTTTGGTACCCGCAGCAGATCAGTAGACATCTATAGTTACAAATATTTGGTCATAGGGCTGGGTGTGTGTCATGTACAATATTATTAGTGTATGTGGGTTATCTGATTATGTCAAATATGTGCTTATTATTGTATTTCTTTATTGTTATATCCAGTATCCGTATTTATTAATTTTTCCTTTTTCCACGGTGAATCGAATGTTATTGTGTATGTCTGTATGAAGTTGTTTTGTTATCTCTGTTGATTCATCTACCATCCATCATCTACAAATATGTACCAGTAAACAATTTTGTATTTGTTTCTTTGTGATAATTGTGCTGAATATTTTATTTGCTCTGTTGTTGATAAAAATGTATCCCAAATGTTCCTGACATTAGGGATCCAATTAATTGGTAGTCCACCTTTTTGCAAGTAAAAGTCTTTTATCAAATTAGGAGTAATTTTTGTAGGTGATTAATGGTTTAGGATATTTCTCTAATAAAGCCTTCAGGTAGTTTAAGCGATAGGGTGTCTTCTATTACTTTCACTGTATCTGTGGTGGGTAACGAGGTGTAGTTCTACAGTCTTTCCATGTCAGTAAAGTTAGTGATGCTGTCTATGGAATATTTTTTTCTGTTGTAAGTTAATTTGTATTTTTCACTGTTCTGTGGTTCTTAAATTCATACTAAGATACAAACATTTGCTGCGAATGTGCATTGAATTAAATCAATGGAGAAATTGAAAATTTATGTCCAGCCGGGATTCGAACCCAAGTCTCCTGCTTACTATGCAGCTGCTTTTCACCTCTACAGCACTGTTACACAGCGATCACCACGAGTGTACGGACTCCAGTGACGTGGTGCTGCTGCCCATTTTCAATCCTACTCGCGGCATTTCGCCGATTGTTTTGAGAGTTATGGTCTCGTTTTCATCCTCACTGAATGAAGTATCGTTGTTAAATTTCATAAGGTTTTGCCATATTCATGAACTTGGTTACAGGTCTCGCCATCAATGATGCTTATATATCTTGGTTTGGCTTTGGAGTGTGGTCGCTATAGGGTTCGTCTGTGAGTCTGTACATGATGTATTTGAGTTTGTTGCGTATGTTTGCAAACGTTTTGTTAGCCCAGATTTAAGTTTTCTGGTTTTGTTAGAGGAGATGAATTCTTTGTTTATCATCTCGACGATGGTATTGAAATGCAGTACTTCTGTTCCATTCTAGTTGATTTTGTTTTCTGTTTGGAGTTTTGCTCTTTTTTTTAACTTGGTGATTTTGTTTATGTATTTATTATTATTTTATTAATTTCATTCTTCACTAGTTCTCATGTTAACCCAACATTTTCAGTGCTATTTTCAGTTTCTTTTTTCCCTTCTGTTAGGATGCTTCCTGTATCTACAGTCAGTTTTTGTACGTAGTGTTGTCTATCTTTTAGTTGATATGTGAGAGGTTGACGCCACAGCAGGCGGCTCTGGCGCGCCTCTGACGTCATCGCGGCAGTCAACGTGTTAATTATGTATTTCTGAGGTTTATTGGGTAAAAGTTTTGTTGTAGTTTATTTTTTTTTCTCCCTGTTTGTTAGTGTATTTTTTCCTACATATGTTTCATCTATATAAATTTCACTGTTCTTGTTGTAATGTGTTCTATTTTCTGTATCATGTTATTCGTCGCTTTTTGGTTGCAATAAATGTAGATAATTCGAGGTGAACACACTATATCATTCTGTTGAGCATGAGTATCTTTTTAGGAAGAGATTTGATTTCGTTTTTAAACCAAGTGTTCTCTGTTAAAGAAAATATATTCTTTATACTTCCAGTGAGATGTTTATGACCTTTACAGTAATGTAGACCTAAACAAGACTAGTAAGAGAAACATTTTAACTGTTGAACGAAAGTGTTTTAGAGGCCCCTGAGAGAATGGAAAGAAACGCATATGACATAAACTGTTTTCTTAAACCTCACGATACATTTAGTCCTTATCAGTTACAATGTTAAAATCAGTCTCTGGTATTTTGACATAAATATGCTTCTTCATATTACCGTGTAGTAATTCTTTTTTAACATATAAGCGATCCGTTTCTAGGTCACATTCAATTGATAAAACAAAGAGATATTTCAATGAATTATAGCATATCATTGAGGAATGTTCCTTCGTAAGTTAAATCATTCGTTTGGGTACTAGACTTGATACGCGTCTAAAAGTGTGTCCTTGGAAAGCTTCTGTAGTTTTTATAAAATTGTAATTTATTTTATGTCGCTGGATTAGCATTTTGTTAAAACTAGAAACCCACTCTTTTCGAGGCATTTCATGTTTTAAAATATTAGTTTCTGAAATGTTAGTTAACATTGCTAGGATTTTAATAAAAAAATGTTCAAATGTTTGTTAAGCTTATGGGACTTAACTACGGGGTCATCAGTCCCTAAACTTACAAACTACTTATGAACTACTTACTAACTAGGACGGCACAAATATCCATGCCCGAGGGGGGATTCGATCCCCCGACCGTAGTGGCCGTGCTGACCGTGACTAGAGTGCCTCAGTCAACTCGGCCACCGCGGCCAGCAGGATTTTAATAATTTATTATTACGTTTATGAATGTGACAATAAGTACAGCTTCTCTGATAAGCCACTGTCCCTTTGAGAATGTGTACTTGTTTTACTTTATTGGATGTGCGAGACTTTAATGGCAGTCTAAATGTGGGTAGTAATAGCTCGCTTTGCATGGTTCCCTCTGGCTCAGAGTCGATAGTTAGTTGTTATCATCCTCTGCCGTTGCTGCGACCAAAGTGGTTTCTACACCCTTTGGTTACAAGCCAGTTGGCGAGCCCTCGCCAGGGCGAGTCTCATGTCCCCACCACCGCTGTTTCTTGGGTTTTACCAGTTCCTGTAGCTTTGCGCCTCCTGGGCGCTCGGTCTACACTTTGTGCTCGGATCGTGGTGAGGTAAGGTTGGTTCTGCTCTTGTGTCCGCGGAGATGGTAGCAATTCATTGTCTAGCATGTTTAACTTAGACTCTTGAACTTAAATTCATTTTTCGGAATATTTTTTCCAATCGTGCATGGAAATGTGTTCTAGTTTTTCAATCCAGTGATTTCCAACAGATAAACGCGGTGTATGTGTTACTAGTTGCAGTTTGATAACAACCTGGTATATTCAAACCTTTTGTGATTATATTGCGGTGTACGAAGTCTGTGTAAATTCTTTCTAGCTTTGTGGGGCCCACCGGCCGCAGTGACCGAGCGCTCTGCGGCACGCCAGTCATAGTCCGCACGACCACTATGGTCGGTGGTTTGAATCCCCCTTTGGGCATGGATATTGGTGCCGTCCTTAGTAATAGCTAGTTCATAAGTAGTTTGTAAGTTTAGGGACTGATGACCCCGTAGTTAAGTCCCATAAGGTCTACAAACATTTAAGCATTTTGATTTTGTGGGGCCCGATTTCTAACAGACGATATGTTCGTTTTTGTACAGTGCATGTAAATTTTTTCTTAATGTTTCCTTCCGTGAGTGATAAGTGTTTCACATGGTTGGTTCTTAGAGCAAAGCTTTCAGCTTCCACTATTGTTGGTCCATGCCCATCAGGCAAGTTACTATGCATGTATCCTTCAGATTTTCACTAACATTTCGCGATCTTCTCTCCCAGCCTATTTTAATTTTCTGTTTCTTCTCCGAAATTGTAGTATGCACTCAGTCTTTGTCAGTAATTCTCTCCGAGCCTTGTACAACCTCCTTCAATAGATTGCTTATGTAATTCTAATCATTTCTATTTGTTGCATGCCGTAGTTTTTATTTATATTTTCCCGACTTTGTAGTTATTTCACTTTTCCGGGTTTCGAGACTGAAACGCTCCCAATCGCATTTTGCTGCATTTCAGAAGCTTCCTTATGAAATTCTACGCAGTTCTAGGATTTGCATGCCTTAGTAGTTTTCTTTATTTTTCGGAAGTTGAATTAATACATTTTTATCTGTTTTCGGAACCATGTGGGTCCGAACTCCGACTTCAGGGGTTTGCAGATAGTCACCTGAATTCACACCACTTCTCATAAAACCAGTGCCTAGACAGTTTACTCTCAGATTGCAACTTGTCCCCCGTGATTTTGTGTAATGAATCCGATTTTTAATCACTTCATCATCAGTGGAGTGCGATCATGTAATGTAGCCGTGTGTCGCCGTTAGCGTGTTTGCTCGCGGTCTAATCTAAATGCAACTTAACTTTGCTATACTCACGCACCATCTCAAATCAGGCACGATAGACTAGAGCCATCTTCACAGTTTTAATGTATATTGTGTTGTTTGGTACCTCCAGGTTTGCTGTATTTCGCCTACGATAGCGGCGCCTGCTTCTGCCTCATTTCAGCATGCTGATTTTGGTGAGTTTCGCTGCTGTATTGCTTGTGTGTGAGCGAGTGAGTGTTGTTTGTAAATCCTCCCCCCAGTAGCGTTAAGTTCTGTGTAATTTATGTTAAATTCAATACTGGGCATCGTCAGTATTAGATCATGTGAATGGGATGCACTTTCATTGTATTAACAAAATTGGTCCCCCATTTTGCTTGTGTTCGACCTGAATAAACAAGTAAAGTTCAGTATAATTTTAACTTGTCTATAAATTGTAGTTTTCGAGCACCTTCCCCCTTTTGTTAATATTGTTTTTCACCGGTGCTGAGAACAACCTCAGATGCAATTTCTTTATGTTTAAGTTCCGTTGCGCCATAAATGTTTTTCTGTAGCCACCTTTATGAACTAACTTTAATTGTGGTGGCTTGTTTATTAGTGCCTGTGTGAGCTGCTACGAATATTGGCCATTGAATCGTTAACTTCCTGTTATTAGAGTAATTTGAAACAAGTCGGTTCTCAATTTGGGCCAGGAAACAAGGTTTTGCGGCAGGGAGTAGCCGGTAATCACACAGACCTTTTGCTAATTTTACTGCTAAAATTAAGCTTTTTTATAATAGTAAACTCTTATCTGGGTACCTCTTACCAGAATTAAGCTCTTATTTCGTACAGTGGCCCTTTTTAAGTTATAAAAATCCATTTGGTGTTTATTGGATGTAAATCAGAGAGTAAAATTGTCATTTCCAGTGTCTGATTTTCTGCGTGTGATCGCAATTCTTCTTTAATTGTCTGAATCAAACGGCGCGTCTCTACTTTCTGGACCTTCTTCTATTGAGGAATCTGTATCTATCTGGATCTGTAGAGTGAAAGTCTTTTATACTTATTACTGTAGGAATTCTTGATGATCTGAGCGTTTGACTGTTTGACTGGAGACGCGGAATTTTTATTTGCGACTCATGGGTTTTGAATTTTCTGAGCGGCTTTCATCAGGTAAAATACATCTTGAGTGGTCATTATCCTCATCCCTAACAGGCTCAGATTCACTTACAGCACTTCTTTCTGTCAACTACCGTAAGCTAAAGATGTAATTCTAACATCCTCTAAGAGGCCTAAACCCACACTTCAATTTCATCTCTCTTTTCTTCAGCTAACACTAACACTCTTTTTTAAAGAATACGTGAGAATATTATGCCCACAAAACTATTTAAATAGTAGTTGTTACAATCTTTTTTCCAATCATCGTTAGGCACGTCGCACAAAGACAGACTTACGTACTTGCTAAGCATTATAGACGCTCGTTACACGACATAACTCAACACATCAAAATTTGTTTGCTGGGCAGGGGTCTGGAGATGGTAATATTGTATTACCGAAACTAGTCGTGAAAAGGTTAAATATTAACGGCTGAAGGTGTTTATTTATGAAATAAAAAAATGAAACATTTTGTGAGAGCCACCGGTATACAGATGTAAAACCAGACTATACAAAAGTCTCCACAACAATTCTCTGTATTTTAGATATAAATGGAGAGGCTGGGCTCTAAAAGCCATAATCCCCATTGCACGGTACAGGTGGACTCAAAATTACCAAGAACTGAGTATGGAAAATTGGCGCAGTTCTCTTCACGAAAGAGTGCCACGTATGTCTGATACCAGATGACCACCAACAATGTGTATGGAAGGAACCTAATAATGCTGCACGTCAGAGCAAACTGACAATCGACTACAGCAAGTTGCCGATCAGTAATATTTTCGGATGGTTTCGGACGTCATTTTTGCCCATAATGTGCAAAGGCTCCAACCATTACTGAACAGTTTCATCAGAAATTCGGGAAAGAAATCAGATTTATGGACATCTCCCGGTCTATCGAGCAGGCGTTGTCAACGATTTTATCAGTTCCGCAGGTATTGCACGACTGGATTGGCCTGCATTTTTCCACGACATGAACTCAGCTAGAGGTTTGATATGAATTAAAAATAGCTGTGCGACAACGTCATGCTACGGGAGCGAAGCAAGATTGCCATTGAAAAATGGGATACATTAGACGAGCATTGGTTAAAAGAACTCAGTCAGCATGCCATGTACTGTACAGGATTGCATTTATGCGATATGTCATGCGACTCCTTATTGACTGTGGTTTCTACCAATGGACTTACCTCAAGAAAAGTGATTCTAGGTTCTGTCAGAAAAAAAAGTGATTCGTTGGCTTTATTTTGTCAAGAGGTATCTGTGTCTATACATATTGTAAAAAATGTACTTGTGTATTTTCCACAGCTCGTCCTAAACTACTGAAACCGATTTCATCAAAAGTTGGTAGGTACACAAATTACTTACTATCAAACAAATATCTCCATGGGGGTAAGAACCACCTACGACTCAGGGTTCAGTATATATGCCGTCATAAACAATGAATTTGCAAAAAAAACTGCCACATTATGTGGCAAAGTTTTACATCTACTTCTGAAATAATGGAATTAGATGTATGGTTAAATCGGCATTATGCAAGACACCTTATTTCGTTTTAACACCCAAACATGTTTCGGCACTTATTGTGGCATTTTCCGCGGGTGGGTGTTTGGCTTTTATTTTCTAGAATAACATGTTACAGTTTTCTGGTTATGCAGTCATTTAGACGAGTTGTTTGATTTGAAATTTTTTTTTTTTTTTTTTTTTTTTTTTTTTTTTTTTTTTTGGTGGTGGTGGGGGTATTATTCCTAGTTTATTTACGTTACTTACATAATGTCATTCTCATGATTTGTATGATTGTAACTGCTTTGATTGACGAATGACAAGTTTTCACAGCATGTCATCTGCAAACAATAAGACGTTTTTATTTACGAAAACTAATTGATTTATTGTACATTCGCCTGGAAGCTATGATGAAAAATCATTAGGGCTATAAGTGGCTGTTTAGTGGCTTATTTACATTTGAGTTGTGGCGTTATCTTATGTTTTATGATGTTTAGTGCGCTTTTTGTTGTGAACTGGCACTATTTATGTCGCCATTTGTGTTGTGGTGGCTGTATCGAATTCATTTGTTTGTGTAGTGTGTCTGTGATGTGGCGCGTGATTTTTGAATGGTTTTTGGTTTTGATACTGGAGGTTGTGTGTGTGTGTGTGTGTGTGTGTGTGTGTGTGTGTGTGTGTGTAAAACAGAGAGAGAGAGAGAGAGAGAGAGAGAGAGAGAAATATTTTGTATGGGAGTGGGGTCAGATGTGATGTGGTGGCGGGATTTATTTATATACTTATTTTATGGTCTCAAAGATGGTTTTGTTGCATAGTGATGTGTATTCGTTGAGTACTTTCTTACCTTGGGCTATTGATTTCTGGATGTGATAATTTTCTTCTGTTGTTAATTTTTGGAATAAGCTGTTGCTGGTTTTGAGAATTTGTAAATCAGTTTCTATGTTTGTTGAGGTATGATTTTGTTTTATTAAATGTTCAGCGAATCTTTAGTGACAGCTGCTACTTTTTAATGCTCTGAGGTGATCAGTGTATCTTGTTTGGAAATTTCTCCATGTCTGACCTACATACACAGATTCACAGTTATTGCAAGTAAGCTGATATATTCCTGGTTGGTTGTACTTGTCAGTGGTGGTGGAATGTTTCCCTAGTTTATTCTGTATTGTGTTGTTGGTTCTGTATCCTATTTTCAGCCCTTATTTCTAAGTATGTTGCCCACTCTGTAGTGATTTTATTGTTGTAAGTCATTATGTGCCATTTGCTGATTATGTGTGTTGGTTTGTTGTGTGCAGTGTTTCATCTCTGTGTGTGGAATTTTCATGACTGTGAGTTACCTGTTTTTGTAATTTTCTGCGTATTCTATTCACTGTTTTGTGTCAAATCCATTTTCTTATTTGTTTTATTGTATCCAGTTCTTCTGTGTACGCTTGTTTGGTCATCAGTGTTCTAATTAATTGGTGTAGTAAAAAATTTCTTAGATCTCACCATACATATCAGAAACAAGAAACATGAATTTACAATCTACAGAAAGCCCACAATGACCAGCACTGTGATTCACAACCAATCCAATTGTCCAATAACCCAGAAGAAAGGAAGTTTCAGATTTTTACTACACTGACTAATTAGAACACCGATGACCAAACAAGCCTACACAGAAGAACTGGACACAATAAAACAAACTGCACAAGAAAATGGATATGACACAAAAACAGTGGACAGAATACACAAAAAAAGGTCATTGCCAAAGTTTGATGGTATCTGCATTTTTACTTTGTGTCAGGAGGGTCTCTGATCATGGGAAGTTTCCAGCCGTCTCGTAGTGAACCAAAGCTATGTTGTTCGGATGTGGTAGAGGTACAGATACAGGAACTGTCGATGACTTGCCTCGCTCTGACAGCCCAAAGTCTGCCACAGCAGCTGATGATCGCTACTTAAGGATTTCAGCTCAGAGGAACCACGAGATAAATGCCACCATCCTGAACAATGATTTCTGTGCATTCACAGGACGTATTTCGACTCGAACTGTACGTAATATGCTGCATGACATGCAATTTCACTCCCGACGTCCATGCCGCAGAAGAGATGGGCCCAACAGCATGCTGAATGGACTCGCTAGAATTGGTATCAAATACTATTCACAGACGACTCACATCTGCCTTCAGACAGACAATCGTTGGAGATGTTTTTCGAGGCAGTCTGCTCAACCTGAACGTCTAAGACTCACCATCCAGCGTGTGCAGCAAGGCGGTAGTTCCTTGATGTTTTGGGGTGGCACTATGTGGGGCTACCGTATGGCACTGGGGGGGGGGGGGGGGGTCGCAGAAGGCAGTCCTGCCGCTGTACGGCACTGGGATGACATCGTCCGACACGTAGTGCAACAATATCGGCAGCATTCCGGTAAGGAATAAGTCATAATGGATAGCAGTTCTCTCCTCGTGCACATATTGGGAATGCGTTCCTTCATAATAACGACATCGCATGATTAGAATAGCCAACATGCACTCTAGACATGAAATCTATTGAATGCCTGGGATACATTGGAAAGGGCCGTTTTTGGACGAGACGAGACGATCCACCAACAGTCGCACATCTACGCCGAACCTCGGTTGAGGAGTTGAATAGTTTGGAGTGACAGTCCCTTGATCGTCTTTAGTCGAGCCGAAATACGATGATTGCTGGTGCTTGAGCCAATCGGCTCTGAGCACCGGCTGCGGCAGCAGACCATTGGAGTAAGTCAAAAGCGAGCGTCGCTCTGCACATGCGCGCGTCTTGCTGCGCTGTGCGCGTCTGCCAGTTTTGTCAGACAACAGTGACCGTTAGCTATACTGTCCGGCAGCTAACTAACTATTTGGCAACATGGTTGCAATCCGTTTCTCCGAGTGGGGCGGTCTCCCAGCCCAGTAGGCGGACCCAGGGATCATCATATTTCAGCCCGATTAGAGTGGACCAGCATGCACTAGTGCTAAAGGAAGTGTTGCCGGGTATTAGGGGTACTGGTACATGCTGCAGTTTGGAACACAAATTCAGAATGTCTAGGTTATTGTCGTGCAACATACCAGTTTCTGTTATCATGACCAAAAACGAGAAATGAAATGTTCTTTTTGTATGTCTCTAATACATTTTATGTAAAAGGTCGTGAGATCGTAGAATTGTGGTGATACCAAATCTTTTTTTATGTGTATGTATTGTGAAGTAGCTTCCAAAATTTCTTATGTTAATTGTGTACTGCAGTCGCTTGGCGCCACCTTGCAACAAAATGTGACATACTGCATAGGGTTCATATTATTTCCACAGTTGATTGTCATACAGTGGCTGAAATCGGTTTCCTATAATGAAATGACATCAAAACATTCACGACTGGGGCTATTATTTTGCCTCTGTGTGTGACATACTTGGTCTAGTCTTGCCTTCAGAACTCCCTGGGGCATCTGCGTAAATTGGCAGTTGTCATTCTCGACGTTGTTGTTGTTGTTGTTGTCGAGACAGCAGATATCCACGCTACCGCATTCTAATATATAGTCACGACACTCACTGCTGTGAAAGTTGTTATCAACTCACAGCTGCAACGACACTAGCGCTCCTAGTGGTGGGCAAGCCGCCGAAGGAGTGATATTTGTTTATAATTATTTTTGTATGTAATTAACGAAATAATTAATACAATTTTTGTGTTACAAGCATTAGTAAAATATCATGAGACATACATAATATGGATATTAATGTAATAACAGCCGAATTTAACTGAGTCATTCGTATAAATAACAACTTCGTCGTGAAGAAAAACTTAATAATCTGTGTATATTTGCTGAAAGTAAATAAATGTTCAAATGTTTGTTAAGCTTATGGTACTTAACTGTGGGATCATCAGTCCCTATACTTACAAACTACTTATACTACAGACAACACATACATCCATGCCCTAGGGAGGATTAGAACCCCAGACAGGGAACGGCTTCGCACATCGGAGGAAATCGCCTCAATGCGCTCGGTCACTCCGCCACGGCCTGCTGAAAGTAAATACATTAAAAACACAAGAGAAACATAAATTTCTATTATGGTCAGGTCTTACTATGACAGGCAGTTTTTTGATTCGTATCAATTCGGTGTTGACACTAATGATTCTCACATATTTACACCCCATTCATCTTTCTTATACGCCCATATTATTTTAAGTGTAATTACTTTAGCTTAAAAAGCCAATGTTTTGAAGATTCTTACCGTTTGAGATTCAGCTGTAGTAACAACTGTGGAATTGGATTCTTCTTTGTTGGAAAACAGTTTGATTGCTTTTGTCATTTTATTGCCATGTTTCTGACGTTTTTCCTTCAGCTACAGCTATGGTGGCTGAAATGGTACGTTAAATAATTCTGTATACGTTCCACCCTCACCTAATTTACTGGAATTGTAGTGAAGAAACCTTAACGTTCCTACGTATAAAAGGGACGTGTTAATGCCAAACGGAAAGTCTTCTGAAGTTTCCTAACAATTTTTTATTTTTTATAGAAAATAAAATTATTCAGTAAAAGCTTAGAGGTTACAAGATAACAGTAAATAAACTTTCTTGTTATGTACTGTTTCGTAGCTTGTCAGGGATCTTAGGAAACCTAAGAAAGACGAATGTGAAGCTATTTTTAAGATATTACCCATTTGTATGGCACTACATACGTCCCCTAATGTAAAAAGTATGTTAAATCAATATGAACAATACTATTCGCCCTAATCCAATATCGAATTCAGATATGTAGCTTGCCGGCCGCATGGAGTGCTCTTGTTGCTGTAGATGCAAAAAACCTGAGGGAGTGTCGTGACTGTGCAAGCCTCTTCATTCCAAATAACAACACCCATTTCACTGCTACTCGTCTGTTCATCTCCCTCTGTGATTTTGAACTGCTCACTACCCACCGAACACACAAACACACACACACACACACACACACACACACACAGATAGATAGAGAGAGAGACCGCATGCGCTGTTCCCTCCAATGCTAAATTGGTGATACCTCTATCTCAGAAACACAAATTTCTTTTCACCCCAATTCTGTTCAGTACACCGAGTGAAACGGCGCAGTGGTAATACACTGGACACCCATTCGGAAAGACGGTGATTCCAATCCACTTCCGGCCATCAAGATATAGGTTTTCGTGATTTCACTAAATCACTCCAGGTAAATTCCGGGATGGTTCCTTTGAAAGGACATGGCCGATTCCGTTCCCCAGCCTTGCCCAAACAATCCGAGCGTGAGTCCCGCATCTAATGACCACGCTGTCACGGGGCATTAAAGCCCAAGCTCCACACTGTTTAGAACCTTCTCTCATGGACTACACGATGTGTCCCTCTAAGCTTAACAGTGGCTTATCCAGGATCGTGATCTGGGGGGAGGGGAGGCTAAGGTAAATCACCGGGCTGCCGTGATTTCCAAAATAAAATAAAAAAAGGTCCGTGGCTGCGCCTTTACTCATATTGGGGGGGGGGGGGGGGATTGATCCTTTTCTTACTTCCTCTCTCTCTCTCTCTCTCTCTCTCTCTAGGGGATTCTGCAACAAGGTCTGGGGGGGGGGTATTCTCTGACAATTCTATGTTCTATTTTCTATGTATTGTCTCTGGTGTAAATAAAGGTTGGGTTTGTCTATGCTCAATTTTCTATCATTAATTGTAATTAACCATAAGGAATTTACTATGGTGTTATTTAGTTTTTCCAGCACACGACAACAAGACAAGATGTATAGCAGTGACACATATAAGAGTATTTTTGAAAATGTATGGAAAGTCAGTTGTTGAGTGAGAAAGTTTTAATTAAGAGTTTAGTATCCATTCTGTTATTACACTTGCAGCAGACGCTAGTGCTTGTCTATCTGGGCGCGCGCCATGAGTGCGACGCGCTGTGCCCTCTGCACCACCTCTGGGCAGCGCTTCTTGCGCACAAGCCGGCAGTCCTGGAAGAAGCCCTCGTTCCTGGGGAAGCCGTGGCTCTCGTCGCTGTACGTCACCAGCCCTGCAAACAATCCGAGCGGGTCACAGGGACGCACGCCTCACTCCGCGACAGACCGCACCAGCTCAGCCAGCTGTCGACTCACCGAGGCCCCAGATGCGCCCTCCTCGGAACTCCCCCTCGTATCTCATGCCGTCGGCGCGCCAGAACACCCCGTGGCCGTGGAACCAGCCTTGCATGAATTCTCCTTCGTACCTGTGTATCAAGAAGTTACATAGTAAATTTATGAACTCTCTACAATAATATTTTTTACAGCACTGTGCCCAAAATGTTAAGTTGTTTTGTAATATCTAAAAGTGAAAGTGATAGTTTCACAACATAGAGATTTTAAATTTAAGGACATGTCAGACTATTTTCCTGCAGCTTTCCATCACAAACAAAAATGTTCAAATGTCTGTAAATCTATCGGACCAAACTGCGTGGTCATCAGTCCGTAGCTTACAAACTACTGAAACCTAGGTAAACTAACCTAAGGACAACACACACACATCCATGCCCCAGGGAGGACTCGAACCTCCACGGCGAGCAACCGCGCGCTCCGCTGCGAGGCGCTTTAGACCGCTCGGCTGCTCCACTGCGGCAAATTCAATGACAAGCAAGCGATTTTTTTATTATTAATATTCACAAGAGGAAGAAAATTCAGGGTGAAAAATGTTCAAATGTTTGTATACCTTATGGGACTTAACTATGGGGTCATCAGTCCCTAAACTTACAAACTACTTATGAACTAACTAATACTAAGGACGGCACAAATATCCATGCCTGAGGGGGGATTCGAACACCCGACCTTAGTGGCCGTGCAGACCGTGACTGGAGCGCCTCAGTCCCCTCGGCCACCGTGGCCAGCGCTGTTTTCTCCCCTCAAAACCTAACAACAACCACAACAACACTGACAGCCTAACCACTGCCATGCTGGAAAAGCACACGGACCATTGTCAGTCGTCATCGATGATTCCCTACATGTAAATCTCATAAACAATTAAAACTTGGATCCTTATTCCAATATTTTCTTCAGACTCTTAAACGTACAATTATAAGCCATTTAAATATTTAATCAATAATATGATAAGTAACAGCTCACCATAAAGATGGTCGCTGAACTGCATACAAGCACGTACAAAAGACAGTCGCATTAACACAACATAATTTTCGGCTACAGCGGTCATCAGATAGGAGATGAGCCAACATGCATCATACGATCACTCAGGCAAAACTAATGCATACGGGAACGCCATCTCTGGCTACTTGGCCAGACTAGTCACTAACAGTGAGTGGGGAAGGAGCTGGGAGGGGAAAGATACAAGACAAGGGCGAAATCTCTCCCATACTACCTTCTCACCCACGGACGGCATATTTTCAGTGATGAGAACTCCCTTACCCATTATGCTGAAGGCCTCACAAAGGTCCAATATCCCCACACACCACCAATCCTCCTTCGATCCTCCAATAACCAGCCACAAAGTGCCCGCCAGACTGGTACAACTGAACCACATCAATCGGCAGGGAGTTGATAAGACGGCCGCGGTGGCCGAGGGGACTGAGGCGCTCCAGTCACGGTCTGCACGGCCACTATGGTCAGGGGTTCGAACCCCCCTCGGGCATGGATATTTGTGCCGTCCTTAGGTTTAGCTAGTTCATAAGTAGTTTATAAGTTTAGGGACTGATGACCCCGTAGTTAAGTCCCATAAGCTATACAAACATTTGAACATTTTTTGGAGTTGATTTTCATCATGTACTGAACTATGAATCCTACCCAAGATCCTTCTGAGTCCTCCTTGCCCTTCCAACCTCCACAAAAAGCTGGGTCACCTCTGTGCCACTCCAAATCCCAACCCCATTCTGTAGGGATAATATACTTATTGGAGACCCCTATGCAAGACCTGTCATATTGACCCACCCAGCACTTCCTATTCCAGTCCCATCGCAATCTTTTCCTATCTCATTGCCTATGAAAGCAGCCATGATATTTTCCAACTTTGCTGCAATTACTGCACTGCTCTTTACATAGGTATGACTGTCAACCAGCTGTCCATCGGAATGAATGACCACCGTCAAAATGTGGCCATAGGCAGGGGGTGGACCACTGTGCAGTACAACATGCAGCTGACCATAACATGCTCGATTTCAATGGCCGCTGGGCAACCTGGGTACTCCCCTCCATCACTAGCTCTTCTGAACTGAGCATATGAAAGCTGTCCTTACTACAGTGTTGCATCCATCCTGGCCTTAACCTAAGGTAAACTATCATCCCTACACCGCACACTTAGCACCTATCTAAAACATTTTGCAGCAGCTTTTCGTCTTCTGGTGACTTTACTAACAGATAAAGGACAGCATCATCAGCGAACAGTCTAAGAGAGCTGCTCACATAGTTTTCTAAATTGTTTATAAAGATAAGGAACAGCAGGCGTCCTATAACACTTAACTGGGGATCGCCAGATAATTTTTCCGTTTTACTAGATCACTTACAGTCAATTACTACGTACTGTGTCTTATCTGACAGAAAATCGCAAATCCAATCGCACAAATGGCGATTTTCCATAAACACGCAGTTTCACAAGACTCCGGTCCTGTACACGCCACTGCTACTATTCTTGAATACTGGAGTTATCTGCACAACTTTCCAGTCTTTGGGTACAGATCTTTTGCTGAGCCAGCGGTTGTATATGATAGCTAGATGTGGGACTATTGCACCTGCATACTCTGAAAGAAACCTAATAGGACCGGGAGATTTAAGTTGCTTTAATACTCTGGGATTATCTACTTCTAAATTATGTACTCTGGCAGCTGTTCTTGATTCACATTCTGGAGTACACCACTTTTATTGCGTAGTGAAGATATTGTGTTTAGTCGCTAGTATACTTTACATACAGCCAGAATTTCTTCGTATTTTCTACGAAGTTACGCGAGAAGATTTCGTTGTGGACACTATTATAAGGTTCTTGCACTGAAGTTCCAGATAAATATCGAGTTTTAGTAAAAGATTATCAGTCTTTGCACTTTGTGTCTAAATTTGGCATGCTTTTTTTTCTTTGATTTTGCAAGAGGGTCAGCCCTCTCTGTTGTTAATTTGTTTGGTATAAACATGTAAACAGCTGTCGATATTATTTCTTTCAATGTAAGCCACATCTGATCTACACTCACAATGTTAAGTTTCGGAAGACTGGAGATTCTCACTCACCAAAGCGTTAATCGAATTTTTATCTGATTTTTTGAATAAATATATGTTAAGTTTAATTTTGTTGAATTTTTGGAATTTCGATATTCAGTATCGCTAAGACAACTCTGTGTTCACTAATCCCTGTGTCTGTTTAGATGCTCTTTATTCGCTCTGGATTATTTGTTGCTAGGAGGTCAAATGTGTTTCCACAACCATTTCCTATCCTAATGGTTTCATGAAATATTTGCTCGCGATAATTTTTGGAGAAAGTGTAGGCACAATAATGTCGATGATTTGGACATGTATTTAAGCCAACATATCGAGTGTAAAAAAGTCATTACCAATTCAAATTGTATGCTTTGGGTATGTTTTTGAAATCTGGTCCAAGCTTTCTTTGAACATTTCTGCAGTCGAAACATCTGAATCAGCGGGTCAGTTAAAGAACTGATTATTAATTTGTTCCGGTTGTCAACTCACAGGAACTATTTACTTCAATAACTCTACAGGAAAAACCGCTTGTGAGAGAAAAAAATACGCCACCACGTATTTTATTTAATGTATCCTTTCTGAACACCATTTGTCCCTTTGTAAAAATTTCAGGTGAACCTATCTCCGGCTTTAGCCAGCTATAGGCCCCGTAACGATTTGAGCTTCAGTTCTTTCTATTTGCACTTAGAACTCTCATACTTTCCTCACACAAATACAACAATTTGTAACTGTTAGACCAATGGTTTTCAGATCTGTGTTCGTCCCATCTTTGACATGTATTCTTTAAAACGCTTTTCGTGTGTTCCCGAGTACTAAAAAAAAACCCAGTCCACTTGTAGCCAGTTCCTGCATGTAGTGAGTGCCTGATGTATTTAGCAGAACCTGGAACCCCACCTCCCGATGGTGCAAGTCAAAGAATTTGCAATCTACAGTGTCACAGAACTGTCTCAACCTCTGATTCAGACTCTCTACTCAGCTCTGTACCAGAGGTCCAGGGCTGGCCCCAGGGATTTCGCTGCACCGTGCAAAAATTTCAAGCGCCCCCCCCCCTCCACACACACACACACACACACACACACACACACACACACACACACACATTTTTCGACTTTGTCAGTTTTATTCAAATATGACATCTTATTTTTACATATTACACTCATGCATTCTCTTTAAGGTCAAAACAACGTCAGTGTTACAGAATACAATAAATGTCAAGGGGGCTATAATATACAGTTTTCATTACTAGAAATCAGTATAAGAATTTTCAGGCCTTAGGAAATAGTAGCATTCTGTTCCTTTGTGTTTATGCTTATATCATACTTGTTTTCTTAAATGAATGGTAATTAAATGGAACAGAGCCGAAGTCGAACGCAAGAATACACTTCGCCCTTCTACCGCTTCTCACAATCCACAGTGACGATACGTGGAAGCGCCCCAACCCTGCCGAATACATAGTAACCTTGCACGTTTATTTTGCTTGTAGGATGACGCATATCACTGTTGTCTGTATCAATATCTATCAGTCTCTAACAATTCGTATTTCCAACTTATTTTCACATTTCTACAGTTATGCACGACACTTTCACTTTTCATTGCCTTGTTTAATATAACCTATTGGAACCACGTAAAAAATCAGGAATTTGCCGCCCCCAAAAATCTGCTGCCCTGGGCGACGGCACGCTTCGCCCCTTCCTAGAGCCTTGGTCCTGTCAACGATTCTGCAGATGGTGAGCTCTGCCTTCATATTCCAAGTAAAACTGGTGATCTTCACCACTTCAGATAGCCACTCAAATTAGGGGAGAATGTCTTCCAATTCAAAGCAACACACATCATTGGTAACCACATGAGCCACCACCTGCAGTTAACTGCATCCCAAAGTTTTCAGGGCATCCGGAAGGACTTCATCTATTATATATATAATCTCTGTGCTTAATCAGTTGGGGATCTTGGACATCTTCAATCAATGTTTGTTGAGCTTAACGGACTATGCATCGTAGCACAGCACCTCAATGCGCTCGCCCGCTCCGCTGTGGTGGACACCTTCACATTGTGGATAGCAGTGCTGTGGAAATTATTAACCATTTGGATACAGTTGCTGTCTCCTTTACATTAGGAGACATGGCATGTTGAGCAAGTTTCACAGTACAATTCTTGGAGTAATTACATTGGTTTCAACCATGCAATAGCGCTGCTTACAGCATGAGCATCTGGCATCATAATTTCATTGACAGCATGAATTGAGCTTTATCTTACTGTCCTTGTATTTCACAATTCATGGCTGATAACAAGTCCCTTTCCTGTATCCATATTGATTCAGATAATCTTGTTTTCCAGGAACTACATAGCTACAGTTTTTAGCTTCCATCATTTCTTAAGGTATCTACTATTTCATTACTTATGGCACAACAAAGTAGCAGTTTGTCAAATCACTTATAACAGTGAGTTAACTAAATAAAACATTAAAGCTCAATCACCTTACCCACTGCACTACCCTAATATTAATGTTACTCAGATTTGCACCTATACTGTAACTGGATATCTTTCACAAGCATTTTCTCTTTTTTTATGGCCCACTCAGTGCAATATTTAAGGAATTTGAAAAGTTCATCTACCTGCTTCTTCTCACACAGTTTGAGCCTAATGAGTGAGATCCATCCCACGACCTCCCCCCCCCCTCCTCCTTGTCAGTAAGAAACTTCCAGTTAAATTTACTGTCATTAATTTGCAGACAGGCTTCCTTCAGAACTACCTTACTTTTCTTATATGATGTGATATTTACATCTAATAATGGAAGGTACAGGTTGGAATTAACAACATAGTAATAAGGTCAGTTTACAACTCACTGCAAAGTCGTGACAACGAGCTGCAACAGGCACATAAAAAGACAATTCAGCTATCACCCATGGTCTTAAGAAAATAGAACATTCACACAATAACAGAGGTGCACAGCACAGTCACACAACTGTTATCTCTGGCTTCCGCACTCCAAATCACCCTTTGCAGTGTGGACATAGGGGAGGGGAGAAGGGATGGGAAGGTTGCATCATGGTGGTGGGGATGGATAAAGCACAGCCTTGCAGAGCATGTACATATTGGATAGGAGGAATGAGATGCAGCTTAGGAATGGAGTGGAGACACACACACACACACACACACACACACCACTAACAATAGGAGAGGTTTAGGTTAGAAAAATAGGAACTGTTGGTTGTGGGGAAAAAAGGGAAGTTATCATAGGTTGAGGTCTGGATAATTTTGGGATCAGAGAATATACTGTTGGGATAACTCCCATCTGTGCAGTTCAGAAAAACTGGTGATGGGTGGGAGGATCCAATGGCCTGGTTTGTGAAGCAGTTACTGAAATTAAGCATATGCTCTGCTGCAAGCTGTGCCACAGGGTGGTCCACATTGTTTTTGGCCACAGTTTGGCAATGGCCATTCATCCTAATGGACAGCTGGTTAGTGGTCATGCCAATATAGAAAGGCCAATATAGAAATCTATGCAGTGATTGCAACACAGTTGATAAATTACATTGCTGCTTTCACAGGTGGCCCAGCCTCTGATATGGTAGGATAAGCCTGTGACAGGACTGGAATAGCAAATGCTGGTTGGGTGGATTAGACAGGTCTTGCAGTGGGGTCTTCCACAGGGATATAATTCCTATGGCAGTGGGGTGGGTTTCAGGGTGGCATAGGGATGGACTAGGATGTTATGGACGTTGGGAGGATGATGGTACACCACTTAAGGAGGGGTGGGAAGAATCTTGGGCAGGATATCTCTCATTTCTGGACATGAGGACAGAAAATCAAAACCTTGGCGAAGGATGCAAATTGGTTGTTAGAGTCCAGGGTAGTACTGGGTGACAAAGGGAGTGCTCTTTTGTGGGTGGTTACTAGTGGTAGCGGGAGGATTTGGAATATGTGGGAATACAGCATGGGAGATCTGTTTGCGTGCTAGGTCTGTGGGGAACATTATGACTTTGAAGGCCTGTGTGAGACCCACATCATATTGAGTTCAAAATGTTCTAATGTTTGTATAGCTTAACTACGGGGTCATCAGTCCCTAAACTTACAAACTACTTATGAACTAACTTATACTAAGGATGGCACAAATATCCATGCCCAAGGGGGGATTCGAATCCCCAACTGTAGTGGCCATGCAGACCATGACTGGAGTGAATCAGTCCCCTCGGCCACCGCAGCCGGCCATCATATTGAGCAAGGGAGTTCTTGTCACTGCAGATATGCCATCCACAGGTGGCCAGGCTGTAAGGGAGGGTTTTTTTTTATGTGAAATGGGTGGCAACTGTTGAAATGTAGGTACTGTTGATGGTTGTTAGGTTTAATATGCACAAAAGTGTGTATGGAGCCATCAGTGAGTTGGAGGTTGACATCCAGGAATGTGGCATGGTGGGTTGAGAAAGACCAGGTGAAGTGAATGGGGGAAGGGGGGGGGGAGGAGTTGAGGTTTTGAAGGAAAGAGGATAGGGAGTCATGTCCCTGAATTCAGATCATGAAAGTATCATCAATAAACCTGAACCAGGTTAGGGGTTTGGGGTTTTGGGATGCTAGGAAGGATTCCTCCAGACAGCCCACAAACATGTTGGCATAGCAGGGTGCCAAGTGGGTGCCCATGGTTGTGCCACAGATTTGATGGTAAACTTTCCCCTCAAAAGAAAATTAGCTGTTAGGTAGGATAAAGTTGGAGAGGGTTATGAGGAATGGGCTTGTTAGAGTCAAGCCACAATTGGGCATCCAGAATTATTTGGTTTATGGATTTTGGGGAGCATGTAGAAGGTGGGTGTCCAGGGTGCTATTGGGGTGAGGAGAGAGATGGATTCAGGGGAGAGCTTCAGGGAGAGCTGTAGGATTTTAACAGGGATTGAGGTTCTTGTTGGACTTTGGGGATGGGGTCATTCCGGCACTTATGTGAAGATGGAAGAGTCAGAGAGTTGGCGGAGCCCTTCTGCCAGGTAGTCACTGTGATCCATAACTACAGTGGTGGAACCTTTATCTGCAGGAAGGATGATTATGTTGGGATTTGTTTCAAGGTTTTGGATGGCCCTCCTTTCTTCTGCTGAAAGGTTTGATTTTTTAGGAAGGGAATTGGGGAAAGATGGTGAGGCCACATTGGAGGTGCGAAATTCTTGGAGGGTAACTAGGGGGTGGTTAAGTGAGAGAGCAGGGGGATCTCTGTTGGATGGTGGTATGAACTGGAAAAGGCAGGATTCAATGTTGGGATTAGGTTGGCTACAGTCAGAGGGAGTGGTGGAAACTCCCATTTAACATGAACATATTCTGCAAGGCTGTGCTGTATCCATCCCCACCACCACCACCACCACAATGCAACCTTCCTATCGCCTCTCCCCCCCCCCCCCCCAATCTATTCTACACCAAAAAGTGTGGTTCGGAGTGTGGCAGCTGGAGATGACAGTTGTTTGACTGTGTTGTGTGCCTGTGTGATTGCATGAATGTTCTATTTTCTGAAGAAGGCCATGGCAGTAAGCTGAAGTGTTGATATCTACATCAGTTACACCCCTGAGAGACTAAAACAATTTGCATATGTACCTATGCTGGATTATATTTAATATTGTATGCTCTTGATTGATGTAGTAAAAGTGACATTAACTTGGTACCTGCAAACATCATTTATGCCTTTTGTTCCCCTCTGCTGATGACACTTTAGTATATATTATTATTACAGTTATAATACTAACAATGTAGATATTATATACTCACTTCGCACCATCTGGAAAGGTCATAACACCAAGGCCTGAGCACAAGCCATTTTGAAAACCCCCATCGTATCGAGTCCCATCTGGCATCACAAGATGACCCATTCCATGTTTCTGGCCTCGCTGACTCCAGTCTCCAACATAGCGTGTGCCATCTTCATATCGATAGGCACCTGTTTTTACAACTCCTGGTAATACTGCAAATTAAAAGAAAATACTGATTCTGTGACCTTTTATAACATGTTACTTTGAAATTGTTTCATGTGAAGAAATGAGTAGTCAAGTTTGTAACTTCCATAACCTTTTCAAAGATTCTCATTATGCTCATCAATTAATTCTACATAGTAAACGAAAACTGTTGTGTTATTTATAATATCATTCCTGCAAACAGCTTCTTAATATGCAGTGTCCTACTGATTCCTGTTCTTAACCTACATAAATAAGATTTAGAAGATAGTAAAGATCTTATCAAAATCACTGTATTTTCTGAAAACTAATATTGCTCTGGTGTGCCCTTCAGACAGTCATGTGATCCATTAAGTTTGAAAGAGGTGCATTGTCATCACATGCCTTCAGAATACATCCAAAATCTTAAGAAAATTTGTGGTTGAGTGAGCTGACAAAGCAATTCGTTTCCTTCAGTAAATTTGAATTGACTTTACTATTTCCTTATCCAGTTAACATCGACTATCACTTTTTGGTAAGCAATAATAAAACAATGGAAATTTCAGGAAGGATTTAACAATATTTTTGAGGAAGACAGGTTGCTACTCACTGCAGAGATATCCAATGACCAGCAGATAGGTGCAAATAATAGAATACAACTTAATAGCTTTCGACCATTACAGCCTTTGTTTGCTGTGGGGGGGGGGGGGCATAAATATCGTCTTACAGCTAAAGGTTTCCATCCATACTGTCATTAATAGGGGATACTTTAATCATCCAACAACTGATGGGGGTAATTGAAATTTTGTTAGTGGTGGACACAACAAGACATCCTGCAAAAGAATACTGAATGCCTTCTCTGAAAACTATCTAGAACAAATAACTTGGAAGTCCATTCATGGGCAAAATATCTTAGATCTAGTGGCGAAAAAAAAAGGTGACCTCACTGAGGATATAACTCTGAACCTAATATCCATGATTATTAAGCGGTTTTAACAACAGTAATAGGCAAAGTACAGCTAAAAAAAAGCATAAAGATGTAAATGATTACCTTTCAATGATGAAGTTAAAAATTTAGTTAATGGCAGGATCATTTAGTTATACAGTAATTGTAGTTTAGAAGAAGAAATGACTAAGCAATAGGTGAATATGTACTTAAAACAATAGTGTGAAATGAGAAGGACCCCTTCATGCTATGTAGTCTCTGTACAGAAATTTCTAAGGATATTGTGAATGGAGCAGGAAAGGTAAAGAATCAAAATCTTCCCCAAAGAAATTCAGGTCAACACAAAACCCTGAGAGTGACTAGGTGGGTTTATCTTATCTGTTGTTATGGGAAATGTATTATTTTTCACTTTCTGATATAATAACTAATTTCTTATTCAGGTACTATTTTATTAAATTTTATTGTTCATTACATAATTTAAGGATTAGTGAGTGATCTGATGACAATAGTACATTTCTTTCTGATGGAAGTATTTTATTTACAAAAATAGTCATGATTAACTATAATTGTAGCCCATGTATAATTCAAAATTCAGTAGTGCTAAAATTTAAGAGTGTTATCATAATGGAAAATGCTTCTACCACAAAAGGCGAATCTCCTGGCCAGGATAAAAAATGTAAAAGAGGAGAACTAGCTTCCGGATATATCTGAAAACTTCAAAAACATTTAATTAAAAAAGAGAAAAAATCCATGTAGTATGTATGGATGACACAAATAATGCCATATATGACATGACATATTAATTTGCTTGAAATAATGCATAATATTAAATGAAATGGCAAGTCATATGACTTGATGTACTTTGTGGCATTAACCCTTTCATTCCCAGTGTTGTTCCTCAACAATAATGTATTAAAAAAAGCTGATTTATAGGGTATTTTGTGTATCACTCCTTATAGCTGCAGTGTTGTTGATGGAAAACATGCTTCTAGTACAACATTTTGCCACTTGGTATGGCATGTAGCCACTTCTGAGGCATAGATCTATCCATCTTGGAGGTTGTGTTTTGTTGCCACCTGTATGTGGCTGCGAGTGTGAGTGTGAATGTGGTTCATGGTATTTTATTTCAGCAGCTAATGCTTTGGTGATGTAACAAAGATTATGCTAGCATTATTTCTCTGACAATGCTATCAACAAAAACATCCCATGTAATAAATTACCTTAATAAACATCTGTGTTGTGTGTGGAAAAAGAAAGGGAAAAAAAGGCCAAACAATAGTTTAATCAAAATTTTAACACACATATTTTGATGTATTAATGCAGAAAACACTGAATTTTAATTTTTCCAAAGGTGAATTCATAATGTGGGAATGAAAGTGTTAAGTGATGCATTACTTCTTTAATCATATGCTATACTATGTTCCACTATATGAGGCCTGTCTGTAAAGTATCCAACCTTTGATCAAAAAATATATTTTGAACACCTGATGGAGATAGGCCCCTTCTGCTTATACACACTTAGCCCACAGATCCTTCCACTGCCGGAAACACCTCTTTAAGTCTTCTTTTGGAATAGTGTTCAACTCCGTCATTGCGTTCTACATTATCTCTCCTCTATTCTCAAAATGGGATACTTCCTGTGGCGTCTTCAATTTTGGAAACACTCAGAAGTCACAAAGTCTGGAGAGTAGGGAGGTTGGTGAATGGCTGTAATTCCATGTTTGGGCAAGAAATTTTGAATCACGAGGGATGAATGTGTGGGAGCATTGTCATGATGCAGTTTTTAGTTTCTCGCCATCCACAAGTTTGGTCTTTTGCGCCAAACTGCAGCACGGAGCACTGGAGAACATCTTGATAGTACGCCTTTGTCACTGTTTGTCCTTCTGGTGTGCATTAGTGATGCACAGTTCCACAGACATCAAAGAAGACAGTCAGCCTCACCTTGATTTTGCTTCACACCTGTCACATTTTCTTTGGCCTTGAGACTCAGAATGCTTCCATTGCGATGACTGTCTTTTGTTTCTGGGTCGAACCCTTACACCAAGACTAATCTCCAGTTATCACAGTGTTCAGAAACCCAGGATCAGTGTTGGCAGTGTCCAGAAGGCCCTGTGTAATGTCAAAACGAAGGGCTTTTTGTTTCAGGGACAACTTGAGTACAAATTTTGCAAACACTCCGTGCATGGTCAAATCATCATGCAAAATTGCATGTGCAGAATCTCTACTCACTCCAACCTCTAGGGAAATATCCCACATGGTCAAACAACAATTGCCATCACCAAATTTTGCACCCTCTCAACAACAGGTGCACTTCAAGCAGTTTGGGGCCTGCCAGAACGCTAGTCACTCTCCGCTGATGTGCGGCCATTTTTGAACTATTCCTTAATTTGTGTTACACCCATTGCATCTTTTCCAAACACCTGCTGAATCTTACAAATGGTTTTGCTTTGAGAATCATCAAGCTTTTGACAAAATTTGATGCAGTATCTTTGCTCAACAAGTTCAGTTCTGTTGAGAGAATCAGTAATCCAACTAACAAGCGTAGCACCTCACTCAGCAACCAATGGGTGGTGACTAATGTGCTGGAAGGTGGGGACATAGTACATGCATGAGCATAAAGGTCTCTTCCTTTACTGTGTACAGTAGTGTCATGTTATCATCTCTATTTTGCTTCAAAGCCTATGCCCATAGATCTTTCTTACCAACACCACCTTTTCTAATTGCACAGGTGAGTACTCTCCTTACAGTATAACCTACTTTCTGTACTCAAACTTCATTTGTTCCCATTCTTCACTACCTCTCCTCCCATCCCTGCCCACACTTCAGTGTCACATATGCCTTCCATTCTTTGAATGTATTCCAGTCTCTCCTCCCTTCCCTTCCTGCCTCCTTACTAACACAGCACTTGCCACTTGTCCTGGCCTGTGTAGTCTCTGCTAGACAAGCCTTACATCCCTCCCCCCTCCCCATGCTGCTTCGTTGGAAAGCATATGTTTTTCTATTCCTGATGAAAGCTCTGTAGGCAGAAATATGAGAAGAATGAGAAACCTTTCATATGTGCCTTTCTGCAACTCATTGTGATGGCTGTGTAGTGAGTAGCAATCTATAATTTACAAAATATTGTTGTAATCCTTCCTGGACCTTCCATTGTTTAACAAATAATAAAGGATGAATATGTCAAAAATTTTGGGTTAATGCTTTTGAAGGTGCCAGATAAGTTGAGAAACTGGCTCCCCTCTTTTATAACTTAGACACTGACCAGGTTATATATTCTTTTTTTGTGCTATGATAGCAGCATTTTTTTCAATCTGATTCCCATTTTTTTCTACTGTAGTTGACAAGGTTGCAAATTAGAAGATATTCCTAATTTCTAAACAAAACTTAAATATTATTATGCAATCTTGATTATGATATTGCTGTACTTTTTCAATATGTCACTGCAATTAACAAATAAACAATGACATGACAATCAATTTACTAATACTATCAACTTTTCAGTCCTCCATTATTTTGCATGTATAATGAGACACAATTCAGGTAAAAAGGGCTATTGTATGCATTTAATGTGAAACTTTATTAGCATTAATTCCCAGCATTTCTAAGTGTGGATTTATGTTTTTCTTATGTTAGTCTATCTTTGTATTCCCTCTTTGTCCATCGCCTTCTACCCTACTCTACCCATTTCAGTTTTGTTTTCATTAAGCACAATACTCGTGGTGTTATACCTCATGAACTATGTGACCTACAATAATGTTTGTAAATATATGGGACTTAACTACTCTGGTCATCAGTCCCTAGGATTACAAACTACTTAAACTAATTGATACTAAGAACAACAAATACATCCATGCCCGAGGGAGGACTCGAACCTTCGATGGCGAGCAGTGGCGCACTCCACAGCCAGGCACCTTGGAATGCTCGGCCACTCCACTGCGGCTGACCTAGAATAGTATATTTTTTGCCAAGTTCTTAGAGTGGAATATTAGAAAACCGTCTGCAAAATGTGTTGTGAATGGAGCTGGCAGTAAAGGAGTAATAAATTAGAACCTCATGCATGATGGAACTGATTTTCATGCATTCCATTGCATTTGGTATCACACCTCCTGAACTATGAGTCATACTATGATATATTTTCAAAAGAACATTTAGTGGTATATTTACATACTGTGTACAAAATATGTAGTCAATACAGTTAGTACTAAAGACAAAATAAATCTTAATCTCACTTGTGATGGGACAAGTTTTCATGAACCAAATTGTATGTAACCTCATCGCTCCTGGACTATGTGTTTTACTATGATATAACTTTGGAGGTACATTCAGTGGTATATTAAAATGTCATGTAAATGAAATTAGCAGCAAAGAAGTAATTAATTGCTTACATCATGTTGAATTCTGTAGTTTTACTGCATGAACAGCAGAGGAGTATCAGGCTTAAGCAACAAGCTTCTAACGTTTTATTATTTTGTTGTGGTTGCCAACAAGGAAAAATCTCATAAATACTTGAAATTATGTGTAAAGTGTATTGCAAGTCCCTAAGTACTCGTATTCTTGAATAGTGGATGAATAAAGTCTCTTTAGTCCCATGATGGCAGTTTTCATTGTTTATGATATCATATCTCCTGAACTCAGTGTCATCTATCAAAGGCAGGTCTTACCCTACACAGCAGTTGTCATCTGATAGAAATAATAATATAGTAAGGACAGTTTACAACTCACCGCAAAGATGTGGTGATGAGCTGCGACAGGCTCATACAAAAGACACACACATACAACACTTTCAGCTATCGGTCATGGCCTTCTTCGGAAACTAGAACACTCATGCAATCACACAGCACACAACACAGTCATACAACCATCACCTCTGGGTGCTGCAATCCGAAGTGCGGCAGCTGGAGGTGATGGTTGTATGACTATGTTGTGTGCCTGTGTGATTGCATTAGTGTTCTATTTTCTGAAGAAGGCCATGGCCGATAGCTGAAAGTGTTGTATGTGTGTGTCTTTTGTATGAGCCTGTCGCAGCTCGTCGCCACGTCTTTGGGGTGAGTTGTAAACTGTCCTTACTATATTATTAATTCCAACCTGGACTTTCCATTATTATATTTCATCTGATACAAAGGAATACGTGTACCAAGGTTAGCGGAAATAAGTCCTGGGTGTCTTGATGAAAAACAGTAACCATATGTGTACATAAATAAATATTTTTGAATGCTAACAACTATTAAAGGATAATGAAATATATAAACAACAATGGTCTACATAGTACTTAAGAAAATTATCATTTTATCAGTTGACAGCATTAAGATAAAGAGGCTACCCATTAGCTAATTTTTGTGTACGGAATAGGTATATCTTGAAGTGGTATGACTGTAAAGGTGGTTCTAGTTTCTAAAAATAGTAAATATTATTATACTCCACACACATATTTTATTAACAGAGCCATAGCTCTGTTGAAAATCAGTTGTCCAGCACATGGCAAAAATAAGGTTATGATTCAAATTTCATTCAGAGAAAAGTTTAAAATGTAGATTGCCTTCTTTCCTAGATAGAAGAATAAGTAATGGAATACAACAACAGGTGTTAAATTCTGTTTTCAACAATGTCATATATATCTTAATTTTACTTTTTTCCCACATGTAGAGCTGAGTGCAGGAAGGAAGGTAGCTGAGTGAAGTATTCCGCACAGACAGTGAGGGAGAACACCTTGTGACACCACCAAATCACCGTTTCCTCTTCCTGCTGTCAGCTGACTGGGCCATTGCAGCCACACACTCCAGGCAGTTTTGTCATTCACTCGAGTTTATCCATTCTGATCCCTTAATTTTGGTATTGTCTGTATCTGCTCTGTACCCCATCAAAATTAATGCATTTTTCATGTGATTTCTTTCATTTAGACATAAGTGTCAATGCTAATGGGTTCAAATGAGTGCATTTTTTTGATTTTATAGAGATCAACTGAAAATTTATACAAGTTGTCAATAAATCTTTAATTTATACTGCTATGGACATGTAGCTGCTGCATAGTTAATGTGTATAGAAAGCAAATATAATATCTATCCACATAAATGAATGATTTAATACCGGTTGTGTACTGAATGCAGTAGTCTGTGCCACTTCAGTATGATCACATATGGCAACAAAGTGGATCACACAATTAAATGATTTTGTTTTCAAAAGTGAAAATGTTGTGATCAAGCACAGATAACAGTAGTGAGAATAAATTTCTGTGTGAACAGTAATGCATAAAAGCTACAAATGACATTCTATTGCAATATAACTGGACTAGTAAAGCCAGGACCTCAAGAAAATAAGAGGGACTACAAACATAACTCTCATTGATCAACATATAAGAATATGGAAATATGCCTGAGTGAATATATAAAGAGTATACTGTGTTAGTCAAGAGTGACATTAACATAGCATATCTGGAAGTAATGCTGTGTGTCGATCATTACATGACATGCCAACGTCATGAACTATTCATGTAACAGTTTTATTCTTGGTGTTTACCAAGCACTAAAGAAAGTTATCCCACTGTGTCTGTCTGACCCAACCCTCAATAAACTCAAAAACTACCAAACAGATTTTCTTACGATTTTCACCAATGGACAGTGGAATTCAAGTGGAAGGTCCATGGTAGGAGGTGAGTGTAACGAATAAAACTCTGCAAAATAAAGCAATAAGTACCCCTAGGAAAAGCTACATACATTGTGTTACACTAAATTTGCCATCCGGGTGAAAATTCATTTAGCAAAGACGGCTCGTTCTAAAAGGCCACAGGGGTTAGGCCCCACCAGAAAATTTGTGATATACTTTTGCAGTATTATATCAAACAGTTGGAGCGTGACATGATCCCCTCGACATCCTAACTTAATTTATAATGACACGATCAAATGGTTTCGCTTGCTTCTCGTCGCAGCATAGCTGAGAGTGCGCTAGCATGTACCCAGTGGACATAGCCCCCCCCCCCCCCTCTTCGTTACACAGCTATGATGACAGCCGAGGGCCAACAGTGGTTGGCCTGTACTCCCACTGCAGTTCCAGTGACGTCACAAAGCTGGTTACCTTGCCCCTCTCCTAGTGCTGCTTGGGGCCCGTAAAGTTACTGCAGTCTTTTCAGCAATCAAAATTGTGGTTCCTATTTATCACAGAAATGTTAGTACAAATCACATTGTCTTTCTTTTTTATGTTTACAAGCATGCATTCAAAGACATATGGGTACTTTTAGTGTGATTTTGGGCTCACATTCAAAGACAAATTAATACAGACAGCCGTACCGTAGGTGCAATCACAGCGGAGGGGTATCTATGGAGAGGCCAGACAAACGTGTGGTTCCTGAAGAGGGGCAGCAGCCTTTTCAGTAGTTACAGGGGCAACAGTCTGGATGATTGACTGAGCTGGCCTTGTAACATCAGCTAATGTGGCTTTGCCACACAGTTACTGCGAACGGCTGAAAGCAAGGGGAAACTACAGCCGTTATTTTTCCCCAGGACATGCAGCTCTACTGTATGAACATATGATGGTGGCATCCTCTCGGGTAAAATATTCCGGAGGTAAAATAGTCCCCCATTCGGATCTCCGGGCTGGGACTACTCAGGAGGATGTGATCATCAGGAAAGACAATACTGGCATTCTACGGGTCGGAGCGTGGAATGTTAGATCCCTTAATCGAGTAGGAAAATTAGAAAATTTAAAAAGGGAAATGGATAGGTTGAAGTTAGATATAGTGGGGATTAGTGAAGTTCGGTGGCAGGATGAACAGGATTTCTGGTCAGGCGAGTACAGGATTATAAATACACAATCAATTGGGGGTATCACAGGAGTAGGATTGATAATGAATAAGAAAATATGAATGAGGGTAAACTACTATGACCAGCACAGTGATCGCATTATCATTGTCAAGATAGATACGAAGCCAACACCGACAACAGTAGTACAGGTTTATATGCCAACTAGCTCTGCCGATGATGAGGAAATCGAAGAAACATATGAGGAGCTAAAGGGAATTATTCAGACAATTAAGGGAGAGGAAAACTTAATTGTTATGGGAGACTGGAATTCAGTGGTAGGACAAGGAAGGGAAGGGAAGATAGTAGGTGGATATGGTCTGGGCAAAAGGAATGAAAGAGGAAGCCGCCTGGTAGAATTTTGCACAGAACATAATTTAGTTATTACAAACACTTGGTTTAAGAATCACAAAAGAAGGTTGTATATGTGGAAGAGACCAGGAGACACCGGGAGATACCAGATAGATTTTATAATGGTAAGACATAGATTTCGGAACCAGGTTTTAAAGTGTAGGACATACCCAGGGGCAGATATAGACTCTGACCATAACTTGTTGGTTATGAACTGTAGGCTGAAATTAAAGAAACTACAAAAAGGTAGGAAAATAAGGAGACGGGACCTGGATAAATTGAAGGAACCTGAAGTTCTTAAGAGTTTCAGAGGGAGCTTTAGGCAACAATTGACAGAAACAGGGAAAAATAAAACAGTAGAGGAGGAATGGGTAAAATTGAGAGATGAAATAGTGAAGGCAGCAGAGGACAAAACAGGTAGGAAATCCTTGGATATCAGAGGAGATACTAAATTTAATCGATGAAAGGAGAAAATATAAAAATGCAGTAAATGAAACAGGCAAAATGGAGTACAGACGACTTAGAAATGATATCGACAGGAAGTACAAAATGGCTAAGAAGGAGTGGCTAGAAACCAAATGCAAATCTGTAGAAGAATGTATAAGAAAGGGAAAAGTAGATACCGCCTACAGGAAAATAAAAGAGACATTTGGGGACAAGAAAAACAACTCTACGAATATCAAGAACTCAGATGGGAAACCAGTGCTCAGCAAAGAAGGGAAAGCTGAAAGGTGGAAAGAGTACATAGAACAGCTCTACAAAGGAAATGAACTTAGATACAATGTTGTAGGAAGGGAAGAGGAAGTAGATGAAGATGAAATTGGAGATACTGTACTGAGAGAAGAATTTGACAGAGCCCTGAAAGACCTAAGTCGAAACAAGGCCCCTGTAGTAGATGATATGCCCTCAGAGCTACTGAAGTCTCTGGGAGAACCAGCCATGACAAAATTGTTTCACCTGGTGTGTAAGATATATGAGAAAGGTGAAGTGCCCTCAGACTTTAAGAAAAATGTTATAATCCCTATTCCAAAGAAAGCAGGTGCAGACAGGTGTGAAAACTACAGAACCATCAGTTTAATAAGTCATGGTTGCAAAATATTAACACGAATTATATACAGAAGGATGGAAAAGCTGGTAGAAGCCGACCTCGGGGAAGATCAGTTTGGGTTCAGGAGAAATGTAGGAACACGGGAGGCAATACTCACTTTACGGCTTATCCTAGAAGATAGATTAAGAAAAGGCAAACCAACATTTCTAGCTTTTGTAGATTTGGAGAAGGCTTTTGACAATGTTGATTGGAATAAACTCTTTAAAGTTCTGAAGCAAGCAGGAGTAAAATATAGGGAACGTAAGGTTATTTACAACTTGTACAAAAACCAGACAGCGGTTGTCAGAGTTGAAGGGCATGAAAGGGATGCAGTGGTTGGAAAGGGAGTAAGACAGGGTTGTAGCCTTTCCCCAATGTTGTTCAATTTGTACATTGAGCAAGCTATAAAGCAAAGCAAGGAGAAATTTGGAGAAGGAATTAAAGTTCAGGGTGAAGAATTAAAAACATTGCGTTTTGCCGACGACATAGTAATTCTGTCAGATACAGCAAAGGACTTGGAAGAGCAATTGAACGGAATGGACAGTGTGCTGAAAGGTGCATATAAGATGAACATTAACAAGAGTAAAACTAGGGTAATGGAGTGCAGTGTAAGAAAATCAGGTGATGCTGAAGGAATTAGATTAGGTAACGAAACAATAAAGGAGGTAGATGAGTTTTGTTACTTGGGCAGTAAAATAACAAATGATGGTCGCAGTACAGAGGATATAAAATGCAGAATGGCAATGGGTAGAAAAGCGTTCTTGAAAAAGAGAAATTTGTTAACATCAAATATTGAATTAAGCCTAAGGAAGTCCTTTCTGAAGGCATTTGTATGGAGTGTTGCCTTGTATGGGAGTGAGGCATGGACAATAAACAATGCGGATAGGAAAAGGATTGAGGCTTTTGAAATATGGTGCTACAGAAGAATGCTGAAGATTAGGTGGGTGAATCGCGTAACTAATGAGGAGGTACTGAACAGAATTGGGGAGAAAAGAAATCTCTGGCATACCTTGACTAAAAGAAGGGATAGATTGGTAGGACACATTCTTAGACATCAAGGAATTGTGAATTTAGCGTTGGAGGGAAGTGTATGGGGAAAAAATCGCAGGGGAAGACCAAGAGATGGATACAGTAAGCAGATTCAGACAGATGTAGGTTGCCGTTCTTATATGGAGATGAAGAGGCTGGCTCAGGATAGGGTATTGTGGAGAGCTGCATCAAACCAGTCTCCGGACTGAAGACCACAACAACAACAACAGTGCATTATTCATAGTGTATTGCAGCACATCAGCACATGATCACTGGTCAACAGTGAGTAGGAGGCTTGTCATTTTTGGGAGATTTCTTGTGGTTTATGCAGATCACAAAGACTCGATTTTGATATAGCCACCAAGGAGGGCCACAATCAGCTGCTTCCACCTACAGTGTGCCATTGTTTCCTCTGCGAGGCTTTCAAAGAGAAACCTGGAGAAACTGTCACATTGATGGCTTCATAGAATGCTCTGCCAGAGAAAACAAATGAAATGTTATAATAATGTACTGTATAGACTGATGGATTAAAAGTCTAACTGAAGAGCAGCTACATTGAATACACATATTGATGTTTATCTGATCCTTCCAACAGTATTAGAAGTCTAATAAATATGGGATATAGCGTGTTGAAGCTATATGGTGTATTACTCCAGTAGATAAATCTGGAAATTACAGCCTCTTTCAGCACTCTGGGGCTAATTACTGGACGTCTTGCATCCTTCGTAACTTCCACCCCACCTCCATTTGACAGGGTATCTACCACTGACAATACTGTCAGTCTTACCATGCAGCTTGTGTGTGTGTGTGTGTGTGTGTGTGTGTGTGTGTGTGTGTGTGTGTGTGTGTAAATACCTTTTCCTATTGCATACGTCTGTGCTCCACACACAAAGCAGCTATAGGCTAGTGGTTACTTATTTTTATTTTATATACTGAAGGGCCAAAGAAACTAGGCTTGTGTATGCAAACTATAGAAGGAGACTTTCCAGGTGGGAGAATAGGTATAAAATAAAGATTTTTGACTTACCTAAAGTACAGGCTCGTCGAGAGAAACACCAAACACACACAAAAACACACAAACATTCGAGCTTTCACCACCAGTGGTGGCTTCTTCGGGAAAAAGAGGAAGGAAGGAGAGGAGAAAGGGAAGGATACGGGTTTTAAGGAAGTGGAAAAGGAGCCATTCCAATCCCAGGAGTGGAAGGACTTACCTTAGGGGACAAAAAGGGAGGTAAACAAATACACACATATCCACATCCAAACACACCTAGGCAGACATTTCTGAAATGTCTGCCTAGGTGTGTTTGGATGTGGATATGTGTGAGTATGTGTGTATTTGTTTACCTCCCTTTTTGTCCCCTAAGGTAAGTCCTTCCACTCCTGGGATTGGAATGGCTCCTTTTCCACTTCGTTAAAACCTGTATCCTTCCCTTTCTCCTCTCCTTCCTTCCTCTTTTTCCCGAAGAAGCCACCACTGGTGGCGAAAGCTCGAATGTTTGTGTGTTTTTGTGTGTGTTTGGTGTTTCTGTCGACGAGCCTGTACTTTAGGTAAGTCAAAAATCTTTATTTTATATATATATCACTCAGAGGACAGTGTTGCGGTCAACAATACCTATATAAGATAACAGGTGACTGGTGAAGGTATTAGGTCACTCACTGCTGCTTCAATGTGGTTGAATGTGGTGTTACAGTTGGCATGTGATAGATGGGACACAGCATCCTCAAGGTAGTGATGATTTGGAGATTTCCACATATGACCATTTCATGAGTGGCTATGAATATCAGCAATCTGGTAAAACATAAACTTTTTGACATCGTTGGGGTCAGAAAAAGATCCTACAAGAACAAGATCAACGATGACTGAAAAGAATTGTTCAACATGACAGAAGTGTACTCCTTCCACAGATTGCTGTGGTTTTCAATGCTAGACATCGACAAGTGTCAGTGAGAGTACCATTTAATTAACTATTATTATAGAAGGAAACTTTACTGGTGGGATAAATTTATATAAAAATAGAAATTGGATAACTTACCCAAAGCACAGGCCCATCAACAGATACAAATAAAAACACACACACACAAGCTTTCGCCACCACTGGTAGCTTCTTCGGAAAAAGAGGAAGGAAGGAGGGGAGAAAGGGAAGGATACGGGTTTTAAGGAAGTGGAAGAGGAGTCATTCCAATCCCAGGAGTGGAAGGACTTACCTTAAGGGGATAAAAGGAAAGGCAAACAAGCACACACCCACGCACACACATACACACACAAACACAACAAGGTAGACATTTGTAGAAAGCAAAGAGCCTGGACAGAGATCTCAAATGTCTACCTTGTTGTGTTTGCGTATGTATGTGTGTGGGTGTGTGTGTGCTTGTTATCCGATTTCTATTTTTTATATAAATTTAATGAACTATTGCAGATATGGGACAAAGGCCTACTCATATACCCTTGTTGTCTGTACAACACAAAGCTCTATACCTCACTTGGGTGAGTCAACACCTACATTGGACTGTTGGTGACTGGAACCATGTTGTCTGGTTTGATGAGGCTTGTTTGCAATTGTATCAAGCATGTGAACATGGTCAAGTATAGAGACAACTTCATGAATCCATGGACACTGCATTCATTTGTCTCCATTGTGCATTCCAAAGAACTTGGGCAATTACCATGGGACAATGTGACACCCCACACATCCAGAATTGCTACAGAGTAGCTCCAGAAACCTTCTTATGAGTTTAAACACCTCTGCTGGCCACAAAACTCCCCAAACATTAATATTATTGAACATATCTGGGAACTTGCAATACACTATGCTATTCAGAAAAGATCTCCAATCCCTCATAATCTTATGAATTTATGGACAGCTGTAGGTGCATGATCCACCTAAGTTTGATCGAGACACCTGTACTGCGGGATGAGTGCCATCTTTCAAGAAGATAATGTACCACGTCACAAGTGGCAGGAATGTGAAGGAGTGACATGCTGCAATTAATTTGCTGGATCCCAACTCTACAGATCTGAACTCGATCGGTGGTATCAGAACCATTCACCTCCCCAGAATGTATGGGAATCAGGTGACTTGTGCTTGCACATGTGTTCCTGACTGCCTGAAGTGACCTACCGAGGCCTCTCTGGTTCCATGCCAGTAGGCGGTGCCACTGTTATTTCTGCTAAAAGTGGATATACAAGCTATCATGTAGGTGGTCATAGAGTTCTTGGTAATCAGTGTACAAGAACCCAGAACATATGGAAATGCAAAACTGTGAATGTTCACAAGCACATATATGCATTGAAAGTTGGCATTTGTTCTGTAAAGCAACTATTCAGTTAAGACTACTGTCATATAATAATGGGATTCTCATCCAGAAGTTGACTTATGATAAAAATGAATGTATGCCAATCAGTCATGAGTTTTTAAATTCTCTGATATGAAGTTTTTCTGCAGATAAATGGCAGAACAATCCATTAAAATGGTATTTATTTTGTTCAAAACTGAATTTGGATACTGAGATCAGTTGGTTGTATACGCATTACAGAAGACAAGTATTTTGAAGTGTATGTGTCATTTAAAATCATCACTAAGTATACACCACACTAATATAAAAGAAATGAAAATGTATAGCTTCCAGATTTCCCTAAAAGCTCAAAACTTTAATATTAAACATGTAATTTTAAATTTGCAAACATATATAAAAAGTAGATGAAGTTTACTTACCAGGCGGAGGAGCACAGGTAGTGATAGTAACGTATATTAAACCACACACACACACACACACACACACACACACACACACACACACAAACGCAAGCTTTCACAACCTAGTTGCTTCTTCAGGTAGAAAGGAAGGAGAAGGCCTTCCCTTCTGCCTGAAGAAGCAACTAGGTTGCAAAAGCTTGCGTTTGTGTGTGTGTGAGTGAGTGTGTGTTTTATTTATGTTACTATTACTACCTGTGCTCCTTCGCCTGGTAAGTAAACTTCATCTACTTTTTATACATATTTTTCCTGCTAGGAATTTTTCCTCTGTAATATTCATATCATAAATTTGCAAACACTTATATTTGTAACAATAAATCAAACAGTACTTCAGAAAAGCCTAAATCTAATGGAATCAATGAGCAAATTTAATTTCTATAACCCACTCATGCATCTTGAAAGTATTGTTTTTATTTTTTGTTTTAATTACGGTAATTGAGTTTCTACAATATAGGAGCAAAGCATCTACTGTATTATGAAAGCAGTGACTGAAGTACAAAAGTTAACAGAGTAATTCAGTAATGGTAAATAAAATGTATTGATTGCAGGATAAATATCAGTTAGTGTTTGTTTGTATATGTCACCAACATTAGTAAAAATACAAAAATATAGTTCACCTTGCTGTCGTTGGGGAGAAGGCGGTGGGGGTAGGATGAAGTGGTGTCTTTCAGTCAACTGATTTATTGCTGTACCCTATTGAAGACTTTTTGTCTCCAAGTACTACTAAAACCTTTTACATTTAAACTGTCCTACCAAATACATCAGCTGATCTTCCTCAAAAAATTTACGAACACATTCCTGCATTACCAAATCAACAATTTGTTTGTGCCACAGTTTACATCTGATCCCTTTTTTTTTACTTACATAGTGTTATAAATTTATTTTTTCTCCAGGTCTTATTTTTTCTCCAGGTCAGTTCAGTATCTCCTATTACTTACTCTGCCTACATGTCTTATTTTCAGCATCCTTATGTAGAACTACACTTCAAGAACTTCTAAATAGATGCTTTGAAATGTTGTTCTACACAAGAATGACAAAAATAAGACAGGTAGGCAGAGTAACATCTTGTTTGAATTGCTTATCAATACCCTCTCAATTCTGTACAAAGCTACACTTAAGAGAAATACCTTCAGAGAAGACTTCTAACATTTAAATTTCAACTAGATATTAACAAATTTCTTTTTTACAGACATGTGTTTAGGGTTATGAAGAATTTTAATTTGATATCTTCTGTGTCTCAGCAACTATCAATTATTTTACTGCCAAAATACTATTACTTTATTGTCTCAGATCCTAATTCAATTCCTACAGCATCACCTGATTTTATTGGACTACATTCAGTTACCCTTGTTTTACTTTTCTTTGTGTTTATCTTATAACTTCTTTTCAAGACTGTATCAATTCCATTCAACTACTCTCCCAAGTCCTTTGCTGTTTATAACAGAATTACAGTGTCATTGACCAACTTCATAGTTATTATCCTTCTTCCTGAACCTAAACTGGTCAGCAGACATCTTATCAAAATAAAAAATTGCATGTTTAATTTCTTTACATGTACTACTTTCATTATAAGAAGGATTGTGTGCTTCTTGCCTTGTAATATACCTTTTTTCATGTCTTGTTTCTTAAAGTCAGAGTTAAGGTTTTACATATTATGATTTTAGAGACAGATACTACCAGACTAATGCTACCTGGAGATATAGCAAATGGCCAAAGGTTCAGACAATGGTAAAATTTTAGTTAAGTTATACATACAGAAAAAAATTTAAAAAGTAGAAACCTTAACACTAAAATGATGCAACATGTGAAGTGCAGAAGGAATTCAAATAGTAAATAGCATAACTTAGAAACGTAGAACATCTGATTTACCATATCTTCAGAGTTACACTATTTTAGCAGAACCATCTTACCTTCAGCCATTGTCAGCAAGCAGTGGACAATGCTGCTTAGCGTAAACCCACAGACCATTAAAGTAGAATCTCATTAGGTTGTACTTCTAAGACTTCCCACTGCAAGGCACACAAGATAAATCAATATTTCCTTAATAAGTGAACTAGAAGATGGTGTGTATTCAGTTACACAGTGAAAAATCTTTGAATATGTGTATCCAGAAGATAATATATACTATATTTCCAACTGTTTATTTATGGGTGAATTCAGTGATCCAGATATAGCAAAAATTCCGTTAACAGTAATGAACACAATTCATAATACTTAACTCCTTTCAATGAAAACACTTACTTTACACAACAGTAAATGTCAATAAAATATAAAATATCACTACATATTGCACATGTTTCTTTCATTTACATATTTCCCACTTAGAAATAAATGTAAACAATAAAACTAAAAATATTTTAAAGTAAGAGAAACATCATAAATGAAACAAAATGTGAACTAAATATACTAATTTCTTGTTTCATATATAAATTCATACATATTTAAACAATCATAAATATAATACATTATTATCAAATACAGTGGTAGACTGCTTAAAGCACAAGTCTGTCTCTGATGAACATTTATAATTACAGTATTGACATGTCTTTTCAAATATACCTACAGAATTTGTCACAGGGAAAAAGTAATAGATAACTAAACTGACAAAAATATTCATTATCTGGTAGTTGTTGGATTACAAGTTATTGAATAACTTAGAAGAGAAGTTACTTAACTGAGTTAAAATTAATTGTATATTGCTTTTTTCACCCAAAACTAGCAAACTTAGCAGTCAATTATTTACTTCTTAGTATGACAGGAGAATAAGAAACTATCATCTCTAATCTGATAATTTTTATGACACACTTGATAAGAGGAGATTGTGACACAAACGAGCTGTCACTCAACTGTTCACCTAGTTCCACTAAGTATATCAGTCCACAGAAAAAAAGCAAAAATTAGGAAAGGTAACAACTCAGCAGCTGATTGATATGGATGGCTCATAGATACACAGCTGTATGGTTTGCTTGATTTCGTTTTTGTTACTTTTTTCCATTATGAAAAACTTCTCAACCATAAACACAATATCAGTCCAAGAACAATTAGCTTCATCAACTTAAAAATCTGAAAATGATTGCATATTTATTTCAAAAATGAAAGTGAAATGGCTGATAGGAGCATTCAAAATAAAGAAGTCTGTTTCCTTAGGAACAAAAAAGTTTTGTAAACAGGAAAATTATAACCCCATTTGGGAAGAGGGGGAGCGATGGTGTGTGTGTGTGTGTGTGTGTGTGTGTGTGTATAGGAGAGAGAGAGAGAGAGAGAGAGAGAGAGAGAATAAATGTACAAACTGCAACACCTGGTGACTGGTGAGATATATGAATCTTATAATATATATTAACAGGTCACTAAAAAGAGAGTTTGAAATTTTTACTCTCAAAGTAATGTAAGCTACTCTTGTTGAAACATTCCACTTTGAATTATTGTTACTTGGCTCAACATAACAGATAAAAATGAAAGCTCTCGTGGAATCTGTCTTCTCATGCTTTTACTAGCTATGCCCATACATTTTTCAGAATAGATTTTATAAATGTAATAACTAAGTACGAAGCATTGTCAGTCATTGTGTGTGTACACTAGCTTTTATAATATAATAATGTGAAGTCCAGGTTGGAATTAATAATATAGTGAGGACAGTTTACAACTCACCGCAAAGACGTGGCAACAAGCAGCGACAGGCACATACAAAAGACACACACATACAACACTTTCAGCTATTGGCAATGGCCTTCTTCAGAAAATAGAACACTCACGCAATGATACCAATATTAAATATCCTTTTCAGTCCCAATGCCAAGGTTTAGTTAAAATTTTGAAAATGTCAATATATTTTTGTTTATTAGGTTGCATAGGCACCTCGCCTATTTTGAGTGGTGTGTGAATGTGCGATGGTGTGTGTGTGTGTGTGTGTGTGTGTGTGTGTGTGTGTGTGTGTGTGTGTGTGTGCACACGCAGGCATGTGCGTGTGGTCTTGTGTACTTGCAGTGTGCACGCATTTTCTATATATATAATAATGGAAAGTCCAGGTTGGAATAAATAATATAGTGAGGACAGTTTACTACTCACCGCAAAGACGTGGCGACGAGCTGCGACAGGCACATACAAAAGACACACACATACAACACATTCAGCTATCGGCCATGGCCTTCTTCAGAAATAGAGCACTCACGCAATCACACAGGCACACAACACAGTCATACAACCATCACCTCCGACTGCCACACTTCGAATCACGCTCTGCAGCGAATCGGGGACGGGAGGGGAGGGGAGGGGGAGGGGATAGAAAGGTTACGTCATGGTGGTGGGGATGGGTTAGATGGGAATAACGAGATGCAGCTTAGGAATGGAGTGGGGAGGCGGGTGGGGGAGAAAATAAAATAAAATAAAGTAAAATAATTCATGTACACTGCAAGTGCACAAGACCACACACACACACACACACACACACACACACACACACACACACACACACACACGATCACACATTCACACACCACTCAAATCAGGCGAGGTTTGGGATACAGAGGTAGGAACTGTACGGTATGGGAAAAAAAAAAAAAGGGGGAAGTTATCGTAGGTTGAGGCCTGGTTGATTTCGGGATCGGAGAATGTATTGTAGGGATAACTCCCATCTGTGCAGTTCAGAAAAGCTGGTGGTGGATGGGAGGATCCAGATGGCCCGGGTTGTGAAGCAGCCATTGAAATCAAGCATGTGCTCCGCTGCATGATGTGCCACAGGGTGGTCCACCTTGTTTTTGGCCACAGTTTGGCGGTGGCCATTCATCCTAATGGACAGCTGGTTGGTGGTCATGCCAATATAGAAAGCTGTACAGTGCTTGCAGCACAGTTGGTAAATTACGTGGCTGCTTTCACAAGTGGCCCGGCCTCTGATAGGGTAGGATAAGCCTGTGACAGGACTGGAATAGGAAGTGCTGGGTGGGTGGATTGGACAGGTCTTGCAGCGGGGTCTTCCACAAGGATATGATCCCTGTGGCAGTGAGCTGGGTTTCGGGGTGGCATAAGGATGAACTAGGATGTTGTGAAGGTTGGGAGGGCGACGGAACACCACTTTAGGAGGGGTGGGAAGGATCTTGGGCAGCATGTCTCTCATTTCAGGGCATGAGGATAGAAAATCAAAACCTTGGCGAAGGATGGAATTTAGTTGTTCGAGACCAGGGTAGTACTGGGTGACAAGGGGAGCGCTCTTTTGTGGATGGTTACTAGTGTTAGGAAGAGGATTTGGGGTGTGTGAGGATATGGCACGGGAGATTTGTTTGCGGATTAGGTCTGTGGGGTAGTTTCTGTTTGTGAAGGCCTTTGTGAGACCTTCAGCATATTCAGAAAGGGAATTCTTGTCACTGCAGATATGCCGTCCACGGGTGGCCAGGCTGTAAGGGAGGGATTTTTTGACGTGGAAGGGATGGCAACTGTCAAAATGTAGGTACTGTTGGTGGTTGGTAGGTTTAATATGGACGGAAGTGTGGATGGAGCCATCAGTGAGGCGGAGGTTGACATCCAGGAATGTGGCATGGTTGGTTGAGGAAGACCAGGTGAAGTGGATGGGAGAGAAGGAATTGAGGTTCTGAAGAAAGGAGGATAGGGTGTCCTGGCCGTGAGTCCAGATCATGAAAATATCATCAATGAACCGGAACCAGGCCAGAGGCTTGAGATTTTGGGATGCTAGGAAGGATTCCTCCAGACGGCCCATGAACAGGTTGGCATAGGAGGGTGCCATGCGGGTGCCCATGGCTGTGCCTTGGATTTGATGGTAAACTTTCCCCTCAAAGGAAAAGTAGTTGTTAAGTAGGATGAAATTGGTAAGGGTTATGAGGAATGAGGTATCAGGCTTGCGTTCAGAGGGACGTTGGGAGAGGTAGTGTTCCAGAGCGGCAAGGCCATGGGCATACACCAACATCCCACATGCCCATGGCCTTGCCGCTCTGGAACACTACCTCTCCCAACGTCCCTCTGAACGCAAGCCTGATACCTCATTCCTCATAACCCTTACCAATTTCATCCTACTTAACAACTACTTTTCCTTTGAGGGGAAAGTTTACCATCAAATCCAAGGCACAGCCATGGGCACCCGCATGGCACCCTCCTATGCCAACCTGTTCATGGGCCGTCTGGAGGAATCCTTCCTAGCATCCCAAAATCTCAAGCCTCTGGCCTGGTTCCGGTTCATTGATGATATTTTCATGATCTGGACTCACGGCCAGGACACCCTATCCTCCTTTCTTCAGAACCTCAATTCCTTCTCTCCCATCCACTTCACCTGGTCTTCCTCAACCAACCATGCCACATTCCTGGATGTCAACCTCCGCCTCACTGATGGCTCCATCCACACTTCCGTCCATATTAAACCTACCAACCACCAACAGTACCTACATTTTGACAGTTGCCATCCCTTCCACGTCAAAAAATCCCTCCCTTACAGCCTGGCCACCCGTGGACGGCATATCTGCAGTGACAAGAATTCCCTTTCTGAATATGCTGAAGGTCTCACAAAGGCCTTCACAAACAGAAACTACCCCACAGACCTAATCCGCAAACAAATCTCCCGTGCCATATCCTCACACACCCCAAATCCTCTTCCTAACACTAGTAACCATCCACAAAAGAGCGCTCCCCTTGTCACCCAGTACTACCCTGGTCTCGAACAACTAAATTCCATCCTTCGCCAAGGTTTTGATTTTCTATCCTCATGCCCTGAAATGAGAGACATGCTGCCCAAGATCCTTCCCACCCCTCCTAAAGTGGTGTTCCGTCGCCCTCCCAACCTTCACAACATCCTAGTTCATCCTTATGCCACCCCGAAACCCAGCTCACTGCCACAGGGATCATATCCTTGTGGAAGACCCCGCTGCAAGACCTGTCCAATCCACCCACCCAGCACTTCCTATTCCAGTCCTGTCACAGGCTTATCCTACCCTATCAGAGGCCGGGCCACTTGTGAAAGCAGCCACGTAATTTACCAACTGTGCTGCAAGCACTGTACAGCTTTCTATATTGGCATGACCACCAACCAGCTGTCCATTAGGATGAATGGCCACCGCCAAACTGTGGCCAAAAACAAGGTGGACCACCCTGTGGCACATCATGCAGCGGAGCACATGCTTGATTTCAATGGCTGCTTCACAACCCGGGCCATCTGGATCCTCCCATCCACCACCAGCTTTTCTGAACTGCACAGATGGGAGTTATCCCTACAATACATTCTCCGATCCCGAAATCAACCAGGCCTCAACCTACGATAACTTCCCCCTTTTTTTTTTTTTTTTTCCCCATACCGTACAGTTCCTACCTCTGTATCCCAAACCTCGCCTGATTTGAGTGGTGTGTGAATGTGTGATCGTGTGTGTGTGTGTGTGTGTGTGTGTGGTCTTGTGCACTTGCAGTGTACATGAATTATTTTACTTTATTTTATTTTATTTTCTCCCCCACCCGCCTCCCCACTCCATTCCTAAGCTGCATCTCGTTATTCCCATCTAACCCATCCCCACCACCATGACGTAACCTTTCTATCCCCTCCCCCTCCCCTCCCCTCCCGTCCCCGATTCGCTGCAGAGCGTGATTCGAAGTGTGGCAGTCGGAGGTGATGGTTGTATGACTGTGTTGTGTGCCTGTGTGATTGCGTGAGTGCTCTATTTCTGAAGAAGGCCATGGCCGATAGCTGAATGTGTTGTATGTGTGTGTCTTTTGTATGTGCCTGTCGCAGCTCGTCGCCACGTCTTTGCGGTGAGTAGTAAACTGTCCTCACTATATTATTTTCTATATATATTTATTTTATCCCCTCACCCGCCTCCCCACTCCATTCCTAAGCTGCATCTCGTTATTCCCATCTAACCCATCCCTACCACCATGACGTAACCTTCCTATCCCCAATCCCCTCCCCTTCCCAATTCGCTGCGGAGCGTGATTTGAAGTGCGGCAGTCAGAGGTGATGGTTGTATGACTGTGTTGTGTGCCTGTGTGATTGCGTGAGTGTTCTATTTTCTGAAGGAGGCCATGGCCGATAGCTGAATGTGTTGTATTTGTGTGTCTTTTGTATGTGCCTGTCGCAGCTCGTCGCCACGTCTTTGGGGTGAGTTGTAAACTGTCCTCACTATATTACTAGCTTTTATAATATATTATACACTGTCTTTTGTGATGTAGGTGTGCACAAAGTTGTTAAAATATAAGGCATAGGTTTCTGAGGCATGTTTCAAAAGCCCTTCTTCTAAATAGAAAAAACAATATTGTAATTTTTTTTCCCATTCATGTACATACACTTTTGTTTCTTGAATGTTTCAGTTTACACTACCATTACATACTGCACTTTTGGGTCAGAGTCCATGGTTTATTGTGGATAGAAGCCGTTTTCTGCATACTGTGATAGCTGCGACACTACAGATATGACTGATCCTAGTTTCTGCAAGACAGAATTAATATACTGTTTCCTTTTCAGCTCATGATCCATATTATTATCTAAGAGTCTAGCAGATTTTACTACTTTTATTCACCTCTAGATACATGTGCATGGCCTTCCCTTTGGTTCGAATCACTGTATACATAGTTATTTTTTGTTTCATAACAAGTTCGTCTTTCAAGAATGTATATATCACCAACTAATAGATTATTATAGAGGAAAAAATCCTACCAGGAAAAATATATACACAAAGTAGATGAATATTACTTACCAGGCGAAGGAGCACAGGTAGCGATAGTAAAACAAATAAATAAAACACACACACACACACACACACACAAAAACACTAGCTTTCACAGCCTAGCTACTTCTTCAGGCAGAAGGGAAGGAGAAGGAAAAGGAAATGATGAGGGTTTTAAGGAAGTGGGTAAGGAGCCATTCCAATGAAGGGAGAGGAAAGACTTACCTTGGGGGGAAAAAAGGAGGGTAAACAAATATACACACACACAAATGCAAACACACCTAGGCAGACATACTGTAGAAAGCAAAGAAGTTGGACAGAGATACCACTTGAGACAGAGGTTCTGTCCAGAGAATCGAGGCAACGATGTTAAAGATGGTGGGCAGGAATTTGAATTTAGCGGAGGTTGAGACCAGGTGGGCAAGGGGAAGAGAGAATATGCTGAAGGACAAGTTCCCATCTCCGGAGTTCTGAAAGACTGGTGTCAGTGGGAAGTATCCAGATAACCCGGATGGTGTAACACTGTGCCAAGATGTGCTGGCCATGCACCAAGGCGTGTTTAGCCACAGGGTGATCCTCATTACCAACAAACACTGTCTTCCTGTGACCGTTCATGTGAATGGACAGTTTGTTCCTGGTCATTCCCACATAGAACTCTTCACAGTGCAGGCCTGTCAGTTGGTAAATCACGTGGGTACTATCGCAAGTGGCTCTGCCCTTGATCATGTACACCTTCCACGTTTCGGGACTAGAGCAAGTGGTGGTGGAAGGGTGCATAGGCCAGGTTTTACAACGGGGGCGGTTACAAGGGTAGGAGCCAGAAGGTAGAGAAGGTGGTTTGGGGATTTCATAGGGATGGACTAGGAGGTTACAGAGGTTAGGTGGGCAGCGGAAAGACACTCTCGGTGGAGTGGGAAGGATGTCATGAAGGATGGATCTCATTTCAGGGCAGGATTTAAGGAAGTTGTATCCTTGCTGGAGAGCCACATTCAGAGTCCGCTCCAGTCCCAGAAAGTATCCGGTGACAAGAGGGGCAATTCTGGGGTTCTTCTGTGGAAGGTCTGAATTTGGGGGAGGGGGGGGGTGAGGAAGTGGCTCTGGCAATTTACTTCTGTACCAGATCAGGAGGGCGGGATGTGAAAGCTATTATTAGGTTATTGGTGTACTGGTTCAGAGATTCGAGACTGGAGCAGACTCGTTTGCCATGGAGACCTAAGCTGTAGGGAAGGGAACGTTTGATGTGGAATGGATTGCAGGTGTAATAATGCAGGTACTGTTGTTTATTGGTAGGTTTGATGTGGATGGATGTGTGAAGTTGGCTGTGTGTATCTGTGTGTTCAACTAATAGATTAAATATCAATGGGTCCATTACAAAAATCCAGATTCGGTGGTTGAAGTTTCTGACTTGTATTCATTTGCCTACTAATACAGACTGTGACATATTGCAAAAGTTTGACTGTATCCTCTCCTGTTTGCCCTCAAATGTCATAATATTCCAATTACCATATCAATCTTTAATGGTCAATAGTGCCAAATGATTTGAAAATCTTGAAAAATTGCATTTACAATTTTTTTTTATTTTATTTAAGTATTATATAATTTATTTGGTCAGATGCAATTGCTGATTCTGTAGATTTACCTTTTCTGAAGCTATTGTGTGATGGTACAAGAATGATACATTTGTTCTTGTAATCAACTAATCTGTGATCACTTTGAGATTTTTTTTCAAGACACCTGATAGTGAAATAGGCTTATAATTGTTGCAGTCATCCCTACCCCCTATCATGAACACCGGCACCATGCTGTTTATCTTCTATTTATATGGAATAATTCCATCTCAGAAAGTGCTGTTTCTGTATACATCAATGGTGTGATTATTTGCTCATTTACTAGCTTTGTTATTTAATTTGATATTACATCAGTTCTTGAACCAGTTTGTGTACAATTTGGTTCAGTTTGTTTTCTGTGACTGCCCCCCCTCCCATCCTCCTTTTGTCCATTCAATGCTGCTTCTCCCTCTTTCTGCATATCTTTCCATCTTATCATCCTCCTCTCTCTGTTCATCTCCTCCTTCCCCTCTCTATTTCAATTTCCTACCCCTTCTCTATCTCCTCTCAAAACTCTATTTGACCTAGAACCTTGTTTATTTTTATGTTCAAAATCTTATACATACAAAAGTTGTTAATTGAATGCCTTCAAATTATGACACTACATTGTATTGTTAGTTTTGATCGTTTCTATGTACCTTTTTTTAATATATGTCATATATGAATTTCTAGATATCATTCTTGCTAATACAAAGATTGTTGCCTCCACTGTATCTACAATTCTTCAAGTTCTAAGCATTTTTTTGATCCTTTTTCCATCTATTTTACCAGGGGGAGAACAGACAATATTGTTGAAGTCTTTGTTATACAAATTCAAGGTGTCTGGTTGCAGTGTAACAGGGTCTGGTTATTGTTATATGAAAGTGACATTGCATGTAAGTCTCCCAGAGCACTTACTTGCTCAAGAATTTCCTCTAATACTTTGATTTTGAGTACTTTTAGGACAGAAGTGGCTAAAATTCAGAACTTCTTTCACGGGAATAATTTAAATTTAAAACATATCGACATTTCTTTGCATCTATCGATGCTTTCATTTACTAATAATTCTTTGCAGGAAACACGAATTTATGTAGTTCCCTTTCTGATTTCGGTGTCTCCTCATTACATTTTGAGTGTGTTCTGTTTAGGAATGCCTCAAAAACTTCAAAGGGAGGCGACATTATTTACATAGTACACAGAAATACTAATTAGGGTGTTGCTGTGTTTTTTTCATCCTTTAACTATGGTGTAATACGCTATATGAAGGGGTACAATTTTACTTATGGCGGCAGCGGTGTGTGCTGATGTTGGCAATGGATGCTTTTTAAAAAATAAGTCACGTAGAATGAGGGGAATAATTCTATATGTTCACAATGAAATAAATAATTTATGCTGTTCTGGCCAATAAATTAATCATGCTCCTAAAGCAAATAGTTCATTGCCAATGATAGCCAACTAAACCACCACCACTGCAAGTAAAATTTAATCCAGGTAGGATGCAAAATATTTTTTTTTTCTTCCTAGCTGTATCCCATATGCTTCTCAATGCCATGGAAAGAATAGAAGTTCATCTTTTGACAGGTGTAACGACTAAATTGTACATACAGTAGTAATGTGTATGGAGTGATCATTGTGTTCTGTGCATCTTCTCAACATTAAGTTGTAATTACCACGTGATACTGAGACAAATCCACTCTTTCCCCACATTTATCTGCTCTTATAATTGGTTTGTACTGCATTGCCTGCAAAGAAGCCCCACCTTATTTTCGTAAAGCAACCACATAACATGAAATAAAGTCTAAATAATGTGTCACAGAAGCAATAAGAAAGTTGACGAAGCATTGCTAAAAGGGCCATTTACACATAGTCAACTGTCTTATCCGAACAAAAAAGGACCAGATAAAGTTAGCGATTAGTAGATTTTTCCCAATATCATGTGACATTTCCATTTTAATGTTGAGGACACAAAATCTGTTCTGCGCATCTGAATGCTCACTCCAGAGACATTTCTGCTCTGTGCCTGCCACTAGAGATAATATACACAAGTAAGCGACACACTCATCAGAAACCTCTCTGCTTTCATAATTATTAGGTACAATATTGGGATTAAAATTTGTAATTATTTACTTTTGTTGCAGACTACATTGAGATAGAGAAAGACATCTTCTTTTGCAGAGACAATTGTACTTAGAGTTACAATCTGACTTATAAATGTATAGTTCTATTACACTAGGTCGATTTCAATTTCATGCTTTTACGGAGTAATCACTGCAGGACGTGGGGACATGTATTAGCTGAAAAATTGGCCGATGCTGCTAATACAGTTAAGACAATTCACTGGAAATTCTATATTTACTGGTAAGTTCTACACAGACGATCAGCTGACGCCATTCCTTCAATGATTATCCAGACTTACTTTAACACACATTGACACCACCATGACGTCTTATTTAAACAGACCTGAACTGCTCTGTTGATTGAATTACCAGATTTTCAGCATTTGTCGCATTTTCGATAATAGGGAGCACTGCATACAGAATAACTACATTGTCCCCAATGCAACACTGCAACATACTAATACTTCAGCATACACTTACTGTGAGAGATAAACAGTTTAGTACTAGATCATAGAACCAATACATGGCGCTGTAGTTATTATTACCAGTTCTCATCTCAACAATAGAAGTGTTTTCAGAAGTTTACTTTAAACAGACATGCATACAAGCTAGTATAGTAATATAAGTAATTAATGAATGGGTTATTGTAAGGGGCAAAACACAGCTGGAACGAAGACTGAATTGGAGAGACATAGGATACTGAGTGGGAAAGGGGACGGGGTAGGGGAATGTAAGGCATATGATTCGGGGATGGAAAGTTATATTAGGTTGAGGCCAGGGTGTTTGCATGACCATAGAATGTGCTGAAGAGATAACTCCTGTATATGCAGTTCAGAAAAGCTGGTGGTGGAGCGGACGATTCAGATAGCCTGGAGGGTAAAGCAGCTACTGAAATCATGAGTGTTGTGTTCAGCCACATACTCTGCCAAAGGTGATCCATCTTATAGCTGGAGAGTTGGTGAGGGAAGTGGTTGTTATCTTGGATGTGGGAGGCTAGGTTTCGAACAATTGGTTACAAGTGCTGATCCACAAGGGATGAAATTCTTTCAGTGGGAGCACAGCAATCATCCACAACTGGCCGGCCTGGATTGTTAGTTAGCTTTATGGATTTTTAGAAGCGTAAAAGATAGGCATGCAATGTGTTGTTGGGATGAGGAGGGAGAGTCAATGGAGAGGTTCTTGGAAGGGCCATAAGATCTTAGCAGGGATTGTAGGTAATGTCAGACTTTTAGGATGGGCTCTTCCTGGCACAAATTGTAGATGGAGGAATTGACAATCGATGGAGGACTTCTGTAACATAATCAACATGAATTATCACAAGAGTGGTGGATGCTTTGTCTGCACGGAGGATGATTAGGTTGGGATCTGTTTTGAGGTTGTGAAAGGCTGTCCTTTCTGGAGCCATACGGTTGGTATTCTTAGAAAGGGACTTGGGGAAGGATGGTGATGCCAAGATGGAAGTGAGAAATTCCTGTAAGGTGACCAGAGAGTGGTGAGGTGGGAATGAGGGAGGGTTATAGTTGGATAGTGATATGAATTGGAAAAGGCAGGGGTCAATGTCAGAATTAGATTGGAGGGATTTGTGACGAAGTAGTTTTTCCACTGTAGGGATCTACTGAAGGAGAGGAGATCTTTGAAAAATGTAACAGTGTTAAATTTGGGTGTGGGGCTAGAGGTGAGGTGAGGACAAACTTCTATGGGTTTGAGGTTTCTGACAGAAAGGTTAACAACAATGTTATGGAATTGTTTAAGTTTTGGGTATGGTGGATTGTTGGTGGTGAGTTTGGAGGGATATGGCAAGTGGAAAAGGTCTCCAAGGCAAGGTCTAGATGTTATGAGGGGTTCACAAGGAGGAACCTTTGGGTGGATAGGGGTTGGTTATTGGTGCAACAAGGTGGCTGTAGGATGTCAGCAGGCTGAATAGCTTATGGAGGTGGTCTGGAAAGCTCCTCCAGCTGCTGAAGAGATTCAATTTGGGATATGAGATGTATGTAGTGGGGACTGCACATTAGCAAATCTTCCAGAGATGGTTCTGGGATGTCTGTTCCATGGAGAATTGTTTTTGTAATACTAGGTTTGCTAGGGACAATCATTGTGGAAACTGAAAAGGTGAAGGTTATTTTGAAAGCAGGGATGGGATCCAGAGACAGGAATTTTAATGGTTACACCATTGGGATGTGTTCCATGGTTTAGGCAGGACTTGAGAAATAGAATGTGGGAGACGGTTTTGGCAAATGACCGGGAACTTCTTTGAACTGATGCAGAAAGCTAGACCAGGGATCCATTGGAGCAGGGATGCTGTTGGAATATGGGAAATGATGGAGAAATGGGCAGATGAAGGCGGTAGTAGTTTGGGAAAGAAACTGGACAGCAGAAAGGACACATGAAAATATGCAGAAATGTGTATATATCTAAAATAACAAAAAAATATGCACCAATTAGCAGAATTACATACTAATACACAAAAATACGAACTAATATGCAAAGGATTACAACTAATAATGTTCCAAAAATGTTCAAATGTTTGTTAAGCTTATGGGACTTAACTACGGGGTCATCAGTCCCTAAACTTACAAACTACTTATCAACTACCTTATTCTAAGGACGACACAAATATCCATGCCTGAGGGGGGATTCGAACCCCCGACCGCAGTGGCCGCGCAGACCGTGACTGAAGCGCCTCAGTCCCCTCGACCACCGCGGCCGGCTACAACTAATATGCAAAAATAATGCAACAATAACGATAAATGTGCAACAATATACCAAACAGTCCACCAATACGTAAAAATGTGAACCAATACACAAAAATGCATTTAAACTCACGTGTAAATGTAAAATCACACAAAATCATGTAAAGGCAAGCAAGGATATCTGAGAATATACACAAATAAGTATAGATATGTAAAAATGTGTGCAAAGTTGAAGAAAATGGTGGAAAAAGGATTCACAGAATTCTGAATAAAATACACATAAAAATAGAGTTAAGCTAGACAGGAAAAACAGGTAACATACAATAGGTATAAAGATAAAGGTGTAATAATAAGAATGAAAGACAAAGTGAAATAGCTCAGGTTAACCCACGAGGACTCATGCATGAGCATTTTGCTGACAGTAATTTTAAAACAATTGGCGTTTAACCAGTTTTAAATAGTCAGATATTTGTGTTTTCTTATAAACGCAACTAGAAATGTTTATTTAGACATATTATGTACATTACAAACTGACTGTCAGGAAAATGGTATACACGCGATCAATCACGTAACTTTTAAGGGCGCGAGTTCTCGTGGGTTAAAAAAGAGTGTACGACAAGGGTGCAACGTTTTTCTCATGTTGTTCAATCTGTACATAGATGAAGCAGGGAGACAAAAGATAGGTTCAGGAGTCAGATTAAAATTCAGGCTGAAAAAATATCAATGGTAAGGTCTGACATTGCTACCCTCAGTGGAAGGGAAAAAGAATTAAAAGTATACTGAACAAAATGAACAGTTTATCAAGTACAGAATATGCATAAACTGAAAAAAAAAAAAAAAAAAAAAAAAACGGAAGTTATCAATGGAAGAAATGAGCTTAGTGATAAAATTGACACTCAAACTAGGGACCACAAAGTAGATGAAGTAGAGGAATTCTGGTACGAAAATTCCTAGCAGATTAAAATTGTATGCCGGAACCGGAACTTGAACCTGGGACCTTTGCCGACTGAGCTATCCCAACACGACTTACGATGCCGCCTCACACTTTACTTCCGCCAGTACCTCACCTCCTACTTTTCATATCAGCAGACACTCCGCTGAGGTAGAAGGCGAGGTACTGGCGGAAGAAAAGTTGTGAGGCGGCATCGTGAGTCGTGTTGGGATAGCTCAGTTGGTAGAGTGCTTGCCTCTGAAAGTCAAAGGTCCCAGGTTTGAGTCCCGGTTCCAGCACTTAATTTTAATCTGCCAGGAAGATTCATATCAGCGCACACTCTGCTGCAGAGTGAAAGTTTCATTCTGGAAGTTTGGAAAGAAAATAACACAGTAGACAAAGCAAGGATGATATAAATAGGACACTACCTTAGACAAAGAGTAGAGTCCTTTCTTTAATTTGAGAAATAAATTTCTGAGACTGTACATCTGGAGCACAAGCATTGTATGGAAGTGAACCATGGTCTGTGGGGATAACCCAGAGGAAGAATGCCTATACATCTGAGATGTTGAGCTATGGTGGAGAGGATAGAAATATGTGAAAAATGCTAACAAGAAGTAGTGATAGCATAAAAGTATTTGTACTAAGACATTCAGAAACTAGAGGAAGCAATAGAATATAAAAACTGTAATGATGAGATTTTAATGTATCCAAGAAATAACTGATGACATTTGGTCATGAGGAGCTTGAGACAGGAGATGAGTGTTTCAGCTCAGTCATATAGACACTACACCTATGCAACATAAGCTCGTGCCCCTCCCCTCCACCTGAACCAACAAAATGATCATGTTTGATGGTTCTGGGTGCATTACGTACTGAGCAAGTCGTTGAACATTGTACACATGCTGATCAACATTATTGCAGACTACTCCATTCTAGTGTATCTTTCCAGGATTGAAGTTGGTCTCAATATGCATTTGGGAGGACAGTTGTTCAAAGGCACCTCCAGGCATCCAGATTTAGGTTTTCCATGATTTCCCAAAGTCACTCCAAGTAAATAGCAGGATTCTTCCCTAACGGCACAGCCAATTTCCTTCCACATCCTTAACCAAAAATTCAGGGTGAGCGCCATCTCTAATGACCAAGCTGTTTGTTGACAGGATGTCAAATCCTAATCTTCCTTCCTTCTTAACATTAAGACACTTTTGGAATGTCTCGAGGACTATCATAAATTGTGTTGAATTCAGTACAATTATTGCTTTTAAACAAAAGTGTCATTTCTGTTTGTCTCGTTGCATATTTCTTTCCGTTACCTTGCATTCTAGATGTGGCAGTTCTGTTTATGTAGGGTTCAAGTTTAATAAAACTATGGTACTTTACTGACAGATCACCTGGATGTTACTTTGATCCTTAAGTCTTGTACATAACTGTATAAACAGTATTAGCATATCAACAGGTGTTTTAATTTATCTTTGCATGAGTACTTCAATAATTTGCGCTGTACCAATGAACTCTGTACTCAAATGGTTGAGTAAGTCTTTGGCATGTCACTAACATAAGCAATCAGTATCATTTAAGACTAAAGAGAAGATTTTGTTAGCTACAGAAAAAGGTTGTTCCAAATAATAAAATAATAATAGTAGTTCAACAAAATAAAAAGAAAACAACACACAAGCATTCACATTCATGACACTCAATATTACAAATTCAAATGTTTGTAAAGCTTATGGGACTTAACTACGGGGTCATCAGTCCCTAAACTTACAAACTACTTATGAACTACTTACAAACTAGGACGGCACAAATATCTATGCCCGAGGGGGATTCGAACCCCCGACCGTAGTGGCCGTGCAGACCGTGACTGAAGCGCCTCAGTCCCCTCGGCCACCACGGCCGGCCAATATTACAAGAATGTAGTAATTTATGAAGAAGTACTATGTCAATAAACTGAAACAATGGTCAGATTGACAAGGAAATACAGTGCTTGTATTGCCAATGGAAAAGCAGGAGTCTTACGACTACTACCATGCCATTAATTTGTATTTATTTAAGTTTTTCTCAAATTACAAAACATTTCCTGTGAATGACACGTAGTGAATTACATGTACAATATATTCAACATTTAATTATATCAGATAATTATTACAAACTTTTTAACTGCGTACCACAGACACCGTTTCACCAGTCACATGTGCAACATTTACTTTTTATAGGAGGCACTGCAAAAATATGGTGACTTGTGTATTTATTTATAGTGCAATTCTTCAAAGTCACTAAGTTTATTGAAGAGTGCTCATTCAATCATACATTTTTTAGTTCACATGGAAACATCACAGGACAGTTTTTGTCATCTACACCTTACCTGTCAATACAAACACTATGTACGAATGGATGTAGATATTGACACACTATGCACACACATGAAGCAAATTGTTTCCTCTGCTTTTGCTCACTCTAGATTCACAATTGCCGACCAGGGCAGATGTCCTCAGAGTGCCATTCCTGACAATTTTGAAGCTCTACTAGAATTTACACTTCATTCAAAATAAATGCACACTTTCAATGCAGTTTGCAACTGGGAAGTGGAGGGAAAATGGTGAAAGAGTTATTCAATAACAGTTATTTTTCTGTTAAATATGTTTGTTAGGTTGTAATTTGTGTGATACTGAAAAGCTAGCAAAACAGCTCTCTGTGAGTTACATCAAACCCACTGTCAAACATAGTTATACACAGCAAAAAGGCTTGTCCGAAGGTATAAATTCAGTTTTCATTTAAAAATTCATATATTGGATTCCAGCATGTTATGAAGTCTCCTGCAGGGTATGATACCAGCTACATAAAGAAAAAATCTCTACAGCTCCAATTCCAAATATTTTGTCCTTTTCTTTATCTTTACCAAGTAACAACCTATGTACAGTATAATCCCTCTTTTATGTTCCTAGAATTAATGTTTTCCCACTGTGTACTACAAATTTTGTCAGTCCAGGGCACTTGCGTGAAATTTAAATGTGTGAGACAAGGTATCACATGAACATGGATGTAGCTGGTTTCCTGTTGTACACAGTACACCATTACATAAATTTCAGTTAATACAAGATATTTAAGACATTTTATTTTGAATTCACTGACTGTCCTGTTAGTTCTCGGCAGAATATTTGATTCATTTTGAATGAGACACATGAGATAAATGTGTAATATTTTGCAAATTCATTGTTTTTACCTCCGTTTCACAGTGGTAGAGTGCTAGACTGCAAATCCAAAGGTTGCGGGTTCGATCCCCACCAGGTCCTAGGATTTTTATCTGTCACTTTCCACTTCTTTCACCTCTGGCAGTATTGCTCATGTGGAAAATACCGAGTAGTACCGTGGTTCGGAACCCACGTTAAACTGTAGGTCCCCTATAACTGGCTGGGTAAGTCAGTTCGAAGGTCGGAGGAAGGCTACAGTATACCACCTCCAAATAGGACCATGCCTAGTAAAGCACTGTGGTGTTCAAACCAATCTTCGGATTGTTGACTTTTTCTTTTTTTTTCCCCAGAAGGGTTTTTGGCTATTATGCCATCATTAGGTAAACAATTTTTATTTTAACTTCAGATCTAATGTTGAGAACATATACTTGCAACAGTTGTGTATATGAAAAGGTAATTAAAGTTCACAATGTAGATAATTTTCTTAAAAATCCAAAAGTGAAACCCACATTAAATTTCTATCACTGCACCTTAAGTTGTTGGTATGCATAGACTTTTACTGTTGCTTATGTGAGTAGTACCGAAAACAGACAATGTTAAGTTGTTCCTAGACCTGTGTCAGGTAATGGTGCCAGCACTTCAGTAACAACAGACTTTACCTTTACCTCTTATCACCCCTGCAAGAGTTATAATGTAGGGGCAGAGCCCATTCCTATCATCCACCACAAAAATTGCCATCTTATCAAGGGTAAGCAGAACTTGTATAAACACTATTATTTAACAATACACTTATTACACTTCAAACAATACTAAAATGCCAATTATCATAAGTATCATAAATGGCACAATGATCAAAAACACAAAATTGCCTGAAATTTCTCCGATTTTTCCAGGTAAAAATAATTCTTTTATTTATATGGCGTCTGTTCTTTTTGGTCATGTCCGATGTCCGAAAAGAACAGACACCATATAAGTAATAGAATATCTGCCCAAACAGGCATTTGACAATTTCATTGCAGACACAGTAATAAGCTTGATCCCTTGCGGGAATCCAATATAGGCTGTGAGCAAGTGGAATCCAATGGGCCGGGGGCACTACAATCGTAGTGTGCTACAAGGTGAGAATTTGGGTTGGAAGGGAAGCCTGCCTGGATAGCCTAATTGGTTAAGGCGACCTCTGGCCCAAAGCAGTAAGTTCGAATCCCAGTCCAGCACAAATTTTCGTCTTTGCCACTGAATTTATTTCAATACTCTTAAATGGTTGAAATGTTTTGATTTCCCTGAGAATCCCATGCTTTCCAGGTGAATCACCAACCTATTAACATATCTGCATTTTCCCCCATGATTTATGCTTTATGAAAACATGTTTGTGGAGGAAAAACTTTGATGTAATTGATAGTGCCATGGCTTTTTCCTTCAAGTAGTATTACTCAATCAACTTTTTTGATACTTTGTGTTTATTCAAATGCGTATTTTGCATTTCATAATTTGCAGTACACACCAGTGTGGTGGTTGGTCGGAGGATTGTAAAAGGCGTATCACATTTATGATCGCTCCCATCAGTCACTGTGCTGAGTGTCAGCTTAGTTTGTGTGACTTTTGGGTATTTTATGCTTAGCATTATGCATATTGCGAATTTATTATTATTGTGAAGTGTAAATATTATGTAAGTATTTTTTATATTTTATAAAAAGTAATGATAGTTGATTTGTTTGTGTATGTGTTTCTCTGCACACTGGATAGGGTACAATATTTTATCACCTCAAAAATAAATTATAGTGTGAGATGCAAGCCCAGTGAAATATTACAAAAAATACTCGAGAATGAGAATAAATTCTCGAATATTGTCATGCAAAACATGAAAAAATACAAAAAATGCACAAATAGTGCAGGGCTTCATTAATTAAATAATGAATGACACAGATAAAGGCTTGTTGAAAATATTGATCATGATGAAAGAAATTATGAGAAAAGCTTCTACTTCCCATAAAATTAACAGTTCCCAGTTGCCCTAGATGCTAAAAATAGTACAAAATTCAGATAAGCTTTATTACACAATAAACAAAACGCCTGGTGAATATTTTGATGCCTATTATGTACATATACCATACTCCAAGGGGGGATCCCATAAGCAAATTTTACTACTTAAAACGTTATTCCTCCATTTTACATTTTCCCTGTATTTTACACATTTATTTATGTATTTCAATTTTAAAATTCACTGAAAAGTGTAAAAGTTGATTCTAATGTATTTTATCTATGGTCTGCTTGAGTCTAGGGATAGTGATACTCAAAACGTGAATTGAGACACTTCTTTTCATCTGTTGCCATTCCTACCTTGACATACATACAGAAATGCAATGACAAATACAATATTTACACGTTAAATACATAAAATTTACGGGTTTGGTAGTTTTACTGTAGGTGTGAGTGAAACTAATTCTTTAAAAATTAGTCTTCTTGTAGATTGTTTTTCTATCACACATTGTAAGAACTTTGTAATAGCTTTTTGTTGGCTGAAGTAAATACAAAACTGCTTGTTAAGATGTGTGTTGTATAATGATAACTGTTAAAAATAATTATGGACTTACTTCACTTTACTTTTTCGTGTCCGGAAACCAGGTCACAATCTCTCAGCCCAGTATAGGGCCATGTCCAAAGCTTCTTTCTAGTTCAGCCATAAATTGTCAGGGTTGCATCTAATGGGCAGTTGGGGCAGGCAGGCAGGTGCTCCATGTCCTGCACTGCACCACAGTCACAGTTATCATCCATGGTTCCGAGACCCCACCTAATCATGTTTGTCTTCACTGGGGCCACCCCCGTCCTTATTCGGTTCAGAGTCCTCCATGTCTTCCAGTTTGTGGTGAATCCACTGGGCACCTCCTGTACAGGTGGGTAATCATCTGGTGGTTCTTCTATTCTCGTGGCTAAGAACCTATTATGCGATTTCAGTCGCCCGGGTTTACACTCATGGCGTAAAAGTGGATGTCGATCATCGGTGGTTTGTCTGAGCCTCTCTGTAAGCTCTTGTGACATCCTCCGAGAATTGGGTTTCACAAACACGGCAGCTCTATATAGTTTTGGTAGAGGAGTGGGTTTCATGCAACCCGTTGTTAATCGGCATGTTCCATTGAGACTTATGTCGACCTTTGCGTGGGTTGATCTGGACCACACTGGGTGGGCATATTCAGCTGTAGAGAAGCACAAGGTTTGTGTGGTGGTTCTTAATACGGAACGTTTAGCACCTCATTTGCTGTTAGCCAGTTTCTGCAGAATATTATTTCTGGCAGTTAGCTTTTGGCACATCTTCTTCGCAATGGTACCTATATGTCAGAGATCTATCGAGCACCACGCCCAGGTAAGTTGGTTTGTTGGTATGTTCCAGTGTGGTACTATTCCAAGAGACGTTAAGTTTACGATTAGCTTGCCAGGATCAAAGATAGAAGGTGCTGACTTGTTTCTTGGATGGGTTTGGTTTGAAAGAGTTGTTTTTGTAGTACTTTGACATTTCTCTAAGGGTTGTCTCCAACTTCTGCTCTACATCCTCAAAAGTCCTCCCCTGTGCTGTAATTGCCAGGTCATCCACATATAGGAAATTTTTTGTATCCTTAGGCATCAGTTGGTCGTTAGTATACATATTAAAAAGAGAGGGAGCCGAAACACTTTCTTGGGCCAGACCATTTCTCTGGTTCCTCCATATGCTCTTTTTTACATCAAGGACAACATAAAATTGTCTGTTTTGCAAGAGGGACTCAATAACCTTAACAAATTGATAGTCTCTTAGTTCATTATAGAGCTTCTGGAACAGCAGCCTGTGGTTAATTGTATCATATGCAGAGCTAAGGTTATGGAAAGTCCAGGCTGGAATACCAATAATATACAACCATTAAGACAACTGCTAAGCTTCAGACAGGTGCCTGAAAAAAGACAATCACATTCACACCTTTTTTGGTCACAGCCTTCATTAGAGAGAGAACACACTATAACCACATAATCCTTCAGGAACAACACATGGCCGCCTTCTCTGACTAAGGCCAGTGAAGGCAGACTCATGTGTATTAGGTGAGCCTCAGAGGGTGAGAATGTGATTGCCTATGTGTCTTTTTTACATGGGTGTCCGCAACTCCGTTATCATCTTTACAGTAAGTTACTACCTATCCTCGCATTATTGACATTATGAGCAAAATAGTTATTTTAAAAATGAAATAGTATTTATCATACCACGTATGTGTTAACACTTTCACTGGATGGAAGCATATGTCAAACTCAAACCAATGAAGTTTCTACTTTAAATTCATCAAAGCTAAAATTATTTGTTATGGTGATATTGTAAAGCTACAAAGTAAATTCATTGCAAACTAAAACATCCTGGTGGGGCGATATAGTAAAGCTAATTCAATAGAATTAGCAGTAGAAGGCGAAGAGATAATGTCAACTTGGTGAAATATTAATCAAATAGTCACTATAGAATGTTCTGAAACATTAGGATGACAGAATCAGAAAGAGAACTGTTAGAGAAGAATTATAAAATGGATTGGTAGACTTTATCAGCACCATTAAACAAAATGCAGAACTTTGAAATAGTGCATTACAATTAAAGAATACTCCTGAATTATTCATACACTAACCCAAAATCTTGACAAGAAGCATATTGGTATTGTGCAAGATTATTGCAATGATACAATACTGATAAGCAACAAAAGTTAATTCCTAGAGATCACAAAATATCATTGCAGCAGGTCGAACAATGCACAACTGTAAGAAATACATACACAAAACTGAATCACAACTCAATTGGAAAAAACAAGCGAAAAATATAAATAAAGGTGCATGAGGGCATCAGAAATGTAAGCTGACTAATGTGTGATACATCAAGAAATGCATGTACCTTGATATTTTTCCATATACATTTAAAGTAAGTACAGAACTGAGACAACCTATATTAATAAATATTTAATACAAATCTGATTTTAATTACAATAAGTTTTCACAGAGCAATGAGTAATTAGATGTGGAACAGCTTGTTTTCTCATAATTTCACAACATGAGCCAATAGTTCCTCAGGACTACACAATTGCTCATATCTTGAGAAAGACACAAGTCAAGACAAAAACGATTGCTGATAATCATTCACACATCATTACTTTGGCAAATTCTTGACCAATTTCAGTTCATGAGTGAGCCACACCAGTAATGACAGTAGAACAAGTGAACCAGACTGGTGGCTAGCAGCGACTGGCACAGGAACATAAGTGAGAAGTGTGGTGATTCCAAGTGCAACCTAAAAATTGATATTTAAATTCAATTAATGTAAAATAATACACAAATTATTGTTTACACCCATATTTGTTAATCATTAATAAAAGGGTATAACTACTGTTCTTTCATTACACAATCATTGTTTACTGTGTTTGAACAAGTTTCAGCTATTTTACATTTATGGCTAGATCAAAGTAGTAGCCTGTGAAATGACTTCTGGCTGACATTAATCACAAAGTAAATATTGTACAGCCAAAGCCAAACAAGAGCTGTATTGTTTATACAGTAGAAGTCAGCTGCCAGAGTTAAGATCATAAAAGTATATTTATCAGAAGCTAAACATAAATAACAGTTTCTTGATTAATATGAAAGAACTTTAGAAGATGTGTGAAATTTTTTAAGAGAGTGGCTGGCCAGTACTTACCACCAACAGTAACACAAAAAAGGACAATAATACATGTAGTTAGGTTTCAGATTAATACTTGTGAAGGTAGGACAGAGCAAGGAGGACAAAGAATAGAAGGAAAGGTGCATTGCTTTACTCACAACTGACACCATGAAGTAAAGATAATTCTAAGACGCAAACAATGGTAATTCCAGGAGGGATTCATCAATCTTTTCGTAAAGATAGGTTGCTACTCTTCACTGAAAATCACACTTTTAAGATTACAAGTATAATCAAACAATGCAAATTCCAGGAAAGATTCAACAATCAATATTTTTGAGAAGGAATGGTTGCTACTTACTACAGAGATGTCTGGTGAGCTGCAGAATGACACAATTAATAGAAAACAAATTAAGTAATAGGACAGTTTACAACTCACCGCAAAGACGTGATGACGAGCCGTGACAGACACACAAACAAAAACCACACATACAACACTTTCACCTATTGGCCACAGCCTTCTTCAGAATTAGGAACATTCACACAATCAAACAATACAGTCACACAACCGTCAGCTCCGGCTGCCACACTTCAAATCATGCTCTGCAGTATAGAGATAGGAGAGGGGAGGGGGGAAAAGGAAGGTTGCGTCATAGTGAGGGGATGGATACACCACAGCCTTCCAGCGTATGTACGTAATAGATGGGAGGAATGAGATGCAGCCTAGGGATGGAGTGGAGGAAAATAAAATAAAATGAAAGCGAGCAACCCTCCTCCCCCTCCTACACACACACACACACACACACACACACAAACACACACAATCACTCAAGTGCGAGCTTACACATGCACACACACAGCACTCAAAATAAGGGAGGTTTAGGTTAGAGAGGTGGGAACTGTAGGGTGCAGAAAAAAGTGAAGTTATCATAAGTAGAGGCCTGGATAATTCCAACCTGGACTTTCCATTATTGAAAACAAATTAAACAGCTTGGCTGTTACAGCCTTTGTCGGCTGGAGAAACACACACACACACACAAACACGACCGCCATCTCCGGCTGCTGTGGCCAGTCTCCGGAACTCAGCATGGCCGAGGCGAGAGGAACCAATGGTGAGGGTGAGGGTAAGAAGTGGCAAGGAGAGGAAAGCGGGAGGGGAGGGGAGGGGAGGGGAGAGATGCATGGCAGCAGTGAGGGAATACACCAGTGCTCTCTGACTGACAGGGCAGAAGGAAGGGATGGGACTGGATTGTGTGGTGAGATGGGAGAGGTATGTGAGGACAGAGTTGGCACAGGGAAAGGGAGGGGAGGTTGTCGGTAGCAGGAACTAGCAAAGATTTTGACCTGGGGTGTTGTGGGAGCATAGGTCATATTGTAGGGAGACAGTTCCCACCTCCCCTCCCCTCCCCTCCTACTTCCCTCTCCTTGCTACTTCCTCACCCCCACCACTGGTTGCTTTAGCCTTGGCAATGTTGAGTCCCAAAGACTGGCCAAAGCAGCCAGAGACAACAGACATGTTTGTTTGTGTGTGTGTGTGTGTGTGTGTGTGTGTGTTTTTCTTAAACCAATGAAGACTGTAACAGTCAAAGGCTTTTAATTTGTATTCTATTATTTATGCCTTACCATGCCTCATTAGATGTGTCTATGGTGAGTAGCAACCTACCCTTCTTAAGATTACAAGTATACTTAGCTTTCAACCATTACGGCTTTCTTCAGAATCAGAAACACATTCTCTCACACACACTCACAATAAACTGTCTTCAAGCAGTTAGACCCCAATGTAGAACTGTCCGATGTGAGAACAGAAACCAATGATAGGGTCAAGGAGGCAACATGGAGAGGTGATAGATGAGATATGAGATGCAAGGCAGGGGTAATATACCAGTGCTATCTGATAGGCAGGGAGGAAGGGAAGAGACTGGAGTGTGTAGTGGAATGGAAGACGTACGTATCTGTCTGAGGCTAGTGTGTGGGGAAGGAAGAGGAGGGGACAGTGGTGGGAGTAGGAACTACCATAGGTTTGGGCTTGGGGCATGTGGGAGCATAGAATATATTGTAGGGAGAGTTCCCACCTATGCAATTCAGAAAGGCTGGTGTGTGTGTGTGTGTGTGTGTGTGTGTGGGTGTGTGTGGAAGGGGGGGGGGGATTCATATGCCAATAGGCTGTTTGGCAGTCATTGAAATGAACCACATCATGCAGGGTTGCATGCTCTGAAACAGGATGGTTCATCTGTCTCCTGGCAACAGTTTAATAGTGGTCATTCATGCAGACATACAGGTTGTTACTGGCCATGCCCACGTAGAAGGCTGCACAATGATTGCAGCTCAGTTTGTAAATCACAAGACTGCTTCCACAGGTTGCTCTGCCTTTTATGGGGAAGGTAATGCATGTAATGGGACTGAAGTAGAGTAGATGGTGGTGGGATGGTGTCTAGGACAGGCTTTGCACCTAGGTCTATTTCAGGGATGAATAAAGACACTAGATAGTTTTGGTAGGCAGCAGGATACCACTGTAGGAAGGGTGGGGAGGACATTGCATAGGATGTTTTTCATTTCCGGGCAGGATGAAAGGTAGCAGAAACCCTGGCAAAGAATCAGGTTTAATTTCTACAGTCCTGAGTTGTACTGTGTCACTAGAGAGGAGCTTCTTTGTGGCCAGTAGGTGGGTGTGCAGGAGATGGTGGGTAACTGGACAAACAGGGTATGTGAGATCTCTTCTGGACAAGGTTGGGAGGGTAATTAAGGTCAGTGGAGGCCTCAGCAAGGCCTTTGGCATATTTGGAGAGGGACTGCAGATGTGATGACCACAGATGACTAGGGTTTTTTTTTTTTTTTGTGTGGAATGGGTGACAGCTGTCAAAATGGAAGTATTGTTGATGGTTAGTAGGTTTGATGTGGACAGAGGTACTGATGAGGCCATCCATAATGTGGAAGTCAATGATGAGGAAGGTGGGACATTGGGTTGAGTGGAACCAGGTCATGTGAGTGGGGAGAAGGTGTTGAGATTTTAGATGAATGTTGATAGTATGTCCTCACCTTCAGTCCAAATTATAAAGATGACATCAGTGATGAAGATTTTGGAATTCTGGGTAGTTAGGAAGGTGCCATATAGGCACCCATGGCTGTACCATGGATTTGTTCATAGGTGATGCCTTCAAGAATGAAGTAATTGTATATGAGGATGAAGTTGGTGAAGGTGACGACGAAGGGGGTTGTGGGCATGGAGTTGGTCAGGCATTATGAAAGGTAGTGTTCAAAAGTGACAAGGCCATTATCATTGGGGAAGATAGTGTAGAGGGCGGTGGCATCAGCTGTGGTGACATTGGTACCAAGTGATAAAGGAACAGGAACTGTGGAAAGTCAGTGTCAAAAATGATTGGTGTAATACGTTATAGGTATGGTCCACAGGAGCACACATTACCCTGATTGGAGGTGCTATAACCAGCCACAACAGGACATCCAGGGTGGTTTGATTTGTGGACTTTAGGGGCGATGTAGAAGGTGAGGTTGCAGGGTACACGAGCGATGAGGGGGAGAGGGGGAGGGGGGGGGGGAGAGGGGGAGAGGGGGAGGGGGGAGGGAGGGAGGGAGAGAAGGGGGGGGAGAGAACATCAGGGCAGAGGGTCTGGAGATTCTGTTGGATTTTTGGAATGGCATCATTATGGTAGAATATGTAACTGGAAGAATGTGACAGCAGTGACCCTCTGTCACGTAGTCCTTGCAATCTAAAACCACAATGGTGGAGTCTTTGTCAGTAGGTAGCATCATCACGCCAGGTTTAGATTTAAGATGGTAGATTGCATTTCTTTCTGCAGGCGTGAGGTTGGTTTCCATATTGAGAGATTTGGGGAATAATGGTTAGGCCACATTAGAAGTTAGGAAATTCTGAAAAGTTAGAAGAAGATGTTTTCGGGCAGTGGGGGTGAACTCAACTGAATGAAGGAGTTTAACTGGTGAGGTAGGATTCAATATTGGTATTGGATTTAGTCTGTATGGTGGGATTGGCAGCAAAAAGTTATTTCGATTGTAAGGACCAGGAGAAGAAGTGAAAATCCTTACCAAATCCGTTGTGGCTGAATTTGGGAGTGGGGCAAAAGCTAAGGCATTTGGAAAGGACTGATACTACTGTGGGACTGAGGTTTTTGGAGGTAAGGTTCGTGACTGTGTTTACGGTCTGTTTAGGTTGTGGATTGTGTGGTGGTGTTTCTTTCTTACGAAAGCTGAAAGCTAAGAATACTTGTAAACTTTTGTGTGTGCCTTTCTGCAAATCATTGTGATGTCTCTGTAATTGTAAGAAGCAATATAGAGGAAAAGAAAGCAGAGTGGTAGAGGAAGAAGCTGAACACACACACACAAATATATCAGAGGAGGAGGAGGAGATGCTAATGTAGGTTAAGGCCAGGAGGATGGCAGGAAGAGTGGATGTGTTGGAGGGAAAGTTCCTGTCTGCGCAGCTCTGAGGGTCTGGTGCTAGGTGGGAGTTTCCAAAATGCATGCGTAGTAACATGTTGAAGTCTCTGGAGTCATGTTGGAGGCATGCTCTGCCATGAGATATTAAATGTCTCCTTGGCAAGCAGTTTCTAACCATTCATGTGTTCAGCCTATTTGGCCAATTCATCTTGGAGCAGCCAATAAACCATGACAGAGTATGCTCTCCAACATTACTCCCGTGGCCTCAGTATTTTGCACAGTGCATGCAATCTGTATACTCACACCTGACACTAGCCCCTCACTGGTGTGCAGATGGAAACTTGCACTCCACAAATACTCTCTTCCTGCAATCTCCTTGCCTTCAGTGCACTTTAGACTCTCTCTTTCCACTGTCTTATTTTCCCATCTATCGCTTCTTACAAACGTAATTTACCCCCCTCCCACTTAGAATTATTTGGTTCATTTCAGATAAATCCCCTACTTCTCTTCACTTCTTTGGTTTGCAGCTGGTATGGGACAGTACTCATCATGCAGTATCTTTGACATTCACCCAACATCAACTGAATTTTTACCTCACAGCCTAGGTTGTTAGTAAACCAATCCACCTTCCCTTCTACTCCATTTCTCCTCCCTCCCCTCCCTTCTCCTGCCTGTAGGAAGATGCATTCTAAAAGATACTATGCATAGTTTTGTCCTTTTTTTGTTACTATTGGTAGTACTGAGCTGATATAAGTATTGGCCGGCCAATCTCTCTTTAAAAAGGAAGAAAAATATATACCCAGATGGAAGGAATTGGAAAAAGGTGACACAGAATAACAATTATGTTGTTTCTATTACTAAAAGAGTGAAACTAACCTGAAACCAGGCCATGACAGCCACAGCTGTTGCTGCCGTGTAAGCTCGTGGTGGAAGAACCCTCTTACGAGACAATAACCACATTCCTGTAATTATTCCCAGTGTAGATGTTCCCTACAACAACATAAAAAATATCTGAGTTATCAAAAAATCTGTGACATACAAAATATTAGTCTATTAATGATGAAAATTCTCCTCAGAGATAATAAATATTGTTGAAATGAGATAGAATGGCTTGCCAGTACTTACCATTGTGCTGTACCGCCGATAGTAACACAAAATGAAAAAACAGAAAAAAAGGGACAAAGGGACAAGCTTTCGGAACAGAGTTCCTTCGTCAGGTGGGAGAGAAGGGAAGAATAAAGGATGGGAATAGAAGGGAAAGGTGGTTCACGACCTAGGTCATGAAGGTGGTGTTTCGGAAGTGTGGGCGTCAGAGATACTGCATGCAGTATCTCTGACGCCCACACTTCCGAAACACCACCTTCATGACCTAGGTCGTGAACCACCTTTCCCTTCTATTCCCATCCTTTATTCTTCCCTTCTCTCCCACCTGACGAAGGAACTCTGTTCCGAAAGCTTGTCCCTTTGTCCCTTTTTTTCTGTTTTTTCATTTTGTGTTACTATCGGCGGTACAGCACAATGGTAAGTACTGGCAAAATATTAGTCTAGTACTTCTGAAATCAAGATGTGCTTATTTAATTCCCCATAGATGTTACACAATATTCTGAATGTTTAACATGACCTTTTACTTTAAGAATGCTGTTAATTGCAACAAACATAGTTTCTATGGTGTGGTTTTTTCCCCCTAATCCATATATCTTGCTCTATTTGGGTATACAGTAGAAACTCGTTTTTACGCTTTTCAAGGGACTTCAGTAAAATGGTGTAAAATGCAGGAAAATGTAAAATGCAGAAAATATTGTTTTATATGGTAAAATATGCTTACTGGATCAGTCTTGCGATTTTCATAGTTTATTTGTGATATATGTACATAATAGGCATCTAAATAAGCACCAGGAAGTTTATTGTACAATAAATGTTATCCAAATTTTACTATTTTAAGCGCAGGGCAGAACTGGTAATTTTATGGGAAGTGGAAATTTTTGACATAATTTCATTCTTTATGATAGAGGACGTCGCTGCTGGGCTATGTAAAACGTCTTCAAAATTACCTGAACTGCTTCGATAGATATCGTTTGGGCGTCGCTGCCAGGCTATGTAACACATCTTCAAAATTACTGCCTTTTACCGGCATTAATTATTTACGTAGTGAAACTCCTAAAGTTCCGTTCTTGTTCTGTTTTTTGATGTTTCACACAACAATATTAGAGAATTTACTCACGTTCTCGACTGCAAACATATGCATAAGTATTTTTGTGACGTTTGCATAGGATCGGCATCTCACACTATTATCGCTTTTTTGAGGTCATGGGTATTATGATACCCAACTCTGACAGATAACGTTCTTTATTATTCAGAAATATGTATCACAAAACAATACAACTCTTTATTCACATATCAACAAAGCAACTGGTTCTGATTGACTACACGCCAGGCGCTCTGGCAAAGAAGCTGGTGGAAAGAGGAACTACATCACCACAAATTGGCATGTCATAAGTCAACTAGCTGCGTACTGCCAACAACGATACGCGAAATGTACATTTGAATAAATGCAAAGTGTCAAGAAACTTGACTACGAATAATTTTTAAACGCTATACTTCAAGGGGAAAGCCATGCTAGCGTCAATTTATGTAGATTATGTCACTTTTTCTTCATGGTCATGCTTTCAAAAAGTGTAAAATGCAGGAAAAGTGTAAATATGTTAATGCAAAAACGAGAGCAAATTAACATTGTGAACATAGGAAATTTGACGGGATCGAGAAAAAATAGTGTAAATGGCGGGAAAACGTAAAAACCGGGAACGTAAAAATGAGGTTTTACTGTATATTCTCATGTAAAGATATCAGTTCCATACTATATTTTCTGGCACTTCCACAACTAGTCAAATTTTGTAAAAGAAATTCAAATTTTATTTTAAAATCTGAAATTAGTTACATGAACAAACTGACGACAACAACAAGACAGAAATCCACAACTCTTTGCCATGAGTTCACTACATAAGTTGAAACTATATGCCTCAGAATGGATAGTAAGTATGATAGCATTGAATCTCCAGACACCAATAACCAAAATTGGCCCTAGAGAACATCAGCATGATAAAAATTTAAAAGATTTGTCATGAATGGAAATTATAGAAGTGAACATCAGCATAATTAGTATGCAAAAATGTAGTTTTCTGGGTGTATCATCATATATAACAAATATATTTGATAATACAAAAATTGGGTTTCCTTATAAATGTTTAAAGAATGTACAGTTCAAGTTTGACCCATTTGCTGTCATTAGCATGCAGGAAGCTAAAAACCAGTTTTTGCAGTTTTCTCAGGAACTACCAATGAACAAATGGCTTTTATAAGCCCATTCAAACAAAGCCTAATGGAAAATATTCAACAGATTTGTATGATAGTTATAGGATTCCCATTCTCTTGAGGTACAAATATTCACTAGATCAAAGGTCATGAAAAACACTCATTTGTGATCATTCAAATTAACTACAATTTCAAACATGTGTTTTTGGAACATATTGGCACTATCGAATGTTATGCATGAACCGATATGTGACAAATTTACAAAAAGGAAAATCAAGAAGCAACATGGAAGAGAAATATAGGAACAATAAGGTACTTTTTTTTTTACTATTTCTCTGTCAAATCACATGAAAAACTGTTTACCTTCCAAAATGTATCGTATCAACCTTTAGCAACCCTCTCAGCCCCTCTTAAATTTAACTATTTAAGAAATAAAAACAACAAATGTGCAACTTCAAGTTTTTTGTTAGTGGTATGTCTATGGGGAGAGAAGATATTTGCAGGCGGATTAAAACTATGGCCAGAAAAGAACTCAGAACTTAGACAATTGTCTTTCACAGGCAAGTGCTTCATTGACTGAGCTACACCCCAAGCAGACTCTCACAGCTTCACTTCTACAGTACCTCATCTCCTAAATTCTTGGTAAGTGTGCATTTCAAGAGGTTCTGGTTGAACTGAAACTTAAGGGTGGGTCATAACTCATGCTTGCACTTGTCCAAAACAGCAATGATTGACATTAAACTGTAGAACTGTACTGTGTATTTAACATCCTGCTGCTAAAATGAAAATGACAAATTTGTATGTAAGCAGACTGTTAAAATCAAAGCATAAATTTTGTTATCATCATCATCCATCAGAGATTGATTACGCCTTTCAACATTCAGTCTGGAAAATAGTACACTCAATAAAATTCCTCCATGATACCCTATTCAATGCTAACATTGCTGCCTTGTCAGATGTTAAGCCTTTTACTTCAAAATCATTCTTAACGGAATGTAAGTACTTTCTCCTTGGTCTGCCTTGGCTCCTCTTACTCTCTACTAGTCAACCCATGAGCCTCTTAGGTAACCTTGCTTTTACTTCTCCTATGTGTGTAACATGACCCCATCATCTCAGCCTGTTTGTTCTAACTGCTGCATCATAAGATAAAAACGTCACAAGCACTCAAAACACTCATTTCTAGGAGGATGTTGAAACTGAGCACACATCTTATAAATGATGTAACTTCTGATTGACTGAAGATAAGGCATAAAATGTGCATATCAAATTGAAGGAAATTTAATGCTCTCCAAGTTTCTTTCTGACAAATTTTCTGAGAAACGATCCAATAAGTCACTAGAAGTAAATGTTTAACAAAATTAGTGAGGTAAAATGTTTTTTTTTTTTTTTTTTTTTTTTTTTTTTTTCCCCCGAAATCATCGATTTTCAATAACGTATATCTCAAAAACTGTTGGGAATTCGATGTATATGTATAAAAACAATTTTATAAAGAATTCAATTACAGTAGAACCCCTCATATCCGACCTCGGGATATCCGACCATCTGCCCAACTGTCTTCTGCCGGTGACGAGTCAAACTGACTCAACAGTGCTGTGCATACTATCTCTGTTAAACTGCCAGTTGTGTTCTGACTGTCGACATGAACGTTACTCTACTTTATTGTTTTTTTGTTTTCGTGATTACCGTATCTTTGGTGATAAAATGTGTTGTGCGATTAGTGAAAGTTTGCTATAGCTTCTCAAAAACGTAAGCGTGTGTGCGTTTCCCTTCAACAAAAACTTGAAGTGCTTCAACGTTTGGATCATTGTGAGTCACTAGTCAAATTAGCCGCAGAGCTAGGGGTTTGCCTTTTTGACTAAACAGTACATTACTGTATATTTAATGTTTTTGTTAATTAATATAAAAATTAAACTTTTACATTTTATAAAAAACTTACTTTTTATTAGAATATGTACTGTATAATAATTTTTTATTGATTACAGTAATTACGATTAAGCAGCACTGTGTGTATTGAGTGTATCTTTTGTACAATGCTTATAACGTAGTGCAGTATACGGCTGTTTTGACCCAAAAAAAAAAACATGTTTTATTGCTCCTCGGTATATCCGACCTTTTGGCCATTCCGACCACGGCCCGGTGCTGTGAAGGTCGGATATCGGAGGTTCCACTGTATCTTTCATTTTTATTTTGAACATTTTTTTCCTAAAGGGCATCGTTTTCGAGATAAAGGCAAAAAAACAAAAAATGGTACCTTTCCACCCCTCTCCTCATTTTAGCTCACCTGCGAAGGGGGAGACTTTTAGTATGTTTACCTCGTAACAATCCTTAACAAAGTCCTGAAGTCAAAAATTCTCGAATATTCCATGCACTCTACACCCCTCTTTTGAGCACTCATTGACTGGACTAATGTCCCACATTTAATCTTGGATACCCCTCCATAACAAAATTTGTTAACAGGTTTTTCAACACTATGGCGGAGGAATTTTCCCAAATGATTACACGAGTTAAATCCTATTATGACATTATGTTTTCTAAATTCATTACTAGTTTTTAATGATAACTGGCCTGCATTAAGTTATAGCAGTGTATTTAATATGAAGGTTTAAAGTTTTTATTGTGCTGTTTGCATAACATTGTGAAAGTATCTTTTTACCCATTTTCTTAATATCACATTCTTTGAAACCATTGGCTATTCCTATCTATATTATATTACGCATTTACCTGTCAGTAGCCTCCTGATCAATTTTTTTTATCCTGCGAAAAATAGAGTGAAAAAATGCTTTCTTTTGGGATGGGGGATGATTAGAATTTGCAAAAATAATGATAACTGTTGTAGTTGGTTTACGGAAAATATAATATTTTTATTTTTATTTTTGATCTTTTCTTCTATTTGTAAGTCCAAAATATTTACAGAGCATTCAACTTCTATGTCCAAAGTGAACTTTATCTTATGGTGCAAATTGTTAAAAATATGTAGTAGTTGGACAGCCTCCTCATTACTTCCATTAAAGACGATGAAAATATCATCAACTTAACGCTTGTAAAGTATAATTTTATTAATAATCTCATTTTGGATTGCAAAAAGTTTTTGTTCCTGACTGTTAATAAAAATTTCAGCAAGACTACCAGAAAGACTTGAACCCATTGCTAGACCATTATGTTGATGATATATATGCCCATTAAAAACACAGTAATTAAATGAAAGGGAATGTTCTATAAGATTGATAAGAATATGTTGAAGGGCAGGTTCCCATATCTGGAATTCTGAAAGGTTGGTGTCAGTGGGAAGTATCCATATAACCCGGATGGTGTCACACTGTGCCAAGATGTGCTGGCCGTGCACCAAGGCATGCTTAGTCACAGGGTGATCCTCATTACCAACGAACACTGACTGTCTGTGTCCGTTCATGTGAGTGGACAGTTTGTTGCTGGTCATTCCCACATGGAATGCTTCACAGTGCATGCATGTCAGCTGGTAAATCACGTGGGTGCTGTCCCAAGTGGCTCTGCTCTTAATTGTGTACACCTTCCAGGTTACAGGACTGGAATAAGTGGTGGTGGGGGGATGCATAGGGCAGGTTTTACACTGGGGACAGTTACATGGGTACGAGCCGAAGGGTAGGGAAGGTGGTTTGGGGATTTCATAGGGATGGACTAGGAGGTTACTGAGGTTAGGTGGACGGTGGAAAGACACTCTCGGTGGAGTAGGAAGGATGGATCTTATTTCGGGATAGGATTTAAGGAAGTCATATACTTGCTGGAGAGCCACATTTAGAGTCCACTCCAGTCCTGGAAAGTATCTAGTGACAAGAGGGACATTTGGCAGGTTCTGGGTGTGAGGGGAAGAGGAAGTGGCCCTGGCTATATGCTTCTGTACCATATCAGGAGAGCAGTTGCGGGATGTGAAGGCTGTTATCAGGTTATTGGTGTATTGGTTCAGGGATTCAGGACTGGAGTAGATCGTTTACCACAAACACCTAAACTGTAGGGAAGGGACCATCTGATATGAAATGGATGGCAACTGTCATAATGGAGGTACTGTTGTTTGTTGGTGGGTTTAATGTGAACGGATGTTTGGAGCTGGCCATAGGATAGATGGAGGTCGACATCGAAGAAAGTGGCATGGGATTTGGAATAGCACCAGGTGAATCTAATGGAACCAACGGAGTTGAGGTAGGAGAGGAAATTATGGAGTTCTTCTTCACTGTGAGTCCAGATCATGAATATATCATCAATAAATCTATACCAAACTTTGGGTTGATAGGATTGGGTATTCAAGAAGGCTTCCTCTAAGCATCCCATAACCCACAACTTCTTAACTTTTGAGGGCATGACATACCAGCAACTAAAGGGAACAGCCATGGCAACCAGGATGGTCCCCTCGTATGCGAACTTATTTATGGGTTGTAGCGGAGATCGGCTGCTTGGAGGACAGAGAAAAGTGCCTGGACGTCTTGTAAATGTTCGTGGGGTGAAGCCCCGGTCACAACAATATTGTTTAAGTAGTTAACACAGCCTGGAACTGGGGGAGGAGCTGCTCTAAGTAGCCCTGAAAGATAGCCTGGGCACTAGTGACCCCGAAAGGAAGTCCTGATATTGGTATAACCCAAAGGGAGTGTTGACGACTAAGAGACGTTTTGTGTCATCTAAAGGAAGCTGAAGATAGGCTTCCGCTAAACCTATGTGAGAAAAAGAGTATGAACCAGAAAGTAAAGCGAGGATTTCATCTGTACGAGGCATGGGGAACGAGTCAATCACAGACTGCACATTGATGGTAACTTTAAAATCCCCACAGATATGTAAAGACCCCCCAGGTTTCTTTACAAGAACCAGTGGCGTAGCCCATTCACTGGAATAAATAGGAGTTAAGATCTGCAAGTCCTGTAGGTGATCCAATTCAGCCTTAAGTTGGTTGCGCACGAAAAAACTTGGAGCATTCTGTTGGTTTCATAGTAATGTGGGTGGTAACGCCCACGGCACAACCCAGTCCACCCGAAAACAAGGAAGAACTTTCCCAACAAAGAGCATCCAAGTCCAGGAAAGGGACCGAATCCAAGAGGAGATTGACAGAATCATCGATAGTAAAAACAAAAACATTAAAAGAATCCAGGCTGAATAGGTTAGCAGCCACAGTGTCATCAACAACAAGAAAAGTGACCGGCCTGACGACAGATTTATATGCCATGGAAGCCGTAAATTGACCCAGGATAGGAATGCGCTGGCAGCTGTAGCCACACAAAGAACGGTTGACAGCAGCCAGGGGAGGCTAGCCAAGCTGTACATACGTGAGATAATTCAGAAGAAAAACGGAAGCTCGTATATGGACAAGTAAGGTGACTGCCCTGTCGAAAATCTGAACTTCAACAAAAAGTTTGAGAGATGGAGAGTGAACATTCTGGACAAGATTAACATCCATCTTGTCATCTTGCTCATTCGGCCGGGGAATGGCAAACAGAAGCCATGTGGCCTTTTTTCTTGTACAAGTGATATATATCCCAACACTTGGGGCAGTCTGTCCTGTCAGGCTGTACTAAACAAAGGGGACAAGATGGAAAAGGTATCTGCATGTGAATGGCAGTGTGCAGTGCAGCCTGCGGCTGCCGCAAAGCCGTGGCCTGTTGACTGCCACGCATGCGGCAAGTGTGGCGCTCCCGTACGAAAGCAACATCCGTGCAATCCAAAGGTTCCGAGCTCAACTGCGACACGGCAGCAACATCACCCCAAGTCTCAATTTGGACCCCTGTAGCCCGTGAGACTTCAAAAGTCTGCACAATGTTTAAAACATCCATCAAGGTAGGATTTTCCAGCTGTAGGGTGTGTTGGCGCACTTCCCTATCTGGAGCAAGCCGGAGAATTGCGTCCCGAACCATATCGTCCGCATATGACTCCTTGTGGGTTGGAGTAATGAACATACACCAACGGCTAAGACCGTGCAGCCTTGCGGCCCACACCCGATTGGAATGAGTGGGTTTCTTATGCGACTGGTAAAATTCAACCCGCGCTGCAATAACATGCATACGCGAGCGGTAATGGGCCAACAACAAACGACACATCCCATCAAAAAACAAAGCAGACGGTTCCTACAAGGGAGCTAGTTGACACAAAAGTTGATAGATGTGAGGGGAGATCCATGAAAGAAATAAAACCTTAAACAATGCCGGGTCGGATACCCCGAACGCAAGGAAAAGTTGATGAAGCCTGTTTTCATGAGTCCCAATCTGCGAAAGAATCATCAAAGCCAGGAAAGAGAGGTGGAAACGCTGTAGTGGGAGACACAGAACTGGAATCAATCACTGGCAGAGAAGCCAACTGCAACCGTGACACCAGAGAGTCAAAGTGGTCCGTCTGAACTGACACTATCGTAGTTAACCGCTGAATGGACTCAACCACAGCCTGTAGCGATCGCGGCAGGATTTGGCCTCACGGGTGTAGCTGAAAATCTGCCAGACCCAGTCCTTTGTTTTCCACCATCGTCCACGACGGATCACACGCCAATCCAAACACCACCCTTGTCGCCAATTGTGTTATGACTAATAACACACCTATGCTCATTAAGCCAGTTACAATTGTCACCAGTCCGACGAAATCCACTGCTACACATGACCACTCCCATCCCAGCTATCGGTATCGCCCGGAGGCACAACCATGTTATGGAACACTGTGAGAATACAACGCTATAGTCCAGCCAGCGCCACACAGCGGTCAGTCCTGGTAACGGGGAGTACGCCGTTCAAACATACGCGCCGCGTGTTACCACAATTATATTAATATATAATTATGTATAAAATAAAGATTGTTTAACTTACCCAAAGTACAGGCTCATCGATAGAAAAACACAAATAAAAACACACAAACATTCAAGCTTTCGCCACTGCTGGCAGCTTCTTCAGTAAAAAGAGGAAGGAAGGAGAAAAGAAAGGGAAGGATACAGGTTTTAAGGAAGTGGAAAAGGAGTCATTCCAATCCCAGTAGTGGAAGGACGTACCTTAGGGGACAAAAAGGAAGGTAAACAAATACAAATACACACACACACACACACACACACACTCACTCAAACATATCCACACGCAAACACACCTAGGCAGAAACCCCTAAGGTAAGTGCTTCCACTCCTGTGATTGGAATGACTCCTTTTCCACTTTCTTAAAACCCGTATCCTTCCCTTTCTCCTCTCCTTCCTTCTTCTTTTTCCTGAAGAAGCTGCCGGCAGTGGTGAAAGCTTGAATGTTTGTGTGTTTTTATTTGTGTTTTATGTTTCTATCGACGAGCCAGTACTTTGGGTAAGTCAAACAATCTTTATTTTATACATATTTTTCCCACCAGGAAAGTCTTCTTCTATAATATTAATAAATAATTACATATTTTAATTATAAATTGCAAATAATTTTGTGTGTATACTTATTGGCTGTATATGTATATTATTGACAGATCACCAGACGATGGTCAAAGCCCGAAAAAAGTTGTGAATTGACAATAAATGATCTACTAATAGCATCCAGTGATTATTTAAGCAATATCTAGCAATTTTAGAATCATTAAAATAATTTTATCATGAAGGTTGCACACCTCAACCACGACTTTCTGTCTAAAATAAGACTAGAACAGCTAAGTGATAGATTATAGAAAGAACTTAATGACTTAAAATAGTTTTTCCAAGAAATATGTCAAAAATATACTCACAAACACAAAGGTTACATAAATTACAATCTAACTTAGAAAATTATATTACAAAATATCAAGAGAACTATAGAAACTTAAAAAAGGATTTTAACCATTTAAAACAGTTGTTGATGTCGAAAGATGAAATCTGTTGTAACCTCCAAACTTTATCCTATAAAGTCTAACATAAGTGGCCCGCATTGACCATTAAGTATAAAACTGAACTCAACAACATAACAGTTCGGCATTCCCTATACAACTGCACGCGCGCCTCCGTTCATAGAGGGTGTGCTGCTTGTCTCTAGTCTCGCGTGCCTCTGGTGGCAGACACTGCAAGTACATAGTCAGCGCGCTCGATTAGAATTACGCACGCACTATGCTGCACCACATCTCCCTCTTCTGTGGAGAAAAACTAACTCTTATACATGACACACCCAGTTCGTCCTCCTGGCCAAAGTGCCTAGCTGGCACCAAGGAGTACGGGCGTGCCGACTGACAGCACCATGCAATGCAGCGAGCCCTGCCCGTTGGTGGCCAGTGAGATACAACCATAGAAGGTGGGTCATAGTCCATGATGCTGTCGTCACACTTGCCCGGTGTGATAGGAGGCCTAACGGCGAGCAACAATGGCGGCGGGGGCGGACGTGGCAAAGGCAGTGACATTGGCCATGGATGTGGAGCTGACACTGGCCAAGTCTTAGGTGCTGCTGGATCCAGCACCTCTGATGCTGTAGAGTGTAGGCCAGGAGGAGGCTGGGTTTGGTGACCGGCCTCGTCAGGTGACGGTTGAAGCCGCAGGTGTGTTAGGACATCATTCCACTACCGACCTGCCACCGTAGGTTGCAGTTGATCCACATGTCGAGACGTGAGGCCATCCTCCATGCGGACCTCACAGAGACGGGCGGCAGAACAGCACGTGAGAACCGTCGGCGGCCGAACCCACGGGCCCACACCACAGTGCCCAGATGGAAACGGCCTTGCACCCTGCACAGAGGTGGCCCAGGAGGGGCCACAGCAGTTGAAGCAGCATCCGATGCTGTCGGCCGTGTAAGAGTTCTGCTGGGCTCATCACCAATTGGCGTAAAACAATAGGAAGCCAAGAATCTCTCTAATGACATGTCAGGTGAAGATTGGACTATGTACTTCTTCATCTGGGTCTTAAATGTTCTGACAAGACATTCAACCTTGCCGTTAGATTGGGGGTGAATAGGGGGCGCCAACACGTGACGGATACCTCGCCAGGCACAGAATTCAGCAAATTCTTGAGAAGAAAAGTTGGGGCCATTATCAGTAACTAAAGTGATAGGCAGGCCTTCGAGAGCAAAGATCTTAGATAACGCTGAAACTGTTACTGCTGTTGACGTAGAAGTGCAACATACCACGTATGGGAACTTTGAAAACGCGTCGACCACCAAGAGCCAGAAGAAATTCAAGAAGGGACCCGCAAAGTCTACATGAACTCATTCCCAAGCCTGTTCCAGGTCTGGCCACAGTGTAAGGGACGCACACAGAACAGCCTGGTGAATTGCAAATTTAGAGCAGGCAAGAAACAAGTCTGATAGTATCCCCCTCCAGGCCTGGCCAGAACACATGGCGGAAGGCTAATGCTTTTGTACATGACATACCCCAGTGGTCTGCATGAAGAAGACGGAGGACCTCACGACGGAGAGAGGAGGGAGTGACCACCTGAGGTTGTGCGTCTGCTGTGGACAGTAAGAGGATTCTATCCCTGACCGAAAACTGATACCGAAACGAAAAGTAATTGCGAAGCGGGTCCTTCCCACGGGATCGGCTGTGACCACAGTTGCAATACGGATGCAGTAAGGGGAAAACCATCCACTACCTGTTGCTCCACCGCATCATGATGAAAACAGAGCAATTCATGATTGTCAAAAAAACAGGGTTGGGACCCACTGGAAGACGAGACAGCGCATTGGCATTAGCATGTTGGGCCGTGGAGCGAAAATTGATTACATAGTTGAACCACAACAAAAACGGCCCATCGCTGAAGGCGGTGTTGTGCTGCTTTATCTGGCAGGGATGTGTACAGGTTGAACAGAGAAATCAAGCGTTTATGGTCTGTCATCAAATGAAATTTTGTGCCATACACAAGAACATAGAATTTGTGCAATGCATAAATGATGGCAAGGGCCTATTTTTCTATCTGCGAATATTTGAGTTGTGCTGAGTTCAATGACTTTGATGCATAAGCTATCGGCCTCTCAGTACCGTCCTAGTACCTATGGGCCAAGACTGCTCCCACCTCATGTTGTGACGCATCTGTGGCCAAAACTAATTTTTGCCCGAGCTGGAAGGGGACCAAACAGGGAGCAGACTGTAACTTTTGTTTCAAAAGAGGAAATGCCGTATCCCATGCCTGCAACCACTGAAAACGCACGCCTTTGTGCAAAAGTGCATGTAATGGTTGCATTATGGATGCCACATCAGGAAGAAATTTGTGTAATACGATATCTTGCTGAGAAAAACCTGTAACTCCTGCACTGACGTAGGGCGAGGTAAGGCCGGAAATGACCGTGACATGCTGGCATAAAGGGGTGACACCCTCGCATAAAATTTTAAAACCTAGGTAGACAATAGCGGGTTGGAAGAAGCTGCACTTGTCTAGATTGCATTTGAATCCAGCAGCCTGGAGTGCAGAAAAAAAGAGACCGTAGGTTCCAAAAATGGTCTTCGGTAGACCTGTGGCGTGGTGCGTGGAGGAGGGTACACTGCACCACTACTATGCATTTCCTTTCCTATTCCATTCCCAAATAGAACGAGGAAAAAAAGAATGCCTATATGCCTCCATATGAGACCTAATTTCTCTTACCTTGTCTTTGTGATCTTTACGCGAAATGTACTACACTCAGCTTCAAATTCCGGCCCTCTAAATTTCCTCAACAGAAATTCACGAAAAGAATATCGTCTTTCCTACAGCGATCCCCAATTAAGTTGCCAGAGCATTTCCGTGACACTCACGCATTGGTCGAACATACCAGTAACAAATCTAGCTGCTCGCCTCTGAACTGCCTCACTGTCTTCCTTTAAACTGATCTGCTGCGGGTCCCAAACACTTGAGCAATACTCAAGACGTGGTCGTACAAGCGTTTTATACACGGTCTCCTTTACAGGTGAAGTACATCTTCCAAAAATTCTCCCAATAAACCGAAGTCGGCTATCCGACTTACTCACAACTGTCCTTACATGTTTGTTCCATTTCATATCGATCTGCAATGTTACGCCTAGATATTTGAACGATGCAAGCTCACTACTAATGCTGTATTCGAACATTATGGGATTGTTTTTCCTACTCATGCGCATCACCTTACATTTTTCTACATTGAGAGCTAGTTGCCATTCTTCGCACCAACTAGAAATTTTGTGTAAGTCATCCTGTATGTTATTACAGTCAGTTAAATACGACACCCTCCCATACACCACAGCATCATCAGCAAACAGCCGCAAATTACAACTTACTCTGTCCATCAGATCATTTATATAGACAGAAAATAATAGCGGTCCTATCACACTCTCCTGGGGCACGCCTGACGATACACTCGTCTCTGATGAACACTCGCTGTCGAGAACAACATACTGCATTCCATTACTTAGGAAGTCTTCCAGCCAGTCACAAATCTGTGAACCTATTCCATAAGCTCGTATCTTGGTTAGCAGTCTGCAGTGTTGCACCGCGTCGAATGCCTTTTTGAAGTTGAGAAAAACACAATTCGCCTGTTGCCCTTCATCCATGGCTTGCAAGATGTCATGTGAGAAAAGGGCAAGCCGAGTTTCACATGAACGATGTTTCCTAAACCCGTGCTGATTTATAGAAAGAAGCTTTTCCATTTCAAGGAAATTTACTTTATTCGAACTGATACTATGCTCTAAAATTCTACATGAAACTGATGTCAACGATATTGGCCGGTAATTGTGTGGGTCAGTTCTCTACCTTCACCTGCGCTTTTTTCCCCAATCACTAGGAACTTTGCGCTGAATTAAAGATTCGCGATAAATGCAAGCTAAGTAGGGGGCCAATGCCACAGAATAGTCTTTGTAAAACCGAACTGGTATTCCTACCGGACCAGCAGACTTTTTCGTATTTAGCTCTCTCAGCTGCTTCTCTACACCGGAAATACCTATTACTATGTCCCCCATTTCGGAATTAGCACGTTGATCAAATGATGGTACATTTGTGCGATCCTCCTGCGTGAAAGATTTCTTAAAGGTTAAGTTTAGAACTTCAGCTTTCCATTTGCTTTCTTCTATTACTGCCCAGGAATGATCAACGAGTGACTGGACAGTGGGCTTTGACCCGCTTATCGATTTTACATAGGACCAGAATTTTTTCGGGTTCTCGGGAAGATCTTTTGGTAAGGTATGGCTGTGATAATTATTGTATGCTTCACGCATCGATCTTTTTATAGACACACGAATCTCTACTAACTTTTGCCTGTCATCATTTGCGTGTTCTTTTTTGAATCAAGAGTGCAAGAGTCTTTTCTTTCCCAGCAGCTTTCTAACATTATTATTATACCACAGTGGAGCTTTTCCACCCTTAATCATCCTTACTGGCACATATTTCTCTAACCCTCTATTTACAATGCACTTAAATTTAGTCCACAATTCCTCTACGTCCATAGTCCCGGAATTAAACAATGCCCATTCGTTTTCTAAGTGTGAGCCTAACATTTGCTTATCGACTCTTCCCAACAAAAACATGCTCCTAGCCGCCTTGATTGGTTTATGAACTTTGGTCACCATCGTTGCTATGATGATAACATGATCACTAATTCCTGTCTCTACACAGAAATCGTTAATTAGGTCAGGCCTGTTCGTGGCTATAAGGTCTAAAATATTTCCATTGCACATGGGTTGCCGGTTTAACTGCTCAAGACAGTTTTCGGAGAATGTGTCCAAAAGTAGCTTGCGAGACTGCTTGTCTGTACTGCCTGAAATGTAACTAGCGAGGTCCCAATCTATACTCTTAAGGTTGAAGTCTCCCCCGACTAATATTACATGGCACGGATACCTATGCTCTACCTGGTGCAGGCTTTCTTTGAATGATTGTAAAACTGCTACAGCAGCACTGGGGGGCCGGTAAAAACACCCAACTATTAACTTTACTTGTTTTAGACCTGTTATGCATGCACAGATAACTTCACAGTTACTTTCAACCTCGATCTCAATAGAAACAATATCTTTGTCCACAGCGATGAACACTCCTCCTCCAGTTGTATTAGATCTATCTTTCCGATATACATTCCATGCTTCGCTAAATACTTCTGAACTGGCCACATCATGATTTTGGCAGCTTTCGGTGCCTAAAACTATCTGAGCACAATAACTTCCATGCAGCGCTGCAAATTCGGGAACTTTTTGTTTCTAATACTCTGTAAGTTCGCGGCTAATATTTTGATGTTCGAATTTTTGTTCCGAACGTGGCCTGAATTCGCTGTTTGAATGCTGACACGCGAGTGCTCATCAGAGTTAGTGCCTAGCCTAAAAAAAACCATGTGCACTCCACAAGTACTCTGCTACAGTAGCTGCTTCCTTAGTGTAGTGCACCCCTGATCTATCTAGGGGCACCCTACAATTCCCCACCCGATAACACACATCCAGAATTCTGCAGCCATGACTATCACAGAGTCAAGCGAAGCCTCTGGTTTAGACCCTCCACTCGGCTCCAAACCAAAGGACCCCAATCAACCCTGGGAACAATGCTACAAATCGACAATTCTGCTTGCACCCCGTGTGCGAGGGCAGCAGCCTTCACCAATTCCGCCAGCCGCCCGTAGGACCTGAGAATGTCCTCAGAACCCAAGCGACAAGCGTCACTAGTGCCGACGTGAGCCACGACTTGCAGTTGACCGCACCCTGCACCCTCGATAGCCGCCAGCAAAACCGCCTCCACATCTCGGATGAGGCCCCCCCCCCCCCCCCCATCGCTGCCCCAAGACAGCAGCCTGGAGACGGCTGACCGTAGCCAACAGCACGCTCAGCTGTTCGCTAACTGTGGCCAACTCCTCCTGCATCTGCACACAGCAGGCACACACCCTATCCATCCTATCGATACAATTAAGTGTAGAAAGTAAAAACTAAATAATCAACTTTTACGTAGCCTAGTACTCTAATAAAGGCAGCTGGCAGCTGACTGAACTGTGGTCAGTGGTAACTACACAGTCAAATCAACGAAACTGAGTCCGGCAGTTTTCAAAATAAACAAGAATATCTGTGGAATACACCTTTATCAAACGCGCAGGAATATAAGCTTTCACAAAGCAGAAGGAAGTGACAATATGACACGTAGCTTGCAGCAGACGATAACTATACACACGGTATTTATCAAAATACGCGAGAATAAACTCTTAAAGCAGTAGCACAAATGAAATGTGTCAAGTAGGTGAGAAGAAACCTCTTAAAAAAAATGAAACACTAATGAAAAATGAGAAATTAAATGGCAACGAAATTTCAAGCAATTCGATTATGATACTTAGCACTCTGGGTGATGGGGCAATGACAACAGCTGGCACTGAAATGACTGCTAACTGACTGAATGTTAATCTGCCAAGTACGCAGGAATAAACCTCTTAAAACAGAAGTACTAACGAAAATGAAGAACTAGACTGGCAAATTAAATAATGAAGAACTAGACTGGCAAATTAAATTTGACACAAATTAAATTAAGATACTTAGCGCTGTTTACGATGTGGCAGCTGGCACTGGACTGACTGATAACGAGCTATAGTAACTGTCTCTGACTTGTTTTGAAATACACCAGTCAAAGACGAAGACTAAACACAACGGTATTTGTCAAATACGATAGAATACACTATTAAAACAGTAGTACAAACAAAATCTGCCAATTACGCGGGAATAAACCTCTTAAAACAGAAGTACTAACGAAAATGAAGAACTATGCTGGCAAATTAAATTTGACACAAATTAAATTAAGATACTTAGCACTGTTTACGATGTGGCACTGGTGGCAGCTGGCACTGAACTGACTGATAACTAGCTATAGTAACTGTCCCTGACTTGTTTTGAAATACACCAGTCAAAGACAAAGACTAAACACAATGGTATTTATCAAATACGATAGAATAAACTACTAAAACAGAAGTACTAATGAAAATGAAGAACTAGACTGGCAAATTAAATTTGACACAAATTAAATTAAGATACTTAGTGCTGTTTACGATGTGGCACTGGTTAGGACAACTCTCCGTTAACTATTAGGAAGTGTTCAGTCATTCCCTGGTTTAAGAAGTGGAATTAATATTGCTCCCCTCCATGAGTTGGGAAAATGGCCAGCCTGTCATATCAAATTAAAACATGCAAGGAGGATTTCCTTTGATTCTCCAGACAGGTGATGAAGCATACTGTACTATATATTGTCATGGCTGGGTACTGTTAAACCCGGCGGGGAATTACACCCAAACCATTTCTTAAAGAGTTTTCTCAAGAGAACTGTCCAGCAATTGGGATGACTCAAGAAAAATTGATTTTACACAGTGTTATCTAGTGGAAGAGGCAGCTCATTTGTGAACACTTCATGTTGACAAATTTGATTCATGGGGGGATTTCAAAATGAAATTCAAAGAAACGTATTGGTCTGAGAGTGATAAAGAAAAATTTAAAATTGAACTGATGGACCCCCAGCTTTTTCTAAACTAATAGGGAGTATAAAATAGTATATACATATTAATTATCAAAATTTTTTGATAAACCTATAGACGAGGAATACCTGACAAACGTTTTAGTTCAACATTTAACCTTTTATGCCCAATGGGAAATTTGGTGTAAATGATGGAAGAGCGTAAAGGAGTTATTATCACAACAGAAGGCGTGGAAACTATAAATGCGTTCTGAGGGGAAAATAAATTTCCACAAAACATAAATAGGAAACAGCCCACACAAAAAGGAGTCTACCTGTGTGAAATACATCCCAAACAGGAACAGAAAAGGAATTCTAGAAAAAGAGATTAATAATAAAGCTTTCTGTAGAAACCAAATGCTAGTACTGATTGTTGTACACACTCAGTTCAGATGTACACTTGAACTGAATAGTGTGACCAGCCCCACCAAATAGTTAAAGGGGAAGTTAAATTTAAGGAAAACTCTGGACATCTTGGACAAGGGATCCATATCCAAGTCACCACTCATTAAATAAGGGCCCAAAAAATTTTTTGAAGTAAATTATACACATAAAATACCTACTCAACAATGGTTACTTCAAGAAGATGAACCTGAAGAGCAGATAGACCCCTGAATTTCTACAAACTATATTGAGGTCTGGAATATTATTCCAAGTGTTTTGAAGCAGTTTCTATTCCGTATCCTTCTTTGCCTATAGTTGCAATTAGAGAATGAACTACAAAGTAAAAGGTTGAGATTCAGATTAACGTTGCTCTTGTCAAAGGCACGGAATAGCCGGACCTTTGAATAGAGAGCACCCAAAATATTGACTAAATGAAAGAAGGTTTATACAACTTGGGATACCAATAACCATATTGTTCCAACTACAAAGCACACGGTCACAATACAGATATCTGTATTTCATAGTTAAACAATACAGTTATTGGTATCCCAGGTTGTATAATTATTCTTTTATGTAATCAAAATTTTTGGTGCGCTCTGTTTAAAGGTCCAGCTACTCTGTGCTTTTGAAGAGAATGAGGTTAGTCTGAATCTCAAGCTAGGACTTCGTAGTTCATTCCCTGATTGCAACCAAAGGCAAAGAAGTGTATGAGAAAAAAAAACTGCTTCATAACACTTGGAATAAAATTCAACACCTTGACGTAGTTTGTAGAAACTCAGGGGTTAATTTGAACACACTAACGCTACCACATCAAAGCAATACATTAATGATTAAGAGTTGACAACTTCTCAACAACTTAACAAAGACTGACTAAACTCATCTTACATTTTTTATCAGATCCTGCTTTTGATCTAAGGCTCCGATACTCACAAAGTAGCTGCTCTGATTTCAGGAACCTGGACATACAGCAATGTTTGGACTCAGAACTTTAAATGTCTCCTTAAAATGAACTATTTGGTCACTGTGTCTGGGTTTGGGGTATGTGGCATAACTTAAATGCACTACAATGGAACTATCATGGGCTTAAATTGTTCAATCTGGCAGTACACCCAGGAACCATGAATACAGCATATATACAGGGAAAGCCTTAGGCTACAAATTTTACTAATATGGGTCCACAAACTTTTGATCAGGGGTGTAATTATTTTTCGGTTTACTTACCAGTACCCTGTGGTTGAACTGCACAGTTGTTGGATTTTCTGTTATATTTGAAAGTGGTGGAGAGTATGCTAGAATATCATCTGGTATCCATCGATCTGCCATTTTTGGGAAGGAATTGTACACCAGTCCTGCATCGAGACCAGCAACAAATGCACCTAAAGAGAGTAATAACATTTTATAAAGTTACATGATGGTACTGTTAACTTTCACATAAAAAGATAACAACATTCTTGAGATGATTAATTAATATGCAATTCAATATGCAGTTCAATATGCAACACAAAAATGAAAACAAAAAATTAAGTACCACCCATAAATACTTGAAATAAAAAATCCTTTTCATTACAGTGCTTATATATATAACTAACACAAATATCAACATACACAATTATATCAAAGAGAAGTACAACAGGAAAAGCACATTGAATAGTTACAAGCACTACTCAATAAACAGTTTTTAACTTGTAAAGATGTTATATGCAATAGTATAAATGGTTTACTTACCAGGCAAAAAGCACACACACACACACACACACACACACACACACACACACACACACACACACAAATGCTGAGCTTTAGCATCCTTAGGTTGCTTCTTCAGAAAAAGAGCAGGTAAGGAAAAGGACAGGGAAAAGGAAAGGATGCGGGTTTTAAGGGAATGGGTGAGGAGTCATTCCAATCCCAGGAGAGGAAAGACTTACCTTGGGGGGAAAAAGGACAGATAAACAAACACACACACACACACACACACACACACACACACACACACACATATATATATATATATATATATATATATATATATATATATATATATAAAATATAAAAAATAGACGAAGATTACTCACCAGGCGAAGGAGCACAGGTGTGACAGCATCACAAATAAATAAATGAATACACACACACACACAATCGCAAGCTTTCGCAACCCAGTTGCGTCTTCAGGCAGTAGGGAAGGAGAGGGAAAAGGAAATGATGAGGGTTTTAAGGAAGGGGGTAAGGAGCCATTCCAATCCCGGGAGAGGAAAGACTTACCTTGGGGGAAAAAATGGAGGGTAAACAAATGCACACATGCCCACACATTCACACAGACACAAGTACACCTAGGCAGACATACTGTAGAAAGCAAAGAAGTTAAGTTATCAACTTATAACTTAACTTCTTTGCTTTCTACAGTATGTCTGCCTAGGTGTACTTGTGTCTGTGTGAATGTGTGGGCATGTGTGCATTTGTTTACCCTCCATTTTTTCCCCCAAGGTAAGTCTTTCCTCTCCCGGGATTGGAATGGCTCCTTACCCCCTTCCTTAAAACCCTCATCATTTCCTTTTCCCTCTCCTTCCCTACTGCCTGAAGACGCAACTGGGTTGCGAAAGCTTGCGATTGTGTGTGTGTGTGTATTCATTTATTTATTTGTGATGCTGTCACACCTGTGCTCCTTCGCCTGGTGAGTAATCTTCGTCTATTTTTTATATTTTATTTTTCCTGCTAGGAATTTTTCGTCTTAATAATCGTTTCATATATATATATATATATATATATATATATATATATATATATATATATATATATACGAGGCAGGAATATGTAAAAAGCCAAATTATATATATATATATATATATATATATATATATATATATAGTATAAAATAAAGATTTTTGACTTACCTAAAGTACAGGCTGGTCGATAGGAACACTAAACACACACAAAAACACACAACCATTCGAGCTTTCGCCACCAGTGGTGGCTTCTTCGGGAAAAAGAGGGAGGAAGGAGAGGAGAAAGGAAAGGATACGGGTTTTAAGGAAGTGGAAGAATCATTCCAATCCCAGGAGTGGAAGGACTTACCTTAGGGGACAAAAAGGAAGGTAAACAAATACACACACACTCACACATATCCACATCCAAACACACTTAGGCAGACATTTGTAGAAACCAAAGAAGTTGGACAGAGATGCCACTTCAAAACCCGTATCCTTTCCTTTCTCCTCTCCTTCCTCCCTCTTTTTCCCGAAGAAGCCACCACTGGTGGCGAAAGCTCGAATGGTTGTGTGTTTTTGTGTGTGTTTAGTGTTCCTATCGACCAGCCTGTACTTTAGGTAAGTCAAAAATCTTTATTTTATACAATTTTCCTACCTGGAAGGTCTCCTTCTATAATATATATATATATATATATATATATATATATATATATATATATATATATATAGTTCATCTCATATTCCAACAAATTTCAGAATTGCAGCTGAATGATGACTTCTTGCTATGATATTTCGGCTGGCAACCAATCAGCCATCTTCGTGTAAATTGTGAACCTCTAGGACACATCCCTCACCTCAAGTTGGCGGTATGGTTCTTACCCGAAATATGACAGTGAGAAGTCGATATAATTTGACTGCATTCCAAAAACTTTTTGAAATACAGTTTACACTGGGAAAACTCTTAAGAATTGCAGTCTCACTTTAGCTGTGAAAAACGTTTAGAAATTAGGAATTGGCCCAGAATTATGTCTAAAAGATACAGTTCAATAAAAATTTTCAAAACAAAATAACCATCAAATTAACTTTCACTTACTTTATTTGGTAAACAAGTGGAAAAAGAGTTGGAGAAAATAAGACTTGAAAATAAGAAAAGTGTGTTAGAATGCAACAGTCAGAGATGATTATTGTGTGTTAGTGAATTGTGGCTGTGATTGTATAAGTGGGAGTGTGTGCTATCCTGATGAGAGTGGTGGCCAAAAGCTTTTACATTTTGTGTGTGTGTGTGTGTGTGTGAGAGAGAGAGAGAGAGAGAGAGAGAGAGAGAGAGAGAGAGAGAGAGAGAGAGAGACTGTGACTTTCCTTGTAGTTAGTCAACCAAAACATAGCCTACAATGAACTAATAGCCATAGTAAAAAACTAGAATTGGGCAATGCACAATTTTGGGTAATAAATATGGCATGCTGTAGTCATTGGGGTGAGCTGTGTACATCTGCTTTCATGTCCATAGGAGCCAGCCACACTACTTAACTCCTATCAAAATAAGATTCTTGAAATTCTGAAAATAAGAATCACTAAATGTACATGACATTATTCATGATGTATTTCTTAAATCAAAATTTATATGATATTCTTGCACTGGCTAAATACACCTATGATGAGTTTTGTGTCTCATTCCGTTGTAGGTGTCGGTGGCCGAGTGGAATGAGACCGACACAGAAATAAAGATAGCACGCTGGTGCAGGTACGGAGGGGAGCAGCCAGAACTAGAAACACTAGAGTAAATTAGAATGAGATATATATTGCACAGAATTTATACAATACTTAACTTTTACATAGTACTGCAGAATGTTGATACATAGTTGTTAGAGGCCTGCCTAGTGCCTGTACGATAGCCAAGTCTTCACTGGTGCCTATCTGATTCCGATGGTCCTAACTGGTTGCTATCTCAGTCCCAAGTGAACGATGTCGTTCACTGGTGGCCACGAGCGGGGTTGTCGCAGAGGGCGCTCGTGGCTGTCGTCGTAAGAACGCCGCGCCGTGCATGCATGGCGGCGCGCGGCGAAAGTAGGTGGCGCGCACTTTGTACTTGTGCGACACCACAATGAGTCCTACAGCTCTCCTTTGAATCTCCGCACTCACTTTCAATAATCAATGTGGTTACATACATACTATGCAATCCACTATAAGGCATGTGGTGGAGGGTACCTCATACCACTACTGGTCATTCGCTTCCTGTTCCACACTCCGACAGAACGAGGGAAAAATGAATGACTGTATGCCTCTGTAAAAGATCTAATTTCTTTTATTTTATCTTTGTGATCTTCAAATGAAATGTAAGCTGTTGGAAATCAAATATTTCTGCAGTCAACTTCAAATTACAGCCCTCTAAATTTCTGCAACAGTGTTTCTCAAAAAGAATGCCACCTTCTGTCCATTGATTCCCATCCGAGTTCCTGAAGTATCTCAATAACACTAGTGCAAATCAGTAGTAAACCTAGCAGCCTGCCTCTGAATGCTTCTATTTCTTCCTTTAAACAAATCTGGTGGGGATCCCAAACATCTGAGCAATACTCAAGAAGGGGTCTCACGAGCACTCTATACATGGTTTCCTTTAAAGATGAAACACATCTATCCAAAAATTTCCCAGTAAACTAAAGTCTACCATCCACCTTCCCCACAACTGTCCTTAGATGCTAATCCTTTTTTTTTTTTTTTTTTTTCTTATTACTTTGGAAAAAATTTCATAGTTATAATGCAATATGTGCTCACCAGACCAAATATTAGTCACCTCTTTTGACTACAGTGGCTAATCTATAGTGTAGTAGGTGTTATAGATTTGGCAATGGATGGTCATGTGATCTTCTACTACTCATGTTAAGTCACAACAACGAAGTGTCATTCTCACCACTGTAATCAGAAATAACAATTAGCCTGATGACTCCCAGTAAACCAAAATCTATGATTTTTTTTTCTGCTACGTCCATGCATCTAATTAATGTATCATTAAATAATTTCATTGGAGCAGGTTCTTGTATTTTTGCTGAAATTCTCCATGTGTATTTTGTGTGTGTGTGTGTGTGTTCACTATTTTTAATCAGTGCTTTGTTTCACGTTAATTTATTTGCTTTGTGACTAGTAACGGCACTTAAGAGGACAACTCTGTTATATTGGCATACTGGAATTTCCCGTCATCCCAGTTATACTTCATTTCTCAGCTCCATTACCAAAAATAATGAGGCTGTATTCATTCAAGGGACTTTATCAGCACAAATATATCATGAGCAAGTGGTTGGAGAAAATTGCAGAAACAAACTGTCAATTTTTAATAAAGTAATTGTGCAAGTACTAAACAAAGGACACAGTATAAATGTTTGAGATAGAAGTATACCTGATACAGCAGTGAAGAATACTAGACCCTTGCACGTCTGTGCAAGCATTCGAAATCGGCGAGTTGCTTTATTCACAAGTGGAGCTGCTTGTGCTGGCAGGAGAATGTCAAGAGCAGACCATAGAAACAGTGTATACAACACAAATGCAGCACTAAGGTGTGCTGCCAAGCGGTATTGGGATACTCTTGGAACATCACTCTCTCCATGGAAACGATCCTCCAAGCCTGATTGTACCATGTACCAGCCCATCAGCCCCTGAAGTCAGTTTACATGTTAAAGACTTGAAAATTGACCTTAAGATTTAAAATTAAAGTAAAAATGAATGTAACATCATTGGAAGATGCAAAACAGTTGTAGGAACTATGACTTAACTATTACACACTTCAATCAATGAATATATTAGCATTTAATTACCTGCAAACCAATTAATGTACCAAATGCCAAGACACGCTTCTTCATGGCAGGTCTTAGATAACCACGAGCCCAAAAAAATGCAGCTGGTATCAAGAATGCTGCCCCAAGTGTACGTCCCCACATTCGATGTGCATATTCCATCCACCAGATCCATTTGAAATCATTTAATGTAATGTCTTTATTTTTTCTGGAAATGTAAATAAAATGAAGTTAAGAGATGATAAAAGAGCAAAAACTTACCCACTTTTCTAAACACAATACCAATGTAGAAGTTCAAAAGCTATTACTGTCTGACTACTGTTTCCCAGTCAAATGAAAAGGTCCAACTGCAAATATCCGGACAACATGCAGATGGAAATTTTAGTCCTGTTTGCTGTGTATATCCCACCAATGTGTAAACCATAGTAAACATTTATAGTATTTATAGTGCATGGGCGTAGTGTGGCAGATTAGCATAAGTTGGTTACTTATCACTGTACCTTTCTTTCACCCAGTTAACACATGGCACCATGCAACACACCAATGGAGGTGCCAGGTGGCAGTGACAAGCATACAAGCATTTGTTTCTCCCTCTTTCTATATGGGAGTGGAACAGGAAAGCAAGTAATTAGTAGTGGTACTGAGTATCCTCTGCCACATACCTTTAAGTGGACTGCAGAGTGTGTATAGTCTTGACTTGAATCCCTGAAATTTACATGTTTCTGGGCCACTCAAGAACCACCTACGGATTGGATGTAGAAGTGTAACAAGCTGTGACACTGTAGTTTCATGCCCAGTCCAAGGAGTTATTCTTTGAAGGCATTCAGCAACTTAGGTGGGATAAGTTCTAAGATAGACATGATCATTACCGCTAGAGATGAGTAAACTAGTTCATTTTTTGGGAACTAGTTCACTTATGATTGTTCCTTTTTGGAAGCAATTCGTTCAGTGCTCCTTTTTTATCCAATAACAGATAATCAAAATTGTTAGAACCTAAGCAGTTTGTTTATAGAAGCTGGGCAATAATTTCTGAGGTAAAATCACTTTTCCTACTCAACCAATATAACACACAATTTTCGTTCCATTTTTTTCAAAATAATAATAATAATAAATAAATAAATAAATCTAAACTAAACTAAATTCCAGCCACCAAAGTGTCCCGTATTGGCTTTAATCAGTTCTTCGATATAAACTTGATACATACAGTCCAGAAGCTCATTTTTATTATGTGTAACGTATATTTACACACGGAATTACTAGAGCTGCTTAAGTGATCATATAATACACTGTCAAGTTTTCCCAAAAGATATAACAAGTCTAAGACATTGCCACAGTTTGCTGGCTCTTGTTTTTCATTGTGAGCTCTCAGTGCTAACTCATGAGTTCCACAAAACATTAAGCACTCTACTATTCTGTATAACATGTATCTGTTCTTTGTAACTAATTCATTATGTTTCTGAATTGACATTTTATGCAGCGAATCAATCTGTGCAGCAATGTTGATTGTGGCAAACATTTTATATTTACAAGCATCCTCTAAATGAAGTCAACTTTCCTCATGTTTCTTCATTCTTTCACTTAAAATGCTTTAGATCCTTGCAGCCAACTGTTGTCCACAATTCTTCACCACCAAACAACACACAGTAGAAACAAAACAACTTCTGTTTCTCTTCACTCACAGTTAGCCAAGACTTTTTGCACTAGGGTGAGGGGCGAGGAGGAGAAAGGGAAACAGCTCTGTGATATCACTGGGACTACAGTTTTAGGAGCCCGGGGTTCAGGGGGACTATGGACCAGCCACTGCTGGCCCTTGGCTGTCAGCATGGCTGTGTAATGAAGAGAGGGGGCCTACGTCCAGTGGGCACATGCTAACGGGCCCTCAGCTATGCTCCAGTGAGAAGCAAGTGAAACCATTTAATCGCATCATTGTAAATTGAGTTAGGATGTCGAGGGGATCATGTCACACTCCAACTGTTTGATATAATACTGCAAAAGTGTATCACAAATTTATTGGTATTTTCTGATATTTACACAGGGTCAGCATCTCAGACTGTAATTGTATTTTTGAGGTTTTAAAATACTGTGTCTTCTTCAATGTGCAGAAAAACATACACAAAAATACTTACATAAATATTTGCACATCATAATATGTATGAATTCCCAAAACACATCAATGCAAACCATGAACAACTACCACTAACAAACTAAGCTGACACCTGGAGCATACTGCAAACAATGAAATGTGAAATATACGTTTGAATAAATGAAAAAGAGTCAAAAGGTAACAGTGTAACGTTTATAAACACTACACTAAAGGCAAAAGCCATGCAAGCATCAAGTTACGTCAATTATGTCAGTTTACCTTCATGAAAACGGTTTCATAAAGCACAAAATGTGGGAACAATGTACGTTTGTTAACACAATAACGGGAGCAATTGAACACTGTGAACATGTGAACATAGGAAATTTAATGGGACCAACATAAATTGGTGTCAAAAAAAGTAAATGGGAACATAAAAATGAGGTTGTACAGTACATGGGGTTAGTACAAGTTTAAGTAATACTTATTAAGCTTTCCTCAAAGTTACTGTTAATGAGAAAACTGTCAACAATAAGTACACAAGTAAATTAGGAGATGACGTCACAGCTAATCAATAAATGAGAACTGTTAAGTTTCAAAGCTTGTAACCTACTAACAAAATTTACTGAGTTACAAGTATGATGTTCACATTTTTTTAGAGTCTCAACGGCATGGCCAGGAAGAAATAATACTATCCCAAATGCATGCACAAAAGATGATGCAACAATATTTCCATTGTGAAAACTTTAAGAAACACATTAATAGTTAATGTACTAGATCCTGGTCACTTCTAAAATAAATTAACATAACATATCTGCTAACAAAACTGGAGTCATAGAAGTATTTTTAAAGATATAACTGAAGTACACACACACACATACACACACACACACACACACACACACACACACACACATTTCACCACTTTACCAAAAGGTACAAAAATAATTTTGAACTTGACCCCATCAAAACTGGAAGATACTTGTCTTTACACTTTTAATAGTCCTTCTTATGCCCTACTTCATCTAACAAGTGAAACAAACTAACATTTATGAAAGAGAAATTTTGTGTGTGTTGAAGTCCAATGGCAAAATGTGAAAAATTATGTCAGACTGGTATTTGAAGCTGAGTTTTCCTCTTTATATGAGTGGTGCCTTAATCACTTGAGCCATTCGTGAATGCTTCTTGTCCAACTCAAATTCCCATACATCACATGACCCAGCATCCACTTTTCACTTTTGTTGGAGACTACGTTATATTAGACATCTATGAAAAAACCTAAAAATGTATATACTCCTAAATGGACAATTAATAAATTCATGCAGGATACACAATTAGATGTTTGGTGCCTTTAGGAAGACAAGTAAAAGTTACAAGACGTAAGTTCATAGCTTGTAGAAAATAAATTGCTGCTAAATCACAATAAGACCAGATTTTACAGTTTCTAACATACAAGTCAACAAAAACTAACATTTTGACTACAAAGAATGGGCATAACTGAGACTGGAAAGTTCAAATTTCTAGACGTTCAGACAGATAGTAAGCTCTATTGGAAAAGTTCATGTTCAGGATTTTGTTCAAAAACTAAATGCTGTGTTATTTCCAATTAGAACATTATCTGAAATAGGTGATAGGTCAACACGAAAATTAATTCGATTATGACGTATGGTGTATTTTTGGAGTGGGGAAAGGGGGAACTCCTTTGATTCAGATAGGCTATTTACTACATAGAAACAGGTGGTTCGAGCAATATGATAGTGTTTATTTGCGAACCTCTTGTTGACCATTGTTCAGTAACCTGAGAATTCTGACAATGGCCTCTCAGTATGTGTTGTCTTTAATTTTGTCTGTTGTTAACAAAACCATCTTATTCCCAAGTGTTAGCAGCTTTCACTCAGTCAATAATAGACAAAAATCGAATCTGCATTTGGATCATACCTCCTTGACCCTTGTGCAGAAAGGTGTGCAGTATTCATTTTCAATAAGCTGCCACAAGTATTCAAATGCGTGAGTTGCAATCCATGCACTTTCAAGTCTAGACTGAACAGTTTCCTCATGGCTCACTCTTTCTATTCTGTTGGGGAATTCCTGGAAAATTAAAAAATTAAGTTTATTTCTGTGTTACGCAGTTGTTTGTTTTCACTTATGCCTAGGCCTGTCATGTTTATAGGATTACTACATGTTTTATATATACTACTCTTTTGTAAAAATTTGATGTACTGACTCGTTTCATGACCGAGCACACTTGCTCCTTTTGGAACAAGCACATACACAAGCAGAAGACAGCATGTGGGGATTGATGATATATGGTAGTTTGGAGTAACAGGAAGCATGCATGGTTGGGCAAACTGTTAAAGGACAGTTTGTGTAAAGTAAGAAATTGGGCTTTGAATACCAGTCAGTCACAATTTTTCACATTTCACCACTGATCGACAATTACAGTATACACTGAAACAAAAAAGTGCTCCAATTGAAATATGGTTAAATCAAGTATTAGAAAAGAAAATTTTTCAGTGTGTGATATTTTTTTCAAACACTCTTCAGGTTGGAGAGCTTGGTCCTGTGTACATGTTTTCTCATTTCCACTTGTACTGTTCAAAAGGGTAACAGTGTCATGATTAAAATTATTGCAAATTGTTTTAACTTCGACTCCTCTAACAGAGCCGCTATTTCACACATGCTAATTTGAGCACCATAAGTATGTTTCTCTGAACAAAATTGATATAGTTCAACACCCAGTTAGTACAGATTTCTCCAGAGGAGAGTACTACACAGCACTGATGCTTAGTACAGTCAGACTCGAGGATGGAGGCTGTGAGAGTGATGAAAAATTATGTCAAATGACTCAGCAATGGAGTAGAAAGCAAGATTTTACCAGGATAAGCAGTACACAGTGCTGGAATAGAAAGGGTTAAATCTGACAATTTTTGATTGGAAGATTCGTGGGCTTAGAATGGGTAGAAGGAACAATCTTATGACACTGTACTAAATTTACAGTCTGAAATTCATCTTTAAGAAGTGACTGTTCAACCCAAATGCAAGGGATAGAACTTACATTTCCTGGAAATAAATGTACCATTTTATTTCTTTTTCTTTTTTATTTATATTATTTTATTTTATATTTGGGGGGGGGGGGCTGTTACTGCATAATGTATCATAGTTTTGAACAAAAAGGTAGGAAAGGAAGGTAGATATTTCAACTTAACATGATTAACAAGAACATTATTCAAAGTAGCTCAAAGCGGCCAATAGAAGATATCCAGCCCTAGATAGGAAGAAGTAGACAATCTATAAAATTAATTTGGAAGTATTATAAGTTACATGCTAGATAGATTTGAGATGTGGAACATAGTAAGAAACTACTGTACAATAGGAATAAACCAAACTGAAACCCTCCTTTTAATTAAAAAAGAAGCATTCAATAAATTAATTATTGTGATTTTACCTACTTCTATTACATGCAGTAATGCATAAGGAATTGTTACATGGTAACTCCTGTCTGAGAGAAAATTGACAATGTGCACGGTTTCAAACAAAGCCAGTACAAGCAGACTTAAATTGTGTTTGTTTGAAAGAAGACACAAGGATGCTAGATCAACAGTTCACTATATTTAAATGATACAGCAATATTTCAGTAGATTCATGAATGTCACATTTCCTCCTCTACAGTAAGCCATCATGAGTTAATTTCTATTCACTTCTTGTGCATCAGAAATGACTACTGTTGGCAAATGAGATATCTCTCTCTCTCTCTCTCTCTCTCTTTCTTTCTTTCTCTCACTCTCTCTCTCTCTCTCTCTTTCTCTCTCTCTCTTTCTCTGTCTATCTCTCTCTAGGGGAGGCCACTGGGTTCAGCACATGCAGAAGAGTTCTTGTCATGGGTTGATTTTGAGGAGAAGAAGAAGAAGAAGAGAAAAACAACCTTTAGGGGAACTGACATCTGTGTCAAAGCGATGACCATCAGGCCTTAGTCTTATGTTTGGATATTTCCTTTTCTTAGTTTTCATTCAAGCATAACTATCACTCTTTCACTATGCAGAAGAGTTCTTGTCATGGGTTGATTTTGAGAAGAAGAAGAAGAAGAAGAGAAAAACAACCTTTAAGGGAACTGACATCTGTGTCAAAGCGATGACCATCAGGCCTTAGTCTTATGTTTGGATATTTCCTTTTCTTAGTTTTCATTCAAGCATAACTATCACTCTTTCACTATTTTTACTCTATAATGGAACTACTTCTACTATCTTCTATAGTCACCGAACTAGACAAACATGTTACATGTCTGTGTAAGAACGATATATGCCATACAAAGCTCATGTCAATCCAGCTGCAATGAAGTGTTTAATTTTTGTTAGTGGTCTGGTTGACAAACAATTGCTGCACGTGAGTAAATAATTGACGATGACTCGCTGACTGTTGACGTCTAAAATGGCTTGAAAGGAAAGAGCTTATTTAGACGCGACGACAGCACATGTCAGCAAACTAAACTACAATACAAAACAATAGTTATAAAAATCTCACATTATTAAACATATATAATTAATGAGTATGTATAGCATTTCTATATATTTATCTGTTTACACTCAGAGTTCTGTTCATGATACAGAATACTGTTACTGTCTCTACGAGGAACAGATTAACTTACCATTAAGTCATTCACCTAGACAGCAAGATTTTTTTTTAACCAAGGTTTTATACCATTTATAATATGATAATGAGGAGATTTAGATTTAGATAATAGTCATGGAGATACAGTGTACAGAAAATATATATATAATCAGAAAACAACAGTTGATGACTGGTAGGATACTCGAGATGTATGTACAGCTTCTTATTCAGTGTTTCTGAAATACATACCTATTGTCTTCCAACATAATGTGTACACATTTCGATATCTGGTATTGCCAGTGTACAATTTGATGACTTTCTAGCATTGACTCTCAATTTAATCAGACGTAAAGGAATCGTAGGTTCTTATTATCACTGGAAGTGTAAAGTGGCAAGGAACCACCGTATTCTGAAATAATACACATCTTATTGACTTAGATTTAAGTTTTGTACTTTTATATCCATGTTTATTTATCTTCAGTTAAATACGTGTTTCTTATGTATTTATGTATGTGTTATTCCACATTAAATAGTCAATGTGATTTTCTTCTATGAGTAGGTGACAGAGTATTCTTCTTAGATTAAGATACTTGATGATTTATCTTCATGAAATGAGAATAATTTAGACCAGGAAATGAGTTTGGTATTCTAAAACATTTCTATTTTTATAATAATGGAAAGTCCAGGTTGGAATTAATAATATAGTGAGGACAGTTTACAACTCACCGCAAAGACGTGGCGATGAACTGCGTCAGGCACATACAAAAGACACACACATACAACACTTTCAGCTATTGGCCATGGCCTTCTTCAGAAAATAGAACACTCACGCAATCACACAGGCACACAACACAGTATACAACCATTACCTCCAGCTGCTGCACTTAGAATCATGCTCTGCGGCGAGTAAATCGGGGACGGGAAGGGAAGGGAAGGGAATGGAAGGGAAGGGAAGGGGGATAGGAAGGTTACGTGATGGTGGTGGGGATGGGTTAGATGGGAATAATGAGATGCAGCTTAGGAATGGAGTGGGGAGGTGGGTGTGGGGAGGTGGCTGAGGGGAGAAAATAAAATAAAACAAACAATATAAATATTAAAAACAACTCTCTCTCACACACACACACACACACACACACACACGATCACGGTGAGGTTTGGGATAGAGAGGTAGGAACTGTAAGGTATAGGGAACAAAAAGAAAAGTTATCGTAGGTTGAGGCCTGGATGATTTCAGGATTGGAGAATGTGTTGTAGGAATAACTCCCATCTGTGCATTTCAGAAAATCTGGTGGGGGATGGGAGGATCCAGATAGCCCGGGTTGTGAAGCAGCAATTGAAATCAAGCATGTACTCCACTGCATGCTGTGCCACAGGGTGGTCCACCTTGTTTTTGGCCACAGTTTGGCGGTGGCCATTCATCCTAATGGATAGCTGGTTGGTGGCCATGCCAATATAGAAAGCTGCACAGTGATTGCAGCACAGTTGGTAAATTACATGGCTGCTTTCACAGGTGGCCCCGCCTCTGATAGGGTAGGATAAGCCTGTGACAGGACTGGAATAGGAAGTAATGGGTGGGTGGATTGGACAGGTCTTGCAGTGGGGTCTTCCACAAGGATATGATCCCTGTGGCAGTGAACTGGGTTTCGGGGTGGCATAAGGATGAACTAGGATGTTGTGGAGGTTGGGAGGGCAACGGAACACCACTTTAGGCGGGGTGGGAAGGATCTTGGGCAGGATGTCTCTCATTTCTGGGCACGGGGATAGAAAATCAAAACCTTGGCGAAGGATGGAATTTAGTTGTTCAAGTCCAGGGTAGTACTGTGTGACAAGCGGAACGCTCTTTTCTGGATGGTTACTGGTGTTAGGAGGAGGATATGGGATGTGTGAGGATATGGCACGGGCGATCGTTTGTGGACTAGGTCTGTGGGGTAGTTTCTGTCTGTGAAGGCCTTTGTGAGACCCTCAGCATATTTGGAAAGGGAGTTGTTGTCACTGCAGATATGCCGTCCAGGAGTGGCCAAGCTGTAAGGGAGGGATTTTTTGATGTGGAAGGGATGGCAGCTGTCAAAGTGTAGGTACTGTTGGTGGTTGGTAGGTTTAATATGGACGGAAGTGTGGATGGAGTTATTAGTGAGGTGGAGGTTGACATCCAGGAATGTGGCATGGTAGGTTGAGGAAGACCAGGTGAAGTGGATGGGGGAGAAGGAATTGAGGTTCTGAAGAAAGGAGGATAGGATGTCCTGGCCCTGAGTCCAGATCATGAAAATATCATCAATGAACCTGAATCAGGCCAGAGATTTGGGATTTTGGGATGCTAGGAAGGATTCCTCCAGACAGTCCATAAACAGGTTGGCATAGGAGGGTGCCATGGCTGTACCTTGGATTTGATGGTAAACTTGCCCCTCAAAGGATGAAATTGGTAAGGGTTATGAGGAATGAGGTATCAGGCTTGAGTTCAGAGGGACGTTGGGAGAGGTAGTGTTCTAGAGCGGCAAGGCCATGGGCATGTGGGATGTTGGTGTATAGGGAGGTGGTATCCACTGCGACAAGTAAGGATCCAGGAGGCAAAGGGATGGGAATGGTGGAGAGTTGGTGAAGGAAGTGGTTGGTATCCTTGATATGGGAAGATAGATTTTGGGCAACTAGGGCTGAAATTCGTTCGGTAGGAGCACAGTAACCAGCTAAAATAGGGTGTCTAGGGTTATTAAGTTTGTGGATTTTGGGGAGCATGTAGAAGGTGGGTGTGCAAGGTGCTGCTGGGGTGAGGAGGGAGCTGGATTCAGGGGAGAGTTTCTGGGAGGGGCCATAGGATTTTAGCAGGGTTTGGAAATATGGCAACAACCATTCAAAATTTGCAGAACACCTTACACAAGAAAACCACTATCCCACCACCGTAGAAACCGACATGAAAATAGTCAGATTTAGCAATAAGAAACACCTCCTAGAGAATTTACAAATTCAAAAAGCATTAATAGAAAAGAAACACATATTAAATGACCAAATAAACATTAGCAACCAAAAATTATTTAAACTAATAGAAAACATCATATAGAACATCACACACAAAGTTGCTAGCAGACAATTGCTTTGACAGAAATGAAACAAAAACACATCTCACAGCATGAACAAATAACTTGTAAGCAAATAACACACACACACACACAGAGAGAGAGAGAGAGAGGGGGGGGGGGACAATACAAACAACATACTAAGCCTACCAAGCCATAGAAATGACGATTATTCAGAAACTTACATGAGAAAGTGAAAATGTAAATATCGTAATTATTAATGGTGACAGCAAGTGGTAATGTGCTACAAAAGACACATGAAGAGGACAACATAAAAATACATGAGCAATGTTGGTAGTCCATTTCATTTAGAATCAAAATAATCCTATTTCATGAGAACTGTTATCGATCGAATTTAATCAAACAAATAATGTAAAACAAAACATTTCCTGTACAGTTGACCACTGAAGATGCTTTAGAATAATGCCAAATGCGTCTGGTCTACATTAGACTAATTTGCAGTTGCATAAGATGGTTACCTAACATATACAAATTGTATAACTGCAACTGCAGAGAAAGGAGCCCAAAACAAAGAAGAATTATATTAAGATATTTTAAAGTAAGAACCTAATGAACCTTTTGGAATAATACTCTACACAATGGAAAAAGAAACACAAGCTAGTAAAGAAGGAAGAACCAAATTTCACAGATAATTAGAAAAAAGAATCAAAGATTATCTGTTATGACCATTCCTTATATTACAAGAAAAATATTAATTGCATACCGGCATGCTTATAGCAGGATACGCGGAAACTGAGAATTTCTTCTTATCAAATTTTAAGTATTAAGGCAGGGAGAGGGTGGATTCCTTATAAATACACAATATTAAGGTACAAACAGATCCAAACCTTATTTTCATCTAACTTACACATTTATTAAAAATCATAAACAATTACAGTTTAGCAACTCTTCACAATACTCACATCTTGAACTCTGGGAATTGTTGATATCTAGCAAATTCAGCTTCCCATTCTTCTTGTGTCACTGGTCTCTTCTCACCAAGTAATTTCCATGTCACCATTGACAACCCAGACTCAGTAAGGCGTGTTACACCACCTGGAGAAGTGTAAATATATTAATACAACAGAATATTAAGAATAACAACATAAGAAAGGAATAGATTATTACCCACAGTGAGTGATAGGTAACATCGGAGAAAAGACTAATACATAATTATATTTAACTAAGTACTTAATCAGACAAAGACGAAGTAAAAGATACACATATTCACAACTCAGACATAAATGAACACTGACGTCTATGAATGTCCATGAACATTAAATTTGGGTGGATGGGAGAAGTACGGTTGAAATTTCTTTAGAAGAGAAGTTGATACATCAAAGTATGAATGAAGAAAACAAAAATAACAGAACATTTCTTGGTTGAAGAGAAATATCACTTCAGCCTGTGCTTCTCTCTTACGATATCTTCAACTGGTTAAAGAACAGCTTTTGAGAGTTCATAAAAAATTTCCTATCATAGACAAAAAAGCTTCGTAATAGTGTAACATGCAACAGATACTAAAAATGAGAGGGCTGGTAGAGTGGGTCATAACAAACACATTTCACACAGCAACCCATGTCCGCACCCTTTATTGTACAGTGCTAGGGGTTGTTGAATAGCATTGCGTGCCGCCAAGAGGGTAAGAACACAACATACCATCTGAGTCATCAAAGTAGCAAGACTGTAGGGCAATGTTTTCAATGTATTTGTGATACCAAGGTACAAGAGGCATTGGTTGGAAGGTTTATGACCTTTATTTGCAAACACTGTAGTCAGCATGGTTACAGATATTCCAAGCTGGAGAACACTATGGTTTTCTGCCATTTACTGGAACATAAACATTGTGGTGTCGCACAAATACAAAGTGCGCGCCACCTACTTTCGCCGCGCGCCGCCATGCACGCACGGCGCAGCGTTCTTCCGACGAGAGCCACGAGCGCCCTCTGCTGCAACTCCGCTCGTGGCCACCACTGAACGACATCGGTCACTTGGGACTGAGATAGCAACCAGTTAGGACCTTCGTAATCAGATAGGCACCAGTGAAGACTTGGCTATCAGTTAGGCACTAGGCAGGACTCTAGCTCAACTATGTATCAACATTCTGCAGTACTATGTAAAAGTTAAGTATTGTATAAATTCTGTGCAATATATATCTCATTCTAATTTACTCTAGTGTTTCTAGTTCTGGCTGCTCCCCTCCGTACCTGCACCAGCGTGCTATCTTTATTCCTGTGTCGGTCTCATTCCACTCGGCCACCGACACCTACGACGGAAACGAGACACAAAAGCGGCGACGAGGCTGGGACACAAAAGTGGCGACGAGGATGGGATAGACGAACCTTGGACCAGCCCGCTTGCAGCAGCCAGACAGCAGCAGTCGGAGCACGCAAAAATTGCTCCCGCCCACCCACCCTTATTATAAGAATTTTGGGGTAACATTTTCAGTTACGTGTGTTGTGGACTTTTTTGTTGCAGAGCGAGCCCTCCTTTCATATTGCCTTTGTGTTTTGTTATAATTTACTTGTATGCGCGGCGCCTAATCGGTCAGCATGGCCACTACCCCGAACCCAAACTTAATGGAAATTATTCAGTTACAGACGGCGCAAATAACACAACTCCTGCAGGCTGTGGCCCAGCTCACAGCGCAAGCAGCTAACCAACAACAACAGCCGCCGCTTCAGCAGCCCACACCTGCCGCCGCAACGCTTCCTACGTTTCGCCAGTACAACGAACGTGAGGAAGAATGGAGCGACTACTTCGCACAGTTTCAAGAACTCGTCGCGGCTCATCAAATTACAGGTCAGAAAGTGAAGCATCTGCTATTATCTGTGGTGGGCACCAACACCTTTGTGTTACTGAAAAAACTTTTCCCCGACGTATCTCCTCGTGATGTAGACTTTGAACAAATAGTAGAGGCACTAAATGCTCATTATGAGAGAAAAGTTCTCGTAGCTGCGGCACGGTACCGATTTTTCAGACTTAAAAAATTACCGCAGCAGTCACACCAAGAGTGGATTACGGAATTGAAGGGCTTAACCCGCAAATGTAAATTTACTTGCTCTTGTGGACTTTCGTATAGTGACGTGATGTTGAGGGATGCGATTACGCCGAATATTCAGGACCCCAGAATTAGAGCAGCAATTCTGAAACAGTCTGACCCTCATTAGACAGTGTACTGCAGCTTATAGATGCGCATGATACTTTTGACTTAGCAGATGTAGAAATGCAAAGCCACAGTGTTAATTCAGTGCGCCGCAACGGTCGCTTTCCTAGCCGTAGTTCTCAGTGTAGCACTAGTGATTCTTACAATAGTACAGGCCGTACTGAACAGACAGTGAACAGTAGCCAGTGTAAAAGTGCGACACAAAGGTCGCCCCGTCGTGTTAGAAACAGTAATTTGAATAACGGGCGCCAACGTTCATTTCAGAAAAATGTTCGTAAATCTTGCCCCCAGTGTGTATCTCGCCACAAACGTGCACAGTGCCCAAGTCGCAACGCAACCTGTTATCAATGTGGCAAATCGGGACATGTACAGTCTGTGTGTATGCAAATTAAAAACTCAAAGAACGGTACCGTTAGAAACAGTGCTTCGCCGAGTGCACGAGCAGTTCATGCTGTCAATGTAGTAGACGCTGTGGAATTGACCAGTGCTTTGCTTGGTTCTCAATTGCAAGAAAGTTCTTCTGCGCCTACTGCAAAACTATGTAGTGAGCCACGTCGCAAGCGCCGACGAGCGCGTAAAACAGTGCAACGGAAAAGGGTTCGGGACAAGCAAAATGACTATGTACAGTGCAATACTGTAGTGAACCTAATGCCTTCTACAACTTCTCCTTGTAAAAGTGCCCAGTACTGTGTAGCTAGTGACAGTAGACATCAAGTAGCTACTCAAAAGTGTAGTGCAGTAGTTAGTACATCTGGAGTAGCTTCGCATGCTTGCGCGGACGCCGATCCGGCGGTAGTGCCATCTAGTGACAGTGTTGTTAATCCGCTGCGTGCCGAGTCTGCGCCGCTTACTTCACTACGCGGCCCGCGCAAGTGCAGTAAATAAACCGTAGCAGACGATGCCCACATTCATGCACCTGTCGAGCGCCACAAGCAAAAGATTTTTGTGAATCTTTCCACTGAAAATAAGACTGTGCAATTTCAGCTCGACACGGGTTCCGCTGTTACATTAATTAATAAAGACACTTATGAACTTCTGGGTTCGCCAAAATTGTCGCCGTGTCAACAAGTGCTAACAGCTTATACTGGTCAAAATATTCCCGTACTAGGAACGTGTAGCCTGCCTGCCTCTTTTCAAGGTGTTACAAAAACAGTTGCTTTTGTTGTTCTTCAGGCCAAATCTACACAGAACATTTTTGGACTAGATGCTTTTGACTTGTTTGGTTTATCAATTCAAAGAGATGTGCTTCAAATTTCGTCAGTAGTGCCTCAGGACAAAATAAATGCATTGTGTGAAAAATACAGTGACTTGTTTTCGCCGGAACTAGGTTGTGCAAAAGACTTCGTGGCACATGTTACTTTAAAAGAATCTGCAGTTCCAAAATTTCGTAAAGCTAGACCAATGCCTATCGCAATGCGTGATACTGTTGCAGACGAACTTAAACGTTGGCAAGATAGTGGGGTGATTTCTCCTGTTTCTGCGAGTCAGTGGGCCTCGCCTTTAGTAATTATACCCAAGCCGTCAGGAAAACGTCATCTCTGTGCGGACTTCAAATCAACAGTGAACAGTCAAACAATTGTAGACACTTACCCCCTGCCCAGACCTGAGGAACTGATGGACAAATTAGGACAGTCTCGCTTCTTTTCTAAGATTGATTTAGCAGAGGCATACTTACAAATTCCGCTTGATGACGAGTCAAAAAAGTTTTTCGTCATTAATACTCAAATGGGCCTTTTTCAATTTCAACGCCTACCCTTTGGCAGTTCTTCCGCCCCCGCTATTTTTCAGCGCTTTTTGGAACAGCTGACAGTTTCTGTACCGTGTTGCTCGAACTATTTAGATGATATTGTGGTATCCGGACGTACAGTTGAAGAACATTTAGCAAACCTGGAGTGCCTTTTCAAAGTTTTGACTGCAGCAGGTCTACGTTGTAATAAAGCAAAGTGTTCGTTTTTTCAAACTGAAATAGAGTACCTAGGCCATGTGATTAATGCCCAAGGAATCCATCCCATACAGTCACATCTTCGAGCAATCAAAGACTTGCCGCCTCCTAAGAATGTGCATGAATTGCAAGCAGTAATGGGAAAGCTTAACTATTATTTCAGATTTATTCCCAATGCCTCTCAGATTGCAGCTCCACTGCATCACTTACGTAGGAAGAATGTTCCTTTTGTATGGTCTAAAGATTGTCAGGTTGCCTTTGACAAACTAAAGTCTGCACTACTCAGTGATGCATGTTTGATTCCCTTTGACTCACACAAGCCAGTAGTGTTAGCAGTTGATGCCTCGTCGTACGGTCTGGGTGCAGTTTTGTTGCATTGTCTTGGTTCTCACGATCGTCCTTTTGCCTTTGCATCCAAGCTACTGATGCCAACGCAACAGAATTACAGTCAGATAGAAAAGGAGGCCTTAGCAATCATTTACGGCATCACAAAGTTTCATCATTATCTCTATGGCAGAAAATTCTATTTGTTGACAGACCACAAGCCTCTCACGTCGTTGTTCTCACCCACAAAGCCAATTCCGCCACGAACGGCACAAAAGCTTCAGAGATGGTCCTTGATATTGTCAAATTATCAGTATGAGATTTTGTACCGACCTACCACTAAACATGCCAACGCGGACACACTTTCCCGACTTCCGGTTGGCCAGGATGTATCATTTGATTCTTCAGAAATGGCATGTTGTCAGATAGACTCCAGAGATGCTTCCGCTGTCACAGACTTTCCTTTGAACTCTCGTCGGGTTGCACAGGAAACAGCTGCGGATGCAGACCTAAGTGTGGTAGCACGTTTTGTTCGCTCAGAGTGGCCTGCCAGAGCCAAAGACATTGATCGGCCTCTGGTTCGACGTTATTTTGCACGTCATGCATTATCTTTAAGTCAGGGTGTTCTGTTGTTGCATACCGACAACGACCAAGCAAGAGTGATTGTTCCTCGTTCCCTGCAACGAGAAGTATTACGCCTCCTGCATCAAGGACATTGGGGTATTGTTAGGACAAAGCAATTGGCCAGAGGTCATTGTACCTGGGTTGGTATGGACGCTCAGATAGAGAGCATGACGTCACAGTGTACGGTTTGTGCGGAGTATCAGGCGGCAGCTCCGCAACGTTTCTCAGACTGGCCTCGCCCCAAGGGACCATGGCAACGATTACACATTGACTTTGCCGGACCTTTCTGGAATACGCGCTGGTTAATTGTTGTAGACGGTTTCAGCAAGTTTCCTTTCGTGATTGCCATGAACTCAACGACGGCGTCTAGTACAATCAGTGCCTTAACATCAGTGTTTTGCATCGAAGGTTTGCCTGAAACTATCGTCAGTGACAATGGACCTCAGTTTGTTAGTGCGGAATTTCAACAGTTTTGTCGTGTGAATGGCATTCAGCATATCACCACCGCACCTTTTCACCCTCAGTCCAATGGTGAAGCAGTCTCACATGGAAAAGATGAAAGGTCAGCACTCCAGGCAGCAAGCTCTTCAAATTTTCCTGTCTACGTATCGGTGCATGCCACGTGACAGCCCGTCTCCTGCCGAGCTGCTACACGGCCGCCGTCACCGCACTCTCCTTTACCTGCTGCAGCCTCCCACGCACCGAGTCGGTTCGTATGGCGCTACGCGTTTTCAGGTTTCTACGCCGGTGCTGTACAGGGTGTTTGCTGGTATGAAGAAGACATGGTTGCCAGGCACCATTCAGCGCGTGCTCGGTCGCAATATGTATGTTGTACGTTCTTCCACAGAGTCGGAGCTGCGGCGCCACGCAAACCAATTGCGCTTGCACAGGCCGCGCGATCCTGTCTCCGGTTTCTTGATTCCAGACCCAGTTCACCGCCAGGGAGCACAGCCACATCGCTCGCCACCGGGCCCAGCTTCTCCGGGCTACGAGCTCCCGATGGATGTCGACGCGCCTCCTACGTAGTCGGCCCCTCCGCCTCCGTCGCCGCCGCAGATGACAGCGTCACCGAGAGGGACTCCGGGACCGTGCGGGCCCCCCCAGCTTGGGCCACGCACCTCAGAAGATGACCTGCTCCCTCTGGGCGGGGGTGTGCGCCCTTCCTCAGGTTTCGCCGGGTTTCCTGGAGGATCGCAAGGCGGATGCCGGGTCCACGGACGGCGTCTCGATCCCAGCCTCAGCTACGACGCCCGTCCCACCAGTAACGCCCCCGCCCATGCCCTCCTCCCAGTGCCGTCGCCGTGGCCCTCAGCCCTACGCCACGACGGCGCGGCGGTTTGGGGGGAGGGGTGTGGTGTCGCACAAGTACAAAGTGCGCGCCACCTACTTTCGCCGCGCGCCGCCATGCACGCACGGCGTGGCGTTCTTCCGACGACAGCCACGAGCGCCCTCTGCTGCAACTCCGCTTGTGGCCACCACTGAACGACATCGGTCACTTGGGACTGAGATAGCAACCAGTTAGGACCTTCATAATCAGATAGGCACCAGTGAAGACTTGGCTATCAGTTAGGCACTAGGCAGGACTCTAGCTCAACTATGTATCAACATTCTGCAGTACTATGTAAAAGTTAAGTATTGTATAAATTCTGTGCAATATATATCTCGTTCTAATTTACTCTAGTGTTTATAGTTTCTGGCTGCTCCCCTCCGTACCTGCACCAGCGTGCTATCTTTATTCCTGTGTCGGTCTCATTCCACTCGGCCACCGACACCTACGACGGAAACGAGACACAAAAGCGGCGACGAGGCTGGGACACAAAAAACATATTGCATTTGGCCATTCACATGCCTGACTGATAAGTTTTGTATAGACTGCAGTGCCTGTGCACACTGCAGAGTCTGGTTTGCCCTGTGTCAGTTTGTCATCAAGTGGAGACACTCTTGGGTTTGTTACTGTGTGGAGCGGACAGGAAATGAAGTGCTAATCTTGAACAGAAAGGGTACACATGCACTGTGCTTAAGAGCAGTGGATGGTAATGCTCACACTGCTCAATGGTTGTACATTCAATAGTTTGTGAATAGTTGAGTACCAGATCCACACCTATTTACTGCCATCCACAAGTCCCTAAGAGAGATAGGTTCACTTGAGGTAAGTTTTCTACTGACATTTTCCTGTAATGGCACATGTGACTTTAAGTCCTACTTCGAAGCCTGGCATGTTGAAGGTGAAAAGACCTGACAGATGCAATCGTCAATTTACTGTGCATACACCAGGGTTCGAAGAGTAAGCATTAGCACTGCTGGAAAGTACACCCCTCAACAAGTTCGTGGTATGTTATATGAGAGATGGGTGTAAGCCAGTCCACAATGAAGGTGATTTGCAGCCTTACTGCCTCCAGATGGTTGAAGCCCTTAATCCAAACTATTTTCCACACTGAATTTGCCAGCGGTTTTTGCAAAAGTGGGACTTTCAACCAGAATTTCCAAACTGAGTATTTTTTGTGGATGAAGCATTCTTTACACGACAGGGTATGTTCAACAGCCACAATCAACACTTGTGGGCATGGGAAAAACCGCATGGCACCTTTGTTCATGGTGACCAAGATCACTTTGCTGTCAACATTTGGGCTGCCTTAGTAGGTGATAATCTGATCAGCCCATACATGTTCCCTGGCGACTGAACACAAACATCTACTTAACCTTTTTATGAGAAACTATGCCATAGTTATAAGAACATGTTCTACTCCATGTGTGACAGCAAATATGGTGCCAACACAATGGTGCATCTGTGCACTCTGCACATGCAATTGGATGAAACCTTTGGTGAGAACTAGATAGGGTGCAGTGGACCAGTGGCATGGCCTGCACATTCCCTTGACTTGACGTCCACTCATTTCTTCTTCTTGGACCACCTACAATTTGATTAGCTATAAAACACCCATTCAGACACATGAAGATCTGATAGCATGAACTGTGGCAGCCTCCAATGCAGAGTGCAACAATCACTGCAGCGTCATTGTGTGGTGAGCATTCAAGCAGGAGGGCGTACTTTCGAGCACATTTTGAAACTGTTGTCAGATCAAGGTTATAATATTTCAACCCAACTTGTCAATTATCCTGCTGTTACAAATACATTGAAGATGTTTCCCTCCAAACCCGCTACTGTGACAACTCAGATGGCATGTTGTGTACCTACCTTCTTGGAAGAGTTCATGTCACGTCTATCTTAGGGGACCCCTCAATGGCAAAAATTACCATACAATACACACACAATGGCAGTGGACAATGTGGAGGACAGCCTGACTATGTATGGGACATTTGCCACGGCATCTACCATTCCGTCCAAAAAATGAACCTGTGAAATTAATGTGCACCCTGTTCTAACAGAGTTCCAGGACTGAACAAGGTGAAAATTCACACAGTGGCACAGCTTTTTTCTGCAAACGGGTCCTACAACCCCACGCCACATGACGTGATGCCGTGCAAATGTCTTCATATGAGTCGTTTGCATGCTGGGCAATGGATCAGTTACGAACAGCATAGCAACAATTACTGAGGAAGTGTGCCATTCAACCATAATTTCCAAACTGGGAAGAGAGCCCGCCATTGTAATCAGTGGAAAGTAATGTCTCTATCTTTGTGTTGTGGACTATTTATTTATAGGAATGGCAGAGTTGCTGTATTTATATACAGAGATAATAAATATTAAATTTCTGCAAATGATTTTTATTTCAAATAGTTCTTTTTTGAATAATAAAAATGAATGCAGGTTTGCGCCCAAAACCTTACTTTGCAAAGCCAGCAGTATTGAGGCCTGTCCAAGTGGCAGAAATGTGTAGTATGTGTGTTTCCTTCCTTCCTGACAATTGCAGGAGCCATAATATTATGTGCAGAAGCTAACAGTTGGAAGAGGAGCACCACCCATAATATTATGGGCTCAGAGTTCTCCGTAAGATGCTGTGAGCATAATATTATGAGTGCAGCATTCTTTGCACCACTGAGAGCAATGTAATATTATGGGTATGGCACTTTAAGTGTTAATTTATCTATAATTATAAACATCAGCACATAAAGATGCTAAAAGATTGAAAATTAAGATTGATAAGAGATAATTGTTGCATAACTACATATGTGCAATGTAGGGTGCTCAACTAAACTTTCCAACATTTGTGCACTACCAAGTTACCACAGAGTAGGAGAAACGAGATATGCCTCTGTGATATTTAATGTCATTGAAAGACCAAGGAAGTCTCATTTATACCTCAACAGAATGATATACAAATAAAAGTGAGGTAAGTAACAAGCATCAAAGTCAAGATAAGTGGAAATTCAAAATTTACAGCTTGTAAAACTTTACCACAAGACTTAAAACAATCAATTTTATTGCTTTATTGTATACCAATGTATTGTGTAGAATTTTATTTTATTTTTTTACTTGATGCCTATCATGTTTAATCACTTAACATATTTTTCATTTGTGTTGGTAGTGAATGAAAAATACTAAGATATAAATTCAGCATCCTTGCACTACACACAGAAAAATTTGTTAGACAAGTGGCAAATATATGCCAGTTGCTGGAATTTAGAAATGGCTGCTTTATTCCCTATCGTTTGCTGTATTCTCTACCCTATGGTTATCTTTCACAAAAATTTCTACCAACTGAATTCCAATTTAAATAACAATTCAAATCTTTTATTTCCATTACTTTTTTTTATTTCATCAGAATTATTTCACTTTTTTCATAACTGCTATGACTAATAATACACCTATGCACATTTCGCCAGCTACAAGTGTCGCTAGGATCCTGAACTGTCCCATCGAAGTCCAATGCAATCCCACTCTCGTTCTAGCTATTAGTATCGCCCGGAGACACAAACTCGTTCGCAAGCACAGTAAGCTTACAACTGATGTGAAATTCACGGCTGGCCCACTGTCTCTCTCAAAACGCCGCGCAACCACTAGGGCGCAGTGCGGTAGTCCAGCCAGCGCCGCACAGCAGCCAGTCCCGGTAATGGGTGGTGCACCGTTCAAACACATGCTCCGCACATTACCACAATAACTGAACATGATTTTCTTTTATATGAAAAAGCTTAATATTTTAAACATTTTCTTCAGATAGATATGTTGCAGTATTACTGGAATTGCGAACTCTTAATTAACCTTTACGGTGTAATGATTTGTTAATTCATGAATGTTGGAAAGTGATTTAGAGTGTCAACACATTTCTTTAGGATTCATGTCCAAATTGTCACTTTACAAAATTACCTGAAATTGCAGCCAGTACTACAAAGTGCCCTCCTTCACACCCTGATCCAGTTAGAACAATACGAACTTAAGACGAGGAGTTAATGTAGAAGTAATAAAAGCAAACAGCTGTTTCTCATAGTAGCACACTTAAAGTTGGTAATGACATTGCCTTTACACTGTAATGGTTCGTTGTGTGGGTTCCTGTAATCACGTCCTAGTTCATGAGGCACTGAACGAGAACTGGCCAAGTCCTGAGAGTTGAGATACCAGTTATTTTGGAATAATGTTGGGCTTCTCACTTCTCAGACACAGAGTCATGGCCACCTTTGTTTTGAGACTGCAACAACTACCAAATCCACCAGTTAGGCCCTCAGCCATCATCAACATAATCATCATCATCATCTTGCACAGTTTCCAGCCACGGGCTGGGTCTGTTTGGAACAGAAGTCCCGCCACTTTGTCCCATCCTTCCACCATCTCTCTGTTTTCACTCTGGCCCAGTCCTCTCTCTTCTTGACACAATCCTCCACACCTTTTAGCCATCTATCCCTTGGTCTTTTTTTTTGTCGCTTCTTCTGTATCTGTATTTTATGTATCCTCCTGGGGATCTTCTCCTCCTCCATTCTCTTTAAAGGGCCATACCCTTTCAGTCCTTTCCTGTTAGGGCTCCTATTTCCCTGATCTTTTCATTCCTCCCCCTGTCTCTTCTTGTTACCCTTATTCTGCTTTGCAGAAATTTCATTTTTCCTGCTTGTATTCCACTCATATCTCTTTTCTTCATTACCCGAGTTTCCATAACTGTTAGGAGTAAAACTCAATGGCAAGTAAGGTTAGCAACCTGCTTCCCAGGTACTTTGATCTCATCCTGGAAACAATCAGAGCAAAACGCTTCAGATCTTCGGAAAGGACAGAATCCCACCTCTTAATCGACAGACCAGTGTTTTCAGATACGACTTGGCAAACAGTCTGGAATGAGATGGGGAGCTGTTAATATCAATGGGGAAGAAGGTAGAGCTGGCAGAGGCTATGAGTGAGATGCGGTTACATGTTTTAGCTGTTGGTGACATTCGGGTAAAGGAAGAGAAAGAAGACGAAGTGGGAATTTACAAGGTCTACCTGTCACGAGTCAAAGCAGGAGCAGAACAGTGGAGTGTAAGATTTTACATCAGGAAAGCAGTCAGACCCAGCATAACTGTAATAAAGTATGGAAACAAATGCATAATGTGGACAGATTTGGCAGTCCCCAACAAGAAAATCATGATTGTGTCAGTTTATTTGCCCTCTGAAGGGACAGATCAAGAAGAGATGGACAGATTTTATAATGCACTCAGTGATGTAGTAGTTAGAGTAAAGGACAAGGACAGTGTTTTGCTAACGGGCGATTTACAATGTCAGGTTAAGATAGGATAGGATATTGGAATTTTGGACGCTCAATAGCTAGGTCTTCAGCGCCTGGACAAATTAAAAAACTTAAGAGACAAGGAGCGAGAACAAACAAAATAAAAGAGAACAATCCAGCTGTTAACATGAGCAACTGCCGTAAAATATAAAAAAGTGTTAGAGGTGAAGGGCTATCCAACCAAGGCAATAAAAAAGGGCGAGCCAGCCACTCAGCAACATATTAAAACCTCCAGCCTAAAAGCTAAGGCCTGAGATGTGCAGCGACCCTCTCAGCATCAAAAAAAGCACATTCAATTAAAATGTGGCGGAATGATATCGGCACACCACAGGTGTCACAGATTGGGGGGCGCCTCTCGTCGGAGTAAGGAACCGTGTATAAATGGGCAATGCCCGATTCGGAGATGGGTAAGGGCTACTTCTTCCCTCCTCAGGGGCTGGGAGGAGGATCGCCAGGGGCAGACAGTGGGATTCAGGAACTGTCGTTTGTTGTTAGCCACTGAAAGCTATTCGTCCCCCCACAAATGCACGGACTGCTGCCGTAACAAAGAAGAGATGTCCTACAGGGGAATCGGGCACATTGCCACTTTAGGCGCGCTACAAGCCTCTTTGGTAGCCCGATCAGCTTCTTCATTCCCCTGAATACCCACATGCCCTGGCACCCAGCAAAATGACATTGGAAGAAGAGCAGTTCGTCGTTGATTTGCTGCAGCAAATGCCTCTGTTGCCAGCCGAATCCCTGCATGGTGTACCGCATCGATCATCTTTAACTAAGACGGATGTGGAGACCCATACACCGTGCACCTGTAATAAAGACGGGATCGCATGAAGGCTCTATAAAACTGAAGCAAACAGGTCCTGTCTGCTCCCCAAGAAGTGTGACTGAGACATTTTAAAATTGCCAGTGCTCTCAGGCACCAGGTTTTTAAGGCCTTAAGGTGTGGCAACCACGTGAGTTTGGAATCGAATATGAGGCCCAAAAGCCTCACAGTGTCCTTAAAAGTGAGCACAGAGCCCCTCATCCACAGTTCAGGTAAATTAAAAACAGTACATAAACGGTTAAAAAAGACACACACAGACGTCTCAGTGGAAAACTTAAAACCAGTCATTTTTGCCTATTCATCGAGCCGTTGAAGAATGAACTGCAACTGACGTGTAGTCGTTGCTAGGTTGGAAGAAGAACAAATGACAGAGAAGTCATCCACAAAAAGAGAACACTCAACAGGACTTTTCACAACAAAAGTAATACTGTTAATTGCTATTGCAAACAAGGTCACACTTAAAACACTGCTCTCAGGGACTCCGTTCTCCTGCGCAAAGCGATCAGAAAGGGCGTCTTCCACTCAGTATCTAAAATAACGTGGAGAAAGGAAGGACTGGAAAAAAAAAACAGATACACAACCACGAAAACCCCATTCGTTGAGCTGCCTTAGGATAAGATGTTGCCAAGTAGTATCATTGACCTTTTCAATATAAAAAAAATACACCCCAAAGGTGATGTCGACATAAGAAAGCCTGTTGTATAGCCACCTCCAGCAAGCCAGGTTATCAAAGGTGGAGCGATATCTTCCGAACCTACACTGAAAGCAGATGAGGAGCTGCCTGGATTCCAGCATCCAGACAAGGCGGCGGTTGACCATCCACTCTAAGGTCTTTCCTACACAGCTAGTCAGTGCGGCATTACGGTAACTACTTGGGCAAATGCAGTCTTTCCCGGTTTTTAAAATGGGAATTAAAATAGTCTCCCTCCACAAGTCAGGGAAATGACCAGATGCCCAGATAAAGTTAAAAAGATTGAGGTGGTCTACCTTGTTCCGCTCTGTGAGGTGTCTTAACATGCTATAGTGGATACCATCATGACCTGGTGAGGTGTCACGAGCCACGGACAATGCTAAATCCAGCTCCCATAGAGAGAAGGGGCAGTTATACTCTTTATCAATTCTGGCCCGAAAGTCCAAAATTCCCCTCTCAGCAGCCACCCGGTGGTGCTGTAATGCTGGATCGTAGCTAGCAGTGGCAGTAACTGTAGAAAAATAAACTGCCATAACCTGGGCAATGTCTTGTGGGCTGGTCTGGAGAGTACCAATCCCCATCATGGCAGCCACAGGATACCGTCCTCCTCTCCCAGAGATCCTCCTGATGGCTTCCCAGACTTGCGAGCTTTTTGTGGAACGATTAAGGGTATTTAAGAACTGTTGCCAAGATCTTTTCTTGCTCTCACGTATAGTTTTACAGCATTTTGCCCTCGCCACACAAAATGCTGTGAGATTCTTTGCAGTTGGCCGGAGTTTGAACTTACGCAGAACTGCATGCCACGCCCTTATTGCAGAGCGACAGTCGTCACTCCACCATGGTAAATCCTGCCTTTTCGGCCGTCCTGAAGACTGCGGAATGGAAGCTGCAGCAGCGTGGTGGATCGTGTCAGTGATATGATCCAGTCATTCCTGAACACTAACACGGTGATCGTACACAGCACATTGGCTGTAGAGTGTACAGTCCGCGCGGTGGAGCACCCATCGTGGTGGTTGTCGTACAGGCTCTGTGCTATCTGGCTGATTGATCCGGATAGGAAATTGACCACTGCCATGAAGGTCATTGACCACTTCCCACTCAGTAGTGAGGGCAAGGGTTGGAGAGCATAACATAAGATCGTTGGCAGAGAACGACCCTGTTGCAGCACAAAAGTGTGTGCTCTTACCTGTATTTAATAAATTAGCACAATAAGATATGAGAAACCCACCCCTGGAGCAGGTCATTACAGAGCCACAAAGCACATTGTGTGCATTAAAATCACCACAAGGGTGAATGGGTGGGGGAGTTGTTGAAGAAGGTTGTCAAGTGCCTCTTCATTAACAGGTTTGTGAGGATGCAGATACAGGAAGCATATAGTCAGTGGGTGACGCGCATGTACTGACACTGTAACAGCTTGTAGAGTTGTGTTGAGAGAGATGAGTGCAGAGTGGTGAGCTGTGTTGACAAAAACAGCCACTCCTCCTCTAGCTCTCTCTCCACTAAGGTCGTTCTTTCTGTGGAGACTGTAACCACATATCTCAGGGTTATCAGATGGCTTAAAATTTGTCTCCTGGAGAAATATACACATAGGTCACCCCTGATATAGTAAATGTAGTTCCTCCAAGTGAGTTCTGAATCCCTGCAAATTCCATGGCAAAATGGGAGTCATCAAAGAGGTTGTGTTTTCACCTTCTCTTTCGGAAGTGCTGGGGAACCCGTGATAGGTGGAGGCTCAACCTTGGGGTGGGCTGTTTGCCCCACTTGAAGGTCAGCCTTGGGGTGGGATGTTTGCCCCAGCTGGAAATCAGCCTTGGGGCGGGATATTTGCCCCAGACTGACATCAAGCTCTATGGGCTCTTGTGCAGAGTCTGATGGAGCATCAGTAATAGTAATTATGACAGGTTCCATCTGTTTTGTTTCCGATTTTGACTGAGGTACCAATTTAGGTGTAGCCTTCTTAGCTTTTGTCAGTTTAGAAGGGGTTTCAGTAGGTGTAGGGTCAGCAGAAATAGATGGTTGGGCAGACTCTGCAGTGTGCATGGTGAGGGACTCCACAAAGTCAGTAGATGTCACTTTTTCAGATGTCGGTGGGGAAGTGTCAGGTGATAAGGTCACTACTGCCTGACAGGTGTACTGACATGTGCAGGTATTCGTGGCAACACTGACGATGACCGTTTGTGTAGTAGAATCAACTGTGGCGACTGGCTCTTGGAGAGTGGAGGCAAAAAAGGTTATGAACAAAGGAGGCTGCAGGGCCTTGAAGGTCTTTTTGGCCTCTGCATATGAGATACGCTGGGATGACTTAATTTGTTGTATCTTCTTTTCCTGGAGGTAAACCATACAGTCCCTACTCTAGACTGGATGCTCGCCTGAACAGTTTACACACTTAATAGGTGGAGTGCATTCAGACCCATCATGTGCGGTCTTCCCACATTTACCACAGGTAGCTTCTCCCTTGCATCCCAGTGTGGTGTGCCCAAAACGTTGACACTTAAAGCAATGCATGGGGTTAGGAACATAGCGCCGAACTTTTAAGTGTAGGAAACCTGCTTTCACATGTTCCGGGAGTTGAGGCCTATTAAACATTAGGATGAAGGATGCAGATGGGATGAGTTCTCCATCCACCCATTTCTTAAAATTTTGGACATCCATTATGCCTTCTGCAGCCCACTCTTCCTTCGGGTCTTCTACGGGAATGATGACCAGATCTCTTCAGAAGACTACGCCCTTACTATAATTCAGGGTTCTACGTAGCTCTGTTTCCATTAGATATTCTCCAAGGCTCTTAGCTGACTATAGTTTTGACACCTGTTGGGAATTCGATGTTTCCACTAGTAGGGTACCATTCCGTAACCACTTTACAGATTTTAAATCACCTGCAATTCCTTTCAAATCTTTGTTTATGTAAAAGGGCGAAACTTTTTCAAAGGAACCATCCTTTCTTTTATCAATGAGAAACACATTCTGATTCACAGCCTGTGTTCTGTTATACTGAACATATAATTTCTTTGAGGAACCTGAGTCTGGAGGACTGGATACCCGAGCCCTCTTCTTAGAGTGGGGGTTGTTACCCCCCAATGGTACACCCATCCCAATAGGACGTGGAAAATTTTTCAATAGGTCCATCTTGGTCCCAGGAGTAGCTAGGGAAGTACGTGTCCACCTAGAAAGAGCTTCGCGTGCCTAGGTAAGCCTTATACAACTGAGGTGTGGCAGTATCTCCAGAGGTTGCTCGCTAGCGGCTGTTCCGCCTCAACAGCCATGCATCCCATCAGCATGTAGCACACTTTGGGATTGAGGGTTTTTTTTTTTATAGATGTATATCCTTCCTTGCGACCCAGGCGGTCAAGCCAAGATCCCCATTCCCCAATACACACAACGTTCCACCGTCGCGCCACATGGTGTCACTGAAGCGTGTCCAGAGGTTATGGTGTCTAGACAACTGGTGGCGCATACCAGTTCCCAGCTCAGGACCTCGGGTTCGCCAAGCCCGTACTCAGCAAATTAATGCTGAGCCCCTGATTGGAATGCCATGTCAGGAAATCAAACAGTAGGATATGAAAATGTTATGGGTAACTTTGGAGAGGATATGAAGGCCAATACTAAAGGAAAATAGCTCTTGGATTTCTGCGCCTTTATGGGTTTAGTTATCACAAACTCCTTTTAAATGATAAGAACATTCACCGGTATACTTGCGAAGACAAGAACCAGATCTGTCACTGACTATACAATAACAGATCACGAATCCAGAAAAGCAGCAGGGACACATGTTTTCAGAGGGTTCTTTGTTTAAATGATAAGAACATTCACCGGTATACTTGCAAAGACAAGAACCAGATCTGTCACTGACTATACAATAACAGATCACGAATCCAGAAAAGCAGCAGGGACACATGTTTTCAGAGGGTTCTTTGATAACACTGATCATTATTTAGTATACAGTGAAAATGGTTATGTGAGGACAACAGTGCAGAAATTCAGGTGCATATGCAGAAGGATAAGCTTCATGACAAGCAAATAACACACAAATATATAAAAATGATCAGCTAGTTGAATGTACTCATTTATACCCACTGGAAGAGGAATGGATAAGGTACCGGGACACACTAATATAAGTGGCTAGAGAATGTCTTGAAATGGTAAAAGTCTGCAAAGGAAGGAAGACACAGACAGCTTGGTGGAATGACACAGTCAATGGAGCCTATAAAAGGGGGGGGGGGGGGAAAGGTGTTTCAAAAATGGCTCCATACTAGAACTCAGCCAGACAGAGAAAGTCATGTTAGAAAAAAAAAAAAAATATCCCAAACAAATAATTGCAGAATCCAAGCAGAAATCATGGGAAGACTTTGGAAATATATTCTAAACTTTGGGTCAAGCCACTGGAAAATCATTCTGAAGCATAAATAGCTGTCCTTGAAAGAGAGGGGTGAAGGGATTGACAAGTGTTTTGAAGGGTAAAAAAAGCTGCTAGTGAAATGTTCAAATGTTTGGAAAGCTTATGGGACTTAACTGTGAGGTTATCGGTCTCTAAACTTACAAACTACTTATAAACAAACTTATACTAAATACAAGACAAACACCCATGCCCAAGGGAGGATTCTAACCTCCGATGCGGGAGGCTGCGCGAACAGCTGCTAGTGAATTCCCTGCATGCTTTGGGAAGATGGAGAGAATATTTTGAAGAGTTGCTCAATGTATCTGAAACATTCACTGATGTAGCATATTTTGAGATACAGTGAGATAGGAATGATGACAGAAACAGGATCACATTTAAGGAAGTGCAGAGAAGGGTCAATATATTGCAGTGCAATAAAGCTGCTGGGGTAGACAAAATTAACCCAGAACTCATTAAATTCAATGGAATGTCAAGTCTCAAAGGATTACACAGCATAATTGCATTGGTGTGAGAGTCGGGAGAGATTCCATCTGACTGAGTGAAAGCACTAATCACACCAGTTTTCAAGCACTGAAACAGGAAAGATTGTAACAACTACATAGGCATCTCTTTTACTATTGTTGGAGGCAAAATATTCTAAGGTATTGTTGAAACAAAAGTGTGAGTATTAGTTGAAGTAACTTGGATGAAAATCAGTGTAGATTTAGGTCTCGTAGTGGCTGTCAGGACCCGATCTGAACACGGAATTATATTTATGTTTTATAGATCTAGAAAAGGCTTATGATCCTGTTCCTAGTATGAATCTATTGTTCGTTCTACAAGATTATGAAATAGGAGGCAAACATTTGTAGGCAATTAAAGGTCCTTAGGCTGATTGTCAAACAGCAGTTAGAGTTGATGGTTAATTGGGGTCATGGTGCATGGTAGTTTCATGGGTAAGACAAGACTGTAAGCTGCACCACTGTAGTTCATACTATTTATGAATCATATGTTATAATTTAGTGAGGCTCATTGGCCTGGTGCAAGTCTTTCAATTGGATGCCACTTCGGTGACTTGTGTGTCCCTAGCTTACCCCAATTATCCAACCAGGGAAAGGGGACCTACAGCTTAATGTGGAATCCGAACCGCATGTCGTTTCTGGCGACTCTTCACATTGTTGAGAGATGAAGAATGGGTTAAAGTGCAGACTAAAAAAAATTGAGGTCTGACTGGGTTTCGAACCCGTGACCCTTCGGTTTCCAGTCAAGCACTTTACCCCAAGACCACTGGGCACAATCATATGTTGAAAACAATAGACTGGCAGGGTGAGATTAAAATAGGTGAAAACAGAGTAAGCAGTCTCACATACATGTACGACTAAGCTGTGATGCCAGATTTGAATGGAAGGTTGCAATCTAATATTCTCACAGGATGGCAACACAGTGAAAGAACTGATGTAGCAAAGCTAATGCAGTGAGCGCCCAGCTACGATCTACTCTCTTCTGTCAGTACATTGCACTACCCTGTCTTTGTTGTGTGGGAGTGAAGGCTGGGTGGATACAGGTTACCTTATTCATAATTTTGAAGTTGTAGTTATGAAAGTAGCAAGGATGACTGCAGGTACTAACAGATGGAAACAATGGCATGAAGGTGTCCATAATGAGGAAATCTAAGAAGAACTGGTAATTAACACCACAGATGAAGCAGTTAGAGTGAAGAGGCTGAGATGGTGGAATCATGTTATACATATGGGAGTAGCAAGGTTACTTAAAGAGACTTGTGGGTTCAGCAGTAGAGGGTAAGAGGAATCTATGCAAACCTAGAAGAAAGTACTTGTATTCAGTCAAGAACAAGTTTGAAGTAACAGTCTTAACATCAGATGAGGCATCAAAGTCAGCATTGAATAGGGGATCACAGTGGAATTTTATTAGGGAGACTTTGCTCTCTACTAAACACTGAAAGACATAATCAGTCTCTTATGATGATGATGTAATAACAAAAGTCATGGGATATCTTGTAATATCATATCAGAGTTCCTTTTGGCAGGCGAAGTGCCGCAACCAAACATGGTATGGACTCAACAGATCGTTGGAAATCCCGTTATGCTACGTAGTGTTTTATACGACACATGTTTTTTTATTGTAGAGATTACACTGATGACGGGTAGGGATCTAGCTAAAATCGATTTGTAATAAACATTTGTTGTGACTGTTTGCTGCGTTCCTTTCAGAAGTTATATCAACAGTTGCTGTGCACATTCATCCAGTGATGGCTTCTAACATACTGCATTAATTGTTAAGAAATGGCACAAAGTAGAACTGAACAAATAGTGCCAATGGACATTTTCAAAACTAAAACTAAGTCTGCAGTAGGCAAGATGTCTTACAACATACAGTCCACAAAAAATTATCATTATGCTGCCAATGCCTCAGATTATGGAACTGGCCATTAAGTCACAGCTTCAACTACTTTAAATGTGGCTGAAAGAACTTATATGATTAATCTGACAAAAATTCTCCACTAAGATGCAAAAATATTATTCAAAAAAGATAGAGTGGCTGACCAGTATTTACCTTAGTTCTGTACCGCCAATAGTCAAACAAAATAGAAGCAAATGGAGAAGAAAATAATCCAGAATTGTTGTTCATCATTGATTTCCCCACATCAGCCATCACCTGATGGCTTAGGTTGTGAGTAACCTTTCCTACTGCCCCCTTTTTCTTGCCTCCTCTTATACCTGATGTACGATAATAGTTCCAAAAGCTAGTGGCACTGTTTACTTCTGTCTCCATTTGAATCTGTTTAGTGTGACTATCAGCATACAGAACTGAGGTACGTATTGGCCAGCCACAGAATTATAGTGAGATAGTAAAAAAGCACTTATATTTGCAGTTAAGAAATTTCATGATTACATTTAAGGATATAATTGTATCCTCCTCACAGACCACAAATCTTTACTGGTAATATTTGGAAGTCATAACACTGTTCCTACATGGACAACTGAACCACATTTGCAGCACTGGGAACTATTAATCTCAAGTCAAGACTATGAAATTATGTGCCATTTCACTGAAAAACAAATGAATGCTGATCAGCTTTCACATTTACTGGCTGGTCAAGACAAACAATCCAGTTCATCAGCTGATGTATGTTTAACAATTGATATCATTATTTAAGGCACTGTGCAAAATTTCCCAATTAATTCAAATGTAACTGCTAAATTAGTGCTTAAAGATCCTGTTTAATTACAGTTCAAACATTACATTCAACAGAGTGGCCTAACGACATGTAACTCCTCAAGCAGCCTGAAATTTGACCACAAAGGTTTTCCCGGCGTAATAACTGTTTAGTATCCGGCTGCAAACCCGAGAAGATTACAAAGTCAACTTGACACAATATTTCAGTGGCGCAACTGCCTCAGACCTAAATCATCCTTCACAGATCCGAGAAGTGCTCTCGTCTTTACTGGCGGACGAAGGATGATTTGGGTCTCAGGGAGCCCGGGGTATATAAAATTTCCTGTCAATGTGGGAAAACGTATATTGGTCAGACTATCCGTACCATTCAGGACAGATGTATTGAACATCAACGCCATACCCGTTTGCTCCAGCCCAAGAAGTCGGCGGTAGCTGAGCATTGTCTCGATGAGGGACATAGAGTGTTATATAACGAAACTCGCATTGTTGCTTCAGCATCTCGTTACTGGGACTGTGTCTTAAAGGAATCCATAGAGATTCGATTATCTGACAATCTGATTAACAGAGACAAAGGCTACCTTCTTAGTAAATCCTGGAACCCTGTGTTATCAGATGTTAAAAAACAATGGTTGGTACTTCAGAAATCTGAATAATAATTTTCTTTATCATCGATTATCGATTTCGCCGGACTCTACCACCGGAGCGCTGTATGTCTTGTGCGCCAGAGGGCAGTTACTGTCACTTCTTGCGCACGTGCTATGGGCCTTCCTCGGTGTATAAAGGAGCCGCCGATTGCACTGGGAACTCAGTTCCAGCGAGATTGTCTATCAGCAAGCTCACCTAAGGATGGCAGGCAGTTGCGCCGCTGAAATATTGTGTCAAGTTGACATTAGTATCCGGCTGCAAACCCGAGAAGATTACAAGCCTGAAATTTGATCCCATTCTAATATGAGACCTGCTCTTACTGTGTACAAAGATGTCATTCTAGTAGATAATAAATATAGATAAACAAATGGTAATACCAGCAGTGCTTACAAAATAAGTTTTACAAATTTTGCATCAAGAGTAAGGACTATATACATTGTCACAGAGCATTGCTATTTGAAAAATGTTGACAAGGACAATGAATAAATATTAGCTAATTGCCAGTTATGACAAAAATTCTAGTTATTTCCACATAAACACTATTTTATGTGGCCACAGGAAACAGAACCTTGGTCATGGCTGCATGTAGATGACACAGAACCATTTCTGGGATGCTACTGGTTCATAACTATGTATGTGTTCTTAAAGTTTCCTTTTGTAATTCAAACTTCATTGATTTATTTCACAAAGACAATACACATTTTGTCAAAAGTGGTTGTCCCCCCCACCCTCCCTCCCACTGAAGGTCTGCAGGATCAATTGTCAATGACAACAGCATACAATTTTCCTCTCAGGAATTTAAAATACTTTGTGAAACCAATGTCATTTCACACTTTTGTATGGCACCAGCATGACTTAATCCTGAAGCTATTTGGATTTGTCTCATGTGACAAAGCTGATTCAGCAATACAATAAAGAGTGTGGTTGGTGATTTTTCTGTCTCAACACTGAGCCACTTTCCTCACAACATCAGATACACTGCACGGATGACCACAGAGAAACTTGACTTTCTATTTTGAAATCATTCTAGTGCTCTTACCACAAATTTTGAGATCAATCAAAACAACCAAGCTTGTTACTATTTACGGGTATTGAAAGAAATCTTAGATACCTGGAGTAGTCATATAACAGATCAGCAATATTACATTTAAAATACACACTGTGTAAGGCATTCTGGTGTTGTGCTAATCAGGTCAAGTAGCACAACACTCAAATACATACAGGGCGAATTCCTGGGCTTTTCTGTTTTACAGAATCAGAAGACCTAAACACTGTCAGCCATCTAAGGAACTTCCTGATACAACTGACAGAAGACCCACTGCTGTCCTTGCCTCTGCCGCCACCATCAGTCAGCGGCAAGCCAATGAACATCGACATTATGCCTTGAAGCTTACACATCATTATTGCTATAAATGTGAAGGGAAGCTCAACTGGTTATATGCATTGCCATTGGTAAATACCGGAGGTATCAACTTGTGCACCTACTACAATATGCACACTGGGAAGCTAGGAAGCAGGAAAAGCTCAGCACACACACTGGTGTTACAAACTTTCCCCCAACATCCCACTAAGCACACTATGAGCTTGACTTGGGGGTACACACGTTCTGTTCAAATACCACCAGAGAATGCTACCATTGTTCTCTTCTGGGCACAGGTGTAGAAGCATCCAGCCAGTAGCAAGACTGCTATGGCAAACTGCTTTGCCATGTCTTGTGCGGGTACCAAATAGTAATCCTATGAAAGCTTTCCTAAGAAGGCCCTGAGGTACACACAGAAGGCAGACAGAAAATAGAGAGAAGTGGCAGCATAGGCAGCTTAGCGTGAGCCACAGTGGACATCAGAACTCAGCTACAATTGAACATTTGAGCATTATGTCCCAGACTCAGTGACAGTTTAAGTTCAAGTCACGATCATTCATAAAAAATTGGAATATTGTAGCTGGGCCTCCAGGCATTATCCAATGAAATTAACAGTTCATTTTAGTATTTATTTACAATAAATGTATGGTTTTCTTTTAACAGGTTGCCACTCTTTCATTTACAATAATTCTGCTTGCCGCTTGACTACCACAACAATACATGGGATTATGACACATCTTGTTACAATCCTGAGAGAAGACAACTCCATCACAATGTTCAGACAAGACAAGAGTCAATACACAACTACATTAATGCAGCTGGCCCTTCTTCGCAGGCCTACTTGAAATTCAGCTGATGATCCTTCCACTACTGTTGGCAAAATATGCAAAGACATCACCTGCTAGGCCGTCCGCCTCCGTAGCTCAGTGCCAGTGTCACTGACTACCACGCAGGAGGCCCAGGTTCGATTCCCGGCAGGGGACTGGGTGTTGTGTGTTGTCCTAATCATTATCATCTCATCATCATTGGCATGTAAGTCACCCATGCGGCGTCAACCATAAAAAAAAGACTTACACTAAGGAGGCCAAACAATCCCGCAAGGGCTCTCCCGGCCAAGAAAGCCATATGCTCATTTCACCTGCTAGGCCACCCTGAGTCCAGTGAAAACTAGCATCTGTTGAGTGACTTGAGTCTTGCCAACAGTTACAAACAAATGACCTACATAGCAGTGTACCCCGACAAGTGTGTGGAATCATGACTGCCATGTAGCAAATAACAATTGGGATTGGGACAGGACTGCTGGCTTGCATAATGAGTGAAAGAGTGGCGTTGAGGGACCAAAACTGTCATGGGAAGTTGTTGTTGGAATGTTTTATGAGGCCAAAACTGCAAAGTCAACAGTCCCCCATTCCATCAGTGGGTGCCACAAGAAAAAGCGTAAATGTGGAAAAGAGCCCAGGGATTAAAATGGCAAAGGGGAGGAGGATCCCCCCCTAGTCAGTAAAAGGACAATAAAGGCAACGAGAGACAACACAAAATGAGACAATCACACAGAAACACTGAACAACAAGGAATGGAAAGTAAAGGCTGATGTGCGTGGTTGACCGACCATGAGACTTAAAAGAAGAAAAGTCAACCGCACGGAAACATGTGAAAACCTCTAATCAAAGGACATGAGGAATACAGACAGTGTACAAAAAAACAGCTTTAAACAGAGTGGTAGAACCACTGTCCCGAGTAAAAAGTAAAACTAAATCAGCCATTTGGGTGTATTTACATAAAACTCAATTAAAACTCCGCCGCAGGGTGGCTAAAACTGGGCAATCCACCAAGATGTGGGCTACAGTCAGTCGGGAGCCACAGCGACACTTGGGCGGGTCCTCCCAACAAAGAAGATGGCCGTGCGTCAGCCAAGTATGGCCAATGCAGAGCCGGCACAGGAATACTGAGTACCAGCGGCAGGAGGCCCACATTGAGGAACGCCACACACCCGTGGTTTCCTTCACAGCCCGAAGTTTATTGGGCACCATCAGGGTACACCACTCAGTATCCCAAAGCTTAGAAAGCCATCGGTGAAAAACAGACTGAGGATCAGAAGGCATTAGCCCGATATTCAACATAGACTACTCGACAGCCTGTTTTGCAAGCCTGTCGGCATGTTCATTAACTGAGATACCAACATGACCTGGAGACCACACAAACACCACTGATGAACTGGACCTGTGAAGGGCAGAAAGCATCTCCTGTACGGCTACCAACAGAGAAGAACAAGGGTAGCACTGATCCAAAGCACGAAGGTTGCTCAGGGAGTTGCTGCAGATAAGGAAAGCCTCACATGAGCAGGACCATGTGTGCTGGAGAGCCTGGTAAATGGCCATCAGCTCAGCAGTGTAAACACTGCAGCCATCTGGCAAGGAGCGCTGTTCGATATGGTCGCTGTGGAAGTAAGCCAATGCGGCTCTCGACCATTGAACCATCTGTAAAAATGAGGTCATGCCCAGGGAACGAGGCAACAACAGCAAGAAACTGACGTCTAAGAGCTTCAGGAGAAACAGAGTCTTTGGGTCTATTGGCCAAGTCCAGACGTGTACGCGACCTTGGCATCCACCATAGAGGTTTATGTGCCCGATATGGAGATGGCAAAGGGAAAGACTCTAGTTCCAACATAAGAGACCGGACGCAAGAAGCAATTGTATGACCAGAACGGGGTCGCAGTTCTTGAGGAGGCCTTGACCAAATATGCCTTGGGAGCGCATCCATTTAGATTATGCTGGTCCCTTTATCCACTCTTATTAGTTTTTGTAATTGATGCATACTCAAATTTTTCTTATGCCGTACGCTGCCATACGATGTCTACGGCCATGACCATTCAGCCCCTTTCCAAAGTATCTGCTTTTGAAGACCTACCACGTATCTTGGTTTTGGACAACGGACCTCAATTTTCCTCTACGGATTTTCAGGATTTTTGTGCTTCCACCCCCAGTCCAATCACAAGGCAGAACAGTTGGTCCGCACATTCAACGTCACAATTCACAAATATGTTAATCATCTTTGGTGGATGAGGCTTTTCTCTGGTTACTCTCTTCATACCAGTTCACACTGGTGGGTGATCACAGCCCTGCAGAACTCTTGCACAGCTATCAACTGCGCGCATTGTTCCATCTCCTCTTGCCACAAGTCCGGGCACCTTCTGCACGGCCGCCAAACCGTTACTCCTCGGGCTCCGCTGTCTGGGCGCAGGGGTTTGGCCACAGCCGCCACTGGCTACTGGGTATCGTCACGGCATGTCAGGGTCATTGCATCTATTCTGCCCGCAAGCCAGGGGGCATGGTACGCCAACATTGGGGTCAATTACACCCCTGGGTCCAGGCAGAGCCACCTCCAAAGACACTGTCACTGCCACCTCCCCTGCACCCTTCATCTCTGCCATCAGTCGTCGCTGCTCCTCCTTTGACGACGACCTTTTCAATGCCTCCTCCGGGGCCGGGGCATTTGTGTCCAGTACCCTGCACCCCCCCCCCCCCCCTGCCTAGCTAGATGGGGCAGCATGATTGCCCGCTCTGGTGCCACCCTCTCCAACTTAGGTGATGCCTGCAACCATCGGGGGACCTCCACACCCAGGGATGCTGTCTCCAGCTCCGGAGTTGAGGTTCAGCACAGTACTGACCGGCTCCACCGAAACCCAAGGGCTGGCCCCATAACCAAAAATGGGAGATCCGCCCTGTCCGATATTGGGACATTCCCACATCCCAAGCTCGCCTGTCATTAGTGGCTGTATCCCACTGCGGACGGGTCGCCTTCATCCACCACATCCCAATCAGTTTCGGCCGTATGGCCACGTGCCAGCTCACCAGCTCACCGACGACTCCAATGCCACTGATACTGAGTACTGAGGAAATGTCGATGGACATCGCCTGGCTCCGTTTGACGTCTGACATCTGGATGAGACAGCTCAGTTTGGGCAGTTAGTGTTTATCCCTGTAAGTGTGTGGTTTGCAGCATCCTCATCTATTTGTTGTGGTGTGACCGTTAGAACAATTGCTTATACTGTAACAACATAATTTTAAATAATGGCATTGAAGATACGTCTCCCCCTCCCCTCTCTGCCCCCCACCGTGCTTCCATGTTTTATACTGTATTTTAAACTGTTAGGCATTAGAGACTTGACACTATCTGAACAGAATGTTTAATGACAGTCACCAATAACTGAAGCATCTGGAATGAAAAGTTTAGAGTCGTAACTGATGACTGGCATGGTGCATAATGTTTTAGCTAACTTTAATATTTTCACGATCTCTTGAGTAAACTTGTTCTCTCCGTACTGGTTGCTCTTCCAGGTAAACTAGGATTTAATATTACATAAGTGAGTTTATTAGAGATAGAGCACAAGTCAACTGAGGTAGGAACTTGCCATGCACCATTTTGTAATTTCATTTCAGTGATTTAGAGAAATTACATAAAATTTCAATATGTATCAGAAAATGATTTGAACTATTTTGTTACTCAAACACCTTAAATGATTAAAGTGAGTGAAAGCCATAAGCATATCAGTATTCTTCTCCTCGCCAAATTTTCAACTGTAACAGCAGCTTAATTTCGTGCTAAAAGGATTAGTGAACTGATTTCAATTTCATTACTAATATTATTATTCTTTATGCTTTATGGTCAAAGCTGATCTGTTGAGTCAAGCCTCTCCAGCAGTGACTTAAGAACTTCTGCTTGTAAATGCTTCAATTTCTATGTCAAAATGTAAAGTGAAAACTAATATTTTGTAAAACAGTGTTGATACAAATACAGTACCTAGAACAACTGCTCCAAAAACCATGGAACCACATCCCAAAAGCCAATATCCAACAAGTCTCTCATTCTTTGGTGCAGTTCTCACTGATGCAGATGCAGCCAAAGACGTGGTTTGCTAAAACACAATTGAAATTGTATATTAGAATACTGTAAAGGAGTTGTACAGCAGCATATTATACATTTCAAAATTTCTATTACAGTAGGTGACTGCAATTATTTTGTTTCATGAACTAAAGATTACCACAAATGAAGGATGGTCACATAGCTTTTGGGAAAGGATGTTAAAGACAGTTACGGTTTAATACCGTATTGCCATGGTGGACTGTGAGAACTTTGGAGGGGGGGGAGAAAGGGGGTGAGATAAGGCAGTATAAGACAGGAAAGGACTGTAGTGGGGTGGACAGAAGAGGAAATGGTAAAGTGAGTCAGTAAGGAACAGAGGATATGATATGTGGAAAACAATGTGCACCAGTGTAATTTTTGTGGGGTGGCATGGAGACCGTTCGGCAACTGGAGGTCCAAGTCTGCAGTTAGCCAAGGTTTGGCTGCGACACTGATGTGACGAGAGGTGGCCACTTATTAAAACAAAATTCAAGGCTATAAAGTAAATGTAGCACAGCTGACATGAAGCACAACTGCTTTCACACACAACCCTGCCTCCTTTTAATTGGTAGGTAAGGCCAATGATTGAACTGTTGTTTGAGGTAGTGGGTGGGTATATGAAACAGATTATGTACCATCTGGGCTGAAAACAAGGGCATGATTGATGGGGTGCATGACAGAGTAGGATGGAATTGGGATGTACAAGGATATCCTTCAGGTAGAGTGGGTACAATTTTGGGCAGGATATTTCCCATCTCAGAACAGTGTGAGTGGTAGCTAAAACTGCTGAAGGGCACTGTTTAACTAATCAAGGTCAGAGTGAAACAGGTGATCTGAAGATTGCTGGTTGATGGCTGTTTAAAAGGATTACTGGTATAACAGGAGGAGATGGCATGGGAGATCTTTTTATGGATGACATAAATAAAATGATGTTGTTAATACCGGCTCTGGTAATGATATCAATATATTTTGAAAACTCCTGCCTTTTACTGGGATGAGAGGGGTTAAAGAAAGATCTTCATGATAACAAATAGGTGATACCTGTCAAAGTGGAGGTACTGGTGGTGGTGTGATTGATATGAACATACAGTAAAACCTCGTTTTTACATTCTCGGTTTTTACGTTTTCCCGCCATTTACACCATTTTTTGTCGGTCCCGTCAAATTTCCTATGTTTACAATGTTAATTCGCCCTCGTTTTTGCGTTAACACATTTACACTTTTCCCGCGTTTTACGATTTTCGAAAGAATTTTCGTGAAGAAAAATGACGTAATGTACATAAATTGACACCAGCATGGCTTTCCCCATAAAGTATAGCACTTAAAAATTATTCCCAGTCGAGTTTCTTGACACTTTGCATTTACTCAAACGTATATTTCGGCTTTCGTTGTTGACTTACGACGCGCCAATTTGTGGCGATGTAGTTCATCTTTGCCAGAGCGCTTGGCGTGAAAATAACGCTGATTTGTGGCGGTGTAGTTCCTGTTTCTGCTAGCTTCTTTGCCAGAGCAGCTGGCGTCTACTCAAACAATCAGAACCAGTTGCTTTGTTGAAGTGAGAAAGAATAGTTGCATTGTTTTTGTGATACATATTTCTGATGAATAAAGAACGTTATCTGTCAAAGTTGGGTATCATAATACCCACAACCTCAAAAAAGCGATAATAGTGAGAGATGCCGATCCTATGCAAAGTCACAAAAATACTTATGCATATGTTTGTACTCCAGAGAGCGAATAAATTCTCTAATATCGTCGTGTGAAACATCTAAAAATACAAAAAGAACGGAACTTTTGAGTTTTACTATGTAAATAATTACATAATGCCGGTAAAAGGCAGTAATTTTGAAGATGTTACACAGCCTGGCGGCAGTGTCCAAACGATATCGAAGCGGTTCAGGTAATTTTGAATATGTGTTACATAGCCCAGCAGTGGCGTCCTCGATTATAATGAATGAAATTACGTCAAAAATTTCTACTTCCCATAAAATTACTAATTCTGTTTGGCGCTTAAAATAGCGGCGTCCTCGATTATAATGAATGAAATTACATCGAAATTTCTACTTTCCATAAGATTACCAGTTTTGCCTGGCGCTTAAAATAGAGACGTCCTCGATTATAATGAATGAAATTACATCGAAATTTCTACTTTCCATAAGATTACCAGTTTTGCCTGGCACTTAAAATAGCAGCGTCCTCGATTATAATGAATAAAATCATGTCGAAATTTCTACTTTCCATAATGTTACCAGTTTTGCATGGTGCTTAAAATAGAGGCGTCCTCGATTATAATGAATGAAATTACGTCAAAAATTTCTACTTCCCATAAAATTACGTTTTGCCTGGCGCTTAAAATGTAAAAATTTGGATAACCATTATTGTATCATACACATCCTGGCGACTATTTAGATGCCTAATATGTACGTATATCACAAATAAACTACGAAAATGCAAGGCTGATGCAGTAAGCATATTTTACCATGTAAAACATTATTTCCTGCATTTTACACTTTCCTGCATTTTGCACCAATTTACTTAAGTCCCTTGAAAAGCGTAAAAACGAGGTTCTACTGTATGTATTTAAAGAGCCATCTGAGAGGTACTCATCAACTTCCAGAAAGGTGGCTCACTGAGTTAAGAAGGAGCAGGTGAATTGGATGTAGTAGTAGACATTGAGGTAAAGGAGGAAAAAAATAAAGACTGTCCTTGCAATGAGTCTTCAATAAAATAGTAGTAGTAGCAGCAGCAGTAGTAGTAGTAGTTGCTACTGCTGCTCCTGATTTTTATGTCTTCTACAGTCTGAAGACTGATTATATGAATCTCTCCATCCTGTGCAAGCCTCTTCATCTGAAAATTACTATTACATCACACATCCATTTGAACCTGATTACTGTACTCAGCTATTTTTCTTCCTCTGCAATGTAAACCGTCTCCCCAAATTACCCTCCAAATACTAAATTGACAATTCCGTGATGTCTCTGATATGTATCCTAGCAATTGATCCTTTACTTTAGTCAAATTATACTACAAATTTCTTTTCTCTCAAATTCTGTTCAGTACCACCTCATTAGTTGCACAATCCACCCATCTAATCTTCAGTACTCTTCTGTAAAAACACATTTGGAAATATACTAGTTACTTCTTGCCTGAACTGTTTATTGTCCATATTTCACTCCCATACAAGGCTGCAGTGTAGACAAATGTCTCCAGGAAAGACTTCATGTAACTAATGTTAACAGCGTTCTATTCTTCAAAAATGTTATTCTTCCCATTGTAATCTTAGATTTTATATATTCTCTACTTTGGCCTATATAAGTTATGATATTTTACCATCCAAAATAAAATTAATCAACTGTCTCATGCTCTAAACTAATCTCCACATCACTCACTGATTTAATTTGAGCACATTTCAATACCCTTGTTTTGCTCTTGTTAATTTTCAGCTTCTACCTTCCTTTCAAGACACTGCCCACTCCATTCAACTGTTCTTCAAGTCTCCAACAGAATTGCAATGCAACCAGCACACCACAAAGTTTTTATTTCTTCTTCCTGAACTTTAATTCTATTTCAAATTTTCCCTTTCTTTCCTTCACAGTTTGCTCAATCTATAGATTGAATAACATTGGGAAAAGGCACTTCAATTTTTTATAACTGCTGTCATTTTTGTGCATATTATGTACAATTTTTCCTCTTTGTATTTTACTCTTCTTAAGAAGAATGTGAAGAGTGTATGTCAGTGAACAATGTCAAAAATTCTCTCTCTTGAAATATACAAGTGCTACAGATACAGATTTGCCTGTCCTCAACCTATTTCCTAAGTTTTCATAAAACTTAGTCCACATTATTGCTTTAATGCAATTTTCAGCCGGCCCCGGTGGCCAAGAGGACTGAGGCGCATCAGTCACAGTCTGCACGGCCACTATGGTCGGGGGTTCGAATCCCCCCCCCCCCCCATCAGGCATGGATATTTGTGCCGTTCTTAGTATTAGCTAGTTTGTAAGTAGTTTGTAAGTTTAGGGACTGATGACCCCGTAGTTAAGTCCCATAGACTTTACAAACATTTGAACATTTTTTTTTTTTTTTTTTTTTTTTTTTTTTGCAATTTTCAAATAATTGCAACTAGTTTCAGTCACAGACCATCATCTTGTGGCTGTTATCTGCCATACAGCAAGGAACATTCTATCCCCACCTCTGCCCTTCCACCTACACTCCACTCCACTCCTCACTCACTGTCAAGATGCACCAGAGCAGCCAGAAATGATAATCATGATTTATCACTGTGTAATTGTATGAATGTTTGTGTATCTGTAGTAAATAATAAATTCGTATTGTCCGCTACGTCAGTTGGCGCTGTCAGAGATCAGGTGATCTCGCCAGTGCCACCTGCCGCGGTGCTGCAGCAGCGTGCCGGCTGTCACAGTTTGTTTTGCTTTCATATGGTGCGGCCAGAGAAACTCTTTGCCAAATTAGCGGGCGAACAATATTTTTCAAAATTTGATTTGTCTGAAGCATACCATCAATTGCCTCTTGATGAGTGATCTCGTCAATTTCTTGTACTCAACACGACCTTTGGTCTTTATCAATACCAGAGGTTGCCGCTTGGCGTTTCCAGCACGCCAGCTATTTTTCAAAGATTTTTGGAACAACTTCTTGCGCTGGTACCGGGATGCATTAACTATCAGGATGATATTGTGGTCACAGGGGCATCCACAGATGAACATCTCAGGAACCTTCGACAAGAGTTTACTGTTTTGCAACAAGCGGGGTTAAAATGTAACTTTCACAAGTCCAAATTTTTTCAACCCTCCATTGCATACTTGGGCTTTCATCTCTCACGTGAGAGTATCAGTCCTTTAAAGGATCACATTGCTGCAATTGAGTCTCTTCCTCGACCTACGTCCGTGAAGGACTTACAAGGCTTCCTAGGTAAAATAGCCTATTATCACAAGTTCATACCGCCTGTAGCGGAAATATCACATCCTTTAAATTGTCTTTTGAAAAAGAATGTGCCTTTTGTTTGGTCTGACGCATGCAAAAAGGCTTTTCAAACACTCAAATCTCATTTGCAAAAATCACCTTGCTTAGCAACGTTCAGTCCAGGGCTGCCTTTAATACTTGCACCTGAAGCGTCACAACATGGCATTGGGGCTGTACTCTCTCATAAATTTCCGGATGGCACAGAGCGACCAATTGCTTACGTATCCAAGACTCACAATGCTTCACAAGCAAAGTACTCCCAGATCGAAAAGGAAGCTTTATCTATCGTTTATGCTTTAAAAAAGTTCAGCGTCTTTCTATATGGCACTAGGTTCCACCTTATCACAGACCACAAGCCATTGGTCTCACTTTTTCATCCTTCGGTATCTCTTCCTGACAAATCAGCACATAGATTGCAATGTTGGGCTTCATTCCTGTCTAGATTCAATTACGAGATTCATTTTCGATCCACGTCACAGCATGCGAATGCGGATGCTCTCCCCCGTCTTCCTATGGGTCCTGATCCTGTTTTTGATGCTGATGAATTGCTCTGTTTCCACGTGGATGAAGCTGCTCAGGCGGCAGTGGACGGATTTCCGATCGACGGACATCACATCGCAGAAGCCACAGCTGCTGATCCCGTCCTCCGCCAGGTTGTCCACCACATCGAGCATGGATGGCCAGAAAGACCATCAGGAAAAGCATTGGATCCACTCCGAAACTACTATCATCTTCATCTGCGTCTGTCCACACTTCGTGGGGTGGTCCTGCTGGCCACCGATGATGTCACACCAAGAGTCGTTGTTCCTTTGGCTCTTCGCACTGATGTCCTGAATCTGCTACATCAAGGCCACTGGGGTACTTCCAGAATGAAAAATCTGGCCCGCCGGCATGTGTACTGGCCGGGCATAGAAGCTGACATTGCTCGCATGGCGGCTGCCTGCAGCCCGTGTGCCACAAATGCTCCGGCACCCAAATCTTCGCTTTCACCGTGGTCCACACCTGAACAATCATGGGAAAGAATTCATATAGATTTTGCTGGCCCTTTCCTTCATTCCTATTGGCTCTTGGTCATAGACGCGTACTCAAATTTTCCATTTGTCTTTAAATGTTCGGCGCCTACTATGCCTCCACCCTTTCGGCCCTCGACAAAATCTTTGCGCTTGAAGGCCTTCAAAAACCATCATGACCGATAACAGTACACAATTTACCTCTTCTGATTTTGCACAATTCTGAAGACATAGAGGAATCTCCCATGTCACTGCACCGCCTTTTCACCCCCAATCAAATGGGGAGGTGGAAAGGCTGGTGCAAACATTTAAAACGCAAATGAAAAACATCTAGCATCATCCTCCACGGAGGAATCACTCCACAGTTTTTTAACATCATACAGATTCACACTTACGGGAAAACAGAGCCCTGCGGAAATGCTGCATGGCAGACAACCCCGGACATTACTGCATCTCCTATTACCCTCAAAGGAACAGTCCACCAACACAAATCAGGAACGATATAGAAAGGGCGCCTCTGTTTGGGCACGGGGTTATGGACGCAATCCAAAGTGGATAAAAGGACGTATCACTGCTCAAAGAGGGAAACATATGTACAAGGTTAGCACAGCCGGAGGTGATGTCGCAAGACATGTGGACCAGCTCCGTCCTAGGATGACTACGATACCCTCGGATAAAAACGACGAAAAAATGGAAATTGACTATGAAGTGAACTTATCCGAAAGTGTCAAAAAAGATGATACACAGTGTAATACGGACCTAACTTTACCGTTCTTGAGTGAAGTGTGCAATAAATATAGTGACAATGGATCTATGTCTCCTATAATAACAAAAAAGAACGTGATACCTATAGCGAAAACACAGGACTCGCCCATAATGACAAGAAAGTACAAACCTGGACATTACAAACCTTACAGACGTGCACCTACCCGAACATTTCAATCCGAAGACGACATGATGGACATTGGGCATGTGAAAATGTTTACCAAAAAAGGGGACATATGTAGTAAATAATAAATTCGTATTGTCCGCTACGTCAGTTGGCGCTGTCAGAGATCAGGTGATCTCACCAGCGCCACCTGCCGCGGTGCTGCGGCAGTGCGCCGGCTGTCAGAGTTTGGTTTGCTTTCATATGGTGCGCCTCGGCGCTTTAATTACATTATACGAAGTGTCTTTTGTTATCAGTGACGTATGTCACGTGTGTGTACTTTACCGTGTATATGTTCAATTATGAAATACAAGATTCTTTAAGCATATTCTGCAAGTGTCATAAAAGTATCTTTTTCTGATGAAAGCTGTGGTTGAAAATTTAAGTTTGTGTGAATGTGATTGTCTATTTTAGGTGCTACTCAGTGATTGTCTTGATGTTGAGTTGCTACCTATCCTCTATTATACATAATAGCAATAACAGTTGTAAAATCAACTGTTGATTCTATTTAGTAGTAGGCCCTAGAAGCAGCAGCAGCAGCAGCAGCAGCAGCAGTAGTAGTAGTAGTAGATAATATTGGTATGTACATTTAAAAGAAAAAACTAAGTTTCTTGCAAAACAACCTGACTATGCAAAAATAAATTATATGAATTGAACAAATTTAATAGAAGTCACTTACCCTCTGGGTTGTCAATGAAATCTGTTGCTTCAGTGAACCAAAGCCATTCCTTAGAATATACTGTGAAATGTGAAATAGGGGAAATATTAGTGTTGATAAGAAAATAAAATACAGTATTCTCTCTAAACTAAAATTTGATTACAGAACTCACCTTGCTGGAAATGCCTAAAGGGTAGGCTGAACAGACAGACGAAACTGTTCTCAGGCAGTACTTTGATAAAGGAAACATTTTCACTGTGTGTGAATTTCAACTTCAAATTAACAATAATGTTTCCAAATTTTTTCAACCAAAATAAATCTTAAAAAGAGAGAAACAAAGAATGTTAGTTTTAATGAATTAGTAGCAGAACAAAAGAAAGGGGAAATATTTTGTGTATATTACATAATAGGTCTCATGTTGATATAGAATCTGAATACTAACAGTATTACAACAAAGCAGATCTTAACAAAGAAAGTTATTAGACAAAAAGCAATTTTGACAGCAGTCAACTGCCATTCATTCTTTCTGTGATTAATTAACATCTCATAAGTATAATCAGCTCAGTGCAGATCTGTCATAGAAGGAAGAATGTGTATTGGGAAGCTTGTCTGCTGAAAACCATAGCTGTGAAGACCAGTACTAGGCGATCTGTGAGGTTGGACTCATCCAAAACTTATACCGACCCAAATGGAGACATTTGACCACCTAACCTACAGGCCAGTCTCTCTCCAAGTTACTATCACACATTCAATTCCTTAAAAATGGACTTGAAGGGTTGACAATTCATTTTGGACAAAGCTGTGCAGCAGGCAGGTGAAGACTTTTCTGTGTAGCAGGACACATTGTTTTATCAAGTAGAATAGATGCTTGTGGTGCTCTGGAGTGGCCAGACATGGTGGTTGTGTGTGTATCGTTGTGTGAGTGACTGTATGTGGTGCCTTATTTATTTATTTATTTATTTTCTTTTTTTAATGAAGGCCATGGCTGAAAATTTAAGTTATGTAAATGTGAGTGTCTATTTTTCATGCCTGTCAGCAGCTCAGTGAGCTCTTTATCTATCCTCCATTATTGATATTCCAATCAGATTTTCTATTGTTATAATTTTTTATCAAACAGGTTTCCTTAATCTGACAAGTCCATTGAATGATTATCACAATACTCACAGCAATTTTGGCTAAATGGCATACTGATTCTGGACTGTAAGGCCTTCTAACAGTAACTTCTTGATTACCCTTATAAAAATTAATCTACTTGTATCTCTATAATTTTTCAATAAGTCCAATTTCTGTGTTGTATACAAATAACGCAAATCTTTTCATGCAGAATTTAAGAGCAAAGTTAATACTATTTACATTTGTAGGTCAACAAGAACTTCCATACACACATGTGAATGACTCACCACTATTTGGCAAACTTTTTGCACAAAAATACAGCCTATGTTCAGACTTTATCTTCCTAGAGATTTTAGGTGCATTTCTCTAGTGTTTTGGCACATATCTGAAATTTAACTTTTTTTGTAAATAGATAAAGTGAAACAAATTCTGCTAAGAACACACATCATGCAACAACCCGCAGCATAATCTTCAGACATTCACACTAATATTCCCAACACCTTTTTTAAATGCACTCATAGACCTATAATCTCATTCATCTAGTACACCACAATGTCCTGTACCACAAGAACTACCCCAATGCTGCAAATTTATTTGGTTTCTATACTAGCTGACATTTCTGGCCAAAATATTTCTAAACTGACACAATCACACACAGAGCTAGTTTCTCAAGACAGATTGTTTTTCACTGGACACAGTACAAGTTCCTAAATTTTTCACATGAACAAAACACATTTAATGTTATCTGTAGTGTCACGAACTGTGCAGCAACTAAAAGACAACTAGAACAATATTGGTATGACCACAGAAACATGGACAGGACAGTTGGCACTACAAGTTCACACACTCCCACACTCTCATCATATACAGCTCGTAAGACAGTGTGTGTTCCTTGAATCATTAGTGTACTTCTACCAGCAGACAGTGTAGCTTTGCAATGCCTCAAAAAGGAAGCAAGCTTAAGGTCAATAGAGATGGATCTGATGCTCGGAGTTTTTGGTAAGTATGGCGAAGGAAATTTATCATGCCCTTTCAAGGGAATCATCCCAGAATTGACATAGAGTAATTTAGCGAAATCACAGATAACATAAACCTGGTGGCTGGAGGTAAATATGAACCATCAACCTCCTGCAAGTGAGTCCAGTCTATTACCACCGTAATGCCTTAAGACTTGTATATGTAATGACATTTAGAAATTATCATGAACAACTTAGGAACTTTGACGATTTCATGCCGAAGTTTGGACTTTATCAGTCTGATTGTACATCTACAATGCCCAAATTTCAGCATAAATGTATTTGCAATAATTTTCACATGTGTTAGTAAAGTTTTCGGATCATTCTGTTGAAGTATGCCACTATCATGCCCACAACATTAGCTCTAAGATTTTTTTTTTTATTACTGAATAAAAACTGCTATAATTCAGATCTGCTAACTCACAGTGTTATATCCTTGTAGTCTTTTCATGAGATATTCTAAGAGGAAGTAATATATTGGTTGACTCCTCAAAAAACATATGCTCTCAGAACTTTGACAGAAGACTCTACTGTGATAGCAAATGTCTCTCTCCCAGTGTCTGCCACTGGAGTTTCCCGATCAACTATTTGAAGCTTCTGTGTTTACTAAATGTGACTGTAACAAAGCATGCTAATCTTCAGCATATCTTCTATCAACCCTACCTGATGCGGATCTCACATAGGGAAATGAGAAACAAAAAATACTCAAGTGCTGGCTAAACGAGCGTTTTGTAACCAACTTCATTTCTTGATGGACTATCTACACCTTCTGAGGATTCTTCCAATGAGTCTCAGTCTGACATCTGCCTTACCAATAATCATTTTATATGGTAGTTCCATTTCAAATCATTCCTTACATCTACCCATAACTATCTTAAGGGGACCACACTGTCGTTCAGGTAAAAAAAAAAATTGGTTTTCGGTTTTCATCATATTTTTATAGATTACGGTCTAAGTACTATGAAAAGGATTTTGCTGAAAAAAATTTTTACGAGCATTTTCCTTCCGTGCATGTTTATGTGTCACACCCACTTATAGAATGACCACGGTCTGTATTCTTTTATTTCTGCTGTTTGTAAACAACACTTAGTTAATTTTGTTCAAGTGTGATTGCAAGTAGTTGTTATACTTACTTTTGCAGTGCTTGTTCACATGTGTTTTGTTGTGTTTATTGAAGATCTGATCTGGAGGCAATGAAGAGAGATGTTTGGACCATAGTCTTTCATAAGTCCTTTACTGATGATAAGCCATGTCATGCATTGTGTCCATCAGGAGAAAATTCGTGGTGCAAATACAATGGGACTCAGGCAACTGGAGACTCTTATTCTCACCAGCATTCTTTTCCTGCTGTTACTATTACAGCAATTAAACCTATTTTCAGAGACTTGGCTCATCCTAACCTTCTAAGGAAATGTCTGCATGGGCAGATACAGAACCCAAATGAATGTTTCAAGAGCATAAATTGGAACTGCCTTCCTAAAACTGTATTTGTAGGCAAGCATACAATGAAACCAGGAGTTCACAATACTGTTATTACATTCAATTGTGGTAATATTGTCTACTGAAAAAGCTGGGAATTAATCCTGGTGAAAATATTATCACTGGGCTGCAACATAGTGATAAAATAAGGATAGCCAGTGCAGACAGGTATGCATCTAATATGGCCTAAAAAGCAAAACAAACATCTAGGAAGGTGAAAAAGAAGGTGGAGGCTTGCTACAGGCCAAATAAGGGCCATCATGTGCAGCAGGACAGTTTTAATTACCTGTAAGTAACAAATTTCAAAAGCTTTTTTCTTTAAGTCAATTTCCTACAAACTAAAATTTTCAGTACATTCCCCCATTATATAAGAAACTATCACAAATAAATGAATGAAATTTTCAAAGATTCTGCACAACAAAAAAAGCCACCTCTGGTATTACATTCATCAATATTCCCCCATTAAGAAGTTCAGAAAAAATATTTTCTGCAGAAAAAACTTAATACTTTTTGTTAATAAATTTAAGAAAGTACTTTTTAAACTATAAAATGTATAAAGCAGATTTTAGTACAGCTGACTATTAGCATCATCTAATGTACAGTAAAAATATTAAGTACCTGCATCAAATAGTTTTTTCATAAATGGGTCAAATACTTGCCTAAATTAACATGGGTTAGATAGGCAGTGTGTGGCCCCCTTAGGGAAGTAACTGCTGCTTCCAGTGTTTCCCAGTATTGTGTATTTTTACTGTCACAAGTCTTCCGCCGGAGTGCAAGGTACAGTGTTTAGCATCACAGATTGCGGTGTTGGTGGTCCCCAGTTGAAATCCTGCTCTGACAGAAAAAAATATTTCTTTGTATTTACCATTTCTAGAATGTTCTACATGTTTCTTACGATTAATGTGCCTATAAGTTCCAGAAATTTATTTCTCTGTATAAACTGCAGAGTAGACCAATCAGGAGGTGGTCTGTTCTGAGTGTACACTTATGTTAGCAATAAACCTGTTCTCAGTGTAAAGTGTTGGGCTGTATTAACGACTTAGCCTTCAAACTATAGTTTTCAATGTGACACTATTTGGTGGATGCGCCAGGTATCCTGCAAAACATCTCCATCTGACTCCAATTAGGCAGCGTAAGAGCCATCACCTGCATGAACGAGAACTGAAATACAATGGATATACTCACTACCTGCTTCCGAAGGCACGTGTCATCAAAAGATCCACGGATACGAAAACAGCGGTAAGCCAAATGCACATAAGACACCCATCAGTGTTCTCAGGAGATGCTGCACAGGACCCAAACAAATGGCTGAAAATATTCGACCAAGTCACCAAGTATTGTAGGTGAGATCACATGATGTGCTTGGCAAACATATAGTTCTACCTGAATGGGACAGCTAACCAATGGTTTGAAAACAACAAGGACAAGCTTGATAGCTGGGACAACTTTCAAACTGAACTTAAGTAGTTTGAAGACCACCAGCAACAAGTCTGTTTATTGGAAGAGCAATTGAAGAACAGGGCCCAACAACATGATGAGTCAAGGCAGTGATCTATACAGAATGTTTGGCCCTATGCCACATGGTTAACACAGATATGACTGAGGCCGATAAAATTTCACACCTGATAAGGACCATTGCAGAAGACATGTATCAAGCTCTTCTGTTAACACATAGTGGATGGTGCCCGAGCTAGACTCTTTCAGCAGATGTTAGTCAGGCGGACGGTGACTGAGTCTGACTTGTGCAATGCTAAAAAATTAGTAGCTGCTATTGCACAATTTGCTCTCTGTTGGTAAGCACATACAATTAAAAGGAAGGTTCTCTGCATTATGCTGCCACATGGTGAGTGGAGTTTTAACTATTTGTATACTAAATATTAACCATGATTCATGACCATATGACAGCTACTACGTTTACCAAAAGTAGCAAATCTTTCATGAGTTTTATCACCCTTGTTTATTTTAGGCCTCATAGCTACAAAGAGGGGCTACGTTACTGGGAGGGAGGAGAGGAGAGGTAGAGGGGGTGGAGCAATACTACATATTAACCACAACCGTAATCATATTGCCGCAAGACACCCCGTAAACCGACTGCCGGCGTGGCGCAGCGGATAGCGTCACCGACTGCGGTGCTGAAAGTCACCGATTCAATCCTATCCACCAGCAAAAATTTATTTCTTTGTAATTAACAATTCCAGAATGTTCTACATCTTTCTTAAGTTCATTTGTAAATTCTACTTGTTTCTTATGTGAACTATTCTTCTAATTTCTGGTATATTCTGTCTGTGTATAAATAGCAGAGCACTCTGCCCGAGAGGCAGTTAGTGCTACGTGTGTGTTAAGTTTGTAATAAACCTGCTTTCAGTATAAGTGCTGTGTTCAGTTGCCTTCGAAGTCAAGCCTGCTTCCGTTTCAAGGCGACAATATGATAGCTACAATTTTAGCAAAAGTAATAAATCTTTCAATAAAGGTAGAATTATTATGTCGGATAGAGCAAGCCTACTTGGACAGCAAATGAATGTCACTTGGTTCCAATATGATGGATGTTGATGAATTAACAGCAAAATTTAAACTAATTGAAAATCATACTCTCGAGAAGCATGTGCCAAGTAAATGGAGTAAGGCTGGAAAAGACTCACTGTGCTTTACCCCTTCGAGGTATTCATTTATGCCAGGCAGGTGGAAAAACCAGATGGCTAAAGATATTTATGAACACCCAGGGAGGGGAGCAGGTAAACGTTCACAGTAGAATGGGGACCCACTGCAGTTTGCATCTCACGGCTCCTGCTATTGGTGCCATTGTGTGTTCTTAGAGAGAGAGAGAGAGAGAAGAGAGAGAGAGAGAGAGAGAGAGAGAGAGAGAGAGAGAGAGAGAGCTGTGGTTTTCCCCTGCTCCTGTCTCTTTCTACTAAGACGTTAAACACTGGGCCAATGATGTATCCACTTTTGGTGAGATGATAGTGTGTACTGCCTTTGCAGTGTCAGATCATAATAAATCAAACAAGGAGATCTTGGATATCCTCTTGAATAGTAGTAATGAAGACGATAGCAATGATCAATACCTTTCTTCAAATGAAGATGTGGATGCATCCACCTCTGTTGGTGCTTCTTCAAAAAACAGAGGAACTTCATGAAAAGATCCTTGTTATGAAGACAGAAAATAAGATAGAGTGGTTAGCATAGCTTCACCATGAAAGAACACATAACTGGTCCGAGAATCAACCTGTTATGAAGTGCCACCATTTTGTGAACACATTTAGCAATGTAAAAATAGATTTTGAAGAGACAGCAAATCATTTAGACTTAAGTGAGCTACAATAAGTCAATGGGTGCTGTTCATGACACATGACATTATGTTCTGTACAGTGCATCAGAAAGAGAATGAAGTGGTACAAGGAAGTATTCTTCCATTTAACTGACTTGGGTTTGCTGAGTGCAAAAGCTATATTCTTGAAATAAAAAAGGAAAGGCAGGTACCAATGGGGAACTTTGACTTGGAACTAATCCACCAGTTAATGAATAAATTTTTATGGACAAACAGAGATCCCATGGACACCAAAACAGAAAACTCCCTTTTACCTGAAAAATAAAAACCATTATCCAGAGATTCTTGGAGTAACAGAGAAAAATGAAATTCCCAATAGACATTGTGTAGAGTGTACTGCTAATTCAAAATGAAAAATGACATGTATCAGGTACAGAAGTGTGGTGTAGCTCTTTGCATGGTGCCACAGTGTTGCAGCCGAAGGTTATGGTTGTCTGACTGTGTTGTGTGCCTGTGTGATTGCATGAGTGCTCTATATTCTGAAGAAGGCCATGGCCGATAGCTGAAAGTGTTGTATGTGTGTGTCTTTTGTATGTGCCTGTCGCAGCTCGTCGCCACGTCTTTACGGTGAGTTGTAAACTGTCCTTACTATATTACTTATCTAATAATGGAAACTCCAGATTGGAATTCAACAATACAGGGTGTTTATAAATGAATATTGAGGGTTTAACACTTTATAATATTTATTACACTAGCTTAAATCCCGCTGCTTCGCACACAGACTGGACGGTGTGCATTGGTTGTTTCTACTTCTACATACAAATTTGCATAGATTTAGCTTTAAAAATGCTTTCCTAACCAAGTATTTTGATACAACTTGCCACTCCCTATTGCACTAGTGATGGCACAATTCAAAACATCCCAAAACACGTTTTAAAAATTCTAACCATGGTCCCAAATCCAAATTTTTGCATTTCTAGCATCAAAATAGCCTTAGTAGCACCCTTAAAATATTTTCCCTTATTTCATCCACTTAATGGTTGAATTTCCAAAAATATCCAAAACAAGTAAAGTTGTGAGGCGGCATCGTGAGTCGTGTCGGGGTAGCTCAGTGGTAGAGCGCTTGCCCGCGAAAGGCAAAGGTCCCAGGTTCGAGTCCCGGTTCCGGCACACAATTTTAATCTGCCAGGAAGTTTCATCCAAAACAAGTGTTTTTAAAATTCCAATCAAAAATCTAAATCTGAATTTTGTATTTCTTGCTTCAAAATTGCTTTAATAGCAACGCATTTTCAAAAAAAATGTTCATCTCCTAGTTCACCCCCTTAGGGATGGGAATATTGAAAAATCGTTGATTCCTACAGTACAAATTAATTAAATTCAGCAACCAGTTGCTTGTAATTATTTATTTTAGACGACCGGTTTCGGATGCTTGATTGCCCTTCTTCTGGTCTATTTTGGTATTGTTGCTCAATGAATGTAGCTACATGCTATTAGGAGAATAAACACACGTGTTTATTCTCCTAATAGCATGTAGCTACATTCATTAACACAATTACACTTCACAGTCAGAGTGTGGGAGCCAAAGATAACAGTTGTGTGGCTGTTCTTTATTCTGAAAAAGGCCATGGCTGATAGCTTAAGTGTCTTTTTTATGTGCCTGTAGCAGCTCGTCACGATGTCTTTGTGGCGAGTTGTAAACTGCCCTCATTTATATTCTATTTTTATGGTAGTCCATCTCCTTTTCCCCCCTCTGCCCATTGCTTTCTACTCCACTCTTAACCCATTTTAGTTTCTCTTCTTGCAGATCAGTACTTATGATGTCATATTTCCTGAATAATAAGTCCTATAAAAATATAACCACTCCCATGAACCACAGACATTGCCGAGGTGGGGTGGCTTGCGTGCCTCAACGATACAGATAGCCGTACCGTAGGTGCAACCACAGCGGAGGGGTATCTATGGAGAGGCCAGACAAACGTGTGGTTCCTGAAGAGGGGCAGCAGCCTTTTCAGTAGTTACAGGGGCAACAGTCTGGATGATTGACTGAGCTGGCCTTGTAACATCAGCTAATGTGGCTTTGCCACACAGCTACTGCGAACGGCTGAAAGCAAGGGGAAACTACACCCGTTATTTTTCCCGAGGACATGCAGCTCTACTGTATGAACATATGATGATGGCATCCTCTCGGGTAAAATATTCCGGAGGTAAAATAGTCCCCCATTCGGATCTCCGGGCGGGGACTACTCAGGAGGATGTGATCATCAGGAAAGACAATACTGGCATTCTACGGGTCGGAGCGTGGAATGTTAGATCCCTTAATCGAGTAGGAAAATTAGAAAATTTAAAAAGGGAAATGGATAGGTTGAAGTTAGATACAGTGGGGATTAGTGAAGTTCGGTGGCAGGATGAACAGGATTTCTGGTCAGGTGAGTACAGGATTATAAATACAAAATCAGTTGGGGGTATCACAGGAGTAGGATTGATAATGAATAAGAAAATAGGAATGCGGGTAAACTACTATGACCAGCACAGCGATCGCATTATCATTGTCAATATAGATACGAAGCCAACACCGACAACAGTAGTACAGGTTTATATGCCAACTAGCTCTGCCGATGATGAGGAGATCGAAGAAATATATGAGGAGCTAAACGAAATTATTCAGACAATTAAGGGAGAGGAAAACTTAATTGTTATGGGAGACTGGAATTCGGTAGTAGGACAAGGAAGGGAAGGGAAGATAGTGGGTGAATATGGTCTGGGCAAAAGGAATGAAAGAGGAAGCCGCCTGGTAGAATTTTGCACGGAACATAATTTAGTTATAACAAACACCTGGTTTAAGAATCACAAAAGAAGGTTGTATATGTGGAAGAGACCAGGAGACACTGGGAGATACCAGATAGATTTTATAATGGAAAGACATAGATTTCGGAACCAGGTTTTGAAGTGTAGGACATACCCAGGGGCAGACATAGACTCTGACCATAACTTGTTGGTTATGAACTGTAGGCTGAAACTGAAGAAACTACAGAAAGGGAGAGGAAAACTTAATTGTTATGGGAGACTGGAATTCGGTAGTAGGACAAGGAAGGGAAGGGAAGATAGTGGGTGAATATGGTCTGGGCAAAAGGAATGAAAGAGGAAGCCGCCTGGTAGAATTTTGCACGGAACATAATTTAGTTATAACAAACACCTGGTTTAAGAATCACAAAAGAAGGTTGTATATGTGGAAGAGACCAGGAGACACTGGGAGATACCAGATAGATTTTATAATGGTAAGACATAGATTTCGGAACCAGGTTTTGAAGTGTAGGACATACCCAGGGGCAGACATAGACTCTGACCATAACTTGTTGGTTATGAACTGTAGGCTGAAACTGAAGAAACTACAGAAAGGGAGAGGAAAACTTAATTGTTATGGGAGACTGGAATTCGGTAGTAGGACAAGGAAGGGAAGGGAAGATAGTGGGTGAATATGGTCTGGGCAAAAGGAATGAAAGAGGAAGCCGCCTGGTAGAATTTTGCACGGAACATAATTTAGTTATAACAAACACCTGGTTTAAGAATCACAAAAGAAGGTTGTATATGTGGAAGAGACCAGGAGACACTGGGAGATACCAGATAGATTTTATAATGGTAAGACATAGATTTCGGAACCAGGTTTTGAAGTGTAGGACATACCCAGGGGCAGACATAGACTCTGACCATAACTTGTTGGTTATGAACTGTAGGCTGAAACTGAAGAAACTACAGAAAGGTAGGAAAATAAGGAGATGGGACCTAGATAAATTGAAGGAACCTGAAGTTCTTAAGAATTTCAGAGGGAGCTTCAGGCAACAATTGACAGAAACAGGGGAAAATAAAACAGTAGAGGAGGAATGGGTAAAATTGAGAGATGAAATAGTGAAGGCAGCAGAGGACAAAATAGGTAGGAAGGCAAGACCTACAAAGAATCCTTGGATATCACAGGAGATACTAAATTTAATCGATGAAAGGAGAAAGTATAAAAATGCAGTAAATGAAACAGGCAAAATGGAGTACAGACGACTAAGAAATGAGATTGACAGGAAGTGCAAAATGGCTAAGCAGGAATGGCTAGAAGGCAAATGCAAGGATGTAGAAGAATGTATAAATAGGGAAAAAATAGATACAGCCTACAGGAAAATAAAAGAAACATTTGGCGATAAGAAAAACAGCTCTATGAATATCAAGGACACTGATGGAAAACCAGTTCTCAGCAAAGAAGGGAAAGCTGAAAGGTGGAAAGAGTATATAGAGGGGCTCTACAAAGGAAATGAACTTCGAGACACTATTGTAGGAAGGGAAGAGGATGTAGATGATGATGAAATAGGAGATACTATACTGAGAGATGAATTTGACAGAGCACTGAATGATCTAAGTCGAAACAAGGCCCCTGGAGTAGATGATATCCCGTCAGAGCTACTGAAGTCTCTGGGAGAACCAGCCATGACAAAATTGTTTCACATTGTGTGTAAGATGTATGAGACAGGTGAAGTACCCTCAGACTTTAAGAATAATGTTACAATCCCCATTCCAAAGAAAGCGGGTGCAGACAGGTGTGAAAACTACAGAACCATCAGTTTAATAAGTCATGGTTGCAAAATATTAACACGAATTATATACAGAAGGATGGAAAAGCTGGTAGAAGCCGACCTCGGGGAAGATCAGTTTGGGTTCAGGAGAAATGTAGGAACACGGGAGGCAATACTCACTTTACGGCTTATCCTAGAAGATAGATTAAGAAAAGGCAAACCAACATTTCTAGCTTTTGTAGATTTGGAGAAGGCTTTTGACAATGTTGATTGGAATAAACTCTTTAAAGTTCTGAAGCAAGCAGGAGTAAAATATAGGGAACGTAAGGTTATTTACAACTTGTACAAAAACCAGACAGCGGTTGTCAGAGTTGAAGGGCATGAAAGGGATGCAGTGGTTGGAAAGGGAGTAAGACAGGGTTGTAGCCTTTCCCCAATGTTGTTCAATTTGTACATTGAGCAAGCTATAAAGCAAAGCAAGGAGAAATTTGGAGAAGGAATTAAAGTTCAGGGTGAAGAATTAAAAACATTGCGTTTTGCCGACGACATAGTAATTCTGTCAGATACAGCAAAGGACTTGGAAGAGCAATTGAACGGAATGGACAGTGTGCTGAAAGGTGCATATAAGATGAACATTAACAAGAGTAAAACTAGGGTAATGGAGTGCAGTGTAAGAAAATCAGGTGATGCTGAAGGAATTAGATTAGGTAACGAAACAATAAAGGAGGTAGATGAGTTTTGTTACTTGGGCAGTAAAATAACAAATGATGGTCGCAGTACAGAGGATATAAAATGCAGAATGGCAATGGGTAGAAAGGTGTTTTTGAAAAAGAGAAATTTGTTAACATCGAATATTGATTTAAGCCTAAGGAAGTCCTTTCTGAAGGCATTTGTATGGAGTGTTGCCTTGTATGGGAGTGAAACATGGACGATAAGCAGTGTGGACAGAAAGAGGATAGAGGCTTTTGAAATGTGGTGCTACAGAAGAATGCTGAAGATTAGGTGGGTGGATCGCGTAACTAATGAGGAGGTACTGAACCGAATTGGGGAGAAAAGAAATTTCTGGCATACCTTGACTAAAAGAAGGGATAGATTGGTAGGACACATTCTTAGACATCAAGGAACTGTGAATTTAGCGTTGGAGGGAAGTGTGTGGGGTAAAAATCGCAGAGGGAGACCAAGAGACGCGTATAGTAAGCAGATTCAAATGGATGTGGGTTGTCGTTCTTATGAGGAGATGAAAAGGCTTGCTCAGGATAGAGTAGGGTGGAGAGCTGCATCAAACCAGTCTCTGGACTGAAGACCACAACAACAACAACAAAAATATAACTTATCCAGGTACGTCAAATGAAATATTTGGAAAGTATTTGAACAGTGTTGCGAACAGTTCTGGTAGTAGGGATGTAATAAATTAAAACATCACACATGACGAGGTGGTTTTTCATTCATTTAATTTCCTGAAGTATGTGTCATACAATGATATAATTTCATGGATACATTCAGTGGTAGGCCTGTATGTACACACACTGTCTGCAAACTATTTCACAAATACAGTTAGTAGTAAGGACGCAACAGATCGCAACCTTCTGCATGATGGGGTGGATTTTCATCAATTTAGTTGTTTTTGACATTATATCTCCTGAACGCTGTGTTGTATTATGATACAATTTCAAATGTCCTTTCTGTGGTATATGTACAAAACTGTCTGAAAAACATCATGCAAATACAATTAGTTGTGTAAAAATAATAGACTATTAACGTCATCTCAAATGGTAAAATTTTACTACATGAACAGCCGAAAAGTAATGATCTATAAACTTCTTTCTTTTCAATACAGTATTAGGTCAATTTACAACTCACAGCAAAGACATGACGACGAGCCACGACAGACACACAAAAAAGACATCTACATTGGATACTCTGCAAATCACATTTAAGTGCCTAGCAGCGGGTTCACCGAACCACCGTTATACTATTTATCTCCCATTCCATTTTCCAATAGTGCGCAGGAAGAAAGAACACCTGAATATCTCCATTCGAGCTCGGATTTCTTCTATTTTCTTCTGATGATCATTTCTACCTATGTAAGTGGGAGTAAACAATACATTTTCACATTCGGAGGAGAATGCTGACGATTGGAGTTTCTTAAGTAGCCAATGCTACAGCAATAAGTGCCATTGCTGTAATGATTCCCATCCCAGATCCTGTATTATTTCCGTAACGTTTGTAGTGTATCAAACACTACATGCTCTCTGTGATTCTACAAGATGCCCAAATGAAGTAGTTTTTTGTATATTTAGAAAGGCCTTTTTGGGACCGTTACTGTCCTGGGCTTTTTTTATTCCGCAGGTGAAGGCCCAGACAGGAACCTTACTAAGGGCATGGAATGTGGAGGTGCAAAATACTGTGCACAATATAGACTCTGTGAATACTCAGAGAAGAGACTGCAAAAAAAAAAAAAAAAAAAACAACCCTCTGGTTGATAGTGTTTTGTTTTATAAATAGATATGTTTCTTGAGTTGACCTGAGCAGAATAAGGTCCAGTCTGTAATGTTATCTGTTTGTACTTGTGTAAATCAGATGCTTGAAATTGGTTAACTATTGTATAAGGGCCAAATAAACCCATGTTATTGGTGTTCATTTATAATGGAACAGTCTTCTCATTTTATTAGTGAGAAAGTTGGAGTTTAGATATCTCTCTCTTCTGACATTAATTTATGTGGAAAGAAGCCCGATCAATTTAAGACTGGAAGAACCTTATTTAGAGGCACTGAGTACCAGGACCTCTATCTATAAGTATCAATGACCTTGAAAAACACATAGAAAACAACTCAATAACAAAATCAAAATATGTGATGGTATTCCCGAAATAGGTGGAATTACATGCTGCCATCACATATTTTGGCGACTGTTATACCGGGCCTGGAAGAGGAGAGAGAAAAAATATAATTGTGAGACCTGAAAATCTGAAGAAAGTGACGAAAATTTTACAGAAGTAGTTTGACATTTCTCTGTGGAACGACGAGAGTTACTTTGACGTCAATAAACACTAATCGTCGAAATATGTGAGTGAAAAACAGCCATTATTAGAAGAAGAGCTTTTACAATAACGAAGATTTAAGAACTTCTAATCAAAGTTTCTTTAAGAATTTCAAATAATTCTGATGTGAACTCGGTGGTGGGTTCAACTATTTCGAAAACATTCATAGGCTGCTCAAGAAGATCGCTGCCTGTAAAAAGTCAAGATAAGTCTACATCTTCGCATGATTGGAGCTGCGATTCCCGACACAGATCTGACATCTTGTATACAATAACATGGGACAGCGCCAGGTGACTACGCAAACAAAGCTGCTACTACGTCATCTCACAGCTACATCGAGATCGGCGCAGATGACATTTTACTCTGTTGGTAAGGGTATAAGTGTCAATTTACCGTATTAGTGTTTTTGAAAGTTGTTGAGAGTGGTGTTATTAGTGTATGCCCTAACACCCAGTAGAGTAAGAGAAATGGAGCAGTTACAAGAGTTGTTTAGTAAATTCAGTGAGGAATTCCAATCAAGTCAGGAAGAGTTGAGAAATTCTTTATCAAACAATGTAAAAAAGTTAGAATCACAGTTAAAAGACAATGTAAAATCATTAGCTGAAAAAATTGACAATAATTCAAAAGAGCTAGCTGATCAATTCGATTCTCAAAATGTGAGGCTAGACACTTTAAATAACCAATTGGTTACTTACGTTAAGGAATGTAAGGAGAGATACAGTAATCTAGAACAGGAATTTGATGGTTTGGATCGATTGCTAGTTTCTAAAGAGGAGGTAGAAACTGTTTCCAAAATGATAGCAAATGAACAATTAGCATTCGTCAAAGAATCTATAGTAGATGACATTAAAAACAGAGTTTTAGAAAGGAAGGATACAATTTTGAATAATTTATAATCTTTAAAGCAGGAATTGCTTATTACTAACCAATGCCTAGACGTCCTGGAAATAAATTATAAATCTGAAATCTCTGAAGTACGCCGTAATTACCGAGACCACTTCCAAAGTACAAGCTTTAGAAAATCGTCAAAGTTTGGATGACACCACTTTACCTATACATGGGATAGGTAACTGGGAACAATGAATAGAGGAGATAATTGAGAAAAAAATTAAGGAAAGGGTAGATAGTTCACATGAAGGAGAAGAGAAGGATCCTGGAACAGAACTAACTGATCATAATTTAAATACATTATTAAATGTATTAGAAAAGACCAAAACAGATCCCAAACCCACTAATGAGGGACAACCAAACACCATACACGTAATTATAAACGGGGATGAGTCACTTTTGTCTTCTGCAATAGGTTTATCAAAACAATTTCCAAAATTTAAGCCAGATGGGGAAATTCACCCAAATCATTTTCTCAGAGTTTTCTCTAGGGCCCTGCCTAGCAAGTGGGATGATGGTAAAAAGATAGATTTTATACTTGGTTTCTTGCTGGGCAAAGCGGGTGAGTGGGGGAACGGAAATGCTGATGAATTTTCGTCTTGGGAAGATTTCAAGACAAAATTTAAAGAAAGGTACAGGTCAGAAAGTACACAACAGAAATTAAAGATTGAATTATCAGATCCTCCTTACTATACGATATAATCCTGGGGTGTCAAACAATATATTCAAAAACATTTGACGAAAGCAAAGTTTTTGGACAAACCTATTGATGGAAGTGTACTTAGCGAATCTTCTCATCAGAAGATTACCATATTTTGCCCAACGTGAGATATGGTGCAAGGGATGGAAGAATATGCCAGAGCTGAAGGGGTTGACTCTTAGTGAATTTTCTCATCAGAAGATTACCATATTTTGCCCAATGTGACATATGGTGCAAGGGGTCGAAGAATATTCCAGAGCTACTTGTTGCAGCTGAAGGGGTTGACTCTAAGTAAAGTCAGAGGCGAAAGTAATAGATCCCAACAGAATCTGGAAAGTAACCCTATGAAAGGAGTCTATCTATGTGAAGTATGTAGGGAACGAGAGCAAAAGAAGAACTATCCTAAGCAGTTTAGGAATAGTAAAAAGTTTGTTTACAATCAGTCCACTAATACTCATAATAAACCGGCACAAATAGCCACTCAAACTAGTCAGGTCGTGCCGTATAGTGATACAGTACGTCAGTTAAACTAACTTTGTCTTGGAAAGAGGAACCATTTCCAAGATACCAGATAGCTATTGAGGATCCACAAGGTGAGTACATTGTTAATTATATGCATAAGATTCCAACAAATCAATGTTTGTTACACGAAGAAGAAACTTTTCAGCCACTAATAAACCTGTAACAACTGGTTATATTTATGACATACCTGTCAAAGTATTATTAGACAGTGGCAGTGAAATTTTGATTATTTAGCAAGGAAACACACAATTCCAATTTTACCTGTTTCTGGTGTAAATATAGTCGGAACAACTGGCGATAAGAGCCAACCAGTCAGGAAGGAAAGTTTACTCCCTGTTAAATTAAATGATGTATTGTTTATGCAATCTTTATTAATAGTACCTAAAATTAACAATGATGTTTTGTTTGGTATTGACTGGGTAAATAAACATGAAATGTGTATAAATTTTAAGTCTCATGTGATAACTGGAAATGTCAAAGATGATGATTTTTGTATATATTTTGATTCAGTAGACAATAGACGATCGCAACCAGCAAAATTAGTTACTTCAGCGGCAACGATGTTACAATCCAATGCAACGACTGTAAACTCTTATGGTGAAATTTTAATTAAGGTGCAAGAGTCAGAACTTTTGTCAGAAGACCAAAAACAACAACTATTAATTATTTTGATTAAATACAAGGATGTTTTTTTCGAATAAAGCGAAAACATTAGGGGGTATACATGAATTATTTCAAACTGAAAGACACTAATGCCTTTTTCTGTAAACCTTACCCAATGCCTTTACATTTACAGAAAGAAGTACAAGAGGAGATCTATAGAATGATTGATGAGAGTATTATCAAAAGGAGTAACAGTGTATTTAACAATCCCTTGCTTGTTGTACGCAAATCCTGCAGTGGTGTTAGAATTGTCTTAGATGCAAGAACACTAAATAAACATATCGAAACAGAGTGTGATAGGCCGATTTGTATCGATGACCTACTTACAAAATTTGAGACAGCTCAAATTTTTTTAGCTCAGTTGATTTGAACGCCAGGTATCATCAAGTAGAAGTTCATGAAGACTCACACAAATACAATGTGTTTCTATTTTATGGAAAATCATACCAATACAGAGTGCTCCTGTTTGGATTAAACATTTCTGTTTCAGTTTTCATAAGAGCCTTAGATGCTGCTTTAAAAAGAGAGTTGCTGAACCAACTTGTAATATATGTAAGATGACATCCTTTTAATTTCAGATACATGGGAGGAGCATTGTGTATTACTTGAGAAAATATTATCGAAATTTTTGGAAAAGGGAATAACAATTAAAATAAGTAAATCACATTTTGGATGTAAGGAGATATAATTTCTGGAACATTGTGTGGGTGTAAATGGAATCAGACCAGATCCCAACAAGATAGAGGCAATAAAGAACTGTCCCGAACCACATAAAATAAAACAACTTAAAGCCTTTCAAGGGATCATAGGATTCTATAGACAATATGTAATGGTGCAAGCATTGAATAATCCTCACTTAAACAAACAATTAAAGAAGGGCACAATGTGGACTTGGAATGAAGGAACAGCAAATGCATTTCAAGAAGTAAAGGACGTGTTAGTTAATGCTCCAATTTTGAAACATCCAAAGATGGATATGCCTTTTAAATTGGCCACAGTCGCGTCAGCCTACGGTATTATCACCGAATTGTTTCAGGGTTATTGGAATCCCAAAGGAGGAGACCATAATACAATAGCCTTTGCTACTAGATGCCTCAACATTCATGAAAAGAATTACACTACAACTGAGAAAGAACGTTTGGCTATTGTATGGAGTGTTCAGAAATTTCAAAATTTAATTTGGAATTCCAATGTAATTATAGAGACCACCAAGCTTTATCCTTTTTGTTAGAAAGCCGACTACTTCATAGTCGATTGATGCGGTGGATGCTGTTCTTACAAAATTTCCGTATAGAAATAGAATATGTAAAGGGGTCTAAGAATATTATTTCAGATGCCCTTTCGAAACTTACGTTAGGTCTAGACAAGGTATCATTTTTGGCACAAATTCCTTAAAAGCAAGCTTTCCTGAAAATAAAGTAAAGCAGTTAGCAAACACTATTCAAATAAACGTTAGAGCAGATAATTTCTTTAAAGACAAATTTAATGCTTGTGCCAAGGGAAATGAAGATCATTTCAAAATTATTGATGGGGCATTATTTTGGCGAAAAGATACACGCTGCAATCATTGGAAGCTGTGTATTCCCAAGTGTGCACAGGATAATCTTATTTGGTATATTCACGGAGGTTATGGCCATTTTGGGATTAAAAAATGAATTCAACATATGAATAAATTTTATTATTTTAAAAATCACGGTAAAAAAGTAGTGACGAATTTGAGAACTTGTAAACTATGTCAGCAGGTAAAAGATTCAAACTACAACCAACATTTTCTGTTATATCCCATTCTACCTAAGGGTCTGCATGATATAACTGTGTGCGATATGTATGGGCCACTGCCTTCAAGTAGAGGAGGTGTTGATAATATTTTTGTTGTTATATAATGTTGGTCGAAGTATGTCAAACTATATCCAGTGAGGAGACCTACTATAAGAACAGTTATTGAATTTCTGCAAGATTACTTTAAATATGTTGGTATTCCTCAGAGACTGCTTACTGATAACGCTCCACAATTTATTAGTGAGGATTTTAAGAAATTTTTGTCTTGGATTAGTATTAGACATGTGGCCATATCAAAATATAATCCACAATCAAACCCCGCAGAAAGATTCATGAAAGAAACGTCAAGAGTATGTAGATCTTATTGTTCAGACAGACGCATGTCATGGGCACACTTAATCCCCAAATTTCAAATGATATTAAATGAATTAACATGCATATCTACAGGTTTAACCCCATTAGAGGTTCTAAATAAGAAATTTATGGGCAAACCTTTACTAAAGTATTTTATGTGGCCACCCTCATATAATTTAAGTACAGCAGAGGTACAGAAGAAGGTGCAGTCTTCTTTAGAAAAGTCTGCACATAATAGGCTACATCGACACAATGCAACAGCAGTTATACCAAAATGGAATGTGGGAGATCTCATATTAATTTGTAATTTTCAGCTTAGTTCAAGTCTGAAAAAGCAAATAAGCAGATTTTTTCATAGGTGGTGTGGTCCATTTGGAATTAGCAAAATACCACATCCAAAAGCTGTGTATTTACATGATCCGGACACAGGAGCAGAAAAAGGGCTGTACAACACGAATGCAATAAAACCTTATTGTCCTCCCTCAGACTGATTAGCACTCTTTACTAATTCGGTGGAGTGACGACCACCAGGATGCCAATTATTTGTCCTTTTTCTTCTCTTTTTGATTTCTAAAGGACAAATCCTTCACTCTTTCACTATACTTTCAAACATTTCTATTACTATCCTTTTTTTTATATATACATAACATGATCTAAGGACGACATGAATTGGTGTTGACAATATTCAATATTTATCGGTGATCAGATGGAATGTCTCCTGAATGTAGTTATAGTTACTACTACTAGATGGCATCAATATCTATGTCTATGTATATCTGTTAAAATATAAGACTAATTTTATTTATGGCCTAGATCGTTATATGTATGACTTTGAATATATCCTGAATATGACATAAATAGTTGATATTTTTCAATGTTGAATTGAATATAGTCAAACAGATGCCAACTTGTGAGCATATTGGCATGTTTGTAAGCCTTGAATTTCTTATGTGACATTATTACATCAAATTAAAAATGAAGAAATAGAAGAAGGAACTTTCTATTAGACCAGATACCACGAGATTTTATTTTGGTAATTACTGATCAACATACATTTTGTACAAAGATTTATAGCGTTTGGTACATTTTATGAAGAAATACATATCAAATGGGAGGATTTGTATGCCTTTTCATATTGGTTGGAAGTTAGGTACACACACACACACACACACACACACACAGTTACACATACATATTATACACATATGCACACTGCACAAACATGCACTGTTAATTGCTCATCACAGGCATGCCATAGTGGCGATTGGAGCTTTTCTTCGGGGCGTCCTGTGAAGCTATGGCATCCGTTCTGTAGTGGGACGGCTCACATCTAGCATGCCATCTTTTGCCCTCCAGTGCCATAGTGATGAACTGAAGGGGCAAGGGGTTTCCGGGGAAGCAGGGTGGGGAGTGTTTCCTGTCTTTCTGGGCTATCTTCCATCCTTCTTCAGCTCCAATCTCCAATTCTTCTTTTTCCTTTCTTACTACTCTTTAGAGTACCAGTCTTTAGTCCCCTTTCCACTTTACATATGTCTTTATCATTAGGACCCTTCTTTCCCGTGTCAGCTTTTTTTAACTGACTTAAACCCCCCAGTGTTGACCCTGTGAGGGATTCCCAGAGAATTAATACGCACATACATACATACACATACACTATACATTATACAGACTTTTATCAACAACAGTACAATTAATACACACACTTACATGGGGATTAGGTTAGTGTTTATACATCTGATTGTCCATGTTAGGGTATAGTAGAATTTTATGTCTATGTAAAAGGTTGAGCATTGATAACTGGGGTATTTATATGCTTTATTATGGTACACTCATCCGAAGGGGAGGGGAGAGGATAGGGAATAATATAGGAATAAAATTTATGAGTGCACACAAATAAAACAGTACATTTAGTAATGGAGTTTATTCCATATTTAGGAATGTGGAAACATGGGACAAAGGAGAAAGAGGAAGAAGAGGTTTATGGGAGGTAGTCGGATATTATTGTCCTTTGTGGGTAATGTTATGTGTAGAGAGTGGTTTGAAGGGTAGGTAGACCTACATAATAGGCCACTACTCAAGGTCAGGTGCTATAAAGAAAGGGCCTGATCAAGTTGTGGTACCCAAAAAGAGGACCCAACGAAATGGAGGTGAAGACTTGGGCAGGCAACGGGAAGCTTGCTGTCACGGGTATAGATATTTTTAAACCCACATGTGGATTAATGTATAAAAGTCTACCTTTCCCATTATTTATTTATTTTTTTAATTCAAGAGTGAGTTTCTTAGTTTCTTGTTCACATTTGACTTGTCCACATAGGATGGATAGAGGTGATTTCAGTGTAGGTGGAAATCTGAAGTGTCCACCTTTTTGAAACATAAACCCCTCAATGTACCAAGTATATACCCTGAGATTCAGATTTAGAAATAGTAGAGAGCTAATTTGAATTAAAATTTCTATCTATTTAAGATTGAACTTGAAGGGGAAATAACTTCTTACATCCCTAACATAGGGAATCCAGTCAGATATCAATTACTGAAGCTAATGATTCCTTTACAAAATTTAGTGAAACATAAAAATTTTAAAATGAATAAGGTTTTCAGAGTATTAATGATGATTGTTTTCATATTTTTAATATGAGAAATGATGTTAAAAGTAATATGAATAAGATGTTAAATGATTTCAAAGACTATATCAGTGGTAGAAGTAATATGTATAAAAGGAAATATAAATATCATTTGGCCCAGACAGAAACCTTACTAAGGGCATGGAATGTGGAGGTGCAAAATACTGTGCACAATATATACTCAGAGAAGAGACTGCAAAGAGAGAAAAAACTGTGATTGATAGTGTTTTGTTTTATAAATAGATATGTTTCTTGAGTTGACCTGAGCAGAATAAGGTGACCAAAGTTCATAACCCAGTCAAGAAGGCTAGGAGCGTGTTTTTGTTGGGAAAAGCCGACAAGCAAATGTTACGATCGCACTTAGAAAATGAATGGGCATCGTTTAATTCCGGGACTATGGATGTAGAGGAATTGTGGACTAAATTTAAGTGCATTGTTAATAAAGGGTTAGAGAAATATGTGCCAGTAAAGACGATTAAGGATGGAAAAGATCCACCGTGGTATAATAATAATGTTAGAAAGCTGCTGAGAAAGCAAAGGCTGTTGCACTGTCGATTCAAAAAAGAACACGCAAATGATGACAGGCAAAAGTTAGTAGAGATTCGTGCGTCTATAAAAAGAGCGATGCGTGAAGCATACAATAATTATCACAGCCATACCTTAGCAAAAGATCTTTCCGAGAACCCGAAAAAATTCTGGTCCTATGTAAAATCGATAAGCGGGTCAAAGCCCACTGTCCAGTCATTAGTTGATCATTCCGGGGCAGTAATAGAAGAAAGCAAACGGAAAGCTGAAGTTCTAAATTTAACCTTTAAGAAATCTTTCACGCAGGAGGACCGCACAAATATACCATCATTTGATCAACGTACTAATTCCAAAATGGGGGACATAGCAATAGGTATTTCCGGTGTAGAGAAGCAGCTGAGAGAGCTAAATACGAAAAAGTCTGCTGGTCCGGAAGAATGGCAGCTGGCTCTCAATGTGGAGAAATGTAAGGTGATGCGCATGAGTAGAAAAAACAATCCCATAATGTTCAAATACAGCATTAGTAGTGAGCTTCTTGATGCTGTCGCGTCGTTCAAATATCTAGGCGTAACATTGCAGAGCGATATGAAATGGAACGAGCATGTAAGGACAGTTGTGAGTAAGGCAGACAGCCGACTTCGGTTTATTGGGAGGATTTTGGGAAGATGTACTTCACCTGTAAAGGAGACCGAGTATAAAACGCTTGTACGACCACGTCTTGAGTATTGCTCAAGTATTTGTGACCCGCAGCAGATCGGTTTGAAGGAAGAAATAGAGGTGGTTCAGAGGCGAGCAGCTAGATTTGTTACCGGTAGGTTCGACCAATGAGCGAGTGTCACGGAAATGCTCCGGCAACTCAATTGGGGATCGCTGGAAGAAAGATGACGTTCTTTTCGTGAATTTCTGTTAAGTTAATTTAGAGGGCCGGAATTTGAAGCTGAGTGTAGTACTATCTTGCTGCCGCCTACTCACATTTCGCGTAAAGATCACAAAGACAAGATAAGAGAAATTAGGGCTCGTACGGAGGCATATAGGCATTCTTTCTTTCCTCGTTCAATTTTGGAGTGGAATAGGAAAGGAAATGCCTAGTAGTGGTACAGTGTACCCTCCGCCACGCACCTTACGGTGAATTGCGGAGTATATATGTAGATGTAGATGAAGGTTCAGTCTGTAATTTTATCTGGTTGTACTTATGTAAATCGGATGTTGAAATTAACTAATGCATAAGGGCCAAGTAAACCCATGTTATTGGTGTTCATTTATAATGTAACAATCTTCTCATTTTATTAGTGAGAAAGTTGGAGTTTAGATATATCTCACTGCTGATATTAATTTATATGGAAAGAAGCCCAAACAATTTAAAACTGGAAGAACCTTATTTAGAGGCACTCAGTAGCAGGACCTCTTATCTATAAGTATCAATGACCTTGCAAAACACATAAAAAATCTAAATACGTTATGGTATTCCCGAAATAGGTGGAATTACACGGTCCCATCACATGCTGTCTCCCCTGTATCGTGACAATACGAAACGAGTTGCCCTTCTTTGGACTCTTTTGATGCCCTCCGTCAAACCCACCTGATAAGGATTCCACACTGGGCAGCAATACTCCATAAAAGGATGGACAAGTATAGTGTATGCAATTTCTTTAGTAGTTCTGTTACATCTTTTAAGGGTTCTGTCAATAAAATTTGGTTCGCCTTTCCCACGACATTATCTACGTGTTCTTTCCAATTTAAGTCTGAAGTAATAGTAATTCCTAGGTATTTTGCGGAGTTTATGGCCTTCACTTTTGATTGATTTATGTTGTGAACAAAGTTTAATGGATTTCTTTTCGTAATCATGTGGACGAATTCATACTTCACATTATTTAGATTCAATTGCCAATTTTTATATCATAGTGATATCTTATTCAGATCATTCTGCAGTTGGTTTTGATCTTCAGATGATTTTACTAGACGGTAAATGACTGCGTCATCTGCAAACAACCTAAGAGAGCTACTTAGATTTTCCCCTAAATCGTTTATGTAAATAAGGAACAGCAGAGGACCAATAACACTACCCTGTGGAACGCCCGCTACACCTCTGTTTTAGTCGATGCCTTACCATCGATTACTACGAACTGTGTCCTCTCTGACAGGAAATCCCCTATCCAGTCACAAATCACAAATTTGGGGTAATATACTATAACCACGCAATTTGATTAAAAGCCGTTTATGAAATACAGTGTAAAAAGCCTCCTGGAAGTCAAGAAATATGGAATCGATTTGCGAACCCTTGTCAATAGCACCCATTACTTTGTGTAAGTAAATAGTAGTGTTTCGCATGAACGATATTTTCTAAATCCGTGATGACCATGGGTAAATAGATCATTCTGTTCGAGATAATTCATATTTGAATACAGGATATGTTCCAAAACCCTGTTGCAACTTGATGTCAATGAAATAGGCCTATAGTTTAGTAGGTTACTCCTACTGCCTTTCTTGAATATAGGTGTGACCTACGCAACGTTCCAATCTTTTGGTACGTATTCTTCTTTGAAAGAGCAGTTGTATATGGCTGTTACGTAAGGAGCTATCACTTCAGCATAATCAGATAGAAATCTAATGGGTATACAGTCCAGACCAGAAGACTTGTTCTTGTTAAGTTATTTTAATTGCTTCACTACTCCGATGATATCTACTTCTATGTTACTCATTACGGCCTCTGTTCATAATTCAAAATCTGGAATATTGGTTTCGTCTTCTATGGAGAATGAGTTTCTAAAAGCTATGTTTAGTAACTCTGCTTTAGTAGTGATATCATTGGCAGGATCGCCATGACTATCACATAGTGAGGGTAGTGTTTGTGTTTTGTCACTAGTATATTTAACATATGACCAAAATCTCTTTGGGTTTTCTGTCAAATTTCGAGAAAGAGTTTCATTGTGATAAGTATTGTAGGCATCTCACATTGAAGTCCTCGCTAAATTTTGAGCTTCTGTGTAGGATCGCCAATCCTGGGGACTTTGTGTTCGTTTAAATTTAGTATGCCTTTTCCGTTGCTTTTGCAACAGTGTCATGACCTGTTTTGTGTACCAAGGAGGATCACCTCCTTCTTTTATTAATTTATTTGGTATACAACTGTCAATTGCTGTCAATACCACTTCTTTGAATTTGAGCCACATCTGGTCCACACCTACGTTGACTGTTACAAACAAGTGGAAGGTGTCTTTCAAGAAAAAATGTATTTTATTTCTATCTGCTTTCCTGCACGAACACACATTCGTCTCACGAAAGACGCCTGGGAGAGGTCTGCGAGTTGCATGGCACGTTTGCCGGCTGATGTCGCTCCGCCTGCCGGTTGCCACTATGCGTATTCTGGGACACTTGGAAACAGCGCCGAGTCCGGCCCTATTGTCGTCAGGTAGAACACCATGCTCCTGTGTTCTGTAGTGCGTGACAAGAGTGTTTGGGTGTTTCGTTTTGAGTTTGCTGTCAAGTTTCCTTTCAGTATGGATCAACGAGTGTTTCTTGTGCTGAACTATGCAAAAATAGAATTGTATGTGGAATGTTGGCTAGAATTCATATGGAAATTTCCCTGTGTGCAAGTTCCCAATGAATCCACAATACGCAGATTAGTGAAGAAATTTGAAAAGACCAGACCTGTGTTAGACAAATGAAGGCCTACAGGAGGTAGTTTTCTAACCAAAAATAAATTAGATGAGTTGGGGAGGCCTAGGAAAAAGCCCGAGTAAATCTCTTTGCCAATTGGCATTTCAGACGGGTGTGTCAAAGAGCATCTGCTCGCAGAGCAGTACACAAACTAAATTTGAAGCCGTTCAAAACAACGGTAGTGCATCAACTCACGAACTCAGATACTGTTGCTCAACGTCGTTACTGTAACTGGCTGTTACAGTCCGTGGACGATGGGGAAGTTGATCCCGAGATGTTTTACTTTTCTGATGAAGCATGTCTGTATTTGTTGGGCTACATAAATTCACAGAACAATCGACATTGGAGCGCAGAAAATCCACGAGTTACATCAACAACCTCTTCATGACATGAAAACTGGAGTGTGGTGTACAATTAGTGCGAGCAAATAACTGGACCAATCTCTTTTCAAAAAACAATAAATTCTGACAGTGACGTGAACAATATCCTGCATCCATTTTTTTAAGAACTTCCACCCAACAAAAAGATGTATGGTTATTTCATGCAGAACAATGCAAGACCACAAATTGTCAATGCTTCTATGGCAGCAACACGAAGTGTTTTTGATGATAGGATAGTTGACGGGCCTCCTCATTCCCCAGATCTAAATCCATGACTTTTATCTTTAGGGAATGTTAAAAGACAAGGTATATGCAAGCAATCCCCATACACTCGAAGATTTGGAAGACAGGATTTGACTAGTCATTTCCCAGATTTCGGAAGCCGAAATTCGTTAAGTGTTCGCAAATGTGTTCAAGAGATGTCAGGCCGCTCTTTCCATAGAGAGACATTATTTTGAACATCTACTGGAAATAAAGGTAAGCTTAGTTTACTCAGATGGCAATGTTTTTAGACTTTAACTCAGTGTAGGTACATGCGGCACAACAGAGTTCGAGAATCGGGTGCTGCCGCGGCCGGTGGATGCGGTGGCAGCAGCCGGGTGCCGTACCACTCAATCTGCAGCCGCCTTTCGTGAGATACCCTGTATTACACAATTGGCTAATAACATCATCACACAATCTCCGCCATTTTGTTCTGTTGCCACTATCAGCACGCTAGGCCACAAGTAAAATTAAACCTAAGCTGTCTCCCAGCAGTCAATGTTATCAGAGGTGAAATGATACTTCCTGAACTCACACTAAATGCAACAAAGGAGCTGCCTGGATTCCAAGATCCAGATGCCAGATGGCAGTTGACCATCCACCCCAAGATCTTTCCAATGCAGCTAATAATGGCAGCACTATAATAACTATTATGACATGTACAGTCTTTAAAAGTGTATTGAAAAGATTTGGAAAAATGAACTGACACTCAGATGACTTTAAAAAGTCTGAAGATGATTTCTTTGAGTCACTGCGAGGTGCCATAACATGCTACAATAGATTATAGCGTTACCCAGATCTGGGCAGAATTCAAACTCGCAAGAAGAATGTGTCTAAGCTATACATTTTTTATAACATGCTAGAAGCTATAAAATGTTTAACTCATAACAAAGTTATGTGTGAGAAGGGTCTAAAGGATTTATTGGTGGCCAACTCCACCTTCTCCACTGATTTAATTTCTTAGGCAATGGATACATTTACGTTGTTAATAATATCAGATAATGTGAATATTGTGAACAATCAGACTTCTGTACACATCTTGTAAGGCAATATTAAAAAAAAAAAAAAAAAAAAAAAGAAAAAAAAATGTCTTTCCATTTTAATGTGACGATCTGTGGCTGCAATAGCCTAAGAAGTAGCAATGCACCTAAGTAAACTGAACGATTACTACTTGATAACATGTTTTACGTAATTTTTTATGTAATGTTCTTAAGAAATTATTTATTTAGAAATTCCACATCCACAAGGGCACTTTCATTTGAGTTGATGTGTTTTTGATTTTGTAAGTTGTTATAGTGGAATCTTTTTGACGTGGTCTGCATTCAAGAGGTTTTATTTACTACAGATCAACTGGAATGAAATATACATACAATGTAAAATGTGGGATATGTTCTTTCCTGAAACTTGACAAGTCAGGGTCACAGGATCAGACAAGGTGTAAATCTGATGTAACATTGATGTAAAACATTAAAACTAGTAAAATTCACCTCTAAAAGACAGTCTTCCCTTTATATATGCCTGGCGCATTGTGGGTATGGTAGCTTCTGCTTGATACGATCTGGCAGTCCAACAGCCTCAGTGAGGAAACTTTGTATGGAGCACGTACAGAATGCCCCAGCAGTCACCTGAATTTCTTCATAGTGCATTGTTTTTCAGATAATAAAATAATATTGTATGCAGACGATACAACAATTGTGTGCAAACACAAAGACCACGGCAGTTTGGAAGTGCTGTGCAACACTGTTACTAATGAAATAGTCAAGTATCACAATGAAAACCATCTAAATGTAGTGCCTCCAAGACCGTAATTGTAGAATTTAACCCTAGAAAGCAAACAGACTTTGACATGAAATTATCAATAGGAAATCAAACTATTAATAAGGAAAAATATACAAAATTTTTGGGTATCACAATTCAAGACAACCTTAAGTGGGACATTCACATAGATTCCCTAGCCAAAAAGCTGTCTAAAAATATCTTTGCCATAAACCAGATCAGCAAATATTGTAAAGATATGCATATCCTTAAGACTGCATACCATGCATTATTTGCATCCAACACAAATTATGGAATATAGATTTGGGGTGGAACATCACAAGCCAACATTAACACTTTGTTGATACTACAGAAGAAAGCAGTCAGAATTATCTGTGGGGCCAAACCAAGAGAATCATGTCGGAATCTCTTTCCAAAATTGGGCATACTTACCATTACTGGTGTATATATATTAAAAATAATAATGTATGTGAAAACAATCAATCCAGATCTAAACTGTGATCTACATCAACATAATACACGACAAAAACTAAGATACCATTTAAACAGCCACAGAACAGCATTATATGAAAAAAATGGACTTCATGTTGGCCTGAAGCTTAGCAATGCACTACAAAAGCCTTGCAGCCCTTCCTAAAAACAAATTAAAAGACCAACTAAAAAGGATCCTAATTGAAAATGCATTCTATTCTCTAGATGAATTCTATGACTATATGAAAAATTTTCTTAACCAAGACAAGTATGTACTGTAGTTAACTGTTTAGTTGTCAAAAAGACTTAAAAACTTGTAATACTGTAGTTAACTGTTTAATTGTCAGATAAAGACTTAAAAACATGTAATACGTTTAATTGTATAAAAGAAATAATGTCTATATGAAACAGTAATCATTAGTTTATAATTTATGAAACTGACGTATTCAGAAGAATAATCCGTACAATGTCAAGAGACTGTATATATATTATTCGATGTTGAATAAATATTATTATTATTATTATTAACATCTTTAGACAAGAGTGTTCTGTAGCCCATACACTGTGCACCCATAATGAAGAAAATTACACAAAGTCTCTATAAAACTAGAGCAACAAGTCCTGCCTTTCCCATAACAAGGTAGCAAAGAAATTAATTAAAATAGTCAGTTATTGAGGGGATATCATCTTAATTCCTTAAAGTACAGTAAGCAGTTTAGTTTGGAGTGAACTATGAGGCTCAGAACCCTCATTGTCTTTTTAAAATATAAAACAGTATCCATCACTGTCAATTTAAATAGGCCTTCATTTAAAACAGAATAATAATGTTTAAACAGAATGCAAACAGATTTATTGGTTGACAGTTTAAAACCACTCTTCTCTACCCATCCTTGCCATAATTGATGCACTACTAAGATATATGGTACTAACTAGTAAAACAAACACTATCAATGAATATAAACATAGGGGATAATATTGTAATACTTATGTATTGTAGATAATAAATAATCTGTGATTATGCTCATAAATTATAGATTATCACAACAGAATGTACTATCAATCACAGGTCTCAGCCAAAAAAATTTGAGTCTTTGGCAGTCATTTGCAAGGGGGGGGGGGGGGGGGGGAGGGCTCTGTTAACCTATAGCCTACCTATCAGAGAGAAGCTACAGATCTCTTTTTAAAGACAAAATCATAATGTATATTAATTGTTCTACTTGTAAACAGTCTTTAACTCAGGTATGACGACACTGGTCAAAGCGGATGGATCGTATCGCGGACTTCAACTGACCCCATTGTTCCAACCATCAATGATAAGTTGCAACGGACTTGTTGTTGTCATAAGGCTTTAAGAAGAACAAAACAGAGAGAAATCATCCATAAACAAAGAACACTGCACTTGACATTTAACTACTGATATAATGCAAATAACAGTCAAACTTAAAACTACCTCGAGGGGGACAGTTCGGCTAAAGGCATAGTCACGGTGAGGGTGAGAGTGGAGCAACTGAAGTCCGGGATAGGACCTGTTGGCTTTAAAATGTTTGTAGAGCTTAGGGGATTTAACTACGGGGTCATCAGTCCCTAAACTTACAAACTATAATACTTATGAAATAGCTAATACTAAGGAAGGCACAAATACCCATGCCGAAGAGGGGATTCGAACCCCAGACCATAGTGGCCGTGCAGAACGTGACTGGCGCATCGCAGACCGCTCGGCCACCCCCTTTGGCTTCAACCAATGACGTCATAGCCTATCTGAGTTAAAGATGACAGTTTGCTTACAAGCAGAACATATATTATAGATTAAGAATTTGTGTTTAAAAAAAACGATCTGTAGCTTCTATCTGATAGTGGGGCAGAGGTTAACAGAGGTGTTTGATTATCTCTCCTCCCCCCCCTCGCCAAGTGAGTGTTGATGGTACAAATTTTTGGGCTGAGACCTGTGATCGATGGTACACTGTTGCGGTAAGCTGTAGTTTATGAGGATAGGCCCTAAGCACATATTATTTATTATCTACAATACATAAGTATTATGGCATTATCTTGTATGTTTATATTCGTTGTTAGTGTTTGTTTTGCTAGTTTGTATATCTACGTAGCGTATCTTGTGAGACTCAGATATGAAGTCATTGGTGAAACTGTAGCCAATCATAAAGCACTTTCACTTTTACAGTACAATGTGATCCATTTACAATCGCCCACACACCTACTGAACCCCATGATTTAAAGACAAACAAATCAGTGGAAACATTGATAATTTGTAATGCAGATTTGTCTTTTGTTAAGAAAATGTCATTACTTCTTACTATACAAACTAATCAATTTACTTTCACACATCTACTTACTGAGCCCCATTGTTGTTGTTGTTGTCTTCAGTCTGCAGACTTGTTTGATGCAGCTCCCTATGCTGCCCTGTCCCTTGCAAGCCTCTCCTTCTGAGATACACACAGCAACTTACATCCTTACATGCTTACTGTATTTGTCCCTCAGTCTCCCTCTATGATTTTTACCCCACACACTCCCTTCCTGGAGGGAAGACTATTATTATCTCTTAGGATATGCCAGAAACTACTTTTCTCTCCCCAAATCTACTAACTAACCGAAAGACTGATCATTTACAATGGAAATTATTGCATGGTGAAAATTTAATAGGCCTATTTCGTAATATTTTTTTGTTGAAACACAGTCACCTCACTTCGGCAATGACTTGCACAGCTTCTTCCCAGCATGCTGCATGAATAAAGGCCAACATCACCATGCAAATGCATGTAGGCCCTAAGTATAGTATGCATCTGAACACGATGTTGATATTTACAACAGTTCTCCCCCTCAAAGCAATCAGAGGGTGCATCACCAACTTGAGAATGGAACTATCTTGATGAGAGGAAGGACTTAATAAAAATAGGAAGACAACCACCCAAACCAGTTTAATGCATAGGGAAAGCATCATCTCTGAGTTAGTGTAGGAGAATAAGACTGTTGTGGTTGTTTGTTGTAGGGGACTAAATGGAGAATAAGAGATAGGCCTAGTAGGTCTATGCCCTAAACTGATGTGTTGGCAGCTTGTTCTAAATATGAAAAAGTGTAAGCTAATCCAGTTTGAGCAGAAAAAAAATACAATCCTGTTGTGTTTGATTACAATACTAGTGGTGTGATTGGCACGACCATAATTATTAAAATATCTAAGCATTACACTGTAATGTTATATGAAATACAATGAGCACTTGAGTTGTAAGGAAAGTGAATGTCCATCTTTGGTTTATTTGGACAGTTCTCGGGAAGCAGTCCATATGTAAATGAGATCTCATGTAGGCCTACACACAAATCTCTTACACATGGAAAATCAATTACAATCACACAAACGCAGCACCAATATCCTCGAATAAACTTCGAAATTGACGCCAAATTTACTCGTCATGAAACACGCAATCTCACTGGCTGCGGAATTGCGACTTCTGATTGGCTGCTCTGCTGTTCCCAACCTAGCGAGCACGAAGGCTAGCCGCTGCCACATAAACTGCACTTTAACCGACGAGTAATACTTAAGAACAAACTCAAAAGTGGAAAGAATGAGGAAGAAATAGGCATGCCACTTTCAAGGAAACCACTCCCACATAAGCTATAAGCAATTTTACAAAACCATATGATCTGAATCTGCTGACAGGAATTTGAATCACCACACTATCAAGCGTAGGCCAGTAAGCTAACCACCATGCAACTTTGTTCAAACACCACTAGAATGAAGCCATTAATTGGTAATGTTTGGACTTCCAATATCCCCTACTAATTTTCACTGATTTGATGATTTAACTTCAAATTAGTCAAATGGACCCTATTTTTGCCAGCTGCAGTCAACAAGGGTTAAATCTTTAAATGTCTTACTGCCAAACAGCTTAAAGCCCCTAAATTAGCTGCACTCTGTCTATTACTGGTACTGTGATAACAATAATGGCAATCACTTTCAAAAATAAATATTTATGTAGGCTAATATGAACCAAGAAATCATAAAAACAATGGTCACAATATTTGCATAGTTCTCTACAGGAAACAAGTAATAAACAGTGTACACCATTAACTTACAAATGGCCAAGTCATAATTATACTTACCTACATGCAAGTATGTCTAATTTTACTGAAAATCATCACAGATACACACTGTGCACGAGAGGAAATAACAGAATTTAACCGGGTATACATGCCAAGTCCTTATGAAAGACCTAACTAGAATTGATAACCTTCCAGATATGTCAGAGCCAAGGCAAATCATTATATAACAAATAAAAAAACTCTACAAACCATTCAATATCGTTTTAAGACCATGAGAAACCTAAGGTTTTTTTTTTTTATTATTATTATTTTACTGAGAGAGCTGATTAGTGATGGCAATAAGCCCACTTTGTTGTGTCATGTTCCTCCAGTCGTCAATTGTGTGTGGGGATTCATCATACATTTGTTGTTAATCAAATATTAGATCTGAATTACTGCGAATGATGGATATTTTGGAGTTAAAATTGAAAAACGCAGTGCTTAATCGGTGCAACAGGATTTTAAATGAATTATCAACGATAAATAGAGTTAACGGAAGCGTCCGACACGATCCGTCTTCGACACATGACCTTCTACTTCTTTCTATTCTTTCTACGTCGAGTAAAAGAAATCACAAGTGCAGCACGAAGTTTTGTCACAGATCTTTATCGGCTACACGAACGGGATTCTTTATAATTGAAAATAATTTCTTATGTAACTAATACATAGGTATACCACTTCCTCATTGCACGCATTGTTTTTAATAACAGTACCATTTAATTCATGCGTGGTATTAATCATATCATGAAGCAGACTACTAGTAGTTGCTAAAATAAATTCTTTCACGAGATGACAAATGTACACTTAAGTAATAAAGTAGGAAAATATTTTTTACTGAGAGACGAACCACATTTTATTGACAACACAAAAATCAATCACACACCTATGGAATAAAACGTTATTTAAGACTCATAGCCTTTCTTTAAAGTAATGAATCTTCTTTGCACAAAGAAACTGCACGTTAATCATAACAAAACATTGTTATAGCACTGCACATTACACAACAAAACAAACACTTTCATCACACAACAACGCCGACCAACGATGATTATGTTTGCTGCTTCATATTGCTGTACCTTTGGACAAAGATAACAAATTGTTTTGATGTACTCAACGACAATAAACACAACATCCACGATATCGTGCAAGGTTCATTGTGTGTTTGTGTTGCTTGCCAAGTAACGTAATATGAAATATTACGCTTTCTTTTTTGTTTGTTTATTTATTCATAATTCGTGTGGACTACATGTAACAGGTACCTGGAATACAAAAGAATTTTTCAAATTCCTGGTGAAATATGGCATTCAGAAGACCGATATGCATAACCAAAGAGACACTTCAGGTTATATATTTGGGAACATTACTTCAAAAAATAATTTCTCTAACCCGGTGACATTAGCTGTACTTGACAGAAACTATTTTCTAGAGTATTATGGAAACAGATCAATTGAAAACAAAGATTTAGCTTGTACTAGGATGTTTAATAAAATTAGTAAATCAGCTTTCGATTCTGTATGCAATAACGACGGAACGAATGACTTTTTGCGGAAAGTACCTTGTCCAGAAAACAGCTTGTGCAAGGATGAAGATGCGCCGTGGAATGTCATTAAAGGAAATCAGCTGACGTTCGTTATAGAGGATCTCAAACAGCCAAGGTAGAACCTAAGATCCATTATTTCAGTTGTAATGTATTTGCTTCTAGGCCTCTCTTGTCCCTTGTTACTATTTCGTACTAAATTATATGTATAATGTCTATCAATTTCTTGTCCTTTTAATATCACAGGATTCCTTAAAATGACAGATACCTTACACAGCAACTTATATCTTTCATGGTACACCACCACAAGATGGAAATTGCAATTAAATGGACACAGAAAACATATTTCTTATTTAATCTGTACATTTCACTAAGTTAAACTCCCAAATAATATACGATTTCCTCGCTTCATTAGGAATAGGTCTATTTGGAGCTTGAAATTCCTCATTTGGCCAGTAATTTGCATTGCTCAGAGTACTCTAACGTATTTATAGTTGAATTTCATTTACTTGGAAGTGTTTGAATTAAAACTATGGTTAAAGTGTATATGTATAGTGTATATTTGGAAAAAAGAAAACTAAGTTTACGGAAAATAGGAATTGGATTTGTTAGTACTTAATGAATGAAACTTTAACATAGAATTACTTTAATTGAAGGATGACAAAAATTTACCTTTGGGAATAAAATATTTACAATCACAGGAGTGAGTACAGGCTACTCAATAGAGGCCCTATAAGTTTATAAGTTATCTTATTTAATCTCACAGGTGGTTACCCTATTAGAATGAAATCATATTTGGTATACATGTTTTCACTGAATTAAGGTACATAAGATTTTGAGAGTGAACAGAATAACACTTTTTCCATGTCATAGGAAGAGCACCTGTATTGAAGAAACTGTGTTACACTGAACCAGAAGCTCCAGTTTAAATTCAGTTTTTCAGTGTTTCTTGGTTGTCAAATCTTATGCAAGTACCTTGCAAGTTCATTATCAAATGAAACAGGCACTAAAGTGTGATTTTCAAAGTAAATATGTTGAACATAGGAAAAGTCGGATCAAATCTATGCTTTGATACCACTTTGACCAATGACGTCATGTTTTACGTCATTTCTTCCCGCGTATGGTTTCAATACTCACTGTTTACGTGTCTGATATTTTTTAAGACATCTAGGTGGCATTGTATTATCCTTTTGGTGTTATTCTATTTTTGCCAGGTTTAGGTCTTGTTTGACCTATAAGTAACCTAACTTTCAATTTTAAAAAAAGTTATCTGTAGCGTAGCCCTAGGAAGGTTAGGTATAGGTTAAACAAGAAGTTTTTTTTAGTGCGTGAGGGCACCTAGCGCCCGAATTTCCGATTCAGAAACACTCAATCGATTTACAGTTGTACATTATACATAAATATATCATTTCAGGCTGTACAACTTTGAGTGTAAGCTTTCTTTAAAATTACCTAATTATTAAGTGCATTTTGAAGAGGTGGTATCATCAAGTAGATTTGACCTATTTAAGTGAAATCTAACTACCGATACCATGTTGTGGTAAACGTGTTCGTTGTATCTCTTGATTATATGTGACATCATTGGTCAAAGCGGTATCGGAGACTACAGTTTATTTGAAAGGTCTGCCTGATGCTTTTATGTTTCCTAAAGGCGACTTCTAACACAGTCCGAATTAAGTTATTTTGACTATTCCATATGCTGAATGAGTCTTGGCAGCCATGTCAATTCATTGTTGCTGTGTTTCCTATTGATGTTATAGTTAGTCATGGCAGCAGTGATGTAGTGTGCTGATGTTGGCAATGAAATGTTGATTATATGAGGATAATAAATTTTCTCATGAAATAACCTCTTAACTACCGAGCAGGAATGTTTAGCATTAATTATTTGCCTCATTCTTTGCGGTTGTACGTTACACTAGCATTCAGTGGTTGTTAGCAACATCAGCAGACTACATCGCAGTTGGCATAAGTAAAATTATACCAGCATCTGAAAATACAATTTATAATTTAGATTCTGTGTGAGTTACTGTAGAGAAAAAGACAGATGATCACCACTGCCCTGGGCCACAGCATGCAGCTGCGCATAACCTGCTTGATTATAATGACTGCTTCACAAATCTGACCATCTGATTCTCCCCTCCCCCTCCCACTACCTATTTTTCCGAATTGCACAGATATGAGTCATAGCAACAGTACATTCTGTGATTAAATCCTAGTATAGATGATTCTAGTGGAAGACAACTGACAGAAGTGTCATAGAGAGAGCCAATGAAAATGCATGTTTCATATCAGGAACGAATACGGTAGGTGAGACAGCTTGTGTTTTAATGTAGTATATAATTTTTCATTGTAAGAAACAAAATATGTCAAATTGGGTTACATAACAATGGGAAGAAATTTTATATTAGTGCAATTAATACAGATAGCTATAAGATGGTGAATAGGAAAAGTAAATCTACATGGATACTCTGCAACTCACATTGAAGTTCATGGCAGAGAGTTCATCGAACCACTTTAATGATATTTCTCTATAGTTCCATTCTCTAATAGCTTGCAGGGAAAAGGAACAGCAGTCGAGACTTTCAAGGGTGAAAATCTTACCCAATGCATTTGTGGTTGCCGCAGTGGAAGGTGACACACAGCGAACCACAAAAGGAAAATTGGAATAAGCAACAATGACAAGAAACCAGTAGGCACCAAGAAAAGGGCCAGCAAAATCGGCATGGACCCGTTCCCAAGGGCGCACTGAGGCAGGCCACGGGGAAGGGTCAGTTCGGGGGTCTGCCAACTGTTGAGCACATTTGGTACACAGGGCGACCATGCGTGAAATGTCTGCATCAATTCCTGGCCAGTAAACATGTCTGCGGGAAACACCCCAATGTCCCTGGTGTACAACTGAAGAACACGTTGACGCAGAGAAGCAGGAACCACCACCCTTGGAAGTGCTCCGTCTGTAGAGAATAGAACCACCCCGGCACGAACAGACAGTCTCAGCTGCAAGGCGTAATAATTACGAAGCGGGTCAGAGGCTTTGCCAGAGAATCTGTCAGGCCAGCCTCGTTGAATGAACCTTTTTACCTTACAGAAAACTGGGTCTTCGGCTGTGGCCAAAGCAACGTTGTCCCCTGTAATTGGAAAACCATCAACCACACTATGTTTGTCCTCATCCACATGGGAACAGAGTAACTCATCGCAGTCGAAAACGGGGTCAGGACCCATAGGCAGCCACGATAAGGCATCAGCATTTGCGTGCTGGGCCGTGCGGCGGTAATGGATCTCATAGTGAAATCGAGACAAATATGAAGCCCAATGTTGCAACCTGTGTGCAGCTTTATCCGGAAGTGATGCTGAAGGATGAAACAGGGAGGTCAGTAATTAGATGAAATTTGGAACCATAGAAGAAAACGTGAAATTTTTTTAAGGAATACACGATGACAAGTGCCTCTGTCTCGGTCTGATAATAAAACCTTTGAGCATCGTTGAGTGTCTTCGAAGCGTAAGCAATAAGCCACTCTGATCCATCATCATATCAGTGTGCAAGGACGGCCCCAAGACCATGTTGGGACGTGTCCGTGGCCAACTCCAGTTGCCGGCCCGGGCAAAACGTGTCAAGACACGGCACCGATTGAAGTTGATCTTGGAGGTGGACAAAAGCAAGTTCACATTCATCAGTCCAGTGGAAAGAAATGTTCTTACAGAGCAGCTGATTCAATGGATGGGCAACATCAGCCGCAGAAGGAAGGAATTTATGATAGTAGGCAATTTTGCCAAGAAATACCTGCAGCTCTTTAACATTGGACGGCTGTGGGAGGGCTGCGATAGCATCAGCATGCTGATTTAAGGGGCAGATCCCGTCACTGGAAAATTGAAACCCCAGATACACAACAGAAGACTGAAAAAATTGAGATTTAGTGAGATTACACTTCAGCCCCGCAGACAGGAGAACTTGAAAAAGCGCACAAAGATTGGCAAGGTGTTTATCCGTGGAAGCCCCTGTAACTACAATATCATCTTGATAGTTGATGCAACCAGGCACGGAAGCCATCAGTTGTTCTAAAAAACACTGAAAGATAGCTGGCACACTGGCAATGCCGGCAACACCGAACGACAACCGTTGGTATTGATACAGGCCAAACGGAGTTTTTAAGATGAGAAATTTTCTGGAATCTGCATCCAAAGGCAGTTGGTGATATGCCTCTGATAAATCAATTTTGGAGGAGAATTGATCGCCTGCAAGTTTAACAAACAACTCGTCAGGACAAGGAGGTGGGTAAGTATCAATGAGACAGTTGGCATTGACGTTTTTTGTTTTTTTTTATAGTCATCACACAACCACAATTTCCCATTAGGTTTGCAAACCACAACAAGGGGCGGATACCCATTCACTAGAAGTAACTGGTAGGAGAGCCCCCAAAGACACCAACCTATCTAATTCAGCCTTGATTGGGTCACGTAATGCAACTGGAAGGGGGCGGGCACGGACAAATTTCGGTCGGGCTGCTGGTTTGAGCATTATTTGTGCCTCAAGTTCGACAGTGCAGCCCATACTGGGAGAGAAAATCGAGAAAAATTCAGTACACAATGCATGTAACTGAGTGTAAGGAATATCATCAGATACCACATGTACATCGTCTGTAATGGAGAATCCAAAAAGTCAAAAAGCATTATACCCGAACAAGTTTTCCGTTCCTGCATGATCAACAACAATAAAGGTGAGAGAACGAACGACTGACTTGTAAGAAGTGGGCGCCTCAAATTGGCCGATAATCAAAATTTTCTGTTGGTTGTAAGACTGCAAATTGCGCGTGACAGGAGACAACGGCGGCGAACCCAATTCCAAGTATATGTGGGAATTTATGAGAGTCACAGCAGAACCTGTGTCTACGTACATGCGAATATTTTTGTCAAGTACCTGAACAGCTACATATAACTTACTAGTATCATAAAGTACACAATTGACAGTCATAACAGAATCATCATCTTCAACGACAGCAGGAGTTTTGTTGGACCGGCAGACGGAGGCAATGTGACCTTTCTTATGACAGGTGTGGCACGTGGCCCAGCGTTGAGGACAATCTACCCTCTCGTGTTTAATAAAGCAACATGGACAGGATGGAAGCACTGAACATACCTGATTTTGCTGCCGCGGCTGCTGCATCTGCCGCTGCTGCTTCTTTTTAGTGCACAGTTGTACCGTGCCTCGTCGTTGACACCCGCATACTGCGGCAACTTCCCCAAAATATGAAACAGGCGCGTCAGCTGGCTCGGCATCAGACTGCACAGCACTGACGCCCATGTATTTGTCACTTTGGGCGCCGGCGACACGAGAAATTTCATACGACTGGGCAACACTCAATACTTCAGATAAAGAGGGATTCGGAAGCTGGAGGGCACGTTGTCGGACTTCCTTATCCTGAGTCAACCAAAGAATAGCATCTCTAACCTTGGAATCAGCATAAGACTCATGATGCACGTCCATAACAAATTGACATTTTGTACTAAGGCCTTGTAATTCCGCGGCCCAATGCATGGTATGATTGATGCGGCTGCTTGCGGCACTTGTAAAAGGCCACCCGGGAAGCAACAACATGGTTGTTTTTGTGATAATATTTGGAGAGCATGTCATATTTCAGTAAAAGATAATTACGCCGGATCCCGTTGGGGGGGGGGGGGGCGAGCTGAGATAATAGTTGATACATTTTTGGAGAAATCCACAAAAGACATAGTGATTTGCACAGCTGATTGTCGCCAATGCCGAAAGCCACAAAATGTTGCCCCCAGCCGCTTTTCATAGTCCTCCCATTCTTCTGCAGCTTCTTCGTATGTAGGGAATGGAGGCAGAGAACACGGCGCGACCCAACTGGACAACGACATTGACACAACTGACGTAAGCCTCTGTGGTAAGACACACTACGAGGGCAGTCTGTTGCTCGATGAGTGAGCGTAATAGCTGGTCTAAGGTTTCCATATTTATCAAAACACTGTCGACGACAACACATGGAATAGTTCACAACTCGTCGCCACTAAAAGTGTAATAACTTTATTAACACTTGAAAACTCAACAGTACACAACAAGTGGTTTGACTCATGGTTCAATTTCAACTGGCATGCCCCACAGAGTCCAGGCGAGCCCCGGTTCACTTAGGTGGCGCTGTCTAATTACTGTAGCGCCCCTATATTACTTTGCGCGCATTATGCGCGGCGGTAGTTTTAAATTTGTGACACACTGTCACAACAAATACCACATGTATTTTTTTCATTGAAAGGAGAGGAAGAGGAAAATGGGAAAATTTGTAAAAATCCTAAATCCACTTTTCATTCTATCCTTATTTTTTTACCTTCCTTCTGCCTCTCCTTAATGAAGGAAGAAGTTTCCGAAAGCTATGTTTTGTATTTATTTTTGCCTTTTCTTTTTTGTATGTGACTATTGGATATACTGATTTAAGGTAAGTACTGCCCAGTCTCTCCATCTCTGTGTTAATTTTCCCCTCACATTAATGTGTGTAAGTCTGTTAGCAATATTGTTTTTTCCTGATTGAGCCTATTCTTTTATGGTCCCTCTTGGTATCAGTTTCTAAATTGCTTTAATGTTTAAAATCCTTGTATCCTGTAATACTTCCCTACTGCTAATAAATGCAAACCTTTCTTCCCAGACATATTGGAAGCTTAATTTTGAAAACACTATTTATTTTAGTTTTCCAGACATACACAGGGCATTTTACTGTTCTTATTATTTTGGTATCCATGCATCCCCCCTTTTTTTTCTTTTTTTATTAATGAAAATGATCACCTGTTTGTTTTACAACTTTTAACTCGTACTCACTGCCAAGTGCCACCACCACCTCTCTCTGCCATTGTCTACATTGTTAATTGTTCTATTTTTATTATAATGGATTTTCAGGCATGCTTTTTAACTTATTATAGATTAAGTTATTTGATTCAACTCTGAAGTGTATGTGCTTTATGTATAAACAAAATGTTGGTGGTTTTGGTATGTTCAATTTTTTTACTTTCCAATTTTAAAGACCTTAAAAATTCTCGTATGGCTCTGAGAATATTTTTGATGGTATAGAATCCTCAGGTCTAGTGAACAGAGTAAGCAGTAGCTATAAAATTTGAATTATTGCCTCAAAAAAATAAAACTGTGACCATGAATCTTGGTAATGATGTTAACCTGTGTCAATTTCTGTAGAAAAAAGAATGATGTGGGTAAGCTGTGTGCGTTGTTGAAATAACATGAGGCAGAGAGGGAATGGGTAAGGGACATTTCTCTCATAGCCCAAAGGATCAGTATGTGGCTGCCTCAAAAAACACTCAGCCTCTCTTTGCCCAGTTATGATGGTTGGATTTTCCACTTTTGTTATTGTTGAATATACATATTTCCACTGATTGCTTTTTGTCTTTGTGTCAGTATCACTTTGAGACACCCGGCATTTGTGTCCATATTGATTAGCCAGCTAAAGAAAACATCTTTATTCACCTGATACAGCTGCAACATTTCCATCCCTGCCTTCAGCAAGGCAAAGACAATTGTTTCATGATTGATTTTCACAATTTGCACTGTCACTTCAGTGATGATATGACTGTATTCAAGTATTGAGGCATCCACTTCTCTTGTGACCTCACGGAACATTGATCTACCATTTCACCACACTGAAAGTGTGAGTGCCACCTACCTAATGTGTCACATGGTGTTGCATTGAAGCTGTACTTTTCCAACAAATCGGCATGGCTTATTGCATCATTGTTCCCCGTCTAATGCAGAAAACAAGTTGCCAGATGATATCCACTTTTATCAGTGTGCTGCCATTTTGTTTTGGGTCCATTGATGGCATGCTGTGGTAGTGTGCTGTTGGGATACATTATGTACCAACATTGAGTACATGTATCAGAAAACAGTATCCACAGACAGACAAACTCTATTTTATTGAGGATTTTCCACTTTGTTCACAATATATTGTATACTTAATGTGTGCATATGTGTGCTTAGAATAGGTTATTTGCATGACTTTTATATGTATACATAAAACAGTTTTGCATCAGACACAAAACAAAAGTTGCATGGTATCCTACCTAGGTGAACCGTCTTTTGAAATATTGAGTAACACAACCCAACAGATCACTTCTTTTGTAGTCAAATATAATGTAGACCCACTTTTCTTGGATAAGCAGTTTGTCTAGCAATTTTATTCAAGAAAGAGTAGCATGCCCCTTTGCATGAAAGCAAACCTTCACCCTGTGTGAAATTCTGCCCATGAATTAATGTAACCTTTGAATATATGTAGACTTTGTGTTTGGTCAGGACCTTTTCAATTTAGGTTCTATCCCAAGCATGTTTAGTGGGAATCCATGCAGTAGGGGAGTTCTTTTATGAAATGTAGATGAAATGATAGGTTAGAAGATGTTTTTCCTGTTTTTTGAAACCAGGAGCTGGCCCTTGAAGAGCAACAATGGTGTTTGAAACCCCCCCCCCCACCCCCAATCCCTCATAGTACCCACCAAGAGCATCACTGATTGCCTTCGTGCTGCACTTATTGCCAGTATGCCTCTCATGTGGAGCATTCATTAGGTATTAGACACATGTGCCATTCGCCTGTAAAGAGAACTTTGAGCCAATTTCCCATTCCTGGTTATCTTGGACCCATCTATACTGTGCAGCATGGTATCTGGCTTTAAGGGCCGGGCCTCATCATGGCTGTCTACAATACAGAGAGCTGTTGTGGAGTCTGTTTCATACAGTCTTTGATACTTGCTTTCCAGTGGCCCTCACATCATTGTGACAGTCTGGTCATAGGCCTTCAGATGAGAAGTTGCAGATACCAGTATTTATTATTGTGTCATCTGAGTCACTCGTCTTTCTGATGAAAGTCCTTAATTATATCTTCTCTTACCTAAAATATCTACAAACATCTTCTACTGTTCCTACACCATATATCGAATGAAGGTAAAAATGTTATTGCTTACCATACGTTCAACTAAATGGGTAGGCCTATGCTTTTGATAGATGTGACGATGATCATGTTTGCTAAAATTTTATGACAGTTCAAAGGACCAAGTGTACCTAATCATATCTACATAGGTCCAGGAGGAATGAGTCCATGACATGCATTGGTGGTGCTAGCTGTCTTTGATAATGTTTTATTGTAGACAAATACTGTATATCCCTATATTGTTATAGATGGTGATCCATATAACATTACTTATTGATTTCTAAGAATGGTTTTTGCTTTTAAATTTGAATTCCTCAGGTAAGAAAAAAAGATAGGTTTTTGCTTTTAAATTTGAATTCCTCAGGTGAGAAAAGAAAGATAGGAAGCAAGGGTAGCTTACGTAGGCACCAGGTTGAAAGTGACTTGCCTGACAAGTACGTAGTTCAGTGATGTACTGTATGTAATGAAAATACTACAAAACTGTTGATATGTATTAATTGATTTTGTTAAAGACATTTGTGTTTTCATTTCCAGATTTTGGTACATCAGTCTAGTTGCGTGCTATCGTAATTTGACAACATGTACCTGGCATCACTTTCCGGAAGAAGATGAACTGGAGTACGACTTATGGCTTGTGAATGGAAATCCAAATGTCACTGGATTTACATCCCTCGTATACCAGTTCTCGTTTGACAAACAGGTTTGTGTACATGACTAAGAATTAAGCTTTTATTAACATCCTTGAATTACCATGGAGCATTTTGCTGCTCTGCTGGCCACCCAAAATACAATACCCTAAAGGAGGCATCCAAGTGAGGTAAAATTTGCAGCAAGCAATTGCTGCGATGAGAGTTACACATGATTAATTTTATAACAGTATCACATTTATTGCAAAATCCTCACTGTGACAACACACTGTGAAGAACTAAGTACACAACTTGAAATACACTAGCCAATCCAAGTAATCAAGGCATAGATAGAGTATCAGACTGCTACAACCATACTGAAATCAGGCAGATGAAAGAGGCAGAGGCTGATCATGCAGTAAGCAGGTTGTCCTCACAAAGGTACTGCCCATCCTCAGAGCCAGTGCCCTCTTGCAGCATATGTATCAGGGGCACTAACTTTGTATGTCATGGAGTCAGACAATGTGCTGCAGCATCTGGAGTTCTTTGGGAAACTGGACCTTCAGTTGGAGGTGAATAGTGGTAGATGGAGCACCTTGCGGCATGGCAGCTACGGGAGTTGCCCAGATGCTTTAGGAACGGACTGCAGTGGAAGCAAAAGTGGCATGTTGGGTGTTGCCCAGAGATGATGAATGCCTGCACAGCTTTGTCTGCTTTCATAGAGGAGTCATGGGCACATTGCTGGACAACCAACCAACCCAACGATGCATACAGCCCGAAATGCCCAGATGCCAGTGGCCAGGGTAGAGTAACATCCTCATCTGGTGATGAGGGTGGAGAAGCTGGCCACGTTTTAATCTTGGAACTTGTAGAAGACACCATCCTCAGTGGTACTAATGCTACCACTGGCATGATAGGCACACAACTTACTCAAGTGGCAGAAAACGGGCCAGTAGGAACGAGAGGCAGAGGCAAAAGAGGGAGCCTGGAAATGACCTGGCAACTAGTATTAACCATCAGGACAGAGGCCGCACCTCTGCTTCATCCAGCTGAAAAGACACCCCTGTAAACTCCTCTCTCTTAGGACTTCGTGTGCAAGAGTGGCGGTGTAACTGGAATTGCAGAATGCGGGCCATAGGTGGTGGAGAGCTGCTACAACAGTGGCTCGGGCAGTGGCTATCTCACAAGCACAGAATCTGCTGTTGGGCACTCCAAAGACACAAACTATGAAACCAGAGGCAGCGGAGTGCCTCCTCCGAGGACACAGTTGGTTGAGGTGTTGCGAGAGCTTCACCCCAACCACAATCATGATGAACATCTGCTGCTGCATGCTCACTGCACTGTAGCTGGTGTCTGCGCAGGCTGGTGGCCAAAGGTGTGTGTCCAGATAGGAGTGCGTATTGCTGAGGACACACGCGCATCTCAAGCCACAGATCCAGGCACAGTAGGTGTAGCATTATCTAGGGACACGCAAGTCGCCGAAGTGGCGTCCAATTGAAAGACTTGTACCAGGCCAATGAGCCACGCGAAATTATTATTATTATTATTATTATCTGGGACTGATGGCTATGGAGCACCTCTGCCAGGCTTCTGCCAGTCACTGCAGTGGCTCAGTAAGTGCTCAGGAACAATAGCAGTGCTATCTCCAGGCACCTAAGAAGTTGTGTTTTAATTAAAAGTTGCACTCTACATCTACTCTCTGCCTCCTTCTTAGATCGCCTCCTTCTTAGATTCCAGTGAAAGGAGGTACAGGTAAAATGATATATACCTATGTTGGTACAAAGTTGTGGAAAAATCCTGTTGTGAACTGCGGGTCTTTTTCAGAGAAACTATCCAGGGAAGACACTCAATAGTAAAAATGTGGAAAAGAGTTCGCAGCACATGTTCTGCTGTAGTTGACCACACATGGAAGGTGTATGGGCAGTTAGACAACATATCACCACCAACCACATAGACTGGCACAAGAGGCCTGCAAAAACTACATGAATGTGGTCCCAGGGTTGGCAAATGTGCACCGGGCTGCTGCCTGCCGGCCAGCACACCGCATGCACATAACATACCAACATCAATACTTGTCAAATGATCAGCAGACAAAACAAGGGTCCCAATCCATGACCTTGGGTGTCCATTGGTCTTGTGCCTCTGGTGAGAAGGCACATGGAGTGTGCAGGAAGAGGGGTGGTGAACAGCAGTGCCCCCAGCGATGATTGGAGAGGATTGGGGCGACTCCGCCCACAGGTCCCCCGGACCAGAGGGACGGTTTCACCTCCCGACGTCGATGCCTGTACCATTGTGGAGCAGGCTCACGGCAGGGTTGGGGAGACCTGCCCCCTGCCGCCCTGGCAGGAGCAGCAGGGCCAGTTGGAGCAACTGCCCCAATACGGTGCCGGAGCTAGTCCCAGAGGCATGTGCAGCTGCCTGAGGGTGTGCGCAGGCCCAGGAGGCATTGGACATGACAACAGCCAATGCACGCTGGAAACTGATGAGGCGCCCCACTGCAGTAGTCTTGCTTGCAGACCGCATCGCCCATCTTGAAGCTAGCAGTAGCCGGATCTGTGCCTGGCATGTTAGGAGATGTAACAGGGAATGAGGTAGATGGCCGTGGAGCCGTTTTGTCAGACTCATTTTCCGATAGGAGTGGTCCAATAGGTGTCAAAAATCGTAATGGTGTTATCGACCGATGCAGAGGCCATATATTTGTACATCTGCGCCTTAAATGTTCTCATGAGCTTCTCCACCTCCCTGTTAGATAGCAGATGGAATGGCGGAGCCTGCATGTGCCAAATGGCCTGACGCACGCAAAAGGAACGAAAAAGTCCGCACAGAACTGAGGGCCATTATGTGTCACGATTGTATGTTGAAAACCTTCAATAGAGGATATTTTATTCAACACCCCAATGACAGCCTCAGATTATGTGGAACTGACCTGAATGATGTAAGCAAAGTTAGAAAGCATTTGAATGACCAAGGGCCAATAGGAACCCAGAAATGGTCGACTAAAATCAATGTGTATCCGGTCCCACCACGGTTGCGAAGGGACAGGCCAAGAAATGAGGAAACATCAGGGGTTGGCCAGTTGGAGTGTGGAGGCATCGCAGGCCAACACCAGATGTTTGATTCCCAGCCACAAGATGTGACACCAGGCCAGTGTCTTAGTGCGGGGAATCCCCAGTGCCCTTTGTACAATAAATGTAAAATGCACAGTCGGAGAGTCGCTGGAATTACAACCCTCAGATTGCTGGCTTCCATGGCCTATAAGAGTAGCCCGGCCATTACTGAGAGCCAGTGATGGAGGAAGGAAAAATTATGTAACGGGTCCAACGCTTGGCCCGGCTGGCATTCCAACCACCCTTGTTCCACCCGTGACTTCACTACTCTGAGAACGGGATCTTTGTCCGCGACTGCCACTAGGACTTCACTAGTGACAGAAAACTCGTGTAACGTTATTTCCTCATCCATATCTATGGGAAAACTAATGATTTCTTCTTTGTTAAACTGTAGATCTGCCCCAAGCGGGAGCTGCGATAACATGTCCGCATTAGCGTGATGCAAAGTGGGACAGGAGACTATATCCTACTGAAAATGAGACAGATGCAAGGCCCATTAATGGAGACAGTGGGCGGACTTGTCAGTTAGGGCAGTGTCCAGCCGAAAGAGGTCCACTAGAGGCTGATGGTCATTAAAGTGATGCAGTTGCTATATAGGAACATGTAAAATTTCTGACTGAAAAAAGTATTGCAAGTGCCTCTTTCTGTATCTGGGAATATCATTCGTGCACCGGGGTGATGGTCTTAAACGCGATCACCAGGAGCCATTCGGTGCGATCTGCATACCGGTGTGATAAGACTTCTCTCACCCCATACTGTCAGGCATCTGTTGCAACTACTAACACATCCGGAGAATATGTGGCCAGACATGTTCGAGACAACAATAATTGTTTAAGGTGCTCAAAAGTTGCATGACAGGAGGGAGACTATTCAAACGCGACATCTTTGCGCAACAGGCCATGCAGGGGCTTAGCAATGAAGGCTGCATGTGGAAGAAACTGGTGAATAAGCCATTTTTCCCAGGAAGGCTTGTAGTTCCTTTACGTTTTGTGGGGCTGGCATGGTGGTTACCGCTTCCACATATTCCTTTACGGATGTAATGCCTTGTGGTGACACTTCCAGCCTGAGGTATACTATACTCAGCTGGAAAAACTGAGATTTCACCAAGTTACATTTGAGACCGGCATTGGACAAGATGTGAAAAACCTGTCGAAGGTTGTTGATATGAGCCGCGGGGGTGTTTTTCGTGACCACAATATCATGTAAGTAATTTACACAAGCCTCTGCTGGTTGCAAAAGCTGCTCTAAGTACCTCTGGAATATTGCTGACATGCTGGGAACGCCGAATGGCAGTCGCAATTTATATAGAGTCCGGAAGGGCTATTCAACACCAAGCAACATTGAGCTTCTTGACTCAGAGGTAATTGGAAATACGCTTCAGCCAGGTCTAACTTGGAGAAGCAGGTCCCTCCGGCCAGCTTAGAAAACAGATCTGGACGAGGCATGGGGTACGTATCCAACTGACAAAATGCGTTAACAGATCGTTTGAAATCTCCACATAGCAGTAACTGTCCACTAGGTTTCTGCATGACCACCAAGGAGAGGCCAACTCACTAGAGCGGACAGGTAACAGAACCCCTTCACTGACTAAGTTCTTGTTTGACCGCGGAATGCATACTGACCGGAAGAGGCCGAGCTCTTTTAAATATTGGTATGGTCCCCGGTTTGAGAGGGAGGTTTGCCTCAAAAGTCATACACCTGAGCCTGTCCAGGAGAAAATAGGGGGGCAAATTCGTTGCAAAGAGTGGAGAATGGGACATCTCGGACACAAAGTGAATATAGTCATCCACCGTTAACCTGAAGCTTGTGAAGGCATCTAAACTGAACAAATTAGCAGCATCCATGGATTTGTTGACAACGAAAGTTAACAGCCGGGAGACTGATATGTATTTGGCGGCATCTTGAAATTGCCCCGGAACGGGGCTCTGTTGATTTCCATACCCTCGTAACTTGCATGTTACCAGTGCGAGCTGGTAACCTAATTCATTGCATGTGTCTGTACTTAAAAGAGTAGCCGCCACACCGGTATTGACTTGCAAGGACATGTTGCATCCCAGAATTTAAGCTGAATCAGAATTTTGGAGGACACAGGAGAAATGTCTATAACTTTGTGGACTGTTGCAGAGGATTCGTTAACATCAGATGTATCTTCAACCACTGCTAGTACATGGGTTTTTGCACGACAGACCATCGTGATATGACCACATTTTTGATATCAACAAATTGCCTACCGCTGAGGTCATCGAGCCCACTCATGTTTAATAAAACAACCGGGGCAAGACAGCCAGTTGCCAAGTGAGCCTCTACTACCCTGTCGTGCCAGATTAGTAAACATGGGGTGCGGTGTTCTCCTGATTCGCGGAGCAGATGGAGCCATGGCCGGCTGCCCGCCTTTTGAGACAACCTGTGCTGACAAAATTCCAGCCCACTGATAATTTACAGCAGAAGACATTTCAAAGGCTGTGGCTATTCTAACGACTTTGATAAGGGTAGGATATTTGTTCTGTAACAGTTGTCTGCAGACTTCACTGTCCGGTGCAAAGTAAATCACTGTATCCCTAACCATTGATTCTGTATATGAATCATTGTATGGTTTGGAAATGAAGCACCAGCACCTGGCCAGACCTTGAAATTCCGTAACCCATTCCTAGTATGATTATAATGGTTGTTTTCAACTCCTATGAAAAGCGACCCTAGACGCATGGGACTGTTTTACATTATAGCCCGAAAAAGGGAACCCAGTTCCGAGAACGACAGCAGTAGGGGTACCGGGAAGGGGGAAAGTTCAACTAGCCTGCAATGCATAGATGGGGACAACCATGACAATAAACAAGGCTTTTTGCTTACCCAGGTCCTGCACCAAAAAAGCCATGAATTGTTGATGCAGATGTTGCTCATAAGATTCCTTTTGGTAAGTAGTCGTCTCAAATGGCTTTAAAGGAGGTACCGCCACATCCAACGGTGCACCGGCGGCTGCCCCCAGGGCCAAATGTAATACCGCGGATGCCAGGATGGACATGGCCACTACTAACGGTTGTTGTTCTGCGATCAATGACGGAAGACCCTGGCGATGGGCACAGACAACCCGAAGCAGCTCGGGTATACACAGGTGCGAAAACCTCATCCCCACTTTTATGATTTCAATTTGTTTAATGAGCTCACAATACAGATTGGCATCAATACAGCAACTGAGCGAGCAACTCGGTCGCCTAGCTTAGGACATGTTTTTCCAAGTCAGATGGTGTCCTGGTGGTGTTGTCCCACTTTCCTCGTATGTCCTCTCACACCAGTCGGCCTGTCGTGTTTCCCATGCAGCCTCTGGTGGTGTGCTATGAATTGTGGGGTGTGCAAATTGTGAATTATGTTGATCACCGAGTATTCCATACCATGGATTTAAGAACCAATTGCCACCACCGAAGCAAGTGAAGGCAAATAAATTTCTGATTAACGAAATGGAATGCAGTCAGAGATGAATGATGTGAATGTGAAGAGACCAAAAATGTATTGCAATGCACATGTGTGACAGCTGAAAAGGTGGTTGCTAGCTTGATGTGCTGATACTCCTCATTGATTGTGAATTGACGATGAACTGGAATCGGCTTATTGCCTTACCCAATGAAATGGCGAGAAGTGGGACTAAGAGGTGAATTCCCCAGGACAAAATATTCTGCACAAAAAAATGGGGGGATCAGATGAGGTATCATACACAATATACATATGGTAATGTATTGTATTCAGATACTGCTTACAATTGTAATTTGTGTGTGATACAGTATGATATTGTGCTATCTCAACACTGTACTTGAGATTTACACGGTGTTTACTTAGAACGAGGCACCGTAGGGCTACCATAATAGTGAAAAAGTCATTCTCGTTGTCCTCTAAATGATGTGTGACCACCTCAGACAGCCAGTACAGTTGCACACCTGCATGACATGGACAGGGTAAAATTATCAATCAGCTTTTGGAGGAATATTTGCCCATCTTTGCTACCTTGTGTGAGGAGCTGGTCTGGCTGCATTGCGTCTTCCAAGTGCATCCCAGACATGCTCAATTGGGTTAAGTCTGGTGAACAAGCTGGCCACTACATTATTCGTTCAGTTTCCACATCTTCAGGCCAGTTGTCCACCAGTGCAGCCTTGTGTTATCATCCACCAGCAGGAACCATTTCCTATGACACCAGCATAGGGCACAAGAAATGCATATCAGACATACCTCATACCCAGAATGTTTAAATAAGGTACATTAATGAACTAAAGTAATTATAAATATGCTAAATATATCAATTTTATGCATAAGGCCCAAAATTAAGTAAATTTAAATTTCATAATTGAAATTTTACTACAGGGGGGGTAATATGGAATGGAAAAAGAAAAAGGAAGTAGCAAGAATTTTAACAATGGAAAATCCGATTGAAATGTTAGTAATGTAAGATAGATAACATTTCACCATAAAGAGGCTTGCTGAGCTTCTGACAGACACAAAATCACATTCGCACAACTTAAATTTTTGGCCATGGCCTTCATCAGAAAAAGAAACACATACATTCACACATCACTATACACACACAAATTTTTGGCCATGGCCTTCGTCAGAAAAAGAAACACATACATTTATGCAATCACTCAGACAACTATACACACACAACCACTATGTCCGGACACTCCAGTGTCACAAGCATCTAGACTGTAAGTGAGGTGGGGAGGTGAGGGGGAAGGATGCCATGTAAAGGTGGCGATCGAAAGTTCTGTGTTGCATGATGGATTTTAAAGGTTCTGATAGGTGGGAATTTGAATAGCGGCATTGAATACAGTGAAGGGAAGGGGTGGGAATTGATAAAAGGGAGGTGTAGAGGAGTGTGGGGAGGGAGGGGGGATTTGAAACAACACGAATAATAACAATATATATAAGAAAAGAAAAAAATAGAAATAGGAAAAAACAGGAAAAAGATCGGAGAAAATAAAAAGTAATTAATTAAGGGATATTGTAATTGGTGACACACAGTTACAAGGAAGACATGAGTTACAGGATAATGAGTGGGAAAGGAAGAGGGCAGGTTAACCTCCACCTCACTGACGGGTTCAGCCATACCTCCGTCCATATTAAACCTACTAATTATCAACAGTACCTGCACTTTGATAGCTGCAATCCATTCCACATAAAAACCCCTCCCATACAACCTTGCCACCCGTGGATGGTGAATTTGCAGTGATGAGAAGTCCCTTACCCATTATGCCGAATGCCTCACTGAGGCCTTCACAGACTGACATTACCCCTCCTGACCTAGTCCGCAAAGAGATTTCCCGTGGCATATCCCAACACACCATCAATCCTTCCTCCAATCCCAGTAACTAGTGACAACAGAGTGTCCTTCTTGTCACCCAATACCACCCCAGACTGGAACAATTAAATCACATCATTCATCAGGGCTTTATCTGTCATCATGCCCTGAAATGAGAGACATCCTACCCAAGATCCATCCGACCCCTACCGAAATGGTGTTTCGGCGCCCACCCAACCTCCAACCTCCACAACATCCTAGTCCATCCCTACGCCACTCCCAATCCCAACCCTTTACCACAGGGATCATACCCCTGCGAAGCCCCCAATGCAAAACCCTCCTAATCCACCCACCCAGCACTTTCTATTCCAGCCCTGTCACAAGCTTATCCCACCCCATCAGAGTTTGGGCCACCTGTAAAAGCAGCCATGTGATGAACCAACTCTGCTGCAATCATTGCACTGTGTTTTATATTGGTATGACAACAAATCAGCTGTCTGTCAAGATGAATGGCCACCACCAAACGGTGATGAAAAACAATTTGGACCACCCTGTGGCACAGCATGCAGCTCAACACAGTGCTCAGGATTTCAATAGTTGCTTCACTACCTGAACCATCTGGATCCTCCCTCCACACCAGCTCTTCTGAACTGCGCATTGGGAGTTGTACCTTCAACACATTCAACGGTCCCGCAACCATCTGGGCCTCAACCTAACTTCCCACCCCTGCACCCTATGTCTAACATCTTTCCCCCTTCTTCCTTGCCCATTCATTATCCTGTATCTCATGTATTACTTCCAGCTGTATGTAATTACTTTTTTACTTATTTTCTCTATCTTTTTCCTGTTTTTTCCTATTTTTACTTTTTTGTCCTATTTTTTTTTTCTTTATTATTCTTATTATTTCAAATCCCCCCACTCCCTCCCCACACTCCTCTACACCTCCCTTTTATTCTTTCCCGTCCCTTCTCTTCACTGTACTCATTGTCGCAATTCAAATTCCCACCTATCAGAGCCTTTACAACCCATTATGCAATGCAGAACTTTCCATCCCCACCTTTACATGACCTCCTTCCCCCTCCAATCCCCACCTCACTCACAGTCTAGATTTCCTGTGGCACTGGTGGGCATGGTGGTTGTGTATGTATAGTTGTATGAGTGATTGCGTGAATATGTGTGTTCCTTTTTGCAACAAAAATTTAAGTTGTGTGAATGTTATTATCTATTTTCGTGTCTGTCAGCAGCTCAGCGAGCCTCTTTATATGGTGAGTTGTTATCTGTGTAGAAGTAGAAGGAATCTAATCCAAGCCACAAAATTACCAAACGGTTTGCTTATCCACTAAGCTACACCAACATTACTGGAACTAGCTTATATTGCACCATTATTATAATTGGAAATTTTTTGCAAGCATTTTCTCTTTTCTTATGGCCCACTCAGGTAAGATATTTGAGGAGTTTTATAGGTTCGTCTATGTGCTGCTTCTCACACAATTTGAGCCAAATCAGTGATCTCCCATGGTAATTTAGGGTCATACGTTTCCCTTTTGTCTATTGCCATTACTAAATATTTTGCATGTTGAAGATATGTATTGCCCAGCCCTTCTGTCTGGTGATTAATTAGTTTTCTTGATTGAAATTTCAAAATAATTGTAAAAAAATGTTGATATATTTTAAAATGTATAAAATATACCTTACTCTTTATGATCTTTTTGTGTAATGTGTGATATGTTTTGTTTTCAGGGAACAGTGGAGCTGTACCTAGCATTCTTTCTCTGCTACACTGTGCTAGTACCACTACAGTTGTATGCTGCAGTTCGGCAGAGTCATCCTGTAACCAGACTTTTTACTGTCAGCCTGCTGCTGGAGTTTTTGGGTCTTGGATTTATACTGCTGCACATCATTAAGTTCTCACTCGATGGTATTGGTGTCCAGGAATTGTCTATAGCTGGAGATATATTTGATATATTATCTCGGGTATGGTCGTTATTATTGTATTTTGATATTGAAGTAATTATTTGGATTATAACAGTGTGCTTCATAGTTGGTAATTTAGCTGCCCAAGTGACACTGCACAGTGGCATTACTTTAAAAATATCATATCCAGTGTGTCTTCAAAAAAAAAAGTAATATCCATTATTTAATGCGCGTTGGTTGCACAGTGGTAGAGTGCCAGACTACAAATCCAAAGGTCGCGGGTTCGATCCCCGTCAAGTCCTAGGATTTTTATCTGTCACTTTCCACTTCTTTCACCTCTGGCAGTGTTGCTCATGTGAAAAATACCAAGGAGCACCGTGGTTCGGAACCCACGTTAAACTGTAGTTCCCTATATAACTGGCTGGGTAAGTCAGTTCGAAGGTCAGAGGAAGGCAACGGCATACCACCTCCAAACAGAAGCATGCCTAATAAAGCACTGTGGTGTTCAAACCAATCTTCGGATTGTTGACTGCTTTACCTTTTACCCATTATTTAATTTTTAAGTCTTAATTTTATATATTTTAAATTAACGTGTCGTTATTATGCCTATTATTTTTTAGAGGAATTAATTTTATTGTGGCCGGAAAGCTCTGTAGCATATGTCACTTCTTCAGACAAGGTGTAACACATCCAATTAATTTTATTTTTGTGCATAATCTCTTACCTTTTCTATAAACTTATATTGCCAGACTAGTAGTAGCTTCTACAGCATAATACAGTACAGAAGCTACATGTAAGTGATATAAACATTGTTAAACTTGGTTAAACACAAAAGAAGTCAGGATTATAGCACAAGATGACGTCAAAATGCATAGCGGAGAAAAATGTGCAACATTTTTTTTATTTCTTGCCATTACATGTAGTCCATAGTCTTCTTTTTTTTATCACTAGAATGTTTAATGATGAATATGTACCCAAAAAGGATGAGTTATAGCACTTTCTTATAGTTTAAACTATATGCAGTATGTTAGCTGTGTTGATCACCATCATCATCATCATCATCATCATCATCATGCCTTTCAGTGATAAGTCTGCAGAATAGTCTCCCTAATAAATTCCTCCACTATCCCCAATTCAATGCTAACATTGACGCCTTATCTAATATTAAGCCTGTTTCTTCAAAATTATTTTTTTACCGAATCCAAGTACTTTCTCCGTGGTCTACCGCGACTCCTCGTACCCTCTACTGCCGAACCCATGAATCTCTTTGATAAGCTTGCTTCTCTCATGGGTGTAACATGACCCACCTTCTCAACCTGTTTGCTCTAACTGCTTCGTCTGTGGCATTCATTCCTAGTTTTGCCCTGATTTCCTCATTATAGACACCCTCCTGTCATTGTTCCCATCTTTTAGTATCTGCAATAATCCTTGCTACTTTCATATCTGTAACTTCAACCTTATTAATAAGATAACCTGTATCCACTCAGATTTCAATCCCATACAACATACGTGGTCAAAAGATAGAACTGTTCTATGATAACTTAAACTTGGTGCTAACTTCCTTCTTGCAGAAGAGAGTAGATCTTAGCTGAGCAGTCACTGCATTTATGTTGCTAATCTTGATTCCAGTTCTATCACTTGGGTTGTCAACCTATGAGAAAATATGTCCTAAGTACTTAAACTGTCCACCAGTTCTAACTTTGTTCCTCCTATTTGGCATTCAATCTGTTTAAATCTCTTTCTTACAAACATTACTTTTATTTTGAAGATGCTGAACTTCATACCACAACCCTTACATCTTTGATCAAGCTCTGAAATATTAGATTCCAATCGAATCTGCCATAACCACTAAGTCGTCCACATATGTGAGACTTCTTATTTTGTTTTCGCCTATTTTAATCTCACACAGCCAATCCATTGTTTTCAACAAATGATCCACAAACAGTATGAACACCAGGGCTAACAGGTCACAGTTTTATCTGACTCCTAAAACCATGATCCATGAATCATGAACTCAATTTGCCTTCAACTCCAACTGCTGCCAGACAATCTAATGTAAATACCTTTAAATGCCTTCAGAAGTTTGCCTCCTATGCCATAATCTTGTAGAACAGATGATAGTTTTCTCCTAAGAATACTGTCATAAACCTTTTCTGGATTTATAAAACATAGATACAATTACTAGTTCCACTGATAGCACTTCTGCATTATCTACCGTAAGCTAAAGATCTGGTCCTAACAGTCTGTAAGAGGCTTAGACCCACACTGATATTCATCCACCTTGTCTTCAACTATACTTGCACTGTCCATTCAACAATACTTGAGACTATTCTGCCCACAATGCTAATTACAATTGTTACCATCTTTTCCGTTTCCACGCTTCAGAATTGATGTGATAACTACTTTCATCAAGTTAAATGAAACGTATCCCGACTCCCACACCATTTCAATTATCCTGTGTAACCATTTGAGACCTGACATTCCCCTGTATTTTATGAGTTAGCACTTAATTTTGTTTATCCCAGCCACTTTATTGCACTGTACTCTATTGACCATTCTCTCTGCTTCCTCAAATGCGATCCTGTCTCCATCATCATAATTCCTCCCGTCTCATTGTACTTCAAAATGTAATACATCAGTGAATGTTTCACATACATTGAGCAACTCTTCAAAATATTTCCTCTGTCTGCCCAAGGTATACAGAGAATTCATTAGCAGCTTTTTTGACCCATCAAAACACTCAATTCCTTCTTCCCTCCTTTTCAAAGACTGCTAACTGTGCTACAAAATGGTTTTCCCATAGCTTGATCCAAAGTTTCTAACTTATTTCCAAAGTCTTCCTATGATTTCTGCTTGGATTCTGCAATTATCTGTTCGGATTTTTTAAAATTATTATTTTTTAAATTTTTTTCTCTTTCTGTCGGAGATCTAGTAGAGAGCCATTTTTTAAACACCTTCTTTCTCCTTTAACAGGCTGCATTGACTGTGTCATACCACCAAGCTGTCTGCTTCTTTCTTCCTTTACAGACTACCATACTAAGACACTGTCTAGCCACTTCTAGTAGTGTGTCCCTGTACCTTATCCATTCTTCTTCCTGTGACTGTAAATGACTACATTCAACTAGCTGGTCCTTTTTTGAGATCATTGCTATATATTTGTACCCGATTTCCCTGTCCTGAAGCTTTTCCATTCTTATCCTTCTGCATATGGACCTGACTTTATGTGCTCGCCGTGGAGGTTCGAGTCCTCCCTGGGGCATGGGTGTGTGTGTTTGTCCTTAGGTTAGTTTATTTAGGTTTAAATAGTTTGTAAGCTACGGACTGATGATCACGCAGTTTGGTCTGATAGATTTACAAACATTTGAACATTCTTTCTGCACTTTTGGCCTCACAAAATCAATTTCACGGCTGATTAAATAATGATCAGTGTCACGTATTTTCCTCTGAAAACTTCTTTAGGAATTCCTGATTTGTTACTGTATCGTCAATGACATATCTGATTCCCCTTGCCTTCTCATGTATGCTGATGAATGTTCTTATACTTAAAAAAGAAGTTTGTAATAACTAAGCCCTACTGGCACAAATTCAAGAGCTGTTACTGTTGTCCTCCATATCCTTTCCAAACTTACCCATAATTTTTTAATATCCTTCTGTTTGATTTCCTACCTTGGCATTGAAGTCATCCATGAGCAAAACACTGTCCTTTCCTTTACTCAACAACTACATCACTGAGTATGTTATAAAATCTGTCCATCTTATCGTGATCTGTCCTTTCACAGGTCAAATACACTGACACAATCCTAATTTTATTGCTGGAGACTGCCAGATCTATCTATATCAGTCATTATTTTACATCGTTTATTGCAATAATGGTTGGGTTCGATTGCTTGTGTGATGTAAAACTCTACTTCCGACTGTGCTCTTCCTGCTTTGACTCCTAACAGGTAGACCTTGTAATCTTCCACGTTGTCCACTTTCTCTCCACTTACCTTATTGTAACTAACAGCTTAAATACCTAACCCCATCTTACTTGCAGCCTCTGTTAGCTCTAACTTCTTCTCAATGTAGCCCCCATTGCTATTGATGGCTCCATGTCTCATTCCAGATTGTTTTCCAAGTTGTATCTGAAAGTCCCTGGTCTGTCAATTAGAGCTGGGACTCCACCACCTCCAAAGGTCCAAGGCATTTTGCTCTGATTGTTGCCAGCATCATATCAAAGTACCTGGGAAGCAAGTTTGTTCGCCTTACTTGCCCAGGGTCCTACTGGGTTTTACCCCTAATGGTTGAGGGACTTACTGGTAGTTTGTTGTTCTTTAGGGCTGATAACTGTCTTCTGCAAGAGTCACATCGTTAGGTGCTAGAAAATGTTCAGCCATCCATTGTATTACTGTTCTAAGTGTTTTTTATTTCTAATTCTATATTTTTTTGGTAGAGGAATGAAACGTTGAAATTTTTTGCCTTGTGTTTTCCAATACTGCACAAACACTTATTCAACTCGTAAACACTTCTACTTTAATAACACATCAAACATAAACACAATACTTGTTACACCATCAATTACAGTCCAGCACTTGCAATATTGCAGCAGCACATTGTTTACTTCGCTTATGTCATAAAGCAACATGTGATATTAGCTCAATTAGTCATTATTATAGTGTAAATTCTAATGTAAGCATGTTTTTGAATGTATTTTTCTAAAAGAACCGATTCTGATCTTTTATGATACTTGTAGAATATGCTTAAAGAATCTTGTATTTCATAATTGAACATATACACGGTAAAGTACACACACGTGACATATGTCACTGATAACAAAAGACACTTCATATAATGTGATTGAAGCACCGAGGCGCACCATATGAAAGCAAAACAAACTCTGACAGCCGGCGCGCTGCCACACACTGCCGCAGCACCGCGACAGGTGGCGCTGGCGAGATCACCTGATCTCTGACAGCGCCAACTGATGTAGCGGACAATATGAATTTATTATTTACTACATACGTCCCCTTTTTTGGTAAACATTTTCACTTGCCCAATGTCCATCATGTCGTCTTCGGGTTGAAATGTTCGGGTAGGTGCACGTCCGTAAGGTTTGTAATGTCCAGGTTTGTACTTTCTTGTCATTATGGGCGAGTCCGGTGTTTTCGGTATAGGTATCACGTTCTTTTTTGTTATTATAGGGGACATAGGCCCACTGTCACTATCTTTATTGCACACTTCACTTAAGAATGGTGAAGTTAGGTCCGTATTACAGGAGTGTATAATCTTTTTTGACACTTTCGGGTAAGTTCACTTCATAGTCAATCTCCATTTTTTCGTCGTCCTTATCCGAGGGTATTGTAGTCATCCTAGGACGGAGCTGGTCCACATGTCTTGCGACGTCACCTCCAGCCGTGCTAACCTCATACGTACGGTTCCCTATTTGAGCAGTGATACTTTCTTTTATCCACTTTGGATTGCGTCCATAATCCCGTGCCCAAACAGAGGCGCCCTTTCTATATCGTCCCTGATTTGTGTTGTTCCTTTGAGGGTAATAGGAGATGCAGTAATGTCCGGGGCTGTCTGTCACGCAGCATTTCCGCAGGGCTCTGTTTTCCCGTTGGTGTGAATCTGTATGATGCTAAAAAGCTGAGGAGTGATTCCTCTGTGGAGGATGATGCTAGATGTTTTTTCATTTGCGTTTTAAATGTTTGCACCAGCCTTTCCACCTCCCCATTTGATTGGGGGTGAAAAGGCGGTGCGGTGACATGGGAGATGCCTCTGCGTCTGCAGAATTGTGCAAAATCAGAAGAGGTAAACTGTGTACCGTTATCGGACACGATGGTTTTTGGAAGGCTTTCAAGCGCAAAGATTTTGTCGAGGGCCGAAAGGGTGGAGGCCGTAGTAGGCGCCGAAAATTTAAAGACAGATGGAAAATTTGAGTATGCATCTATGACAAGGAGCCAATAGGAATGAAGGAAAGGGCCAGCAAAATCTATATGAATTCTTTCCCATGGTTGTTCAGGAAGAAGATTTGGGTGCCAGAGCATTTGTGGCACATGGGCTGCAGGCAGCCACCATGCACGCAATGTCAGCATCTAGCGCCCGGCCAGTACACATGACGGCGGGCCAAATTTTTTGTTCTGGTAGTATCCCAGTGGCCGTGATGTAGCAGATTTAGTACATCAGTGCGAAGAGCCAAAGGAACGACGACTCTTGGTGTGACGTCATCGGTGGCCAGCAGGACCACCCCACGAAGTGTGGACAGACGCAGATGAAGATGAGTAGTTTCGGAGGGGATCTGATGCTTTTCCTGACGGTCTTTCTGGCCATCCATGCTCGATGTGGTGGACAACCTGGCGGAGGACGGGATCAGCAGCTGTGGCTTCCGCGATGCGATGTCCATCGATCGGAAATCCGTCCACTGCCGCCTGAGCAGCTTCATCCACGTGGAAACAGAGCAATTCATCAGCATCAAAAGCAGGATCAGGACCCATAGGAAGAGGGAGAGAGCATCCGCATTTGCATGCTGTGACGTGGGCCGAAAATGAATCTCGTAATTGAATCTAGACAGGAATAAAGCCCAACATTGCAATCTATGTGCTGATTTGTCAGGAAAAGATACCGACGGATGAAAAAGTGAGACTAATGGCTTGTGGTCTGTGATAAGGTGGAACCTAGTGCCATATATAAAGACGCTGAACTTTTTTAAAGCATAAACGATTGATAAAGCTTCCTTTTTGATCTGGGAGTACTTTGCTTGTGAAGCATTGAGAGTCTTGGATACATAGGCAATTGGTCGCTCTGTGCCGTCCGGAAATTTATGAGAGAGTACAGCCCCAATGCCATGTTGTGACGCGTCAGCTGCAAGTATTAAAGGCAGCCCTGGACTGAACGTTGCTAAGCAAGTTGATTTTTGCAAATGAGATTTGAGTGTTTGAAAAGCCTTTTTGCATGCGTCAGACCAAACAAAAGGCACATTTTTCTTCAAAAGACAATTTAAAGGATGTGATATTTCCACTACAGACAGTATGAACTTGTGATAATAGGCTATTTTACCTAGGAAGGCTTGTAAGTCCTTCACGGACGTAGGTCGAGGAAGAGACTCAATTGCAGCAATGTGATCCTTTAAAGGACTGATACCCTCACGTGAGAGACAAAAGCCCAAGTATGCAATGGAGGGTTGAAAAAATTTGGACTTGTGAAAGTTACATTTTAACCCCGCTTGTTGCAAAACAGTAAACTCTTGTCGAAGGTTCCTGAGATGTTCATCTGTGGATGCCCCTGTGACCACAATATCATCCTGATAGTTAATGCATCCCAGTACCGGCGCAAGAAGTTCTTCCAAAAATCTTTGAAAAATTGCTGTCGTGCTGGAAACGCCAAACGGCAAACTTTGGTATTGATAAAGACCAAAGGGCGTGTTGAGTACAAGAAATTGACGAGATCGCTCATCAAGAGGCAATTGATGGTATGCTTCAGACAAATCAATTTTTGAAAAATATTGTCTGCCCGCCAGTTTGGCAAAGAGTTCCTCTGGCCGCGGCATGGGATACATGTCAATGATACTTTGTGAATTTACGGCGTTTTTAAAGTCGCCGCAAATGCGAAGGGATCCGTTTGGCTTGAGAACCACTACCAAAGGAGAAGCCCAGTCACTCGAAGTGATAGGAAGAAGAACACCCGCAGTTGTAAGGCGATCGAGTTCTTGTTTAACAGAATCGCGAAATGCAACTGGAAGAGGGCGCGCGCGAAAAAATCGTGGGCGAGAACCATCTTTAAGCGATATGCGGGCTGTGAAAGCAACAGCACGACCTAAGCCTGTGGAGAAAAGATCAGAGAATTCGGCAGATAAAGCCTCTATTTTGTCAAACGGAACAATGTCCGAGACCATATTTATAGTGTCATCTTCATAAAATCCAAAAGCGCAAAATGGGTCGTAGCCAAACAAGTCTGTCGTAGCTGCTTTGTCTACAACGAAAAGAGTGAGCGTGCGTGTCACATGTTTATATGTGACCGGTACTTCAGTTTGGCCTTTGAGAGCCAGTTGTTGATGGGTATAAGTGCGCAAGTTGCGCGAAACAGGTGATAAGGGGGGCGCCCCCCGCTTAACGTAAGTGTGAGAAGTAATAATAGTCGCGGCGGAGCCGGTGTCAATTGCATTTGAATTTCCTTTCCTAGGACAGTAACAGAGTCAAAAAGTTTATTGTTTGAGGAATAAGTGGAATTGACAAACATGACTGAACCAGCGTCAGATTCCATATCATTGATTGCTTGAACTTGTTTTGAACGACATACGGATGAGATGTGCCCACGTTTTTTGCACTTGTGGCATTGTGCCCATCTTTGAGGGCAGTCGTCATGCGAGTGCTGCATGTAACATTTCGGACAAGAGGGCAGAGAATTTTGTGTCGGTTTTCTCTGAAAAATCATCTTGCTTTTGTTTTGTTTCTGCTGACAGGGGCGGTATATAGCAGCAATGCCGTCACTTGCTTCGCTGTGAGCGGCAACAGCAACGGCCCTATCTAATGCAACCTCTCCTACGTCACCCCACGAATCCAGCTGAGCGCCCGCGGCGTGAGTAATTTCAAATGATTCTGCAATAGACAACACCTCTGCCAGGGTAGGGTCATTTAATTGAAGTGCTTTTTGTCTAACCTCTTTGTCAGGGGCCGAGCGGAGAATAGCGTCACGTACCATTTGATCGGTGTAGAATACCTGATGGATTTTCATCACAAAATTACACTTTCTGCTGAGCCCTTGCAGCTGTGTGGCCCAAGCTCGGTATGACTGATTTGAAAGTTTTTGCACTGCTAGAAGGCTACCCTAGAGGCAACGACGTTTGTTTGTTTCTTATAAAAAGAATTTAGAAGCGTACACATTTCGTCGAATGACAACGATGCCGGTTCGTGAAGTGGGGCCAGTTGTAAAAGCAACTGATAAAGAAGGGGCGAAAGCCAAGAGAGAAAAACAGACTTACATAGGTTGGAGTCAACAACGCCGAATGCTGCGAAGTGTTGACGTAGTCGTTTCTCGTAGTCGGCCCAGTCTTCGGCGGCATCGTCATATGGCTGGAAACTCAGAATTGAAAGCTGTTGCCTCCTATCGAATTGTGGTGCGTTGAAGATCGACTTGATGGTGTTTGCGAAAAGCTCTGGAAGTTGCAGGACATGATCGGTGAGTACTTTTTGCTGTTGCAGAAATGCTTGTAGAAGTTCTTCGACGGTGGCTGGCATGATTGAACACGTTGTTTTGATATATCCCCTTCTCGTCGCCAATTTTATGACACTTGTAGAATATGCTTAAAGAATCTTGTATTTCATAATTGAACATATACACGGTAAAGTACACACACGTGACATACGTCACTGATAACAAAAGACATTTCGTATAATGTGATTAAAGCGCCGAGGCGCACCATGTGAAAGCAAAACAAACTCTGACAGCCGGCGCGCTGCCGCTAACTGCCGCGGCAGGTGGCGCTGGCGAGATCACCTGATCTCTGACAACGCCAACTGACGTAGCGGACAATACGAATTTATTATTTACTACATGATCCTATTATGAAATTTATACTATCAATTAACCACTATACAAGGACTACTTGAAAATCTTTTTGAAACTTTAAAATTGGCACATTTTGAAAAGTTTATAATTATATTTTTGCTTATGAAATAGGTAAATTTTTTCACCAATTTTGAAATTGGCAAAAAAAAATTTACCAATTTTGAAATTGGTAAAAATTTATAATTATATTTTTGCTTTTGAAATTGGTAAAAATGAATGGCCATTCATCCTGACAGACATCTTGTTATTGGTCGTGCCCACTTAAAAAGCTGCACAGTGGTGCAGCTCATTTTGCAGATAACATGACTGCTTTCACAGGTTGCCTGGCCTTTTATGGAATATGAAAAGCAGGTGGTGGTGGGATGGTGGATAGGAAAGGTTGTACATCTAGATCTGTTGCAGGGATATGAGCCATGGGGAGGGGGTTGTGAGTGGGTATGGTGTAGGGATGATCAAGGATATTACATATTTTTTGTGAGTGGTTGGCTATTACTATAGGAGGGGTGGGGATGATATTCACTAAGGTATTTCTCATTTCAGGGCAGGATGAAAGGTTGTCAAAACCCTACTAGAGAATGAGGTTTAACTGCTCCAGTCCTGAGTGGTACTGGGTTGCAAGAGGGCTGCTTATTTATGTCTGATGGTGGGTTCGAGCGTTCGAGCGAGGTAATGGACAACTGGACAGGCAGGGCATTTGACATCTGTTTCTGGACGAGATTGGGTAAGTAATTATGACCAGTGAAGGCATCAGTGAGGCCTTTGGCATATTTGGAGATGGATTACTCATTACTGAAGATGTGATGACCAAAGATGTTAAGGCTGTATGGATGGGAGTTTTAGGGGTGGAATGGGTGGCAGCTGTCAAAATGGAGGTATTGTTGCTGTTGGTAAGTATCATATGGACAAAGGAATAAATGAGGCCATCCTATAGGTGAAGGTCAATATTGTGGAAGGTGGCTCCATTCCCTCCTCAAATCCTTAGGCCCATCCAAGAACCTACCCCCCTCCCCCCACAAGAGTCTATCTCTGTCCTCCCCTCTTCTATACCCTGCACCCTCACCTTCTACAAGCTCCTTAAAGTCCACAAACACAACCACCCTGGATGTCCCATTATGCTCAATTACAGCAGCCACACTGAGAATCTCTATTCCTGTGGACTAGCACATTCAACATATTACCCACGACCTACCCTCCTACATAAAAGACACCAAACATTTCTTCCACTGACTCTCCACAGTTTCTGTTCCTTTACCACCCAGTAATCATGATCTTCACAGTAGATGCCATGTCCCTCTACACTGTCATACCCAATGCTAATGGCCTTGCTGCTGTTGAACAGTATGTGTCACAATACCTGACTGACTCCAAGCCCATAATCTGGACTGAAGGTGAAGCCACACTATGCACCTTCTTCCCCATTCACTTCTCTCTCCTTCTCAACCCAAAAAGCCACCTTCCTCAATGTTGACCTCCACATCAAGGTTGGCCTCATCAGAACCTATGTCCACATTAAATCTATCAACAATATCTCAATTTTGACAGCTGCTACCTATTTCTCACCAAAAAGTGCTCTCCATACAGCCATGGTCATCGCATCTGCAGTGATGAGCAGTCCCTCTCCAAATGTGCCATAACCCTCACTGATGCCTTCACTGACCGTAATTATCCTCCCCCCCCCCTTGCCCAGAAACAGATCTCACAAGCCTTGTCTGTCCAGCCACCCACCAATTCCCTGACACCCACTGTCTGGCCACAAAGGACCACACCTGTTGTGACCCAGTACCTCCCAACACTTGAGCAGTTAAACCACATTATCCACCAGGACTTTGGCTATCTTTCATCCTGCCCTGAAATATCCTACCCAATATCCTTCCTACCCCTCCTATAGTGGTATTCCACCACCCACCAAACCTACGTAATATCCTTGTCCGTACTTACTCCATCTCTGCTTCTAACCTCTTGCCTCATGACATATATGGTATATCCCTGCAACAGATCTACATGTAAGACCTTCCCTATCCACAATCCCACCACTACGTACTCCAGTCCCATCACATGTATTTCCTATCCCATAAAAGGCAGGGGAACCTGTGAATGCTGTCATGTGATCTACAAATGGAGATGCAATCACTGAGCAGTTTTCTACATGGTCATGACCAGTAACAAGCTGTCTGTCTGCATTAATGGCCATTATCAGACTGTGTCCAGAACACAAAATCCTGTTGCAGAGCCTGTAGCCCTGCATGATTTGGTTCACTATAATTACTGCTGCACAGCTAGTCCGATATGGATCCTCTCCACAAGCACCAGCCTCTCTGAATTGCTCCTGTGGAAACGCCCTCTACAATATATCCTACTCTCCCACAGTCCACCAGGCCCAAACTTACACTAGTTCCTGCCCCCCCCCCCCCCCACTCTCCCCTCGCCTTCCCTGCCCAATCTCTAGCCTTACATGTCTTCCATTTCGCCACAGACTTCGTTTTCTCCCTGTCCATCAGATGGCACTGGCCTATTTCCTCACTCCTGCTGTACATCCATTGTACCTTCTCACCCCATCACTGGTTCCTTATGCCTCGGCCATCGTAGGTGCTGCAGTCTAGCTACAGTAGCCATAAACAGTGGTTTTGTGTGTGTGTGTGTGTGTGTGTGTGTGTGTGTCAGAGGGAGAGAGAGAGAGAGAGAGATTCTCCATCTGACAAAGGCCTTAACAGCCGAAAGCTTTGTAGTAAGTTGTATCTTTTATGTGTGCCTCTCTGTGTCGCATCGGGATGTCTCTTTGGTGACTAACAACCTATCCTCAAAAATATTATCTTGATGCTCATTTAGGTTTTAGAGCCATCACTGTTATTCTGCAAAACTTACATTCTATCAATTGTTTCTAGCTCTAAGGAGCATCAAAGTGAGTGGCAGGTTTTTCGAGTCATAGTTGTTTATAAATATATGAATCTCCCATGTAATTGTTATTGGCTCAAAACTCCTTAGCTACTGTGATGAGCCCAATCTCCTCCTTTTTGAGGTGTTAGTTTATAGCTTATAAAAGACGCAAATTCATATTGCTGTGGTGTACAAAATTGTCGTGAAGCTAAGAGTGGGAATGAGTGTAGACATACCATAGTGGCTCAAAGTCATTTGACTTTCTACAATCTGAAAAGGACCACATTACAATGTGCAATCAGTAACAGTGCAACCCTAATGATACAATCTGGGTAGAATTCAACAAGTAAGTATATACACAAGAATACACTCATAGCACCTGAATGAGACTTATACAAATACTGTGCGTAAAAAAGGATTGAAAGCATTGTTGCATCTCGAAAAACACACAGCTAATCAGTTGCTCCAAAACAATGAAAGATCACTTGTAGAGATATTACAGTATTGGAGGGAAACAAAGTGAATTACAAGTAAGTCCAAAAAATCCACTCTAGAATTAAAGTGTTTAGTAGTAAGGGGTTAAAAATTATTATTATTATTTTCAGTTTGTAAATTACCTCTACTTTCAGAGCTCCAAACTTATGTGAGATTTACAGATCGCTATAAAACAGACTGCTTAGTCACACAGAATGGGTAGGAATCTTCTGAATCTCTCAGTAAGATAACATTACAAGAAACTGAAATAGGCTGCAGGGCAAAAGTATTAATGAATAATGAATCAGAAGTTTTACTTTTAATTCAAAATTGATCAATCAGATTCAGAAATGTGTGCATGGGAACACACCCACATGAAACTGAGAACAGGTCAAGAAACTCCATTAAACTACAGGATATGATGAAAATCTGTTTGTTTAAGAAAAAGTCGTCATAGAAAATTGTAATTGTTTCTATATAAAGAGAGAGAGAGAGAAATTCCAGCTCACTGACCCAAAAATATTGAGAGACTGTCTTAATTTATAGCCCTCTGACACCTATCACTCTTATATAGATAAACATTCCTTGTAATATGTTAAGACTGTCTCATGGTGTATATTCTCAGCTTCTTCTAACAAAATGGGTATCTTAACATAAGCACATCAGCTGGTACACAACATGCTGTCTCCAGAAATAACTGCACCAGATAGCATTGCAAAAACAGCATTCTTGGCAACTGGTGCATGAACTCATTTCACATTTGTCATGGGAAGTCAAGTAGTAACTTGGTGGTGCTGTAACTCATTTGAAATAAAAGACAAGTTAAATCATCAGAATTCAGTTTATACTCATGTTAATTATTTTAGCTTGATTGTATAAATAAGTTTTAAGACTTTTAATCGAAATCCTTAATTCATTGTTTTTCCCCCAAATATACATTCAAATTTAATAGTAATTTAGTAACATATCAATAATTTGAACATATTTTGATCATTTTCTCACTTTTTTTATCTTCTACAGACTATCTTCATGCTATTGTTGCTGCTCCTTGCAAAAGGATGGGCAATTACAAGGCAAGAATTTACATGGAAGCCTCTGGTCTTTGGAATATGGTTCTTGTATGGAATAGTACATGTATTGCTGTACGTGTGGAATATGGTAAGTTTTATTTTATTTATTTTTATACTCTTGTCTTCAAACACTGAAGCCGTTTACCTCACAGTGTACACTTTCTCAAAATGTCTTGTTTTTATCATTTGCAAGTGCACTTGCTGACAACAGTCCTGAGTTAGATCCTACTGGTGAAACTGTCAATAAATTATTTTCCCTAGTTATCCTTTCCTATTTTCTCTCATAATTATCAAGACAAATAAAACACTCTGATTTACAGCTAAAGAAGTAATATTTTACATGGCAGTGGTTATTTCATCACACTGTGTTTGTGACTACTGTTGGATGGAGGTAGAACACAAGAAAATCTGTTCTGAAATAAAACCAATATGGTTCTGGAAAAATTCCCGGGAGGGGGGGGGGGGAGGGTATAAAACCACACTGGAAAATGTTGATTGTGGCTCTACTGATGAAATAGTTTGTGTGAGGAGACATTTAAGTTGTCAAATTCCCAGTTCATTATTCTTCAGCTTCCAAAATTTGTCAGAAAAAAATACGAAATCTTTGTCTGGAAATAGGGGAATTTCACTTTGATGAATTTTTGACAACCATGATTTGCTAATTTCTCATTGGTACTACAGGGACACGAACAACAGCACAATTAATGAGAACCAAAGATTACTGGATGTTTACAAAGACCATGCAATAGCTATACATACAGATAGAGAAGTACATCAGGTAGCAACATCAAGCATACAACAAGGCTCTGAGATTGAGTGCAAGATGTTCCATGTGCATAATAAGAAAGTCTGTGAAAGACGGCACAGCAGGTGCTGTGCTGTGCTGTGAGCAAACTTCCATGGTCAGCCTGTTCCTGGGTACTGTATGACAGACTCTTCAAAGTATAGCAAGCTGCCAGCCTTTTGCTGTAGCGCACATTATCCTTCAGGAAGGGTTCAGCTGATGTGAGCAGGTACTAGTCTGTAACTGGATCTGCAACTCAGGGACATATGATGACTTCGGAAGAACTGTGGTAACATGCACAATCTCAGTGAAGACAAGTAGACTTCCATGCATGTCAGTTGTTGGCAATTTTTGCAACCTTCTGTAGTCTTTGTCTCTTCACAGTGTCAACATAATGTTGCTGATTGTCAGAACAGCATATGAAAAAATGCAGTTACACACTCCTGAAATAGATCCCTGTTAGTTTACAAAGATAGATGTGGCGGGGTGTAGAATGTGATGCTAAAATATACAGATGTAGCATAGAATCTTTTCATTTTATGGGAATCCAAAACTGAAAATGTAGTGACTACCACAATGTGCTCTGTGAAAAGCACAAAATTTGCTGAATAATATGAAGATTTTCCTAAATTTTCTGAAGGTTTTTTGGCACTGTGGAAACCTTGTTTGAACAATTTATATTGTTTGACAACTGATGACTTTTAATGCCCACAGCCAGCAGCTATTTTTGGTAACTAATAATACAGTCTTTCATGGCTCTTTAAAATCAATCAGAAAAGACATCCTTTCAGCAATAATTTGCAGTAATTCTAATTGGAGAAACACTATGATGTTTTTCCTTGGGAAAGTAAATTTGGGGTGTATGTGGAGGATTATACGGACCTGTTAGTACTTCTTGTACACAACTGTGTTGTGGAAGGAGTAGATGGTACAAAACAGTACCTGGTATAATGTGCTCTATCTAGTAAATGATGTAAGAAATATTTTTCATTGTTTGGAAGTGGCATTGTGGCACACATACTGTATGTATGGGAGTCCTTGAATAATTAGAGAGACAAATCACTCTGGGGAAAAACTGTTGGTAGGGAAAGTTTGGTAGTTTTATGGGTTTAAGTTGACATCACTGGGATCTTTCCAGATCTGATGATGTATTAACATTGTTTTGTTTATAACCTCAAGAATGCATTTCAAGATAGTGACTACACTTGAAAGTTTCACATTAGTTGAAGAACATTCTGTTATTCATTTTTTATTTGCTGAAGGCTAGAAACCAGTGATTATACACTATAGAATGTCTAATTTGTATGGTGAAGGTTGTATCAATCACGCAAATTTTTACAATTGGGTAGAGCATTTCAAAAATGGTCGTGAGTCAGTGACTGATGAACACTGTTCTGGCTGAGCAGTTGCAGTTTCAACTCCCTCACTTGAAAGTCGAATTGATGATTTTATTTGTACCAATCACTGTGTGACTATGGAAATGATACTTGATGAGGTTCTAGTTAGTACTAGTACAGTTTATAACATTATCCGTGACAAGTTGAAGTATTGCAAAACGTACAAGATGGATCCCAAAGGAGTTGACGCGACTACACAAGGAAACAAGGTTGAGAGTGTGCACAGAGCTTAAGGTGAGCACTACCTCAACAAAATCTTAACTTGCATTGAAACATGGGTTCACTATTATGAGCCAGAATCAAAAAGGCAAAGCATGGAGTGGAAGCACAGCAACTCACTCAGCAGAAAGAGGCACAGGTTTTTTGTGATTAAGTGATTATGTCAAAGAGTGATTTTCTAGCAAGATAACACAAGTCCTCATAACCTATGAAACCATTGACAGAATGGGCTGGGAAGTACTGCCTTACCCCCCTTACAGTCCTGATTTAGCACCCAATGATTTCCATTTCTTTGGTGCCCTGAAGAGGGCATTATGTGGTGAAGAGTTCCAGGACAATGAGGACGTGAAAAAGATTGTGGTAAATTGGGTCAAACATCAAGATAAATAGTTCTTTGCAGCCAGAATAAAAAAGCTTTTAGCCTGTTGGAACAATTGCATAAATGTTCATGGGGATTATGTTAAAAAGTAGAAAAAGTATTGTTCTGTAAAAATAAACAATTTTTCTTTTTAATTATTGAATGACCCTCGTATTTTATTGCAGTTTATTAGACAGTGGCAAGTCTTGGTTTGAATGTAACCAATGCAATGAAACGGATAGATTACTAGTTACTGTAAACACATTTGTTGAGCAGTAGAAGAGCAGAAAAGGAAAGAAAATGAAATCCCAATCTCACACCTAAAGCGTACACTCAAAGCCTTCACATAAAAACCACACACACACACACACACACACACACACACACACACACACACATTTTTACAATCATACAGGTACAACTCATGCACACAGACTGCCATCTCCAACTGCACTATACCATCTATTGTCGCCAATTCTACTTAGTAGCCGCTCATTAGTTACACAATCAACCCATCTGATCGTAACTCATAACTTCCCAGCATATCCATATGGACACAAATGTTGAATCATTTTTTTTCCTTATATAATGCTTTTAGCGTTGGCAATAATTAATTTCTGTCTGAGAAGTTTTTAATTTCATGTGCATTGTTTGAAATCTTCATTGTTGCCACTTGTTGCTCGTAACGGATTGAATTACAGGCAGTACATTGCTGTGAAGCAAGTATTTTGTTATGGAGAATGTGGTAATTCTTACAAGTGAAAGTGTTTAGACTAAATCTAAATAAGTTTATGGGAGGGCTAATTTAAAAAAAAAAAAAAAAAATTGTTATCTGTTGATACAAATTTTATTTTTGAAGTGATTATTTCAGTCGTATCCATATGGACAAGTTGGGAAGTTGTGGGGTCAAAATTAATTTCTTCTCTTTTTCTCCTTTATTTGATACCAGAAGTCTCACTGTGTTTTTAGAAGTGGGTGAAACTGTGCAGGATGTCTTAGATATTCTGTTTGAGGATACAAATGCTCCTCAGACTGATGGAATTTACATGCCGCCTTCTGATCCAGCAGTTTTAATGGAGGAGGATGAAGGGGGAATTCTGGATATCTTAATCCTCTACAACTGTGGGCCGAAGCTGACATAAAATCGACAAATTTGCAGATAGAAACAGATTTGAAAATTTCAGATTACAGAAGCAAGCAGAAAACTTGGGTCGAAGGTGCACTAACATCAAATTTAAAAGCTTTTCCTGGTTCAAGCTTTTGCACATATGATGGTAAATCAGCTGTGAAAATTTTTGAGCCATTTTTTTATGACATTGATAAAATTCTTGGTTGAGCAGTAAAATGTTTTAATATATTTTTGAGTAATTACATTTCATTCTACCACTTCCAACCGATACTCATCTTTTTAACATTGCGATATATGGGGGTTCTGCTCACTGCAACATTATTCTCCTGGGGCGTCGTGGTAGAAATGAATACTCTATATGTACAATTTTTCACTTCTTCTTTAATTTAAATCAAACTTCTTCTCCACCAAAACATTACAATAAATTACCACAACAACACAGACTGACATAGATTCCAAAGTACTCGACAAAAGACAAAACTCGAACTCCCCCACGCAAGGCGGTGAGGCAAATATATAACATCGGCAATAATGACGTTACATTATCCATTGTTCATAACAATTTAATATAGTAATTTACAATTAATGAACACAACAGTAAAACATTTCATGTATACAAAAATAATCACAATATAAAATGAAAACTGTGCATACAATAATTTTAGATGGCACATGTATTTTTAAGATGAAATTTCCGATCTTTCTGTTAACAACAAAGTGCGATGTTAAATATCAATTAATTTGTTAATGAATACATCATACATGTTCCTAACATATATTGAACTATCAATTGTCATGGCCATTCACAAAATATACTACAAAGCTCAAGTCAGTCAATATATACAAAGAATTCAATATTGATAATTAATGTAATAGTCGAAATAACACAATTAGCTGGTCAACACAACTTGTTTATGAGCCTAACGTATATACAGTGCTATTTAGTTTAATGTCTTTATGTAGATACAAAAGTTTTTACCATTTGTCTGTCTATTTATTGAAATAACATACAATGACAAAACTATTGTTTATAGAACTGTCTGGAAACATATTATATAAATCTCTTAATTAATGAAATCTATCACTTGTTTTAATCACAGTGTCACTGAGACACTGTCCTACACTGATTCCTAGGCTGGCTATTTCATTTTTAACTTACTTCACACGCAACATGTATCACTATTGAATCACACGATTCCGGATCGGACACAGACGGTATTGTGGGATGACATTGACATGAGAGGACCAGGCAGACGGTATCGTACGATAACATTGAGATGAGGGGGCAGCAGTGTCGTCACAGCAGTCAAATAACTATGCACTTTTCAAGAACGTGCCAAATCCTAATATAACATGTGAAGAAATGATAAGTTTTCTTGGAATACTCATTCTAAGTAGCTATAATCCTCTCCCAAATAAGAGGTTATACTGGGATTCAAATTTTGATACAAGAAACAAGTTGGTATGCAATGCTATGAGAAGAAATCCTTTTGAACAAATTCTCAGATTTTTGCATTGTAATGACAACAATAAATTTGATCAAAGAGAAAAGATGTGGATAATTAGACCCTTTATTGAAAGAGTAAGAGGCAAATGTAATAAGCTTTTTCTTCCTCAACAACATCCCTCTTACTGTAAATGGTGAAGTTTTTCTAACAAAGATTAAGCAAGAAGGGTTGCTGCCTATCACCTTTCCTCTCAGACAGGAAGTTACACTCACCTGCTGATCTGCTGTCCTTGGACCGTAAAGGCATCGGACTTCTTCTCTTGGCAGGTGTTTCGTCGCCTTATTGAAGATTCATTAATTGAAAAGAGGGCAGTAGGAAAGTTACAGAACAAATAGGCAGAATTGTGGTGAAATCTGTATTCATAAACATATGACAAATTTGAGGTAGCCCTGTTGTTTGTTTAATATTATTTCACAAATAAGACTATTTTGCTATGAAACCACCTAGCTGTAGGTCAAGGAATTACGAACAACAGTCAAGAAATAAGCACCTTTTATACAGATACATTTGCAGTCCCTAGAGAGAGCGAAGAGTGGTTGAATCAGAATGTTGCTAGCCATGAAGTTGTAATATTAAAATCAGAGCAGAGGCCAAATGGCCAAGCTTACCTCACAATAAACTCAATGGTAAGTTTACCAGATGCTTCCACTCGTCCATCATTGTAACAGACGCAGACGATCCTCAAAGTCACACTTTCCTAATGCGGCGGTAACTTCTGCCCTAGACTGTTCGCAAGGTGGATACTTTGAAGCTCTGCAACCGAATGGCAGTGTGTGGCTGTTCGTCGAGCAAGGCACCGCAGTGTGCTTCCGCTGTTCAAAACTAGTCCCTGTAGCCAACCTAACAGGTAGGGGAGAGAGACTGTTGGAGAAGCTTAGCCCTTGTGGACAGCACTGTGTCTCAGAAACTCCAGTTGGGACACCTGTTTGGAGCACGGGACAACGCTGGTATGCCTCCGCCACGGCGTCACTTCCGGTTGCTTTTAAATTTAACGGCTACAGGAAATTCTCCATTTTGAGCAATTTCTAGATTAACCAAATGGGTAATGTAGAAATTACTCTGTCCCTTCCATTCGATAGCCCTCTAAGTAAGCAATCATTCTGTGATGCTCCTTGGTTGGTGAAAATTAATAAACCATCCTAAATTAATTGATTTAATTATGATACTTTGTAATTAAGGACCCATCCGGTCTGTTATTGGTATCTGGGAGTTCGTAATTTTACTGGCAACTCGAATTTGTTATTGGAATAACATATTTAATTTTATTTTGCTCAGATTTCTTTCTTATGGCCCAGCCATTGCGGCTGTGCATTGTGTGCCCTCAAAATGTCTGTGCGTTACATTACGATGAATCAATGATAAGATATTTTGGAAGACACTCTTGCAAGCAGCTTGTCAGGGGAAAGCCAATACAATTTGGATACAAAGCTTGGTATTTGTGCACCACCTCTGAATACCTTGTAAATTTTTCCTTTTACCAAGGAAAATCGTCAAATGCAAAACCTGTACAGCTTATGAAGAACAATTTGGTAAGGCCACTACTCCACTCATTCAGATGACAGGTGATTTAACAGCGGAAGTAAAGCAATTGCCATACCATTTCATCTTTGACAACCTTTTTACTGGATTTTCTCTTCTGTCTTTCTTAAGATAACATGGATATTGGTGGAACAGGAACCATTAGAGAATGCAGAGTTTCCATATCTTGTGTGTTGATAAAATATTTTTTGTACGAATTTTGCCTTATTTGCTTTAAAATTTCTTTTAAAGAAATCTCTAATTGAATTTCATAGTCATACAAAAAAATTAAAATAAGCATCTAAGTGCCCTGCATGTCCATATGGACATGTGGTGGTACAGAAATACGAAGGCAGATAAATTGAAAATAATAGCTTGTATACATTATTTAAGTGTATAAGAATGCAATAATTATCCATTTTGAAAAATTTGGGTAGTTAAGGGTTAAGTATTATTATAGAAGATGCTCTTTCAACAACTGAAAATCCGATTGAAATGTCAGTGATGAAGGATAAATAACAATTCATCATAAAGAGGCTCACTGAGCTCCTGACAGGCATGAAAAATATACAATCACATTCACAAAGCTTAAATTTTTGGCAATGACCTTCATCAGAAAAAGAAACAAAATTACTTAAACAACTACACACACAAAAGACCATGTCTTACCACTCCAATGCCATAAGCATCTTGACTCTGAGTGAAGTGGAGAGGAAAGGATGTCAGGAAATGTTGGGGATAGAAAGTTCCATGGTGCATTATGAATTGTAAAGGCTCTGATAGTCTATTAATGATGAAAATTCTCCTCAGAGATAATAAATATTGTTGAAATGAGATAGAATGGCTGGCCAGTACTTACCATTGTGCTGTACCGCTGATAGTAACACAAAATGAAAAAACAGAAAAAAAGGGGACAAAGGGACAAGCTTTCGGAACAGAGTTCCTTCGTCAGGTGGGAGAGAAGGGAAGAATAAAGGATGGGAACAGAAGGGAAAGGTGGTTCACGACCTAAGTCATGAAGGTGGTGTTTCGGGAGTGTGGACGTCAGAGATACTGCATGTATGTACTGAACCAAGCCAGAGAGGATAAATATAACTAAAGAGGAAAGATCAAGTAGTAAAGAGAAGAGAAGAGAGTGAAATTAATGATGCTGAGGGGTGAGGTTTTAGACACTCCCCCTGCCCCTCCTACACCCCTCAGCATCATTAATTTCACTCTCTTCTCTTCTCTTTACTACTTGATCTTTCCTCTTTAGTTATATTTATCTTCTCTGGCTTGGCTCAGTACATACATGCAGTATCTCTGACGTCCACACTCCCGAAACACCACCTTCATGACCTAGGCCGTGAACCACCTTTCCCTTCTGTTCCCATCCTTTATTCTTCCCTTCTCTCCCACCTGACGAAGGAACTCTGTTCTGAAAGCTTGTCCCTTTGTCCCCTTTTTTTCTGTTTTTTCATTTTGTGTTACTATCGGCGGTACAGCACAATGGTAAGTACTGGCCAGCCATTCTATCTCATTTCAACAAAGGCTCTGATAGGTGAGACTGTGAGATACAGTGAAGGGAATGGGCAGAACCGGGGGGGGGGGGGGGGCTGGATAAGCCTGTGACAGGACAAACAGGAAGTGTTGGGTGAGTGGCTTGAGGAGGTTTTGCATCCCTGTGGCATAGGGATGGACTAGGATTATGTGGAGGTTTGGTGGGCGATGGAACACAACTTTAGGAGATGTCAGAAGGATCTGGTGTAGGATGTCTTTCATTTCAGGGCTTGATGACAGATAATCAAAGCCTCAATGAAGGATAATTGTTCCAGTCTGCGGGTGGTATTTGGTGATAAGAAGAACACTCCTTTGTGACTGGTTATTGGGGTTGGAGGGAGGAGTGGTGGTGTGTGGGGATATGGCATGGGAAATCTGTTGGCCGACTAGGTCAGGAGGGTAATGTGTGTCTGTGGCAAAGTTGTACGGGAGGGAATTTTTGATGTAGAATGGATGTTAGCTGTCAAAGAGCAGGTACTGTTGGTAATTACTAGGTTTAATGTGGACAGAGATATTGGTGGAGCCATCACTGATGTGGAGGTTAACATCCAGGAAGCTGACATGTCAGTTTGAGAAGGACCAAGTGAAACTGAAAGGCTAGAATGAATTGAGTTTGTGAAGGAACATGGATAGGGTGCCCTGGCCTCGAGTCCAAACCATTAAGATATCATTCATGAACTGAAACCAGACCAGTGGTTTGGAGTTTTGAGAGGCTGGGAAAGTTTCTTGTAGACGGCCCATAAATAGGATGGCATAGGAGGTTCCAAACGGGTGCCCATGGCTGTGCTGCAGATTTGATTGTATACTTTTCCTTCAAAGGAAAAGTAAGATGTAATTGGTAGAGGTTATAAGGAATGAAATATTGGGCTTGGAGTCTGGAGGAAGCTGAGAAAGATAGTGTTCTAGAGCGGCAAGATCATGGGCATGTGGGATGTTGGGGATATCGAAGTATAGAAAAGTGGTTTCAACAGTGACAAGTAACGATCCCTGAGGTAAAGGGGTGGAGAGTTGTTGAAGGAAGTGGTTTGGTATCTTGGATGTGGGAAGCTCGGTTTTGAACAATCGGTTGTAGATGCTTGTAACCAGGGCTGAAATTCGATCAGTGGAAGCATAGTAACCAGTCCAGGGTTGTTAGACTTAGGGATTTTTGGGACCATGTGAAAGGTAGGTGTTTGGGGTGTTGTTGGAGAAGATGGATTCAGGGGAGAGCTTCTGGAAAGGGTTATAAGATTTTTAGCAGGGAGTGTAGGTCATTTTGGACATTTGGGATGGGGTTGTCCTTGCACAACTTGTAGGTGTAGGACTCCAATAATTGCCAGAGGTCTACTCTCACTTAATCATTGTGATTCATCACAAGTGGCAGAACTTTTGTCTGTAGGGAGGATGATTAGGTTGGGATCTGCTTTGAGGCTGCATAAGGCTGACCTTTTTTTCTGATGAAAGGTTGGTATTCTTAGGAAGGGACTTGTGAAAGTATTGTGATGCCAGGTTGTAAGTGAGGAATTCCTGGAATGTGACTAATGATGGTTAGGTGGAAGGAATGGAGGGAGAGTATATCTTAAATATTACAACAAAGAAGGGGAACAGAGACTTTTACTATAGTTATCAGAGGAAGTTGTGTGATGTGCTTTTAAGTTCTCTAGGCTTATGGATATCTTAAAAATTTCTCGAGAATTCATCCAGTTCATGTCATCCGAAAAAAGTTACAAGTTTTCGACAAGCAAATTTCTTGTCAGCTTCACGTATTGCTAGAGTCTGATTGATCTCTGCTGAGTGCCACACTTATATGGCTTTTTGCCCTCCTCCTCCTCTTCCTCTTCCTCTTCCTCTTCCTCTTTCCCCTCCCCATATCCTGACCATGTCTACGAGTCCAAATCAAGAAGTCTGCTTGCCAAAATATTATAACTTTGAATCTCATCATCTGGCTGAATTCCCAAGAAATTTTCAAGAAGTTGTGTGGTTTATATATATTGTACTTTTTTAAGAAAAATTTTTCATGCTTAATTTTATAGATCAAATATGATTTATATGAATGCTCCTGAAAGAAAATCATGCACATTAAATAAAAAATATGTGTTAATGGGCAAAGATGAAGGCTTTCTTGGTGCATATTGCTGATGAAATCTTCATGGGCCTTCATCTGGCTGGTTGCCTTCAAATTCCACAACTTCTGCTGAAGTAGGTTGCCTGGAGAATTTTGAGAGCAGAGAATATACTGGAAGGATATCTCCCATTTGTGCAGTTCAGAAAAGGTGGTATTGGGGCAGAGGATCCCGATGGCCCGGAATGTGAAGCATTCATTGAAACCATGTTATGCTCAACTGCATGTAGTGCCACAGGGTGATCTACCTTGCTTTTGGCCACAGTCTGATGGTGGCCATTTATTTTAATACACGCCTGGCTGGTATACATACCAAACTAAAAAGTTTTGCAGTGATTGCACCACAGTTGTTTATCAGGTGACTTCTTTAACAGGTGGCTTTGATGGGGTAGGATAAGGCTTGAGAAGAATGAAATAGGATGTGCTGTGTGGGTGGCTTGAGCAGGTCTTGCAACTGTGCCCAGGGGTTGTGTTTGGGATGGCATAGGAATGGACTAGGAGTTTTAGATATTGGGTGGGTGACAAAACACCCTTCAGGATGGATGGGTATGATCTTGTGCAGGATGTCTCTCATTTCATGATGTGATGAGAGAAAATCAAAGCCTTGACAAAGGATATGGTTTAGTTGTTCCACCAGGCTGTTATTGGGTGATGAGGGATGTAATCTTTTGTAACTGATTTTTGAGGAAGTATGGGCCAGTCTGCATGGTATGGTTATTTTTAATGCGGAAGTCATCACAACTATCAAAATGTAGATACTAATGATGCTTGGTAGGTTTAATATAGACAAGTGTTGATGGAGCCATCAGGAAGGTGGAAATTAATGTTCTGGCTTGAGGCAGACCTGGTAAAGTGGATGGGAGGGAAGTAATTGAGATTGTGGAGGCTAGAGGATAGGGTATTCTAGTCCAAGTCATGAAAATATCATCATTGAACCTATACCAGACCAGAGGTTTGGAAGATTAGAAAGGTTTCTTCCAGACACCCCATATACAGGTTGGCACAGGAGGGTGCTAAGTGCTTGCCCAAGGCAGTGCCACAGATTTGATTGTATATTTTATTCTCAAAGGAAAAGAAGTTAGGATAAAGTTAGTGAGGGCCATGAGGAATGAGGTGAGGTATTGTGTTTAGATTCTAAGGGATGTTGGGAAAGATAGTGTCTGAGAGTGACAAGACCACGGGCATGAAAGATGGTGTTTAGGTAGTTGGGAGCAACTGGATCTTAATAAGGATTCTGGAGGTAAAGAAGTCGGGATGGTGGAGAGTTGGTGAAATAAGTGGTTGATATACTTCATTTGAGAGGCTGTATTTTGGGCAGTGTGTTGGTCAATAAGGGCCGAACGTCTTTCAGTGGGGATACAATATCCAACTTCTGTTGGGTGGCCTGGCTTATTTGGATTGTGGATTTTTGGGAGCATGTAACAGGTGGATGTTGGAGACACACACACACACACACACACACACACACACACACACATTCATACAATCCCATAGACTCAACTCTCTAACATCATCTCTGGCTACTGCATTCTGAGTAAAGCTATTTATTCCATTTTTAGTCTAACTCTACTTCCCTCTCTGTCTGTCACCTTCTACTCCTCTCTGTCCATTTCAGTTTAATTTTCGTGCAGTTAAATACTTATGAAATCATATCTCCTAAGCAATGTGTCCTGTAATAATGTTATTTTCTAGGTATGTAGAGTAGAATATTAGAAAGGTCCCTGCTAAATATATGTGAAGATAGTTAGTAATAATAAATTACAACCTTTTGTGTGATGGGCGGGTTTTCCCTGCATTTCATTGTTTATGAAGCCATACCTCCTGAACTATGTGTCATTCTATGATATAAATTTTAAGTCACATCCAGTGGTATATGTGTATACTGTCTGCAAAACATACCTGCCAACTTTTATGGTCTCCCCATAAAATTTATGGAAATTGGAGCGTTTTACAATTTTATGGATGGACGGTGGTATTTTACGCCTTCACGGACACAAATTTGAAACTTTTAACATTCAATAATCACACCACTTCTGTACAATCCAGTGTTTGTGTGGTTCAAAGACAAGTTTAAGATAGTTGATTAATCATTGGTTGATATGATTGGTACTTTTAACAGGGCGATGTTTGCATCATCATGGGAACTTAATTTAAAACCAGAATAACAGTTCTTCCATGTGAATCTTAGGTGTCAACAATCTCAGCTCTGCAGATTCAAAGAAGTGATGATCAGTTAGTTATTGACAGTCAGATTGGAACATAGTGATCGATCTCCAGGATACATGTAGATCCCCTTTTTTTCATTAGTGAGAAAGTACTTTTCTACATACTGCCTTTGACTACATCTTCAAGTTTACAAACAAGGTTAGACAAAATTGAAGATGCACTGTTTTATTGCATTCATTTTTTTCTTGGGAAAGTTTTCTATCATGTTATGCAAAGACGAGAATGAAACTACAGATGAGTTGATAAATTAGCTTCAGAGGTAGCTCACCATTCTTCAGGTAGATGACAGTTCGGTTGCAAATCAAGGTTCTGCTATTGATTCCAGTTGGCCACCAATACAAAAATTTGTAGAGCCGATGGACTACTTAAGTATAACTAAATTTCTATAGTGGTGCTCTTTTCTCACCACCCCCCATAGCAACATAGAATGTGAACGTGTTTTCAGCATTGTGAAGAAAAATAGAACATAGTTCAAATCTGTATTCCAACAAGAATCTTATGAAAGTAAATTATCTTTCTCCTGCAATAGCACCTGTACATGTCACCCCTTCAAAGGTTTACCTCATACTCCCTGTTCAACACTGGTCATTCCATTTTCAAATGGTGCCTCTTTGCCTCTTGTCAATTTAAATACGTATTTGGCATTTGGAAAGCTGCCCCTTGCTGAAACTTCTTGTTGTCTGATCACCTATGGTGAGCAGCTGACTCCAGTTCTTGGTCAGTTTGCAATTGATGTGGAGTATCAGCATGTCATGTGAACAATCACATTTTTGGTAGTCGCAAGGATGGTTCCGAAAATATTTTTGGCCTCGATGCTTTCATGGTACTTGGTTTCCGTGTTCAAGATGCTGACCACCTCGTGTCAGACTCCATTCCATTCAGTGAATTGGGTTTCCTTTGCTGTGAATTTGGAGTACTTTTCTTGTCTGGTTTGGGGAAAGCTATTGGTTTCAAGGCTCACAACACTCTCAAACTCACGGCAGTTCCAAAATTTTGTCGCACTCAGCTTATTCCTTTTGTGTTGCACCCGGCAGTGAAGAATGAGTGGGTATGTTATAAGGCCTGGGTATCATTTAACCCATTTCGTCTAGCCAGTAGGTGACACCTATTTTGATCATAAAGAAACCCAAAGGAGCCCTTCTTTTGCGGGGTGACTTTAAGTCCAGTGTTAACTTGCAGTCAGTGGTAGATTATTTTCCCATTGCCCGCCTCGATGTCTTTTATGTGACACTCGCGGTTGGTGAGTGTTTCTCTAAAATTGACTTGGCAGAAGTATATCTTTAACTTCTGCCTCTCAACAATTCATGGTTCTCACGACACCCTTTGGGCTGTACCGATACAAATGTCTGCCATTTGGCATCGCAACTGTGCCTGCCATCTTATGTTTCTTACAGCAGTAGACATTCCCTGCTGTGCAAATTATCTCAGCGATATCATTGTTACCGGTTCCTTCAAACCTGACCATTTAAACAACCTTCGGCTCTTGTTCACCAAGTATTGGACCTCAAGTGCAATCTTCAGAAATCATGGTTCTTTCAAACTGAGATTGAGTATTTCGGAAACCTGGTGTCGAAGGAGAGTGTTTGCCCTCTGTCTGACCTCATTGTGGCAGTCGATCATCTTCCTCGCCCAACAGCAATTCCAATTGTTTATGGGTAAGGTCAGCTGCTACTCAAAATTGCGGTAAAACTGCAGTGTCTGTTGCCCATGTTATTAGCATAGCGCTTATGTTGGCAACTTTCCTGCAAGCGACTATAGGAAAACAATAATTTGTGTGTTTCTGAACCGGAAATTCGGGCACTATGCGCCCTCACATACTAAGAAAAAAGCAGCTTGTTTATCCTACACCTAGCCTAACTTTCAGTTAAAATGATCTCTATTTCGCACAGATCATAAAATAAACAATATATTCTATACCTGCCCTATGGTTGACTGCTGTGGTGTATACATTTGCAGTGCGTGGGCAACAGACTCTGCAGTTTAGCCCAAAATTCCTCTTTAATGTTGTGGAGATTGCCCATCCATTGAATGCTCTACAAAAGAAAGGTGTTCTGTTTTTGTGGTCCACTGTGTGTGAGGCAGTGTTCAACTATATCAAATGGCTATTAAAATACTCACCTTGTCTCAGCACATTCACACCTGGCCAGGAGCTGGTCATGGTAACAGATGCCTCTCAGCATGGAATTTGAGCAGTCTCGGCACACAAACTAGATGATGGTTCCAAGCAGCCCATTGTCAATGCTTCCAAGACATTGTCAGCCACCAAACAAAATTATTCTCAAATTTAAAAAGAGGCCTTGGCTATTGTTTATGCTGTATGGAAGTGCCATGTGTTCCTGTAAGGCATGAAATTCCACCTTACCAAAGACACCAAAATGTTTATGGTACTCTTTGCCCGTGTTATCATCTCCATGATAGGACCATGCAACATATCCATTGTTGGCTTTATTTTGAGTGCTTATCACTATGAGACTCATTATTGGCCCTCTATGCACCATGCAAAAGCCGATGCATAGTTACGTTTGCCCGTGAAGACAAAGTGTGGTATTCCAAATTGATGATCACCTTTAAGTAGCGTTCGAGAGGTTGCCAATTATGGCCATTGAATTGTGCATGCCACCCTTTGGTATCCCGTGCTCCGCGAGTTACTTAAACATGTCACAACAGCTGGCCAAAACAATTTTCCACCAAAGAGGCTGACCCACTGCACACGCATTTTCAGATTTGGTACCAGCTGTCAGTCATCAACAATGTCCTCCTCCTCAGTACTGATTCAGACGAGCCTCGAGATGTTGTACCTTCTGAATTACAGCTCAAATGTTGGCTCTCTTGTACTGTGGCCACTGGGGTATGACGGGCATGAAGGTGCTCGCATGTCATTTTGTCTATTGGCCAGGTGTTGATACAGCCTTAGAACAGTTTGTTCATACGTGCAAGCAGTGTGATAGCCAGCAAGCAGCTCCCTGTCACACATTTGGCTCATGGCCTACACCCGACCACCCCTTGGACCACATTCATGTGGACTTGCCGGCCCCTTCTATCAATCAATGTGGTTAGTGGTGATATACACACTGTCCAATTATCCATACATCATTCGTATGTGATCCACTACCACAGAAGATGTGGTGAGAGCCTTTGTGCAGACTTTTGCTATTGAAGGCCTCCCCCGACACTTGTCTCTGATAATGGTCCTCATTTCACGTCTCCAGGTTCCCAAAACTTCTGCACCAATAATGGTATTTCCCACCTCACTTCTGCCCTCTTCCACTCCCAAACTAATGGGGATACGGAGTGTATAGTGCGTACATTTAAATCACACCTTCATAAGTGGCTGCAGAAGTCAACCACAGAGACTGCAATCCCCCTTTTTCGCAGCACTTATTGAACAACACCGATATTTGGTAGGAACCTTGTGGAGGTATTACATGGCCACCAGTCCTGGACACTGCTGCGTCTATTGTACCCGGCACCATGGCCCAAGGTGCCTGCACATCCTCAGTGATTGTCAACAAGCACCTCTGACTGTGCACACTTCTTTGGTCACCATCGAGGGTGGATGCCAGGGGTAGTACAGTCTGCACACGGTTAGCAAATGTTCATTGTGGATGCAGACAGGGTGACGCTCTCCTACCATCTCCACCAGCTGCGGTCTTGGTGGGGCTCTACACCACCACATCTGGACCTCTAGCCTATGCATGTGGGGTGCCCTCTGGTAGATTCAGCGGTTGAGAAGCGGATACCTCCGGCATCATGTTGGCTCGGACATCTATTTCCGGCAGCCTACGTCACCTCCTCCTGCTCCCACCAACAATACCCTACTGCTGGAGGCAACACATGAAGAGATGCGTAGAAGGGATGCTACAGATATGGACCCACATTGGAAATAATCAGACACCAACAACATCAAAATGTAGCCTCTGTCTTCACTGGTCAAAGCTACTGCCAGGCCACCTCCATCGCCCCACCTCCTGCCTGCTCAAGTTCTCTTATGGCGGCACCTGATTCGTCTCCCACTTCTGTAGTGGTGGGAGCACTGGCAGGGAAGAGTCTTCTTCATGCGGCAACATTGAGACGCAACGAAATTTTAATATCCCTGACGCTTTGCAGCTTGCTTTAGCTGACAACGCCTCCATGGTTGACTGTTTTAAATTTTATACGTGAGTGTGGATTTTACAAGTCCATTTAAAGTTTGTGTGTGTCTGTCATTGCTCTGTCCTCCACCTGCTTAAGTCTTTTAGCTAGGTGGTTTTAACGTGTCCCAGAGTGGCTGGATGTGTTCCTTATATCCCTGTGACCATCCAGCAAAAACACTCTTGTACTGTCTCAGCTGTTTTATTCCTTCTTCGTTTTTAATTGTATCCTTTCTTTATATTAGTCTGTGAGTTTTAAACTTTGACCTGTTAACGCATTTACTTAGGAACGCTTATCAAAATGTTTTATCTCTTTGACTGGAACAAAGGACTGATAACCGTCGCTGTTTAGTCCCTTCCAAAACCCAACAACAACAACATTGAGATGTGACCAGACTCTCTGCCCCCATGCTTGCGGTGTCCCTGCCCTGACTTGGTCACCACTATGCTGGGCACTTCCATCCCTATGTGACCCTTAATGGTTGGCAGCAGATAGGCGTGCTCACAACTCTTCCTCAGACGCAGATGAGCTGATGGAGTATCTTACCGTCTGGCTGGCTTCCACCCTACTGCAGTTGCCCTCACCATCATGATGCACACTACATAGTCACTTGGGCGACTCCCATGACCGCTACCATCTAGCGTCACCAGCTCCATTCACCTCCACCTGCGTCTTGGTCTCTCAGGAAGAGGGGAGAGATGTTGGAGCATGCCACCTCAAGGTGCGGCATATCAAACATGTGCCTTGGCTGTGTCGCAGCAGGATGGTGCCACCTCCATGGAGAGCCAGTGCTGTTAGCTGATGGCTTGCATATGGTTACAAATTAACAATTTTTGCCTTTACTTCGGAAACCTTACTTCTTGCTAATTTTCGCATTTCAATGAAAACAGGAAAAGTGTTATAGGTATTGATGAGTGAGTATAGGAGAAAAAAAATGGTTGAGTTTTTTGATTGCATTGACTTATAAGTTCTTTCTTTTTCCCACACTTTAAAATGACCATGGATCTTTGTGACACAAATATCAAATTGATTCCTGAGAAAAAATATGTTAAATTTTGATCAGTCAGAGGGATCTATTTTTACTGATTAAGGTGCAGACTAAAATATCCTGCAAAACTGATAAAAAAAAATTTCACTCTCATGATGGTGAATTGAAAGCAAGTGCATTAAATGGGGCCTGTGATGCACATGCACAATAAGGCAGCTCTGAACCTTTTTGTATGAATCCATCAGCTAGAAACTTAAATACATTAGCTTGTGAACCAGCTCTTCTTTGATGTAAAGTACAGGCTTTCACAGCTGGTATTTTTAACCTTTATGACATTGGTTTTCTGGGCAATAAACTTGGTATGTTACTGTGTCTTAAATTGTGGCTCATAAAAGCTGCTTCACCGGCTTCTGCTTTATTTACAGTTTGATTCTAAATTCTTTGTGTGAATATTTTGCTATCAACTACAGTATATGTTGGTAGTCACTACTCTGTACTTCTAATTTTCCAAAACAAAATTATGCAGCTCTGCTAATACTTGAGGCACCTATAAATATGCAGAAATTTGCTGCCCTTGCTGCATACCGATAAAGTGCATTGCAAAATTTATCGGTTAGGTGTTTATTTATTTAAGTACAGATTATCAACAAAGCAGTTATTTCCTGTAAGAAGATTGAAATAATTTGTTTTTTCAAAGTTGTTTATGAGTAATTTCCCTTGATTAACTTTTTATTTTTATTTTGCAGACAGAAGTTGACATTATTGAAGATATTGACCAGTACCAGACCTGGCCTGGCTGGCTAATTATAGTATTCAGAAGTCTTATTATGATATGGTTCCTTTTTGAATTAAGGAGCACAATGACATATGAGCACAACATCCAGAAACTTAATTTTTTCCTTCACTTTGGAGCTTCGGCTCTTGTCTGGTTTATATATTTACCAGTAGTTGCATTGATTGCACTGCAAGTCTCGGCTCTTTGGAGATTTAAATTACTTCTGGGTAAGTGAACAAATTTAAAAATAATACACTGTCACATGACAGCACTTAGAGCTTTATATTATCACATAAATAAAACTGAGATTATCTGAGAGATGCATTTAACACGATAGCTTATTAGGGGTCATCTTTCTGTATTACAATGCCACTATATATTTTTACGTGTGAGGTTGCTTACAGACTGCTATCTTTACAATTTCTTATGTGTATGTGAGTTGTACCTGACTAATTGTATGACTGTATGTTGCTCTTTTTCGGATGAAGGCTGTGGCTGAGTGGCTGAAAATGTGTGTGTGTGTGTGTGTGTGTGTGTGTTGTATTTTTTCAATATGCCTGTGTGTGGCTCAGTAACTCTCTTTATGATGAATTGCAACTCATATTCATTATATTATTGATTTCCAACCTGGATTGTCCATTGCTAGATTTTGCTGAACAGCCTTTCTTCCACACCGAACCTACTGTTTTGTTAATATTCTCTTAGGATTTCTTTACTCAGTTCTTATTTTCTTCTTCTTTCCATGTTACTTTTGTCTTTCAAACTACACTCGCTCCATCTTCCAAGCAACACTTATCTCAATGATCCCATCCCCACACAAAGCTGCATAATGGCATGGATTGTTCATGCAACATTAAATTCTTCCTGTCCTGGTTATGTGTATCACATACATCCTCCTTCCTTGCATATTTTACCTGTGCAATTTACTTATTTATGTCCCAGTTATCTCACTCACCCAAAATATCTCTGGGCCAACAACAGCTATTGTAAAACGACTTTCACCAGTATCAAAGTAAGGCATGGGCTCATTAATGTAAAGATTTCAAAACATGTCTGTTTTTGATACAAACTTAAGTGTTTTTAAATGGACATCCTATATTATTTCATCAGCAATCTATACCATGACAAATCACATAAACAATGGTGTTGATTGCATCATAATACCACAATTACATCCCGAGTTATTACAAAGTTGGTGTTTGAAGTACATTAAGTTTGCAGCTATTGCATCCCAAGAATCAAGCGAGACTCATGGTTGAGTGTCGGGATGTGCGATGGCCGCACATTTTCATATTTCAAGCGTCAACTTTGTGTCACAATATCTTGGTATGTAATTGGTGTATTGCAATACAATCAATGCCATTGTTTATGTGATTTGTCATGCTATAGATTGCTGATGAAATTATGTAGGGTGTCTATTTAAAACACTTAAGTTTTATCAAAAATGGATATGCTTTTGTTTTAGAATGTTTCAAAATCTTTACATTCATGATCCCAATGTTTTACACTGATACCGCTGAAAGTCATTTTACAATAGCTGTTGTCGTTCCAGAGATATTTTAACTGAGCCAGATAACTGGGACACCCTGAATATTGTTTCTACCTTTGCCAACCACATTACTAATCGCCCTCCCTCTCTTCCCTATTTAAAGTCACACAAACTCCCTTACCTTTTCTGTCCCATCCTTTCTGTGAATTCTTCTCCTATCTTTCTATTGTCTTTGTATGTATTTTTATATGTTTGTGTGTATTTTGCTTATTCTTGCTGGTATCTGCATGAATTTACATGATTTTTAAGACAAAAAATTCCTAGCAGGAAAAATTATATATAAAAAATAGACGAAGATTACTCACCAGGCGAAGGAGCACAGGTGTGACAGCATCACAAATAAATAAATGAATACACACACACACACACACACACACACACACACACACACACACAAATACAAGCTTTCGCAACCCAGTTGCTTCTTCAGGCAGAAGGGAAGGAGAGGGAAAAGGAAATGATGAGGGTTTTAAGGAAGAGGGTAAGGAGCCATTCCAATCCCGGGGGAAGGAAAGGAAGGTGAACAAATACACACACACCCATACATATACACAGACGCAACCACACCTAGGCAGACATACTATAGAAACCAAAACTGTTACATTATTTTATGTATATGAGCATGTTGGTGGGCATATCACATTTTTAAGTGTATTTTTATGTTTTCTGTATGTTTTTGACTAATTTCACTTATTGGGATCTATTTTTGCATATCTGAGGGGGTTTTTGCAATATTTTTGTGTGTCCTTTTTAGCTCTCCAGCTCTCCTCACAATCTCCTAACACCTTCATTTGCCCATTTCTCCATCATTTCACATTTTCCCTTGCTGTGGTTCAAACACATCGTGTTTCTTAAGACCTGTGAAAACCTTGCAATTCTTGCCAACTGCCTAACTATAAAAATTCCCTTCTCTAGATGCCACCGTGTCATTTTGCAACTACCTTCACCTTTGCAGATTGTACCAACTCATCCCTCACAAAATGAGCACTAAAACACTTCCCTGGGGAACGTCAGATATTGCTTCTGTTTTGCTTGATGACTTTCCTTCAATTGCTACATACTGTGCCCTTTCTGACAGGAAATCATGAATTCAATTACACAACTATGGTGATATTTCATAGCCACACAATTTGATTAAAAGGCACTTGTGAGGTACAGTGCCAAAAGCTTTCCAGAAATCTAGAAATACAGAATCTATTTGACATCCTTTATCAGTAGCACTCATCACATCATGTGAGTAAAGAGCTAGCTGTGTTTCACAAAAATTATGCTTTCCGAATCCATATTGACTATGGGTCAATAGGTCATTCCCTTCGAGGCACAGTTGTTCATAATATTTGTATCAGAATGATCTCATTCCAAAAGTCCAACATGACCTACAATCAGTGCTAAAATCCTATTGCCAGAACTTCTCCCCTGAATCTGTTTCCCTTCTCGTCCCAACAAAATGTTACATACTCACCTACTGCATGTTCCAAAAAAACCACTGTCCAAATAATCCTGGACACCCATTTGTGGCTGGTTATTGTGCTCCTACTCGAAAAATTTTGACCATCACCTCCAAATAATTGTCAGAAATATAGCCTCACACATCAAAAATAGCAACAACTTTCTTCACTGCCTCTCCACCGTCCCCACCCCTTTACCTCCTGGATACTTAATCATCACTTTTTATGGCACTTCCCTGTACCCCAATACCCATTCATGCCCATGTTCTTGCCACTCTTGAACACTACCTCTCCCACCATCCTTCATACTCCATGCCCACTACATCATTCCTGAAAACTCGTACCAAGTATGTCCTAACAAAGAAATAATTTTCCTTTGAAGGAAAAGTATACAGTGGAACTCCGATTATATGTTCCCCGATTTTATGTTTCTCATGAATTTATGCCATAAATTCATAGCCTCTGTGAAAAACCCATAAGATTAATGCTGAAAATTCCCCAATTTTACGTTTCTTCCTAGTAAGGTTTACCTCAAAGTTCTATTCTTAGTCAATGTATTGCTTGAGTTCATCATTTTTTCCAACAAACCTTTGATATTACTGAACAAGATATAAATGACAAAAGACAGCTGCTCCGCACTGCCTTTGTTGACAGAGTTAAGGAATGCGCAAAGATCCGCCGTGACTGATATTGGTAGGCTCTCTAGAATTCGTCTAGTGTGACAGCCATCTAGCGGAGGTTGGAAAATTGGCAGATGCAGTTCTGTGGTTAATCAGTGCATGCACAATAGACAGGGATAACGCATGCATGCTCAAAAGGGGGCACTGCTGTAAGATTTTGAAACATTATGTTTGATTTCATTGCTTTATATCAGTATGATAACAAGGAAGAACTGGTAATAATCAGCCAGTGTGATCATTGGATCACAAAATGAGAGATTTGCTGGTTATAAACTTAATATTGGTTTAGCAACAAATCTCAATATCATCTATAGAAATGTAAAGCCACCACTCACTTTAAAGCAGGCTTTATTTTGCAAATACAGTTTGTAATCCAGTAGACAGAAATGTTCATAACAATGCATTTCTTTTTGACACATTTTTCTGATTACGGTGTTGCAGGTGGTATATATTAATGAGTGACTTACACAACATTTATGAACCTCAGATCCAGTAGAACAGTGCTCTTCTATTTGTGTCTTTTTTTTAAACAGCATTCTACAATGTGAGGTACTTTTTATTCACTTCTTCTCAGTAGGTAACATCTTTAAAAATGCCAAAATCATTATATAGGGAAATATTCCTGGTAGGAAAAATATATATAAAAGTAGATGTGGTTTACTTACCAGGCGATAAAGCACAGATACTTAGATAGAAACACAAATAAAAATATACACACACACAAATGCTGAGCTTTCGGAACCCAGGGTTGCTTCTTCAGAAAAAGAGCAGGAAAGGAGAGGGAAAAGGAAAGGATGCGGGTTTTAAGGGAGTGGGTGGTGAGTCATTTCAATCCCGCGAGAGGAAAGACTAAACTTGGGGGGTGGGGGGGATAGGTAAACGAACACACACCCACACACACACACACCAAGGCAAACATACACTGGAGAGCTTACAATGATCATTTTTCAATCTTTTTGTCATTTACACAGCATTAGCCCCAGGGCTCCTGCCCAAGTGGCTCTTAGCAGGGCTAACTGAGAAGGCTACACCTCTGCTGCCATCGTCTCATCTCCCCCACTCGGCAACATCAGTGTGGCATAAGAGTGTAACTCGTACCTTTGTTTCTGCTGCCACAGCCGCAATTCCTCAATCGTCAGGGTGCCCATGGCAAAAGACTGTTCTGTGGTGGTCATTGAAAGTCTCTGAGGATAGGCTTTACAGCGATACAAGTGGCACCCTTCTCTGGAGCACCTTAAACGACTCTGCACCCATGTTCGTCATTTAATTAAAAGATGGAAACAGGAGTGTTGGGAGAGGTACGTCTCCACTATTGTGACAGGAACCCCCACCTCACAGATCTGGAGCAAGATCAGGTGCTTAAAGGAATACCCAACACCAGTAGGAATCCCTGGGATCTCCACAAGCTAATGCATAGACCCCAGCACACTTGCGGAGACGTTGGCTGAGCATTATGCCTGCACCTCTGGCTTTCTGTACATTAAAGGAGTGGGTAGAACGCCAGCCCATCTCCTTTACTGTCCACCGCACAGTGACTTATAATGTTCCATTCAGTGATTGGGAATTACTCATGGCTCTTGCACAGTGTCCCAACACAGCCCCTGGGCATCCATACTCAAATGCTGACTCACTTCTCAGCAGATAGCCAGGGTAATCTCCTCACTCTCTTCAACCGAATCTGGTGCGACGGGGTTTTCCCATCGCAATGGTGGGAGAGTATAATCATCCCAGTGATCAAACATGGCAAAAGCCCTCTTCAACGTGGATAGCTATTGGAAGCTGTTGGAGCATATGGTCAGTAGGTGGTTATCCTGGATCCTCGAGAATTGGGGCTTACTGGCTCCATGCCAGGACGGTTTCCGCCAGGGTCGCTCTACCACTAATACTCCGGTGTACCTCGAGTCCGCAATCTGCACAGACCTTTCCAGACGGCAACATCTTGTAGCTGTCTTTTTTTTATATGCTCAAGGCATATGATACAACCTGGCTACACGACATACTCACTACTTTACATGGGTGGGGTCTCCGGGGCTCGCTCCCGATTTTTATAAAAAAACTTTTTAGCTGTCCATACCTTTCATATTCATGTTGGTGCCTCCCATAGAACCTCTCATGTGCAGGAAAATGGGGTTCCTCAGGGCTCTGTTTTGAGTATTCGCTTATTTTTAGTGGCCATTAATGGCTTAGCAACAGCAGTTGGGTCGTCAGTATCCCCTTTCCTATATGCCGACAACATCTGTATCTATTTTAGTTCCTCCAGCACATAAGTTGCTGAATGCAGATTGTAGTGAACCATTCGGAAGGTGTAGTCCTGGGCTGTTACCATGGTTTCCAGTTTTCTGCCACCAAGACAAGTGTTATTCATTTCTGTCAGCGTCAGACTGTTCACTCTCACTCCGAACTTTATCTTGATGACCACTTAAACTTGACATACTGGAAACCCATAGGTTTTTAGGGCTGGTCTTTGATGCCCGGCTGATGTGGCTTCCCCACATTCGTCAGCTGAAAAAGGAGTGCTGGCACCATCTCAATGTTCTTCATCACTTGGGCTATACCAGCTGGGGTGCTGATCGCTGCACATTGTTGTGGCTCTACACAGCGCTGGTACAATCGCAGCTTGACTTTGGGTGCCTTGCCTATAGTTCTGCATCACCTTCGGCATTGCAATTGCTAAACCCCAATCACCACTGTAGGTTTCGCATCGTGACAGGTGCGTTCCGCATCAGCCCTGTTAACAACTTACTTGTGGAGGTTGGGGTCCCACCTTTCAGGATCCGCCACCAACAACTACTCGTGGCCTATGCAGCCCACTTGCATAGCTCGCCAAACCACCTGAACCATCGTCTACTTTCCTCCAATATGCTTATCCGTCCCCAACAATAACGACCCAGGTTCGGTCATACAGTCGCGTTTTGTGTCCGGACCCTTCTGTTGGAACTTTAGCCTTTCCCTCTTCCTTCCTTGTATCAGGCCTGCACACATACTCCCCTATGCCACATACTTGACTGGACTTGGCCCATGGACCCAAAGGCACTCCACTTCAGTTCTCTCCTGCTGTATCTGAGTTTACCAAATATGACTTGGTTTACATGGATGGTTCAATGGTTGAGGGTCGCATTGGCTTTTCATACGTTCATAGTGGCCATATCAAACAGCAATCTCTTCCTGATAACTGCAGTGTTTATACTGTGGAGCTGATGGTCATTTACCGAGCTCTCGAGCATGTACGGTCCTGCTCAGGTCTTTCCTCATCTGCAGCGACTCTCTGAGCAGCTTGCGAACTCTGGACCAGTGCTACCTTCGCTCTCCCCTGGTGTTAGCCATACAGGACACACTCACTGCCCTTGACTGATACGGTCGATGGGTGGTGTTCGTCTGGTCTCTCGGTCATGTTGGTATCCCAGTCAATAAACATTTTCACAGGCTTGCCAAACAAGCTGTCGATGCACCCGTTTTACAGATCAGCCTCCTGGCTTCAGATCTCTGGTTGGTGCTGTGACATAGAGTTCGTGAGTTTTGGGCTACTGAGGCCATAAAGGAGACTACGACTGTGTGGCATTCTTCCATGCGGGCTTCATGCTGGGACTCTGTAGTCCTGTGCTGGCTCCGCATTGGCCACACGTGGTTAACCCATGGCCATCTCCTTCAAGGTGAGAACCCGCACCAGTGTCGCTGTGGCTCCTGCTTGATGGTAGCCCACATCTTGCTGGATTGCCCTATTTTAGCTGTCCAGTGGCGGAGTTTTAATTTTCCTGCTGTTTTATCAGATGTTTTACATGACAATGTCACAATAGCTGATTCAGTTTTAAGTTTTATTCAGCTGGGGGTGTTTATCGTTCACTGTGAAGCTTTGCTTCAGTCCACCGTCTATGTTCTCCTTCTCTTGTGACTTCTGATTGAAGGCTTCCTTGTCTTGACGAGTGGTCTACTCTTCCTCTGTTTTACCTCATGGGCAGTTAACCACAGACGTCAGCTTTGTTGTATTGTTTCCTTTCGTTGTTGAGTGTTTTTGTGAGATTGTCTCATTTCGTGTTTTGTCTTGTTGACTTTGTTGACATTTTACTGACGGAGTGAGATTTTGCTCCCATTGTTGTTTTTAATTGTGGGTGTTTGTATTTTGTATTGGTGCTTTTTTGTGATGGAATGGGGGATGGATGACCTTTGCTGTTTTGTTCCCCCAAAACATCCAACAGTCAACAAAAAAAAAACCAAATACCTGATGAGCTCAGGTTCATTTATGATACTTTCATGATTTTGTCTCAGAGATGTGACATCATACTCTCATTCATTCACAACCTCAACTCGTTCACTTCCATCCACTTCACCTGGTTTCCTCAACTCAGCCTGGAAATTATCCTCCACCTACTGATGGCTCTACCCATACCTCTGTCCACATCAAACCAACCAAAAATTAGCAGTATCTACATTTTGATAGCTGCCACAGGTACATTAAAAGTCCCCTCCCAAGGTCAGCATGTTTGCAGTGACGAGAACTCTGTTACCCAAAATGCTGAACGCCTCAATAATACCTGTCCAGAACTAGTCCACAAAAGATTTCCTGTACCATATCTCCACACATGACTATTGATCAATTTGTGATCCAATACCACTCTAGATTGGAACAACTGAACCACATACTTCATCAGGCATTATCTTTCATTGTGCCATGTATTTCAGAGACAACCTACTCAAAATCCTTCCAACCCTTCCTAAAGTGGTGTTTCATTGTCAAACCAACCTCCATAATATCTTAGCCCATTCCTATGCCATTCCCAATCCCGCCCCCCTCACCACAGATTCATACCTCTATGAAAGACCTCAATGCAAAACCTGCCCATTCTGCCCAGCACCTCTATTCCATTCCTGTCTTAGGCTTATTCTAACCCATCAGAACCCATGACACCTCTGAAAGCAGATCTTTTTTATATTGGTTTGACTACCAATCAGCTATCTTGTCAGAATGAATGCCCACAACCAAGTAATGGCTAAGATTAAGGTGGACCAGCACGTCATGCAGCTGAGGGGGAAATGCTTGATTTTAATGGCTGCTTTACAACCTGGGTCATCCAAATACTCGACTTTACTAGCAGCCATTTTGTAACTGTGCAGATGGTAGTTATCCTTACAACACGTTGTATGGCTTTGCAGCTATTCTGGCCCCAATCTAAGGTGACCTTAACCTTCTAACCAGACAGTCTCTCTATTCTCACTCGTGCTACACCTTTCCTTCCTACACCTCTTTCCAGATATAATCTCTCTCTCTCAATAGTCATCTTTATCCACTACCCACTGCACCACTACCCACAACCCTCACCCTTCAATGCATCCCAAACTGAATTTCACATTCCCCCATCACTGGATCCTTACCCCTCTTCACTCACTGTTAAAAGTACCAGTTGGAACACAATAGCCATAGATGGAGCTCACATGTTCAGGAGTTGTAGCTAAGTGATTGTATGAATGTACATATGCTCTTTTTCTGATGTAGACTATGGATGAAAATTTAAGTTGTGTGGATGTGATTATCTTTTGTGAATGCCTGTCTGCAGCTCAGTGATCATCTTTATGGTGAGTTGCAACCTACCCTCATTGTATTATTGATGTTCCTTATAATTAATCAGAAATGTGTCAGTTGAAAGATGTGGATAAGGAAAGAATGGAAACGACAAGAAATTTTTCAGTCGAGGAAAATGGTCGTGATATATTTATATAGTACTATTCCTTTACCCTTCCATTGCTTTGTGCTGTGGCAACTTAAATTGTTTTTATATTGTGCAATTATAAGTAAAAAATGGTACTTAGTGAAAACAGTTACATGCAATATGTAACATAATAATGTGTTACTAAGTGTACATTGTTGTCTGTGTATTACTGTGGGAAATTAATGAGGACATTGAAGAACAGTTTTATGTAGTTATTATGTAGTCTCTTTAATCCCCCAACCCTGGATGATATAGATGTGTCCATTCAGCTTGCTAGCTTGCTTCTCACCCTCCCCCCCCCCCCCTCCTTTTTTTTTTTTTTTTTTTTTTTTTTTTTTTTTTTTTTTTTTTTTTTTTTTTTTTTTTTTTTTTTTTTTTTTTTTTTTTTTTTTTTGCTGTGTGATTTCTGTATTGGGCACAATGTATTCTCTGTTTGCTATTTTCCTTCTTTTTTTCCAGTTCCTCTGGAAGATGAGAAGATGCTATTTTCCCATCAAACCTTCTTTTGCTGTGCAAACTCAGGAGTCATATTTTACATACTCTCAAGGCTTACTCACATGCATAAAAATTAGTACACCCTCTTAGAGGTTTGCAATTCACTCAAGATTATTGTTGAAACAGTGCATATGGTGTAAATGAAATGATTACATTTTCAGATCAATAGCGCAATCAATACTGAGGTACCAGGTGTCAATCCAGGCCTCAACGTCAATATTGATAAATGGTGTAGTGTACACGGGTGGCAATGCAGGTGCTGATTATGGCATCCATTTGATCATACAGGTGGCGAATACTGTCTTTAGATACATTATTCCATGCACACTCATCCTGTTCACGTAGTTCTGCAAGAGTTGTGATTTGACTAGTTTCATGTATTGGTTGTCATCCCATCATATCCTAAATGTGCTCCATTGGAGACAAGTTCAGAGATAGTACTAGCCAATAAAGTTGCTGCATGTCTTGCAGAGCTTGTTGAGTTTTACATGCAGTGTGTTGGAACAACACATCACCTTCCTATTGCAAGAGAGGCAGAAGAATGAACTGACCACTGCTCAGTGTTCCATCCACAAACTACCTCTGTTGGCTGTAGGAATCCTAGTGCATCTCCATGGCATGGTGTCTGTTTGCTTCATATTTTGCTTTCACATTGAGCCTTATGGTTGTAAACATTCCCTCTTGAAGAGTACATACAGATGCCAATCTTACAGTTATGTCACCATGCAATCTGTTGGCGGACAATGGTGAAACTATTATCAATTTGTATACTATGACCAGGTAGCGTGTGCCATCATCCGATCAAAATTGAAGTGTGTTTGTGTCTGTGTAAATGTGTGGGTGTGTGTGTGTATTTGTTTACCTTCCTTTTCTTCCCCAAGGTAAATCTTTCCTCTCCCGGGATTGGAATGGCTCCTTACTCCCTCCCTTAAAACCCTCATCATTTCCTTTTCCCTCTCCTTCCCTTCTACCTGAAGAAGCAACTGGTTTGCGAAAGCTTGAGCGCACGCGCACGTATGCGCGTTTGTGTGTGTGTGTGTGTGTGTGTGTGTGTGTGTGTGTGTGTGTGTGTGTGTGTTTTATTTGTGCTACTATCATACCTGTGCTCCTTCACCTGGTGAGTAATCTTCATCTATTTTTTATATATAAACATTTCTTCAAGCTTTACCACATGGATAAAGTGCTTTAATAAGATTCTTCCTTATTAATAGAGTTTAACATGATTTTTGCATTTCTTGTATGTATGTTAAATGACCACTATATCTCTCTTCTAAATTCAGTTTGCATTCTTCTAGTGCACTCCTTGCAACCATTTTAATTATTGAATAAACGTATCCCTGATTTTGTATCAAAAGAAGTCAGAAAATCTCCCATGTTTTAATGATATCATTAAATGGAAATATTTAGGAAATCAGATTGGAACTAAAGACATACTGATATAGCATTACCAGTTTGCATCTTGTGTAGCTGCAAATAAAATATTGTGCTTGCTAATGTAACAAGTGAGAAAGCAAGGACAGAAGATATTGTTTGTTAACATACACTAATTGGGTATAATTTCAATCATTGCAGATGTTTTATGATTTTCATGGTGTAGGGTACATTGGTTATCCAAACTTTTTTAAGTGCATGTGATTTAAATTCAGTGTGACAAACTGTAAAGTTTGCTTGCTGATCTTTCCTCCTTGTTTGATTATGAGATTCCAACGTTTTTGTTGTGTTTGTGTAATACACTGCCAGAGAAAAAAAAATACAGCTTCTTCAAGCACTGTGCATACTGAGAGATAATAATGTTAGTAATTTATTTGTCGTTTTTATCATAGATCAGGTGGCACTTAAAAGACCAGTCTTTGCACCCTGTGGAGTTTAGTGGTGCTCAGTGTTTGCAGCATTCATTCTAGGCTATAACCATGCACCACCATTGAGTACATACTGCTCTTGAACAACTTCAGCTTTTTAAGTGAGGCAGCATAATGGGTCTGCAGGAAGCTTCATGTCTGTATCTAGAGACTGCTATATATGTTGGTGAAGGAACATATGTTACATTTTATCATGAGGAGGGGGGGTGGGAGAGCAAGACCTGGGGGTGTGTTGTATTTTCCATCTTCTGAAGGGTGACTGCTGACTTTTTAGTAACCATAGAAAAGTTCTAGTGCTGACGCTACCAATAACTTAGTTTTGTTATTGAAACAATGACTTTTAAATTATTGTCTTGAAGAAAAATCATCACCTTAAACTAATTTTTTTCTCTCCCTTAGAGTTAAGGGAGGGAGGGGGGATGAGGGGTCTGTGGAATATTTCCTCACCTGTAGACAACATTCTGGATGTCCCCATAGTACAGATGCACTACAGTAGTGCCTGACTGAACATTATCCTTGGATGATGACAATTTTTGCTCTCTTGAAGACTGCCTTTGCATCATTAGTCCACATGATTATGTATTTTGGCTTCTGGACACTCCGCTACAAGTAACTCAATGGGGACTATGAGCAGTGAGTAATTAGGTGCAAAATGTCACGTAATATCAATTATGCCCATAAATCTATGTAAGACCATGAGTATTTGACTATGTCAACAACTTTTTCTTGCAGTGGCTGGATCCTTGTACGTTGATAGTGTATCTGTGAAACTGCTTCTGTTGCCCCAGATGCATATTTAGATGGGTTAATAAGCAGTCCTTGTTTATTTATTTACTCATTCGGCATATAAAAAGGCTAACATTCTTTAGTTAATTACAATATCCTTATACAACTATTCTAACAGTACAAGGCTCTTATAGTACTAACCTACATTACATATTCTCTCAAACCACTTTAAGGCCAAGTCACTGAATCTGTGTATGTCATTTAAGTCACCATCTTAGCTGTACACTTCACACGTGAGTAAATGGTCCATTGTTTGGGTTTCACCACACACACATTCAGAGCTGTATGACAGGCCCCATTTCTTCATTAGTTGCTTACATCTGCCAACACCTGTTTTCACGCGGTTCAAAGTTGTCCACAGTTTCCTTGGAAGATTGAATTCTTCAATCTTCTTGTTGGGGTTGTCCACCAAATTGCAGTTCTTGTGTGCACTTGTAGCCCGTAGCTCTTTCCGGACTGTTTTCAAGTTGAAGTCTTGAAGCTCTTCGTCGGTTTTCCAAAAAGCTGTCCTGGATTTAAGCCTGTTTGTAGCTCTTAGATCTTCATGGGTTGGTAGGTTCAGGTTGCCTAGAATTTTTTGGTATGTTCTTGTGGCTAGCTGTGATCACCTGATTTCAGGGGTTTCTATGTTGGCAAGGACAGGGAGACAAGCATAGGGGGTGGCCCTGAGTGTACCCAAAATTATTCTCACAGTCTCCCTCAGCTGAACATCCACTTTAGCTACATGAGCACTTCTCATCCAGACTGGCGAGCAATATTCAGCTATGCTGTAGACAAGAGCTAGTCCTGATGAAACTTCCTGGCAGATTAAAATTGTGTGCCGGAACCGGGACTCGAACCTGGGACCTTTGCCTTTCGCGGGCAAGCGCACTACCAACTGTGCTATCCCGACACGACTCACGATGCCGTCTCACAACTCTACTTTTGCCAGTACCTCGCCTCCTACTTTCCAAACTTCACAGAAGCTCTCCTGCAAACACACAAGACTAGCACTCCTGGACGAAAGGATATGGTGGAGACATGGCTTAGCCACGGCCTAAGGGATGTTTCCAGAATGAAACTTCACTCTGCAGCGGAGTGTGCGCTGATATGAAACTTCCTGGCAGATTAAAATTGTGTGCCGGAACCGGGACTCGAACCTGGGACCTTTGCCTTTCACGGGCAAGCGCACTACCGACTGTGCTATCCCGACATGACTCACGATGCCGTCTCACAACTCTACTTCTGCCAGTACCTCGCCTCCTACTTTCCAAACTTCACAGAAGCTCTCCTGCAAACACGCAAGACTAGCACTCCTGGAAGAAAGGATATGGTGGAGACATGGCTTAGCCACGGCCTAAGGGATGTTTCCAGAATGAAACTTCACTCTGGAGCGGAGTGTGCGCTGATATGAAACTTCCTGGCAGATTAAAATTGTGTGCTGGAACCGGGACTCGAACCTGGGACCTTTGGAGTTCGAGTCCCGGTTCCGGCACACAATTTTAATCTGCCAGGAAGTTTCATATCAGCGCACACTCCGCTGCAGAGTGAAGTTTCATTCTGGAAACATCCCTTAGGCCGTGGCTAAGCCATGTCTCCACCATATCCTTTCTTCCAGGAGTGCTAGTCTCGCGTGTTTGCAGGAGAGCTTCTGTGAAGTTTGGAAAGTAGGAGGCGAGGTACTGGCAGAAGTAGAGTTGTGAGACGGCATCGTGAGTCGTGTCGGGATAGCACAGTCGGTAGTGCGCTTGCCCGCGAAAGGCAAAGGTCCCAGGTTCGAGTCTCGGTTCCGGCACACAATTTTAATCTGCCAGGAAGTTTCATATCAGCGCACACTCCGCTGCAGAGTGAAGTTTCATTCAGCTAGTCCTGATGTCCTCAAAGTGCTCGCTCCACATCCCCAAGTCATTCCCGCTAGTTTAGATAGGATAGCATTGCAGGATTTTAGTTTCTGTTCTGTGTCCTCTAAATGTGAGTTGTATGATAGAGTGCAATCTAATTTCACATCCAAGTATTTAGGCTTGTGACACCAGTCCTTGTGAATGGAGCAAAGTGAATATTTGTTATAAATGCTCCATACGTTCTGATTTTGAAATGGACACCACCAAAAATCATCAAGTAGACGTAACAAAAATCAAAGTAACAGGTTATTTCATATATGAAAAGTTAGAATATTTAGGCAGCCACACATAAGCCAAATGGCATTCTCACAAACTCAAAGAGACCAGCGACTGTTCGAAGGTCAACAAATCCCTTGAGCCAATATGGACGAAAGCTCTTCACTACTTTCAGCTTCTCAGATGTTCATTGATGTGGCCATGTGTGGATACAATACGATGTAATGTAAAGTGGTATGTTGGACAGGCTTCAGGGTGATTGTAAGTTATGCAAGTTCTAGAAACTGTGTCAACAAGATGGGCGATGGTGGTCTGGTAGGAGTGCATGAAACAACAAGAAATCAGTAACAATGATGAAATGTTCCATGTCTGCTATAACGAATTCCCATTCAAAATGTTGTTGTAACCCTAAATTAATGAACAGTCATATGCAACTGTAAGTTTGAGTTGTGGAACCAGTGGCAACAAAGAGACAGTGATTGACACATATGGAGTGTGGTAAATAGGTATCTGATTACACTGTCACCTGAACTCCTATATCAACTTAAAACTGTAACTTAATGCTTCATTCAGTTAGAAATATATGATGGCTGTCTTGAGGGATGTAGCTGCTGTCATCACTTATGGCCTGCTGTATTTCCCATGTTGCACATACGGTTACTTTGGGGATGAACTTTTTGTCATACCAGCAAGTCTTTGTTACCGATTGCACCTCCTCACTTGCCAGTAGTATTGCAGGTATCATCAAGGATGCAACATTTGCAAAGTGGCAACTTGTGGAAGCTTGGCAACTTGTATTTTTAAATCTGTGATGGTCATTGCAGAGTTGTTATCCATCTGTGAACCTACTACTGCATCACTTATGATAGGATACACTTTTGTAATATGGGCTACAATCTGAGAAAGTACATTGAGGTGTGACAGTCAGATTTATATGTATATTGTCATTACTCACTAGCATCCAGAAGCTACATAGCTATAGTGTGGGAGTACAGTCTCACACCTCTTCTGTGCACAACAACTTCCCAGGTCTATTCATTTCAGAATGTGACAGGCAGTTGGTGAATGAATTTTAATTGTTGCATATTGCATAAGTAGTCAGTGGTCCAGCCAGAATATCTTGTACTCCTCTGGTCATGTCTCTTCAATCAATGTTAGTCTCATCAATTGTGCTAACAAGAACTGACACTCTAATTGTGCAAACTATATAATTGGATTTTCCTGTCAGAATGGTGGAGACTTTACTAAATTTCTGATGATCATTGCATCCCATTCAACACCTGTACCTGGGAATATATACTTGAATTTCTGCCAAGGGAAATACACTGTGTATTATTGTGACTGGACACCTTTTGCTGTAATGTGTGTTTCGTTTGGTCTGAATTTGTTATCATATTACACTCCTACAATGATTGATGAACTACCTGTCACCTCACTTGTCAGTAAAATAGCATTGTCCTACTGAATGTAGCATTTGCCCCTTGTAATTTATGTACTAAAATACGCAGAAACTAAATGGGGTGTTTGTAACTATGCTGTAATACTAGGCAAATTATGCCTTTTTTCTGACAATTGCAAGCATAGAGTGACTGTTACTTTTGTCATGTTGCAGGTATCACATACTCAGCAGATTGCCTTGCTTTCTGTGTGATGACACATTTATTGTGGCCCACACGTAGTGAGCAATATTTCTTACTTGCTGAAGATGTGGACTTGGCTGATGAATTAGAAGAATTCAATGAAGCACCTCACATTATCAACAGCACAAAAATACTTGGCCAGCACCTTCTGCCACAGCTTGATAAGCAGACTGACCATGCAAAGGTCATTGCATGAAATTTTTGTGTACAGATATTGAAATGTGATTTTTATATTTATTTACAATGTTTTTAAACATTTTGTAAAGAGCGGGAGTACAGGTGGTTAACAGTGTCAGTAAGAATTTACTACTAAATTTATTTTTTAAATCTTGGGTTTGCTCTTCAATGTAGCATTCACCTTAATAATGAAACTAGACTTTAATTCAGAAACGTATAGGTAAGGATGTGCAGAATGAGACATAGTTTTAACTGCATTTCAGAGTATAAAAAGCTTATAGTAGGGAAATGCTACAATAGTTTTACAGAATCAAGCTTTTGGTTTGATTCTGGCATGTTGCTGAAATTGGATTAAAGTAGGAGGAAAATGTTAGGAGAATTAGTCTACAGGTTGCCTCAATACTTGCTTTGTTAACAGATATTAATTTTTCACAGGCTTAGAAACAAATTTTATCTCATTCACAATGCCTTTAGGAGTGATTTATACAACGAACAGAGAGAACTTGATGTACAGATTTATAAAGGATGTGTAGTATGTAGTAAGGTTGTTTTTTAGGGTTTATGTTGTGTGTGAAGTTTAGTACAGGAGACTTACAACCAACTTTTATATTCCAGCAGTCTTTGATATATTCCATAACATTTTGTCTTTGTTTCCACTGCCATCTTTATGTCCTTTTCCTTTTTTAAGAAGAGTATATAAATAAAATTTTATGTTTCATCTCAATGTAGTAGTCATAAGGAAACTATTTTTCGTAGGCAACTATAAGTTATTTTTTATAGAACACAAAAATTGTTTTGGAATGTTCAAAGTGTACAGGCTTTATCGATTGTGTTATTTATGTGCTAATAACAAAGTGTTTGGGCAGTGTCAAACATCAAAGAAGTGATTGTGGGTTCCAAAACCCATTCTCCAGTCACACAAGGAGCCTTTTATTAATTGTAGCATTTAAATAGTATTACTGTATTTTGTTTTTGTTTTACTTTATAGATATCGGATGCTCATAATTCAATGAACAACTCAAATGGAAGGGTTGTTTGCTGGGGTGTGAAACTTAAGACTTATTTTTAATCTTTTTATTGCATATGTGAAAGTTTTTAACAGTATTAAACTGTCCATATACTGTTGTATGTAAATATTATACCATGTTTTTACATGTTATTGTGCTACCATTTTCACTTTTTCTTCTAATCATTGTGAGATATGATGCTAAACTATCTGTACTTCCATTCTGAGATATGAAAAGAAGGTACTGAGAAACAAATTTGATATTGTTACAAGTGTTCCTATACGCTGTAGTCTTATATCTACATATTTTCACAACTACAATTCTCATGTTCTGTGAACTGAACATATTGTAATGTAAATATGGGCCCGGTTGATATAAGAGGTCACATTAGGCTGTGTATTGTGAGTTTTTCTGCGGTAATTTTTTAAAAATTGAAAAATATATATAATTATTTTGTTATGCATGGTCTCATTTTTTTTCCATTTGCACCTATTTCTTGTGAACCACTAATCTCAAAGCTACAGAAAATACTGAAAATCAATTTCAAATATGTATACCATTTAATTAATAATTTCCTTTTGGAAAAGATGCCGGATCAGACATAAGTAAAATGAAAAGAAAAGCATTCTTTTTCAGTTTAGACACAATAATAAAATACAATGTCGAAAAAATCTTTAAAATAATCAAAAAGATTTTTAAAAGTGATATGCATTCATTGTTTACTGTTGGCATTCTAGTTAAGTGCAATTCTCAGTTCAATTAAAAACCATTTAAGCATGTTTGGATTTGCAGACAGAAGTTGTAGCTTGGATAAAGTCACAGTTGTGAAAAGGTGAGTTTTGTTTTTCCATCAAAGCTGAAGTGAAACTAATGACTTGTGAAAGATAATAATGTTGCTAATTCATCATCTATAATTGTTGTGATTTATTTTTGAGGTTATGACAGTACAGCCCCTATATTACCTTTCATTTTGAATACAGATGTGCACAGCACATTGGCTGCAATTGCATGTTTGGGTTGTCACTGTCACCGTTGCTGTGGCACAGTCCATGAAGGCAGAAATCACGTGACTGGCAAAACCTAAAGTGACCAGTGGTCATGGAGCAGCCACAAGATGATCCGCTACGGTGTCTAGCCTGCCACCTTCAATAAAAGCAATATTTGAAAGAAAATTAATTCTCGCAAACCAAGCGAGGTGCAAGGAAGCTGGTACCATCATTTTAAATGAAATTTTAAGAAAGGCAACATGGTGTATTTTTTGTGTTATATGCCTCCCATAATTGTTGTACTATTCACTGATAAACAATTCCATAATGATCGAAACTTCAGAAATTTATAACTAATCAACAAATGAACCAATGTATATGTACAAGGTGTTGATGGGTAGATCTCGGAAACCTCTATCACACCATGATAGCAGAAATTTCATAACTATTTCTATTTGAGAAGTATTTAATAATAAATGTTTAGCCTCCACAGTAGATTCGCTAGGACTGTTCTGTAGTACCTCTGCGGTTTCCGATGCCCATCATTATCGTGCCCATTGCTATATTCGTCGTTGCCCAGCAGACCTTTTCGTTGTGGCTTGCTGGGTTGAAGTATTGCCGGCTGCTCGGTGCCTCCAGGCCGCTCAGCTTGTCACTGCTACCCACCATCCCTGCAGCCGACCAGCTCGACTCCACCTGCTGCCCGCCTCTGTGAGGTCGGTCAGCCTGTGTACGCCTGCTGCCACCGCCGCTGCCCACCGTCCATCAGTTCAGCTGGTCTGTCTGCACTTGCTGCCACCACCACTGTCCGCCTGCCGTGAAATCGGTCAGCCGGTCAGTTCTTTTTATTATTTATATAAGTATTGTGCATCAAATATCAAAAGTTTCTTATGGAAAACATTAGTTATTAAATAATTCTCAAACAGTAATAGTTATGAAACTTCTGCTATCATAGTCTGATAGAGCTCTCTGAGATCTATCCGTCAACACCTCATACATATACATTGGTTCATTTGTTCATTAGTTATAAATTTCTGAAGTTTCGATCATTATGTAATTTTTTATTAGTAAATAGTTCAAGAATTATGGAAGACACATAACTAAAAAATACACCATGTTTTCTGTCTTAAAATTCCCTTTAAAATAATAGTACCAGCTTCCCTGTACTTTGCTTGGTTTGCAAGTAATTAATTTTCTTTCAAATATTATTTTTATTAAAGGCGGCAGACTAGCCGTCATAGTGGACCATCTCGTGCTGCTCCATGACCACTAGTCACTTTGGGTTTTGACAGTCACGTGATTTTCGCCTTTATAGACCATGCCACTGCAACGGCGACAACACAAACACGCAGTCGCGCCCAATGCACGTGCACACGCATATTCAAAAATGAAGTTAATATAGGATCTGTACCATCATAAGGTTCATTCTGACATCCAAGCACCTGAACATTTTTAAACAAATTATTTATACATTCCTATTTTGTGTAAAGTTATATCTAAAAACACATCATATCATTACATTGTCACAATGGTGGTCACATACATGTGTCGTACTACGTAGCAGGTTGAGTAACAAACACTGGTTCAAACTCAGTAATGATTTATTTTGCTGTCTCACAGATGTACAACAGCAAAGACTGACTGACTGACTTAACTTAGTACAGAGGCTTACACAGTATATACCGAGTGAGTTACATAAGACATAACACCACTTTTATTTTGTGAATGGTTACACATATTGAAATGCAGTGTTCGGTACATGCTCGTGTGTGTGTGTGTGTGTGTGTGTGTGTGTGTGTGTGTGTGTGTGTGGCACAAGCGCGCGCCGCAAAACTTATGTAATATACCAGTGGCAGGCAATAATCCATTCTTCAGTGCAGGCACTTCTAGGCCCTTACATGAATCAGTTTGAAAAGAACTGTGAGTAATAGTGGGCATCAAAATTTGAAAATTTGTATCTGATGGATGCATGCTTGAGTAGTCCATGCAGGTGTGGTGGTTGCTGTGTCTCCAGTGGTGTAGGGATCAGCGCAACTGCGTAACAAGCATAAGACCTGGGTTGGAATCTCGGCTGGGTACACATTTTCAACTTTACCCATATGTTGTTGTGTTACCTCTGTGAAACTTAAAATTCTACAGGACCGTGTATAGTAAATTGGTATAGCACCGTCACTACAAGAACTCTTTATTTTGTTGCAATTTAAGTAAATTTTAGTCTTCTGGCTTTAATCTTCCCTGCAATTAAGATGACACAATGTGAGGCCCAGCTACTCTGTTCCTCATGCATTTTCTTCTTTGTATAAGTATATTCAGAATCGTAATAAATCCGGAGATTACTTTTTGGACAAATCAGAGAGAATAATTATAATGAGCATTTACTGCCCAGTAACTTTATCAAAGTTTTATGGTAGAATACACTCCTTTATTCTTCTAAAAATACAGTATTGACTTGAACTTGAGACCAACACTCTCGTCTCACATCTGTCTCCAACAATAATCTAACAAAATCTCAACTCAAAAAACAAAAGAACCAAGATTCATAGAGCATGCAAATTACATATTTATTCCTTGACCTTTAAGTTCATTTACATTCAAATTCACTTTACATAATACTTTTCATTAAAAAATAATTGATAACTAATCTGAAAAATAGAGACAGAAAAAAATCAGAAAAATATATTTCTCCATAAATGGTATTTAAATAAACTATTTGACATTCTTATGTTGGATCATTGAGTTGTAGTACAACTTGTCATACTACAATGTCGTACAGTAATGTCATTCATTCTGTGAATATGAACATATATTTTTGTTCGGGGAATGGTTTTAACACCAGTATCAACTGAGATATTGAAGCAAGTACTTTTGTTTAATGGAACCGCTTTTTTTTTTTTTTTTTTTTTTTTTTTTTTTTTTTTTTTTTTTTTATAACTGCATTTGATAGCTCTTGAGAAGACAATTTACAGTGATATAGTATATGTTAACACTGTTACCTGTCATAAAAACTTCGAGAAATGGCATAGAGTTTGATGGCACAGTGGCCGGAATCAGCATTGACAGTGCAAACATTACCAAGCAGGTGTCCCGGACCAGGCTGCATAATTGTATATCGTAAAGTAGGCCTGAGCGACTATAGTAACACTTTGTTTCCCCTTGAACCAACTTAAGACCTAGAGTGGATGCAGGTTCATCTTCAAATGTTGTATATGGACACAAGACATAGGTGAGACTCTACAGTACCGCAAAGGACTAGGAAAATTACTTCCTATTTGTTTATCTTACCGGATGTATGTTAGGTGCAGCACAGAAATCACCTGTTAATTCTTCAAAAATAAAGAGGCCTTATACATTGCAAAAAGTAAATACTGTATGAAATATCTAACTTATAGAAGTAATAATTGACCTATCATTTCCAGTATGTGGCTGTGTGCTTCTAAGAGGTACAATACATGCTGTTGGATAAATGTCTCAACCTACACTGCATACATACATGACACATTCATTGAATTAAACGTTTTATTAAAAATAATGTGGTGACCACCTGTACACTGCAAAATAAATATTCTTCTTAACAAAACATTGTTTCATGCTGAATGTAAATGTGTAAGACAGTCTTACTAGCTACATGTGATACACTCTGTTGCCGGTGGCTTATTTGACATTGCAATGCAATTTCGTACACACGTAACTGTAATTTACTAACAATACTTTTGGTAACTACCCAAAACACATAACATTAGGTTTATCTTACAAAAACACAGTTTTTCCTTTATTTTAACGTGTTTTCATAATGTTGACCATTCGCTCAAAGGCACAAATGCAATCACCATTTGAAAGAATGATGAACAAATGTAATTACAGTGGATGATACGGTAGAGCATACACTGGCAATTTGAAAATGCAAATCAACTGCTGTAGTTGAGGCTGCATCATTGAGTGAACTCTAAAGAAAGAAATCAAGGGGAGTCATATCAGGGAACCTTACAGGACAGTTTGCAACAGAATTTCTTCCTATCCAATGTCCAAGAAATTTTTCAAGTATTTGTAGTGCAACATAAGACGAGACAGTTAGACATCCGTAGTTGTGCAGCCATGTACACTTTCGAATATCCAGTGGTACCACCTCTAGAAGAACTGGCAGAATGTTCGTAAGGAAGTGCAAGTACAAATGTCCATTTAGCATGCCTGGGTTGAAGTAAGGGCCCAAAATACAATTTTCTATGATGCCACACAATATGTTAATGGTCCACGATCGAGCTGACAAAGCCAATGTGGATTTTCGGCTGCCCAGTAGTGCATGTTATGCAAATTTAGATTACCATGGCTAGGAAATGTTTTGTCATCAGTAAAGAGGACATGTCGAAAAAACATAGTGTTGTCTCTCAGCTTCTGAAGGTCAAACTGACAAAAATCTGTACAATATTAAAAATTACAGTTGCCAAGTGCCTGATGTGGTGAGAGATGATAGGAGTGGAATTTGTCTCAATGCAAGATGCCAGCAACCTTCGTCTGTATGATTCCACTTTGCTTGGCAATATGTCTCAAACCACTGTACAGGTTCATTAGTGCTATAGCCAGGACAGATTCTTCGTTTTCCCTGTCGCTTGCCGTCTTCTTGTTCTCATTTTGACGTTCAAGCAGTCTGGCGCATCGGACACTGGCAATCCGGATAAATAATCGTATACCACTTTATACCACAACAATAAATGTTGAAGCATGTAATGTAACAGCTTACACTGCATGTTTCCTGCTAGAGGCTCAAGAAATTCGAGTATAATAATTAAATAAAATCATATTTTATTTAGAAAAGGGTAGGAGAATGTATTCTGGCTCCAGTTTTTCTCTGTACAGGTTTTGTGCAGCAGAAAAGAATAAATGAAGAGTGGGATAGTGCCAGTGATGTGATTACTCCAGGCTGAAAAGTTCTCTGTTTCATATGTATATGTATATTCTATGGAAAAAGACATTGATATTAATTACCTTTAGTCTTGATTGCTTGAAAGAACATTTCTTCTGTGAGTTGAATTCCAATTAGCATGTAATTCAGTGATGTAATAAAAGGTTATTTGTGTTACCTTAAAGTCACTGTTTACTTGAATTCAAACTTATCCGACTAAAAGGTAATTGCAAATGATATTTATTATCATGATTGGGAAATGAAAGTATCATCAGTAGAAAGTCATCAGAAGCAGTTGTTATATTAGGAGGCAAGGTCTAGCCAGTCCTCCTACAGAGAACAACAGTAATTTATTTGAACAATTTTTATCAAGAGACAGTACCACCAAGAAATGGTAATGAGTTTGTTTTCCACAAACACGGTTGGTGTTGGACTTAATCAGTAACGGCGGTCGGAACAACTCAAGCAGCAGAGAGCGACGGATAGTGCACACAAGTCAAAAGTAAAATATGTTGACATTCTGTCGCTTCATACCATGAGAGCTCCTCTTGATAGTGTTTGCCCTGCTAATATCGATTACAGCCACCATGTCCTCAAATTCTAGGACATTTCTCGAATTTTTTACGACAGATATAAACATTAACTACCACTACAGAACTAACTGTATGTCTTGTCTTCGCTAGGAACAGGGGACTGATAACCATGTACTTTAGTCCCCTCTAAACCCCAACAACAACAAAACTAATTGTCTCCACAAGAGCTATTGAATGCAGTTGTAAAAAGTAAATGGTTCCATAAAAAATAAATAAAAGGTTCTTGCTTCAGTAGCTTGGTTGATTCTGGTGCTAAAACCATTCACCAAACAAAAATATATGTGCCCCTCGACGCTATAGCATATGCGTAACTGTTCACAAAATAATAGAGGTCTTATGACTTAACGTGACTCATCCTGTATATACACTAACATAAGCTCCTAGAACATTGTTTCTCAATACATCTAGAAGGTATGAGAACTGTTTATTCAAATTAAAATTTGCTACCACAATAGGTCTCGAACTCACAACCCATTGCTTCAGAGTCCAACACTGTATCCACTACACCAAACATATTGCTCCCTCTTTAGCCACCTTCAGCTGGATGATTTTGTTGTTGGCAAAAATGGTCTAGTGCAATTAGGGATGGTACTTCTCTGAAATTACCGAATATGATGCTCCAGAGTTGGCAAAAGCTCGTATGAGTTGGCCTTCATGATGATACTGCTGTAGTTTCCCATCAGTTTGGCAGAGACTGACTTCAGAGGATTTTTCTCTTCAGGAGCTTCACCTCCAAGGAAGGTTGCACGTGGTTGCATCGGCTGGGAGATCATCCGGTGCTCCTAAAAGGTGATAAAGACCTTGATCTATCTGTTGGGGAACATCCACTCCAGCAGTTGGCTCATGGCGATGGTGAGCTTTGTCATCTTTGAAATGCATTGTGTTGTCTTTCTTCCTCATCCTGTGGTTGGCGTCGGCATAGGTTTGCTTGCAGCCTGCTGGCACGGGCATCAGTAAACACTTGTCGCCACTCCTGGCAGTAGCAAACCACATGCCCCGGTCAACCACAGTGAAAGCATACTGGCTGGTTATCCGAGGTCCTCCAAACATTAGTCTTCCTTAGGTCACAGTCAGCTCAATCAGTTTCAACATGATTTATTGTAGAAGTATAAGCCCTCCTCGACTGGTTCACCATGTTAGGAAGAACTGGATAGTGAGAGTGAGAGATTGGAGCTACCATTTGTTTCACTTTCCCCCTTATTATCTCTTGAAACATCTCAATTCTGTGTGCACTTCAAGGGCATTTTGGACTCCTCTGACGAAATGATGTCTGCAAGATCTGTTTCTTCAATTAATGGTGGAAATTCTCCACGGAGATGATAAATTATTTTTCAAAAGAGATAGATTGGCTGGCCAGTACTTACCTTTTTGCTGTACCGCCATTAGTCACACATAGAAAGAAAAAAGGACGAAAGATCTGTTTCTTCCTCTATGCCAGCGATTGATATGATGTTCGGAAGGCGTTCAAACTAGTTAATGTCCAATTTGTTTTTGATGCACCATTTTATGAAGTTATTTGCCATCAAAATCTCCTTCATGAGCAGTATCTGGTACATGTCCTCAACAGTACCTTTTATAAGATGTGCAACATTCTCCTCCTCCTCCATCTTAGGGTCAACTATCATACACAGCCCCAAGATGTATTGAATGTATGATTTTTGAAGTTTCACCTTGGTGCTGCACTCTGTATTTCAGTTTCTCTTCAGCTTGACATTCTGTGCTTCTCCAAAATACTTCTGCAGTTCCATCTGGAATGCCACCCAGCTTTTCCTCTTTATTTTCATACCATTGCTTGGTGGTTCCCTCCAAATTGAAGTAAACATTAGCCAGGTGTACTGTGTTATCCTACTTATTGAATTTAAAGGTATACTCATACCCCATCAGTAACTTGTTTGACTCTTGCCAAGAATTGCCAGAGAACACTGAAAAATGTCACACATGCTGTCAAACTGTTGGCATCATGTTAGTCATCTCCATTTCTTCAGTCTGCAATGTCTTCCACTTAGTTAGGTGTTGCTCAAACTCTGATTTCTTGACGTGTTAACGAAGAATCTCGTGGCCTAATAGGAGCTGCTTTGCTGACAAGGATACGTTCAATCTAGAGTTACTTTTACCTGACACCTCCACCAGAATATTGTTATATAGTGGTGTTGTAGGATGTAGATGGTTGGTTAACAAACACTGCTTTAAACCCAGTGATGATTTGAAACTTCCTGACAGATCAAAATTGTGTGCCGGAACTGGGACTGGAACCTGGGACCTTTGCCTTTCACAGGCAAGCGCTCTACCACTGAGCTCTCCTGACACAACTCATGGTGTCACCCCACGACTTCAATTCTGCCAGTACCTCACCTCCTATTCATCAAACTTCACAGACATTCTCCTGCTAAACTTGCAAGACTAGCACTCCTGGAAGAAAGGTTATGGTGGAGACATGGCTTAGCCACAGCCTAAGGGGTGTTTCCAGAATAAAACTTTCATTCTGCAGTGGAGTGTGCGCTGATATGAAACTTCCTGGCAGATTAAAATTGTGTTCTAGGACTCGAACCTGGGACCATTGCCTTTCGCAGGCAAGTGCTCTACCACTGAACTATCTCGACATGACTCACGGTGCCGCCCCACAACTACAATTCTGCCAGTACCTCACCTCCTACTTTCCAATCTTCACAGAAGTTCTCCTGTGAAACTTGCAAGACTAGCACTCCTGGAAGAAAGGATTTGGTGGAGACATGACTTAGCCACAGCCTAAGGGATCTTTTCAGAATGAAACTTTCACTCTGCAGTGGAGTGTGTGCTGATATGAAACTTTCTAGCAGATTAAAATTGTGTGCCGGAACCAGGACTTGAACCTGGGACCTTGAAAGTATATTGATGATGGATGCAGGATTTTTGTTTGGGTGGGACTTGACCCAGTTGATGATAGGCTTTACCAAGTCAGACAGTAAAACACATACAAAATCTCCTCAGATAAATGTTTGGAAATTCTTCAATGGCTGCATCATGTTGTAGACTGCCAGATATATCTTGATGAATATACATGGCAACGGAGTTGTTCAACCTGCTTTCCATCATTGTCATACAAAGGTATGATTTTATTTGTTTAACATGTTCCCTGCGTTTCAGCCCACTGTGTGTCCTGATGCTATTCTTTCCTTCTTATGCCAAATTCTAAGATTTAAGAGGCACAAAGCTGAATAATTTGAAAATGTTACTACTTCTGTTTAACCCAATGGTGACCTGATAACACTTTTTGTGCTAATTTTCAATTTTTAGGGTCACATGGAGTCCTGAGTGTTGCACTGTGCTCTTTTAGTGCCAAATGCTGCAGAGAACATGTCTCTTATTGTTGGGTATTAAAATACACAAAGCATTGTTTATTAAAGACAGCAGTCTAGAATATCTGCTTCAAAATACACACACACCATTTGGTTGTGCTAGCAGGCAAGGATAGCTGCTTTATGGCCTGTAACAACATATTGTTTACTATTAGAAAGTGGTTATTTACCTACTATAATCATTATTGTAAAACTTTCAAAGCTCTCTTAACATCTGGAAGAGATTTGGTAATTGACAAATCCATGATTCCTTGGAAAGCAAGATTGATTTTTAGGCAGTATAATGCCAGCAAATCTCAAAAGTATTTTGTAAAACTGTACAAAATTTGTACAGAGGAACACTATACTTTTGGTTTTCGAATCTATCAAGGGAAACACAACAAACTACAAGGTGCCGGTCATGCATAGGCTATCACTATGAAAATATGTGAGTCTTATTGGACTATGTTGAATTCTTTATGATGACAATTTCTACACCAGCATTGCTCTAGCACATACATTGTTAGATAAAAATATGTTTGTGGAGTAAAAGCTTAAAGAGGAGAAATATTTGGAGAACAATATTAGATTAAAAATCGTTAACTGGGCAGATAAAGAGAGAGTACTAATGGTTTCTATAGCGCTACACTTTGCAAAGAAGAATGTCACTACAAGTTTTTAAAGTGTTTATTGCTTTCCATTTATGTGGATATACTGCCTATGCCACTCCCTCCACAAGAAAGAAAGCCCATTCTTTGGGAAAAATTGAGGGACCAACAAGAACATTTATGCAATACTGCACATTGGGCTACAAAAGAATTTTGCAGAACCAAGAAAGTTACAACCTTCTGCAATGACTGCCCAGGACAACCTAAGAGGAGCATCAGTTGCTTCAATGAGAAACATATCCAGGACTGTCATTCTTTTTTAAGATTACAGTTTTTAAACAGTAGGCTACAATGATTACTTATGTGAACAAGTGTTAGTTGTCAAACAATGGAAATTCCAAGAAGGATTCAACAATATTTTTGAGAAGGATAGGTTGCTTACTCACCACAGAGACGTCCGATGAGCTGCAGAAAGGCACAAATAACAACATTATAGCTTTTGGCCATTTAGGCCTTCATCGGTTAGACACACACAGACACAGACATGACTGCCATATTCGGCTGATGTGGCTGGTCTGCTCTCTCAAGGATGATTTGGGACATATGGTATATACATAATTCCATGTCAGTGTGGGATGGCTTACATTGGGCAGTCAATATGTAGATTTCAGCACAGGTGTGTGGAACATCACAACTGCACAAGGCTACAATAGCCTGAAAAATTGGCACAAGCAGGATATTGTTCAAATAAGGGGGATGTTACAGAAAATCTGGTTTTTGGGGCAGTTTGTAAAAAGGCAATAGAACCATGATTGACAGACAAGTTGATTAATGGATACAAACATTTTCCTCTTTGGAGAATGTGGAAACCTGTACAATCTTGCAGCAAAACACAAAGTTTGAAAGAATGCAGCTGGACTTCATACTTGAGGACAGTCCTTGAGTGTAATAAATTATAGGTGCTGATGCCCTTCCATAGATGGTGCAACAAGCCCAATTTTTGGAGGAAGCAGCAACTGTGATTACCAGTGCATGTGCCATGTAGTCTGTGATGGTCTACATAGGATGATGGTTTCCAGCCTTGGCTCAATTTTTGTACAATACTCACTCCAACAGCATCTCTCCTGAAGATAGTGGACAGATGAACAACTGGAATAATGAGCTATTTTGATTTTGTGATCAGTAAGAAAACTTGAGGAGCTACCAAGAATTGTTAACCTGGAAAAGCCTACAGAGCGACACTATACATCTTTCTATTTATCAGTGAATTACATCAGCTTTTAAGACCTATAAAAGTTATTATAACTGATATGACTTATATCACAGGGAGATTCTCAGATCTATTGTATGCTGGCAGAACATCAAATACAACAATATTGTGAAAAGAATAGACTGCTACACACTGTAAAGGTGACATATTGAGCACACACAGCCATGACAAAACTACCCTTTATCAGTAAAGGGAGGAAAACGCCCCCCCCCCTCCCCCCCCCCCACCCACACACACAATGTCTCTAGTTGCTCTAACCAGAATGCCCTGTGTTAAATAGAAGAGGAATATGGAGTGGGGAAAGGAAGGGAAGAGAGGCAGTGTCCTATAGCAGAACTTAAAGGGACTAGAAAGCTACATTTAGGCCGTTTGGTTCAGCAATGGGAGGCTTGGAGGAGGAAGAAGCAGAAAGGAGAGGAGCAAAGATTCCGGGGTGGGGGGGGGCTTATTAGTAGACAAAAAAGCAAAATAATTTCAAAGGGCCATGATTTGTGAGATGATATGATGGAGGAGACAGAAGCTTTGGATGTCAGGTTTTGGGACTGTATGTTGAGATCTGGGCGATATCTAGAACAGAGAATGTGCTTTATGGATAACACCCCTCTACACAGTTCAGAAAAGTCGGTAATGGATAGGAAGATTTAGATGGCCCAGGTTGTGAAGCAGCCATTGAAATCATGTTTTTTATGTTCAGCTGCATGTTGTATCACAGGGTGCTCCACTTTCTTGGACCACAGTTTGGCTGTGGCTTTTCAATCTCATGGACAATTGGTGGAGGGCAGTGGCGGCTCTAGCATGTGTCACATGGGTGGACCAGATTATAAATTGGGTGGGCCCAAACTCGAGCTTACGTGGATAAATATGGACATAGTGCAGCTTATAATAGTTACTACTAACTGTATTTGGAAGAGATTTTTAGACTTGAGGCACTTATACATACCTGAAAAATTGTACAACATATAACTCAATAAATATGACATAATATGTAATGTGATGGGTAAAATACCATCACATCATGCACCCCGTATTGATCCACTTCATATTTACTACTGAGACACTCCCATATTGCAAACAGCTTAAGGAAAATCCTAAAAGCTGACAGTCACGTTGATAACTTTGAACTGTGAAGCACATGCGAAACCAACTGATTTCTATAGAGCTACAAGGAAAGGAAGAGAATAAAACAGTGTCCTTCCAGTACCCATTATTCTGGCAGATCTAAATTTTAACTTGAAGTGACTGCAGTTTCCACTGAGACATATTTTCTATTATGATTAATGAGTCATAAGGAAATCTATTAAATTCTGCAGAGTGGATTTCATAACTCCATGTTTCTTGCATGAACAACTTTATGTCGTTTGATCCAGGGTTGTCTCACCAAAGAATTTAATCATACTAGTTCCTGGAGAAGTAATCAGAAGTATTGTTTATAATCAAGTTTTGAATTAAATAAATGTATGTTGATTACATTTTGTGTGTATCTTTCTTTGTTTGGATACTTCAGTTATTATTTTGTATATTATGCAAGACAGCCTTATTTCTTAAATATTCACCCACAAAAAAGGGGATGGACAGAGAGAGAAGGGATAGGAGAATTACTAACTTAAGGTTTGAATAAATAAATAAATATCCGGGCAACATTGTGCTTTCAGCTAGTTCATTGTGATAAATAAGGGCCATATTTGTTTTGTAATTCACATTAAATTTTGTCTCTGTACTGAGTATTTATAGTTACTGTATATTAATTCTGTTCATTTGAGTGATATCTGCAGAAAATTTAACTTTTATCTGCCTTCTTTTTCTTCAGGTTCATCACGCCCTCTTGAAAATTCTATCCTGTTGCCTTTGCCTAACTTGAAATACTACACACTATCATTATTTTTTCTCTAGAAATAGTTCATTGTACAGTCACTGCAATAAGTTACATTTAATATAGTATGGGCAACATTATAGAGGGAAAGTTTCCCCGTGGGATAAACAAAAATAAAAAATAGAAAAGAGATGACTTACCAAAAGGACCGGCTCGTCAATAGAAACAAATAAATAAATAAAATCAAACACAAACACACATACAAGCTTTCGCCACCATTGGCAGCTTCTTCAGGAAAAAGAGGAAAAAAGGGAAGGATATGGGTTTTAAGGAAGTGGAAAAGGAGTCATTCCAATCCCAGGAGTGGAAGGACTTACCCTAGGGGGAAAAAAGGAAGGTAAACAAATACACACACACTCAGACATATCGAAACGCAAACACAACTAGACAGACATTTGTAAAAAGCAAAGAAGTTGGACAGAGATACCAATTAAGGCAGAGGCTCTGTCCACAGAACCAAGGCAAAGATGCTAAAGATGGTGGGCGGGAATTTGAATTAGCGGAGATTGAGACCAGGTGGGCAACGGGAGGAGAGAATAAGCTGAAGGGCAAGTTCCCATCTCCGGAGTTCTGAAAGGTTAGTGTCGGTGGGAAGTATCCAGATAACCCGGACGGTGTAACACTGCGCCAAGATGTGCTGGCCGTGCACCAAGGCATGTTTAGCCACAGGGTGATCCTCATTACCAACAAACACTGTCTGCCTGTGACCGTTCATGCGAATGGACAGTTTGTTGCTGGTCATTCCCACATAGAACGCTTCACAGTGCAGGCATGTCAGTTGGGAAATCGCATGGGTGCTATCGCAAGTGGCTCTGCCCTTGATCGTGTACACCTTCCGGGTTACTGGACTGGAGTAAGTGGTGGTGGAAGGGTGCATAGGGCAGGTTTTACAGCGGGGGGCGGTTGCATGGGTAGGAGCCAGAGGGTAGGGAAGGTGGTTTGGGGGTTTCATAGGATGGACTAGGAGGTTACGAAGGTTAGGTGGGTGGCGGAAAGACACTCTTGGTGGAGTGGGAAGGATGTCATTAAGGATGGATCTCATTTCGGGGCAGGATTTAAGGAAGTCGTATCCCTGCTGGAGAGCCACATTCAGAGTCCGCTCCAGTCCCGGAAAGTATCCGGTGACAAAAGGGGCACTTCTGGGATTCTTCGGTGGAAGGTTCTGGATTTGGAGGAATGAGGAGGTGGCTCTGGTAATTTGCTTCTGAACCAGATCAGGAGGATAGCTGCGGGATGTGAAGGCTGTTATTAGGTTATTGGTGTACTGGTTCAGGGATTCGGGACTGGAGCAGACTCGTTTGCCACGAAGACCTAAGCTGTAGGGAAGGGAACGTTTGATATGGAATGGATGGCAGCTGTCATAATGGAGGTACTGTTGTTTGTTGTTAGGTTTGATGTGGACGGATGTGTGAAGTTGGCCGTTGGACAGATGGAGGTCAACATCGAGGAACGTGGCATGGGATTTGGAATAGGACCAGGTGAATTTGATGGGACCAAAGGAGTTGAGGTTGGAGAGGAAATTCTGGAGTTCTTCTTCACTGTTGGTCCAGATCATGAAGATGTCATCAATGAATCTGTACCAAACTTTGGGTTGACAGGCTTGGGTTTCCAGGAAGGCTTCCTCTAAGCGTCCCATAAATAAGTTTGCGTACGAGGGGGCCATCCTGGTTCCCATGGCTGTTCCCTTTAGTTGTTGGTATGTCTGGCCCTCAAAGGTGAAGAAGTTGTGGGTTAGGATGAAGCTGGCTAGGGTATTAAGGAAAGAGGTTTTAGGTAGGGAAGTGGGTGGTCGGCGTGAAAGGAAATACTCCATCGCAGCGAGGCCCTGGGCATGTGGGATATTTGTGTATAAGGAAGTGGCATCAATGGTTACAAGGATGGTTTCAGGAGGTAACAGGCTTGGTAAGGATTTCAGGGGATCAAGGAAGTGGTTGGTGTCTTTGATGAAGGATGGGAGACTGCGCATGATGGGTTGAAGGTGTTGGTCCATGTAGGCAGAGATTCGTTCTATGGGGGCTTGGTAACCAGCCACAATTGGCCAGCCTGGATGTTTAGGTTTGTGAATCTTAGGAAGTAGGTAGAAGGTAGGGGTGCGGGGTGTCGGTGGGGTCATGAGTTTGATGGACTTGGGTGAAAGGTTTTGTAGGGGGCCTAAGGATCTGAGAATTCCCTGAATCCCTGCCTGGACATCAGGAATGGGGTCATGTTGACAGACTTTGTAGGTAGTATTGTCTGAAAGCTGGTGCAGTCCCTCAGCCACATACTCCCGCCGATCAAGTACCACGGTTGTGGATCCCTTGTCGGCAGGGAGAATGATGATGGAATGGTCAGCCTTCAGATCACAGATAGCTCGGGATTCAGCTGCGGTAATGTTGGGAGTAGGATTAAGGTTTTTCAGGAAGGACTGAGAGGCAAGGTTGGAAATAAGGAATTCCTGGAACGTTTGAAGGGGGCGATTTTGAGGGAGAGTGGGTGGGTCTCGCTGTGATGGAGGATGGAACTGTTCTAGGGAGGGTTCAATTTGAATGATGTCTTGGGGAACTGGATCATCAGGAGTAGGATTATTTTTCTTCGTGGCAAAGTGATATCTCCAGCCAAGGCTATGAGTATAGGATAGTAGGTCTCTGACGAGGGCTGTTTGGTTGAATTTGGGAGTGGGACTAAAGGTGAGGCCTTTGGATAGGACGGAGGTTTCAGATTGGGAGAGAGGTTTAGAGGAGAGGTTCACTACTGAATTGGGATGTTGTGGTTCAGGATTGTGTGGATTGAGATTGTGAGGTTTGGGGGGGAGTGGAGCTGGAAGTGGGAGATTGACCAGATGGGAGAGACTGGGTTTCTGTGCAATAAGAGGAGCTTGTGGTTTATTGGAGAGGTTGTTGAGGGAGAGTGTATTGCCTTTCTGGAGGTGGGTGACCAGGAGTTTGGATAGTTTTTTGAGGTGGAGGCTGGCATGCTGTTCCAATTTGCGGTTGGCCTGTAAAAGGATGTTCTGAACTCTAGGTGTGGATGTGGGAGTGGAAAGGTTGAGGATTTTGATCAGGGATAGGAGTTGACAGGTGTGTTCATTGGCAGAGTTGAGGTATAGGTTAAGGATCAGGCGGGTGAGGGCTGTGGATTGTTCTGTTTGGAATTGGTATAAGGCAGGATGAAAGGATGGGTTACAGCCAGAGATGGGAACTTTCAGTGTGAGGCCCTTGGGGGTGATGCCAAATGTCAAACAAGCCTGAATGAATAAAATGTGTGACCTCAATCTGGCTAGGGCAAAGGCATGGTGGCGGAGGGAATGTAGATAAAATTTGATGGGGTCAATGTAGGGTGACATGTATAGTATGGAGAGAAAAAAAAAGTCTATACTGAACGGTGAAGAAATAAAAATGTGATCAGATAGCAAAAGGAATTGTTCAGTTAGGCAGTTAGGAAAAAATAGAAAAAGCTGTTCGAGAGAGTAGTAGAAGAGAAACGTTGTTGAAACTGTGATCAATCACAGTTAGTCAACAACGTGATGCACAGGGGTGTGGCGGTTGTATGGGCAGCTAACAGGTTATGGGTGAAGAAAATCTGGAAAAGTTTTACAAACCGTGTGAGGATGAAAGAAAAGAGTACTATCAGGATTCGTTCTGTTGGTAGAATAAGGTTGAAGGGTAAAAATAATCTAACGAATGAATAGAAGTGAAAACGAGTAGAAAAAAGATCGGAAATGTCGGAAAAACAGACGGAAATATCGAAAAACGGGAATGGAAATAATCGCAAAGTTGCTACGAAATGCCGAAAATTGTTATGAAATAAAAACGTGTAGAAAAAAGGTCGGAAATGTCGGAAGAACAGACGGAAATATCGAAAAACGGGAATGGAAATAATCGCGAAGTTGCTACGAAATACCGAAAATTGTTAAGAAACGTAAACGTGTAGAAAAAAGATCGGAAATGTCAGAAGAACAAACGGAAATATAGAAAAACGGAATGAAAATAATCGCGAAGTTGCTACGAAATGCCGAAAATTGTTATGAAAAGCCGAATGAAAATAAAAACGGAATACATGTCACCCTACATTGACCCCATCAAATTTTATCTACATTCCCTCCGCCACCATGCCTTTGCCCTAGCCAGATTGAGGTCACACATTTTATTTATTCAGGCTTGTTTGACATTTGGCATCACCCCCAAGGGTCTCACACTGAAAGTTCCCATCTCTGGCTGTAACCCATCCTTTCATCCTGCCTTATACCAATTCCAAACAGAACAATCCACAGCCCTCACCCGCCTGATCCTTAACCTATACCTCAACTCCGCCAATGAACACACCTGTCAACTCCTATCCCTGATCAAAATCCTCAACCTTTCCACTCCCACATCCACACCTAGAGTTCAGAACATCCTTTTATAGGCCAACCGCAAATTGCAACAGCATGCCAGCCTCCACCTCAAAAAACTATCCAAACTCCTGGTCATCCACCTCCAGAAAGGCAATACACTCTCCCTCAACAACCTCTCCAATAAACCACAAGCTCCTCTTATTGCACAGAAACCCAGTCTCTCCCATCTGGTCAATCTCCCACTTCCAGCTCCACTCCCCCCCCCAAACCTCACAATCCCAATCCACACAATCCTGAACCACAACATCCCAATTCAGTAGTGAACCTCTCCTCTAAACCTCTCTCCCAATCTGAAACCTCCGTCCTATCCAAAGGCCTCACCTTTAGTCCCACTCCCAAATTCAACCAAACAGCCCTCGTCAAAGACCTACTATCCTATACTCGTAGCCTTGGCTGGAGATATCACTTTGCCACGAAGAAAAATAATCCTACTCCTGATGATCCAGTTCCCCAAGACATCATTCAAATTGAACCCTCCCTAGAACAGTTCCATCCTCCATCACAGCGAGACCCACCCGCTCTCCCTCAAAATCACCCCCTTCAAACCTTCCAGGAATTCCTTACTTCCAACCTTGCCTCTCAGTCCTTCCTGAAAAACCTTAATCCTACTCCCAACATTACCGCAGCTGAATCCCGAGCTATCTGTGATCTGAAGGCTGACCATTCCATCATCATTCTCCCTGCCGACAAGGGATCCACAACCGTGGTACTTGATCGGCGGGAGTATGTGGCTGAGGGACTGCGCCAGCTTTCAGACAATACTACCTACAAAGTCTGTCAACCCGACCCCATTCCTGATGTCCAGGCAGAGATTCAGGGAATTCTCAGATCCTTAGGCCCCCTACAAAACCTTTCACCCAAGTCCATCAAACTCATGACCCCACCGACATCCCGCACCCCTACCTTCTACCTACTTCCTAAGATTCACAAACCTAAACATCCAGGCTGGCCAATTGTGGCTGGTTACCAAGCCCCCATAGAACGAGTCTCTGCCTACATGGACCAACACCTTCAACCCATCATGTGCAGTCTCCCATCCTTCATCAAAGACACCAACCACTTCCTTGATCCCCTGAAATCCTTACCGAGCCTGTTACCTCCTGAAACCATCCTTGTAACCATTGATGCCACTTCCTTATACACAAATATCCCACATGCCCAGGGCCTCGCTGCGATGGAGTATTTACTTTCACGCCGACCACCCACTTCCCTACCTAAAACCTCTTTCCTTAATACCCTAGCCAGCTTCATCCTAACCCACAACTTCTTCACCTTTGAGGGCCAGACATACCAACAACTAAAGGGAACAGCCATGGGAACCAGGATGGCCCCCTCGTACGCAAACTTATTTATGGGACGCTTAGAGGAAGCCTTCCTGGATACCCAAGCCTGTCAACCCAAAGTTTGGTACAGATTCATTGATGACATCTTCATGATCTGGACCAACAGTGAAGAAGAACTCCAGAATTTCCTCTCCAACCTCAACTCCTTTGGTCCCATCAAATTCACCTGGTCCTATTCCAAATCCCATGCCACGTTCCTCGATGTTGACCTCCATCTGTCCAACGGCCAACTTCACACATCCGTCCACATCAAACCTACCAACAAACAACAGTACCTCCATTATGACAGCTGCCATCCATTCCATATCAAACGTTCCCTTCCCTACAGTTTAGGTCTTCGTGGCAAACGAGTCTGCTCCAGTCCCGAATCCCTGAACCAGTACACCAATAACCTAATAACACACTCCACCAAGAGTGTCTTTCCGCCACCCACCTAACCTTCGTAACCTCCTAGTCCATCCCTATGAAACCCCCAAACCACCTTCCCTACCCTCTGGCTCCTACCCATGCAACCGCCCCCGCTGTAAAACCTGCCCTATGCACCCTTCCACCACCACTTACTCCAGTCCAGTAACCCGGAAGGTGTACACGATCAAGGGCAGAGCCACTTGCGATAGCAACCACGTGATTTACCAACTGACATGCCTGCACTGTGAAGCGTTCTATGTGGGAATGACCAGCAACAAACTGTCCATTCGCATGAACGGTCACAGGCAGACAGTGTTTGTTGGTAATGAGGATCACCCTGTGGCTAAACATGCCTTGGTGCACGGCCAGCACATCTTGGCGCAGTGTTACACCGTCCGGGTTATCTGGATACTTCCCACTGACACTAACCTTTCAGAACTCCGGAGATGGGAACTTGCCCTTCAGCTTATTCTCTCCTCCCGTTGCCCACCTGGTCTCAATCTCCGCTAATTCAAATTCCCGCCCACCATCTTTAGCATCTTTGCCTTGGTTCTGTGGACAGAGCCTCTGCCTCAATTGGTATCTCTGTCCAACTTCTTTGCTTTTTACAAATGTCTGTCTAGGTGTGTTTGCGTTTCGATATGTCTGAGTGTGTGTGTATTTGTTTACCTTCCTTTTTGTCCCCTAAGGTAAGTCCTTCCACTCCTGGGATTGGAATGGCTCCTTTTCCACTTCCTTAAAACTCGTATCCTTCCCTTTCTCCTCTCCTTCCTTCCTCTTTTTCCCGAAGAAGCCACCACTTGTGGCGATAGCTCGAATGTTTGTGTGTTTTTGTGTGTGTTTGGTGTTTCTGTCGACGAGCCTGTACTTTAGGTAAGTCAGAAATCTTTATTTTATACCTATTTTCCCACCTGGAAAGTCTCCTTCTATAATATAATATATATATATATATATATATATATATATATATATATATATATATATATATATATATATATATATAAAACGGATGACTTACCAAAAAGGACCGGCTCGGCGATAGACACAAATAAAAATAAAAATCACACTCAAAACACACTTACTAGCTTTCGCAACGTAGCTGCTTCGTCAGGCAGAAGGGAAGGAGAGGGAAAAGGAAATGATGATGGTTTTAAGGGAGTGGGTAAGGAGTCATTCCATTCCCGGGACAGGAAAGACTTACCTTGGGGGGGAAAAAAAGGGTAAACAAATACACACACACCCACACATTTACACAGACGCAAGTACACTTAGGCAGACATACTGTAGAAAGCAAAGCTTTGAAAGCTAGAAAGCTAAGGTAACCTGTAGTCCCTACTCCTTCATCTAAAGCTGTGTTTATAGCCCGTCGTGCTCCGTGTCGTAGTAACCACTGTGATTTTGTGGAGGCACCGCTCATCACTCACACAGCACTTGTTTTAATCATCTTGAGCACCCTGTTCCCACCTGGCAGCCAGACATGTGGCGCACTGAGCAGTCCTATTAGCCTCCATGTAAGAAGTTTATATATATGATACGAATATTAAGACGAAAAATTCCTAGCAGGAAAAATTATATATAAAAAATAGACGAAGATTACTCACCAGGCTAAGGAGCACAGGTGTGACAGCATCACAAATAAATAAATGAATAATGAGTAATCTTCGTCTATTTTATATATATATAAATCAGATGACTTACCAAAAGAACCGGCTCATCGATAGGCACAAATAATCACACACAAACACACATACAAGCTTTCGCCACCACTGGCAGCTTCTTCAGGAAAAAGAGAAAAAAAAGGGGAGGAGAAAGGGAAGGATATGGGTTTTAAGGAAGTGGAAAAGGAGTCATTCCAATTCCAGGAGTGGAAGGACTTACCTTAGGGGACAAAAAGGAAGGTAAACAAATACACACATACTCACACACTAATGAAACCTATCATCACTTACTGTACAAAGCAGCCCTAACTCTAAAGCGTGTCTATGTATTTGTTGACTGCACGCATGGCATGGGCTGTCTGCTGGCTACTTTATACGGTACTAACACACTGCACGCCATGAAAGGCCAATGTAGCATTAATGGGTGAAATAATAATAGGCCTGTTTTTTTTTAATTACATAGTGAACAGTGAATGATACGTGCAGAACATTTTGCAAACTTTTTTTAATGAACGTAGTGAAAAAGATCGAAGCTTTACGTTTTTTCCAGTAGGATTTGGAAAGAGCTCATATGGTCACTCAATTTGCGATGTCATTAGGAACAGTATGTGGCATGTTCAATGTCTTGATTTAATTCCATGTGATTTCTATTTGTGGAGAGCACTAAAGGATAAAGTGCACACAACAAATCTACACACATTACAGGAATTCAAGGATAACATCCGCCAGAGAATTAATGCAATTTCTAAAAGAGAATTACAGCATGTGATAATTTCTTGATTACATGCCAGAAATGCGTCAAAAACAATAGCAGGCAGTTACACCATCTCCTTGCACCTGTGGGGACACGACAAATTACTATTTGTTTTTGTGTTTTCTGATCTGTATTAAGCTAATTGGTATTCTGTTATTATCTTTGATCATTAACAAAAAACTGTTCTTCTCTTGTCACTGTAATTACGCTTCCATGGTGTGTGATGTGCAAGATAGAAGTAAATAAATGTATGGAAACATAAGTCTTAAATTTAATATTTAATGAACAGTGTGCTACAAAATTGGTGACGACCGACGTGATCAACAAGACGACATTTCCGATGAAATTTTCGACGAGATTTCCACAACTTGAGTTCGACGTCCACTCCCATGAACCACAGACATTGCCAAGGTGGGGTGGCTTGCGTACCTGAACGATACAGATAGCTGTACTGTAGGTACAACCACAGTGGAGGGGTATCTGTGGAGAGGCCAGACAAACGTGTGGTTTCTGAAGAGGGGCAGCAGCCTTTTCAGTAGTTACAGGGCCAACAGTCTGGATGATTGACTGAGCTGGCCTTGTAACATCAGATAATGTGGCTTTGCCACACAGTTACTGTGAACGGCTGAAAGCATGGGGAAACTACAGCCGTTACTTTTCACGAGGACATGCATCTCTACTGTATGAACAGATGATGATGGCATCCTCTCGGATAAAATATTCCGGAGGTAAAATAGTCCCCCATTCGGATTTCCGTGTGGGGACTACTCAGGAGGATGTTGTCATCAGAAAAGACAACACTGGCATTCTGGATCGGATCGGAGCGTGGAGCGTGGAATCTTAGATCCCTTAATCGGTTAGGGAAGTTAAATAATTTAAAAGGAGAAATGGATAGGTTGAAGTTAGATATAGTGGGGATTAGTGAAGATCGATGGAAAGAGGAACAGGATTTCTGGTCAGGTGAGTACAGGATTATAAATACAAAATCAGTTGGGGGTATTACAGGAGTAGGTTTGATAAAGAATAAGAATATAGGAATGCAGGTGAACTACTATGAGCAACACAGTGATCGCATTATCATAGTCAAGATAGATACGAAGCCAACACCGACCACCATAATACAGGTTTATATGCCAACTAGCTCTGCTGATGATGAGGAGGCCGAAGAAATATTTGAGGAGGTAAAGGAAATTATTCAGACAATTAAGGGAGAGGAAAACTTAATTGTTATGGGAGACTGGAATTCGGTTGTAGGACAAGGAAGGGAAGGGAAGATAGTAGGTGAACTTGGTCTGGGCAAAAGGAATGAAAGAGGAAGCCGCCTGGTAGAATTTTGCTTGGAACATAATTTAGTTACAACAAATACCTGATTTAAGAATCACGAAAGAAGATTTTATACGTGGAAGAGACCAGGAGACACTGGAAGATACCAGATAGATTTTATAATGGTAAGACATAGATTTCGGAACCAGGTTTAAACTGTAAGACATACCCAGGGGCAGATATAAACTCTGACCATAAGTTGTTCGTCATGAATTGTAGACTGAAACTGAAAAAACTGCAGAAAGGTAGGAAAATAAGGAGATGGGACCTGGATAAACTGAAGGAACCTGAAGTTCTTGAGGATTTCAGAGGATGCTTTAGGCAACAATTGACAGAAACAGAGGGAAATAAAACAGCAGAGGAAGAATGGGTAGCATTGAGAGATGAAATAGTGAAGGCAGCAGAGGACACGATAGGTAGGAAGGCAAGACCTACAAAAATTCCTTGGATATTACAGGACATACTGGATTTGATTGATGAAAGGAGAAAATATAAAAATGCAGTATATGAAACAGGCAGAATGGAGTATAGAAGACTAAGAAATGAGATTGACAGGAAGTGCAAAATGGTTAAGCAGGAGCGGCTAGAATGCAAATGCAAGGATGTAGAAGAATATATAAATAGGGGAAAAATAGATACAGCTTACAGGAAAATAAAAGAGATATTTGGAGATAAGATTAACAGCTCTATGAATATCAAGAACACAGATGGAAAACCAGTTCTCAGCAAAGAAGGGAAAGCTGAAAGGTGGAAAGGGAATATAGAGAAGCCCTACGAAGGAAATGAACTTAGAAACAATGTTGTAGGAAGGGAGGAAGAAGAAGATGAGAATGAAATAGGAGATACTATACTGAGAGATGAATTTGACAGAGCACTGCAAGACCTAAGTCAAAACAAGGCCGCTCTAGTAGATGACAATCCGTCAGAGCTACTGAAGTCTCTGGGAGAAATAGCCATGACAAAACTGTTTCACCTGGTGTGTAAGATGTAAGAGGCAGGCGAAGTACCCTCAGATTTTAAGAAAAATATAATAATCCCCATTCCAAAGAAAGCAGGTGCAGACAGGTGTGAAAACTACAGAACGATCAGTTTAATAAGTCATGGTTGCAAAATATTAACACGAATTATTTACAGAAGGATGGAAAAGCTGGTAGAAGCCGACCTCGGGGAGGATCAGTTTGGGTACAGGAGAAATGTAGGAACACGGAGGCAATCCTCACTTTACAGCTTATACTAGAAGATAGATTAAGGAAAGGCAAACCTACATTTCTTGCTTTTGTAGATTTGGAGAAGGCTTTTGACAATGTTGATTGGAATAAACTCTTTCAAGTTCTGAAGCAAGCAGGAGTAAAATATATGGAGCATAAGGTTATTTACAACTTGTACAAAAACCAGACAGCGGTTGTCAGAGTTGAAGGGCATGAAAGGGATGCAGTGGTTGGGAAGGGAGTAAGACAGGGTTGTAGCCTTTCTCCAATGTTATTCAATTTGTACATTGAGCAAGCTATAAAGGAAAGCAAGGAGAAATTTGGAGAAGGAATTAAAGTTCAGGGTGAAGAATTAAAAACATTGTTTTTTGCTGACGACATAGTAATTCTGTCAGAGATAGCAAAGGACCTGGAAGAGCAATTGAACGGAATGGACAGTGTGCTGAAAGGTGAATATAAGATGAACAGTAACAAGAGTAAAACAAGGGTAATGGAGTGCAGTCTAAGAAAATCAGGTGATGCTGAAGGAATTAGATTAGGTAACGAAACAGTAAAGGAGGTAGATGAGTTTTGTTACTTGGGCAGTAAAATAACAAATGATGGTCGCAGTACAGAGGATATAAAATGCAAGATGGAAATGGGTAGAAAAGCGTTCTTGGAAAAGAGAAATTTGTTAACCTTGAATATTGATTTAAGCCTAAGGAAGTCCTTTCTGAAGACATTTATGTGGAGTGTTGCCTTGTATGGCAGTGAAACATGGACGATAAACAGTGCAGACAGGAAGAGGATAGAGGCTTGTACAGGACAGTGATATAACTGTGTAAATAACTTCATTGCAAATATCAACATGATATCTCTGAGTTCTGTGTGTTCGGTTGCTTTGTAAATAACAAAAAGTGTGTTCGTAAGAAAGCCAAATAAAAATTGTAATAAATATTCTCCTGTGGATATTCCTAATTTTAGTAAATATATCATTCATGTCAGTAATAGGCTTTTAAAATGTGGTGCTGCCGAAGAATGCTGAAGATTAGGTGGGTGGATCGCATAACTAATGAGGAGGTACTGAACAGAATTGGGGAGGAATGGAATTTCTGTCATATCTTGACTAAAAGAAGGGATCGATTGGTAGGACATCAAGGAGTCGTGAATTTAGCATTAGAGGGAAGTGTGTGGGGTAAAAATCGCAGAGGAAGACCAAGAGATGGATACAGTAAGCAGATTCAGACAGATGTAGGTTACCTTTCTTATGTGGAGTTAAAGAGGCTTGCTCAGGATAGGCTATTGTCGAGAGCTGCATCAAACCAGTCTCCGGACTGAAGACCACAACAACAACGAGTTCAACGTATTCTGTGTCCAACAATACGCAAAATGTCGACAGGAGAAGCAAACGGTAATCAAGGGAATCGTTCTGAATGTAACAGTAAAGTGGAAATTGATAAGGTAAGCGTTAAGCCACCGCCGTTTTGGACGGAAAAGCCCGACATCTGGTTTTGTCAAGTCGAAGCGCAATTTACGATCGCTGGTATTGTTACGGAGGCGACTAAATTTAACTATTTACTCGCTCAGCTGGAGCCAAAATTTGTTGAAAATATATGGGATCCAGTTACAAGTAACGAGAACAACAAATATTCTCTCGCAAAATAACGTCTACTGAACATATGCAGAGAAAGTGAAGAGCGCCAAATTAAAAAAAAAAAACTTTTGAGTGGCTTAGAACTTGGCAACATGAAACCTACCCAATTATTAAGAAAAATGAGGAGCTATGCAGGTACAAATGTATCAGAAAAGATCCTAAAAACACTTTGACTTGACAAACTTCCAGCTAGTATTCGAAGCATTTTAGTTATATCTGACGAAACAGTGGATAAGATAGCTCAAATGGCAGATCGTATGATCGAATTAAACGCTGTTGAAGAGGTTCAAATTGCTTCCACCCTTTACATTCCGTCAACATCGTCTTCTTTATCAGTACAAGATCTTCTCGTGAGAATTGATGAATTGGAAAATGAGATTAAAATGCTTCGAAACACTTGCAGTCGCAGTCAAAGATCGCGCAGTAGAAGTAGAAGCAGAGCAAGATACGATAAAAATGGCAAATACAGCTATTACCATTTCAGATTCGGCACAAGATGTAAGCCTGAAAAATGTGTTCAGCCTTGCCAATGGCAAAATAAGGAATACTAGAAGTGGTAGACAGAATAGCGGCTGAGTGTTCTACCCCAGTGCACACATTAGGCCGCCAATATAGCCTATTTGTCAAAGATCGAAATTGGGGAAAATATTTTCTGGTAGATAGCGGTGCAGATTTGTCCGTTATACCAGTTGCAAAAAGTCAAAAAGGTCAACCCTCTGACTTCAATCTTCATGCCGCAAATGGGTCAGAGATAAAAACTTACGGTTAAAAACTGTTAAACATTGATTTAGGACTCAAACGCAATTTTGAATGGCCGTTCATAGTAGCAGACGTATCAAAAGGCATATTGGGAGCCGATTTTCTTCATCATTATGGGCTACTGGTTGACCTCAAAAATAAAAAGTTGATACACAACACCACAAAATTAAAAATTGTAGCAGAAGTAACCACTGTGGATGCTAATGAATCAGTAAGTTCACTCTATGCAACATGCCAGTTTTCAAAACTTTTAGAGAATTTTCCTGATCTAACTAAACCATCTATAGTACCAAAAGCATTTTTAGCATAATGTGCAGCATTATATCACTACATGTCCTGGTCCACCAGTATACTGTAAGGCTCGTAGATTGGACCCACATAAATTGAAAATTGCTAAACAAGAATTTCGATTTCTGTTAAATAATGGTATTATCTGTCCATCAAAATCACAATGGGCTAGTCCACTACACCTTGCTAAGAAGCCAACTGGTCAATAGCGAGTCTGTGGAGATTATAGCCGTTTGAATTACAGGACTCTCTCAGACCGGTATCCAATTCCACGAATTGATTATGTAAATTTTATGCTTCAAAATAAAAATATATTCTCAAAGGTAGACTTACTCAAAGCCTATTACCAGATTCCACTAGCCGAAGAAGATAAGCCAAAATCAGCTGTTATAACACCATTTGGTCTCTATGAATTTAATTATATGCCATTTGGACTTCGCAATGCACCTAGCACATTACAAAGTTTTATACATGAAGTTGTGAGAGAAGTAGAATTTTGTTTTCCATATTTGGATGACATTCTAATAGCATCTGAATCACCAGAGCAACATGTCGAGCATCTAAATTTACTTTTTGAGCTGTTGAATAAGTATGGTCTTGTCATAAATGTTTCCAAATCACTATTTATACATCTACATACATACTCCGCAATTCACCGTAAGGTGCGTGGCGGAGGGTACACTGTACCACTACTAGGCATTTCCTAGAAATTCACGAAAAGAACGTCGTCTTTCTTCCAGCGATCCCCAATTGAGTTGCCGGAGCATTTCCGTGACACTCGCGCATTGGTCGAACCTACCGGTAACAAATCTAGCTGCTCGCCTCTGAACCGCGTCTATGTCTTCCTTCAAACCGATCTGCTGCGGGCCCCAAATACTTGAGCAATACTCAAGACGTGGTCGTACAAGCGTTTTATACGCGGTCTCCTTTACAGGTGAAGTATATCTTTCCAAAATTCTCCCAATAAACCGAAGTCGGCTGTCTGCCTTACTCACAACTGTCCTTACATGCTCGTTCCATTTCATATCTCTGCAATGTTACGCCTAGATATTTGAACGACGCGACAGCATCAAGAAGCTCACTACTAATGCTGTATTCGAACATTATGGGATTGTTTTTTCTACTCATGCGCATTACCTTACATTTTTCTACATTGAGAGCTAGCTGCCATTCTTTGCACCAACTAGAAATTTTGTCTAAGTCAACCTGTATGCTATTACAGTCAGTTACAGACGACACCCTCCCATACACCACAGCATCATCAGCAAACAGTCGCAAATTACAACTTACTCTGTCCATCAGATCATTTATATAGATAGAAAATAATATTGGTCCTATCACACTCCCCTGGGGCACGCCTGACGATACGCTCGTCTCTGATGAACACTCGCCGTCGAGAACAACGTACTGTGTTCTATTACTTAGGAAGTCTTCCAGCCAGTCACAAATCTGTGAACCTATTCCATAAGCTCGTATCTTCGTTAGCAGTCTGCAGTGTGGCACCGCGTCGAACGCCTTTTTGAAGTCGAGAAAAACACAATCCGCCTGTTGCCCTTCGTCCATGGCTCGCAAGATGTCATGTGAGAAAAGGGCAAGCTGAGTTTCACATGAACGATGTTTCCTAAACCCGTGCTGATTCATGGAAAGAAGCTTTTCAGTTTCAAGGAAATTTACTATATTCGAACTGAGAATATGCTCCAAAATTCTACATGAAACCGATGTCAACGATATTGGCCTGTAATTGTATGGGTCAGTTCTCTTTCCTTTCTTATACACGGGAGTCACCTGAGGTTTTTCCCAATCACTAGGAACTTTGCGCTGAATTACAGATTCGCTATAAATGCAAGATAAGTAGGGGGCCAATGCCGCAGAATAGTCTTTGTAAAACCGAACTGGTATTCCATCCGGACCAGCAGACTTTTTCGTATTTAGCTCTCTCAGCTGCTTCTCTACACCGGAAATACCTATTGCTATGTCCCCCATTTCGGAATTAGTACGTTGATCAAATGATGGTATATTTGTGCGGTCCTCCTGCGTGAAAGATTTCTTAAAGGTTAAATTTAGAACTTCAGCTTTCCGTTTGGTTTCTTCTATTACTGCCCCGGAATGATCAACTAGTGACTGGACAGTGGGCTATTTTACATAGGACCAGAATTTTTTCGGGTTCTCGGAAAGATCTTTTGCTAAGGTATGGCTGTGATAATTATTGTATGCTTCACGCATCGATCTTTTTATAGACGCACGAATCTCTACTAACTTTTGCCTATCATCATTTGCGTGTTCTTTTTTTAATCGGGAGTGCAACAGCCTTTGCTTTCTCAGCAGCTTTCTAACATTATTATTATACCACGGTGGATCTTTTCCATCCTTAATCGTCTTTACTGGCACATATTTCTCTAACCCTTTATTAACAATGCACTTAAATTTAGTCTACAATTCCTTTACATCCATAGTCCCAGAATTAAACGATGCCCATTCATTTTCTAAATGCGATCGTAACATTTGCTTATCGGCTCTTCCCAACAAAAACACGCTCCTAGCCTTCTTGATTGGTTTATGAAATTTGGTCACCATCGACGCTATGACGATATCATGATCACTAATTCCTGTCTCTACACAGACATCGTTAATAAGGTCAGGCCTGTTTGTGGCTATAAGGTCTAGAATATTTCCATTGCGCGTGGGTTGCCGGTTTAACTGCTCAAGACAGTTTTCGGAGAATATGTCCAAAAGTAGCTCGCAAGACTATTTGGTGTACAACAGCTAACATTTTTAGGAAATTTAATCACACCTGCTGGAACAAAGCCAGATCCAGAGAGAGTTGCAGCAATAATGAACTACAAACGACCTAAAACATTTCGTGAACTCAGAAAATTCTTAGGGATCATCAATTTTTATCGTCGACATTTGGAACATGCAGCTGAAAACAAAGCCTTGCTGAATGATTTTCTAAAAGGAACAACAAAAAAGGACCGACGACATATTAACTGGACAGAAGAAGCAATTGCTCAATTCAAAAAATGCAAAGAAGATCTAGCAAATGCTGCACTTTTGACATTTCTGGTTTGAACAATCAATTTGCATTATTTGTGGATGCATCAGATTTTGCAGCAGATGCTTCACTGCAACAATGGCAAGATGGACAGTGGAGACCAATTGGATTCTTTTCAAAAAAGTTTACAACAGCACAGAAGAAGTATTCCACATATGATAGAGAGCTGCTTAGCATCTATATGGTTTTCAAATATCTGTTGGAAGGAAGAGATTTCATTATTTATACTGACCATACTCCCCTAAAATATACATTTAAACAAAATAATGAAAAAGCAACACCAATTCAATTACGTTACCTCCAGTACATTTCACAGTTTACCACAGACCTACGTCATATATCTGGTAAAGAAAATGTTGTTGCTGATGGTCTATCAATGCTTGAAGAACTAGTTCCAGTTAACTATGATGAGATAGCCCAAGCACAAGAAGATGACGAAGAGCTTCGTCAACTATAGACCAGCCCTCATACATCACTTAAGTTAAAACACCATCTGACACATGGAGGAAAACAGCTATGGTGTGATGTGTCAACACAAATCATTCGTCCTTATATTCCTGAACCATTTAGATACCCTATTTTCCAACACTATCATAATCTGGCTCATCCAGGCATTAAGACAACAGTAAAAATGATCTCATGAAGATTTGTCTGGATCAATTTAAAAAAGGATGTCCAAAACTGGGCAAAAACATGTATTGCATGCCAGAAAAACAAAATATCACGACACAGTCAAACACCAGTAGGACACTTTCCCAGTAACGATGAACGTCTCAAAATTGTTCACCTTGATTTGATAGGACCAATGCCTCCTTATGAAGAATATATTTATTGTTTAACATGCATTGACAGAGTTACAAACTGGACAGAAGTAGTACCTCTTCGGGACATACAAGCAGAGACAGTAGCACAAGCATTTTTCAATTGTTGGATCACTAGGTTTGGAACACTATATCAAATAGTGACTGATCAAGGCAGGCAGTTTAACTCTGAGCTATTCCAAGCACTGTCAAAACTATGTGGTTGTAAACAAACACAAACTACAGCATACCATCCTCAATCAAATGGAAAAATTGAAAGATTTCATCGCACACTTAAAGCAGCTATCCGTGCCCATGCAACTGCCAAATGGACTCAAGTAATACCTGTAATCCTCCTTGGCCTACGATGCTCCATCAGAGAGAACAGTAATGCTACAATTGCAGAAATGGTTTATGGCTCACCCATCAGAATACCAGGTTATTTTTTTCAAGAGTATGCAACAAAATTGGATGCAGACTTACCTCAATTCGTTTCACAGCTGAAGCAGTACATGAATCGTCTGGAGCCTGTACAATACTCCCACAAAGCAAAAGAAAGACCTTTCATACACAGGGATCTCAAAACACATGTATTTGTGCGAGTTGACCGAGTCAAAAAAGCATTAGAACCTCCATATGAAGGCCCATACGAAGTAATAGAAAGAAGCCCAAAATTTTTTGGTGTTAAAATAAAAGACCAGGTCAAGAATATCTCCATTGATCGACTGAAACCTGCGGACCTCATGAATCATAATGAGAATAAGCCCGAAGACACTTCAACTGAACGGTCAGCCCAGGTCAAACAACCAGACACAACCGACAGTAGAAAACCAAGAAGAACAAGATCTGGTCGTGAAGTTCGATTTCCTGCAAGATTAGATGAAGAACTACAGTGTTAAGTGACTATATGACTGAGAAGGGGGTGATGTGGGGACACGACAGATTACTATTTGTATTTGTATTTTCTTATCTGTATTAGGCTAATTGGTATTCTGTTATTATCTTTGATCATTAACAAAAAAGAGTACAAAAACTGTTCTCCTCTTGTCACTGTAATTACGCTTCCATGGTGTGTGATGTGCAAGATAGAAATAAATAAATGTATGGAAATATAAGTGTTAAATTTAATATTTAATGAACAGCGTGCTATAATCCGACGGGCGACACGGCATCTGATTCGCCGGGCAACAAGAGCTCGCCTGCCGGCATCTATATGCCGAGCATCAGGAAAAAGGAACACCGTTTCAAACTATCGGGAAAACAGTGAAAATATAGGGCTTTAAAATGGAACAATATAAACAGTACAAAATAACAAGGAAGAAACAAATTCTGTATCAAAAGCCACAGCACACCTATATACACAAATATATTTTCTGATAGACATACATGCTCTCTCTAAAACAGTAACATACTGAGAAGCATTAGCATTCCTGAATCAGAAACATCAGCACATACACATACATAGACTATATTTTCCAATACACACACTCTAGTAACCAGAAAATATTGATAAAAAAAATTCCACTCTTTTACTGTAAACTGAAGTAGACCTATACCTGTATACAAAAACTATCTTTTCCAATACCGGTATGAGTATACGCTACTGACAGAAAAATGTTTACAGGTAACATACCAATACGAATGACAGCTGTTTCCTGAAATTAACAAAAACAAATTATTGCTTGAAACATATGTTTCGAGAGTGCATTCATTATTTTATGTTCATCTGGAAAACAGCAACATTGATATCACTAAGAAGAAAATGAAGAACTGAGAAATGCAAAATAAGAAGAATGTGTATACTTACTTTCAAAACAAATTAATCCTTCTGTTATTGAGACTGATGGCGAAATCATCAATCACTCTTTGCAAGTCAATTGACTTCGTAATGTTCCTTTCTATTTCAAGAATAGACAAATAACTTGGGCGTTCATCAGACATTGAATTCCTTAAATAACTTTTTACCCGTCGCATGCACGAAAATGTTCGTTCACATGATGCAGTGGAGGCTGGAATAGTCACTGCTATTTGAATTAATTTGTACAAATCATGTAACGCAAGTTTATATTGCTCTAACAACTTGAGCAATGAGAATAAACTGTCAGTCTTCACTGTGGTTTGCTGTTCATGTCTTATGATAAGATTTTTTAATATCCTAATTTGTGCCTCTAACGATTCAGTATTGCACGAATAGTTTTGTGCAGTAACCAGGGCCGGCGCAAGGCACGTGCGAAACGTGCGGCCGCACAGGGCGGCACTTCCCGAGGGGCAGCAAATCTGACGCCCCCCCCCCTTTTTTTTCTTTTTTAGGACAAACTCAACTTTCATGTCCAAGAGGGGATTCGAAACCAAACCTCGGAAAGAGCGGCTTCGGGAACTGTGGCATGGCTCCTCGACTACCCGCCGGCCGCCCCTATTGACAAGGGGAGGGAGGGGGACTGATTTCTTGCTCGCCACTGTGGCAGCATCGTTGTGTTTATGCCGGAGGCACAGAGAGGGGGAAGCTGTTGGCGTACATGCCACTCGCCAGTATTCTTATGAGTGGAGCGCTGCCAGCGTGTTACGCGTTGTGCGTTTTAACCACAACTAATTTTGAAGAAGACGAAATCTAATTGGGAAATTCGAATGCAATGTTCGATACTGCGATTATGTGTTAAGCCTGAAGCAATTTTGCTAAGCCTTTCAATGGCAGTTTCCGAGAGTTTTATTCTTCCCGCTTTATGGGAAAAATAGTTGAACATTTACTACAGTCAAACACTACAGTTACTAGAAGTATTCCGAATGGGTAAATATGCTGCGAGTAATTATAAGGGATAAAGACATTGGTAGTAAGCGTGGCACAAGTTGGGTTTCGATGTATTTTTCAAAATTTTTGCTAACCGCTTCTGAGTGATAGTCGGACGTTTTGGTTTTTGAGCCATGAAACACCTGTTTGCGCCTGCATGAACAACAATTAAATTCTGACGGCAATTTTGTTTGACAATACTACTCGCACACTGTCACCTTGCCAACATTTATTTACTCTATACTGTTTCCCGTTGAATACATTATCTGTTCACAACCATTGAAATATATTTACTTACGTTATCTGTAAGTTTTTGCCGCGCGGGATTAGTCGAGCGGTCTAAGGCGCTGCAGTCATGGACTGTGCGGCTGGTCCCGCCGGAGGTTCGAGTCTTCCCTCGGGCATGGGTGTGTGTGTATGTGTGTGTGTGTTTGTCCTTAGAATAATTTAGGTTGAGTAGTGTGTCATCTTAGGGACTGATGACCTTAGCAGTTAAGTCCCATAAGATTTCGCACACATTTGAACATTTTTGTAAATTCCCGAGGCTTATTAAAATTAGCTAGATTTCTTCAATCAGGTTTGACTCCATTTTTGAAATGGTGCCCCGCGACTGTTTTGTACAAATCAGTAGAGAATGTCACCAATAAGTCGCAATTTTAGTTTTAATTTTCCAGCTCTACATAGATTTCGGGGACAGTGTCACTATTCTCATGGCAGTTCCTAGGTAGATCTGAAAAGTAAAAACAGAAATTGCGATTGATTGCTGGTATTTCCCACAGATTTGTTTAGATAAAATTCCACAAACGTTCCGTAAAAAAAGGGGGGGCGGCAATCAGCAGCTCGCACGGGGCGGCACTGGGGCCAGGGCCGGATCTAGGGGGGGGGGGGGGGGGGACAAATGGGGCAGTTGCCCCGGGCGGCAGAATTTGGAGGGCGACAAATTTTGACCGACTCTTTTGCCTTTTTTTTTTTTTTTTTTTTTTTTTTTTTACAGAATATATCTTTTTGGTATAATTTAATAAAATTAACTGACACAGAATTATTAAAAGTAAAATGACTGCGAGAAATACCGAAATCATTTAATAAAACTAAAATTCCTGGTTGCTGACTTCAGTGTTGCCCTGTCACAGGTACTTCAGCTAATCAAACTTTAAAAATCTACTAGATATTAGCCAGAATGAGGGAGATGTTTGCGTTATTGCTTAAGTAAAGGCACAATGTTTATTAGCCGGCCGCGGTGGCCGAGGGGACTGAGGCGCTTCAGTCACGGTCTGCACGGCCACTACGGTCGGGGGTTCGAATCCCCCCTCGGGCATGGATATTTGTGCTGTCCTAGTTCGTAAGTAGTTCATAAGTAGTTTGTAAGTTTAGGGACTGATGACCCCGTAGTCAAGTCCCATAAACTTAACAAACATTTGAACATTTTTTAATGTTTATTAATTTGCATAGATTTCCCCACCCCCATGAACCACAGACATTGCCGCGGAGGGATGGCATGCGTGCCTCAACGATACAGATAGCCGTACCGTAGGTGCAACCAGAGCGGAGGGGTATCTGTGGAGAGGCCAGACAAACGTGTGGTTCCTGAAGAGGGGCAGCAGCCTTTTCAGTAGTTACAGGGGCAACAGTCTGGATGATTGACTGAGCTGGCCTTGTAACATCAGCTAATGTGGCTTTGCCACACAGCTACTGCGAACGGCTGAAAGCAAGGGGAAACTACAGCCGTTACCGTTCCCGAGGACATGCAGCTCTACTGTATGAACATATGATGATGGCATCCTCTCGGATAAAATATTCCGGAGGTAAAATAGTCCCCCATTCGGATCTCCGGGCGGGGACTACTCAGGAGGATGTGATCATCAGGAAAGACACTGCTGGCATTCTACGGGTCGGAGCGTGGAATGTTAGATCCCTTAATCGAGTAGGAAAATTAGAAAATTTAAAAAGGGAAATGGATAGGTTGAAGTTAGATATAGTGGGGATTAGTGAAGTTCGGTGGCAGGATGAACAGGATTTCTGGTCAGGTGAGACCTAAGTCGAAACAAGGCCCCTGGAGTAGATGATATTCCCTCAGAGCTACTGAAGTCTCTGGGAGAACCAGCCATGACAAAATTGTTTCACCTGGTGTGTAAGATGTATGAGACAGGTGAAGTACCCTCAGACTTTAAGCAAAATGTTATAATCCCCATCCCTAAGAAAGCAGGTGCAGACAGGTGTGAAAACTACAGAACCATCAGTTTAATAAGTCATGGCTGCAAAATATTAACGCGAATTATATACAGAAGGATGGAAAAGCAGGTAGAAGCAGACCTCGGGGAAGATCAGTGTGGGTTCAGGAGAAAGGTAGGAACACGGGAGGCAATACTCACTTTACGGCTTATCCTAGAAGTTAGATTAAGAAAAGGCAAACCTACATTTCTAGCTTTTGTAGATTTGGAGAAGGCTTTTGACAATGTTGATTGGAATAAACTCTTTCAAGTTCTGAAGCAAGCAGGAGTAAAATATAGGGAGCATAAGGTTATTTACAACTTGTACAAAAACCAGACATCGGTTGTCAGAGTTGAAGGGCATGAAAGTAATGCAGTGGTTGGAAAGGGAGTAAGACAGGGTTGTAGTCTTTCTCCATTGTTGTTCAATTTGTACATTGAGCAAGCTATAAAGGAAAGCAAGGGGAAATTTGGAGAAGGAATTAAAGTTCAGGGCGAAGAATTAAAAACATTGCGTTTTGCCGACGACATAGTAAATCTGTCAGATACAGCAAAGGACCTGGAAGAGCAATTGAACGGAATGGACAGTGTGCTGAAAGGTGCATATAAGATGAACATTAACAAGAGCAAAACTAGGGTAATGGAGTGCAGTGTAAGAAAATCAGGTGACGCTGAAGGAATTAGATTGGGAAACGAAGCAATAAAGGAGGTAGATGAGTTTTGTTACTTGGGCAATAAAATAACAAATGATGGTCGCTGTACACAGGATATAAAATTCAGAATGGCAATGGGTAGAAAAGCGTTCTTGAAAAAGAGAAATTTGTTAACATCGAATATTGATTTAAACCTAAGGAAGTCCTTTCTGAGGGCATTTGTATGGAGTGTTGCCTTGTATGGGAGTGAGACATGGACGATAAACAGTGCGGACAGGAAGAGGATTGAGGCTTTTGAAATTTGGTACTACAGAAGAATGCTGAAGATTAGGTGGGTGGATCGCGTAACTAATGAGGAGGTATTGAACAGAATTGGGGAGAAAAGGAATTTCTGGCAAACCTTGACTAAAAGAAGGGATAGATTGGTAGGACGCATTCTTAGACATCAAGGAATTGTGAATTTAGCGTTGGAGGGAAGTGTGTGGGGAAAAAATCGCAGGGGAAGGCCAAGAGATGGATACAGAAAGCAGATTCAGACAGATGTAGTTTGTTGTTCTTATGTGGAGATGAAGAGGCTTGCTCAGGATAGGGTATTGTGGAGAGCTGCATCAAACCAGTCTCCGGACTGAAGACCACAACAACAACAACAGATTTCCTTTCTTAGATAAATGAATATTCATATTTCACATGATTCTTGTACCTCTGAAGCTATTTCTGAGGCCAAAGTGCTAGCAGAAGATAATGAGGTATCAACTGTATTCTGCGAAAAAGGATTCGAAGAAAGAAGGAAATGGTCGATGAGATTTGTGAGGATCAAGTATCCAAAATTCACAGAAACAATACGGAATAATTGACAGAGCTTAGTACCAGGTTTACCGCACTTGAGAAAATTGGTACAAAAATTACTTTTCTGTGTGGTGTGCAAATTCGAGAAATGGAAGTGGAGGACTTGAAGGCCAAAGCAGCGGGACTGGCAGAAGATCTTAGCGAGGAAGAACTTGAAGTTGAAAGTTTCAGACAACATGCGCTGGCAGCAGACAGAGCCTTGCAAGATTCCACTGCCTCATCAACATTAAGTTTAATTTATAAAAATAAATTGGTAGAAGGGTATCCCAACCTTGCTACAGCGTTAAAATATATCTTACTATTCTAGTTTCTGTTTCCTCTGGAGAAAGAAGTTTCAGTAAGCTGAAACTAATTAAATACACTTGAGGAGCACGACTGCTTAACAAATCTGAGTATAATATCCATAGAGCACAAAGAGCTGCTTCTCTAAACTATGATGATATCTAAAACAGTTTTGCGGCAAAAAAAAAAAAAAAAAAAAAAAAAAAAAAAAAAAAAAAAAAAAAAGAGCTCGAAAAGCGAAATTTTGAGTTGATTTTTGTACGATGAGTAATCTTGTAACATTTTTGTAAGTATTAAAATTGTTCTCTTTTCCTTTGATATTAATTCAGTCAATAAAATAAGTTCATCTTGTGAGATTGTGACATTTATTTAGAAATATGTAACCCAATTAGCGTCAAAAAGTCGATTCTTACGGGGGGGGGGGGGTGAAAGAAGGGGCGGCAAATTTAAGCTTGCCCCCCTTGGCAAATGTCCTAGATCCGGCCCTGCTTCCGAGCGACTTGCTAAAGACGTGCAACCTGTCTGACAGCTGCGTGCCTGCATATGCAAACAGAGAGCATTAACATTGATGACTGACCGAATATTCGGTTTCCGTTTCTGTCACAGCCAGTTTCGGCCAAAGTATTGCTTTCGGCCGTAGTTTTGGTTTCGTCCAGAAATCTGCTAACTTTGGTGAACTTATTAAAGGAGTTGGGTCGCGTTTGGGACGGTTTTAGTGCTCGTAAAAACTGTATTTCGTTGTTCATCACTGTATAACTCAATCGTATCTTATGTGATATTCTTACACTGTTCCTGTCACAATTTAACTTATTCAGTACAATACTTAATGAAACGGGTCATCATATTATTATGGTGAAAAGTGTTATTAATGTGTTTCCTTGAAAGCGACACACACACACTCACACACACACACACACACACACACACACACATATTCTTTTAACAACGAATAGCCGGCTGCGGTGGCCGAGCGTTCTGCGGCGCGCCAGTCACAATCTGCACGGCGACTACGGTCAGGGGTTCGGATCCCCCCTCGGGCATGGATATTTGTGCCGTCCTTAGTATATCAGCTAGTTCATAACTAGTTTGTAGTAAATGAAACAGGCAAAATGGAGTACAGACGACTAAAATATGAGATTGACAGGAAGTGCAAAATGTCTAAGCAGGAGTGGCTAGAAGCCAAATGCAAATCTGTAGAAGAATGTATAAGAAGGGGAAAAGTAGATTAACGCCTACAGGAAAATAAAAGAGACATTCGGGTACAAGAAAAGCAAATCTACGAATATCAAGAACTCAGATGGGAAACCAGTTCTCAGCAAAGAAGGGAAAGCTGAAAGGTGGAAAGAGTACATAGAGCAGCTCTACAAAGGAAATGAACTTAGAGACGATGTTGTAGGAAGGGAAGAGGAAGTAGATGAGGATGAAATAGGAGATACTATACTGAGAGACGAATTTGACAGAGCCTTGAAAGACCTAGGTCGGAACAAGGCCCCAGGAGTAGATGACATACCCTCAGAGCTACTAAAATCTCTGGGAGAGCCAGCCATGACAAGACTATTTGAACTGGTGTGTAGGGTGTATGAGACAGGCGAAATGCCCTCAGACTTTAAGAAAAATGTAATAATCCCCATTCCAAAGAAATCAGGCGCAGACAGGTGTGAAAATTACAGAACCATCAGTTTGATAAGTCATGGTTGCAAAATTTTAACACGAATTATCTGCAGGAGAATGGAAAAGCTGGTAGAAGCTGACATCGGGGAAGATCAGTTTGGATTCAGGAGGAACATAGGAACCCGGGAGGCAATACTCATTTTAAGGAAAGGCAAACCTACATTTTTAGCTTTTATAGATTTGGAGAAAGCATTTGACAATGTTGACTGGAATACACTCTTTCAAATTCTGAAGTCAGTAGGGGTAAAATATAGGGAAAGGAGAGTTATTTACAACTTGTACAAAAGCCAGACCGCAGTTATTAGACTCGAAGGGCATGAAAGGGAAGTATCAGTTGGGAAGGGAGTAAGACAGGGTTGTAGCCTTTCTCCGATGTTATTCAATTTGTACATCGAGCAGGCGGTGAAGGAAAATAAGGAAAAATTTGGAATAGGGATTCAAGTTCAGGGGGAAGAAATAAAAATATTGCGTTTTGCTGATGACATTGTAATTCTGTCAGAGACAGCAAAGGACCTGGAAGAGCAGTTGAATGGAATGGACAGTGTGTTGAAGAGAGCGTATAAAATGAACATTAACAAGAGCAAAACAAAAATAATGGAATGCGGTCTTAGAAAATCAGGCGATGCTGAAGGAATTAGATTAGGTAACGAAACAATGAAGGTGGTAGACGAGTTTTGTTACTTGGGTAGTAAAATAACATGCGATGGTCGCAGTACAGAGGATATAAAATGCAGAATGGCAATGGGAAGAAAAGCATTTTTGAAAAAAAGAAATTTGTTAACATCGAATATTAATTTAAGTGTAAGGAAGTCCTTTCTGAAGGCATTTGTGTGGAGTGTTGCCTTGTATGGGAGTGAAACATGGACGATAAGCAGTGCGGACAGGAAGAGAATAAAGGCTTTTGAAATGTGGTGCTACAGAAGAATGCTGAAGATTAGGTGGGTAGATCGCGTAGCTAATGAGGAGGTACTGAACAGAATTGGTGAGGAAAGGAACTTTTGGCATACCCTGACTAAAAGAAGGGATCGCTTGGTAGGACACATTCTTAGACATCGGGGACTCGTAAATTTAGCATTGGAGGGAAGTGTGTGGGATAAAAATCGCAGAGGGAGACGAAGAGACGCGTATAGTAAGCAGATTCAAGTGGATGTGGGTTGCCGCTCTTATGAGGAGATGAAAAGGCTTGCTCAGGATAGAGTAGGGTGGAGAGCTGCATCAAACCAGTCTCCGGACTGAAGACCATAACAACACAACAAATTTAGGGACTGATGACCCCATAGTTAAGTCCCATAAGCTCTACAAACATTTGAACATTTAACAACGAATATGGGTTTAAGAAACATTGATCACTTGCTACACAGCTTTTCCTGTTGAGTTTGCGTACATTTACAGAGACGACAATCGTACCGTTAGTCGGGACTGTGACGTTATTTTTTTCGAAATACTTATGTAACACTGATGTAGTTCCTATACTGACAGGAATGAAGCCTACTAGTCAGCATCACTACATAAGAACAACTTTACTTCGCGTAAATATAATTACTGTAATAAACAAGTGAAAAAAAAATAATGTTAACGAAGAGATACGAACACCCAACGAAATTTTACAACGTATATACGATGCTCGGCTGCGACAGGAGCTAAAATGAGTCTGTAATGACAGCTTCCGTGGTGCATAATTTTGCTTACATGTCAATGCTAGGCTAAAGTGTAAATGTTATTTCTGTATCGCAGCGCCTGCAACAAACGTGTCGTAATTGACATCCCGGACTTTATTTTGAGGAGAATACCTATTTGCTTTTTTTCCTTATTGTAATTTCAATTCCCCTAAAAAGGGGCGGGCTAGAAGCGCTCACACGCGCTCTTCAGCCTACAGAAATAAAATTTGACACAGTAGAAACACACGAACATAAAAGGAGATAAAATGTTGGAGATAACACAGACATAAAACGAAGATGTAAAATGGAGATAAAACAAAGTATATAAAATGGAGGGAAATGGTGGCGTCATAAGAGATTTGGAACGGCGAAAGTGAAGAATAAAAACAGGTCAATGGTATACACACAATTGAAATGAGCGCAGGTCAATGGTATACACACAATTGAAATGAGCGCAGGGCGGCGGCTATGGTTAGACCCTCCGCTATTGTGGAATTAAAACGAAACGGGTCTGCACGGCCACTACGGTCGGGGATTCGAATCCCCCCTCGGGCATGGATATTTGTGCCGTCCTTAGGATTAATTAGTTCATAAGTAGTTTGTAAGTTTAGGGACTGATGACCCCGTAGTTAAGTCCCATAAGCTATACAAACATTTGAATATTTGAAAAAGAAACGCACAAGTTAAAACTGACGGTGTCGGCTGCGGGTTGGCCGTTCACTGTTGTAAAAATAAAACAATGCAACTAAAAGGCACCACACTTGTCGAAGCACTCACATGGAACTACAAAGAAGGTTCCACAGATGGCGGAGCACTGGGCAGCCTTGAATATGTGGTGTGGGGGATACCTATTAGCAACAACTTAGTAATTTGCAGCAATTCTGCATTGCATGTTGTTTCTGGATGCATGTTGAATGCAATGTTCATACGATACAGTAACAAATAAAAATGTCACCACCTTTTAAACGCCTTGAAAAACAATATTAAATGAGATGAAATACGGAAAACATTAGATATACGTAATATGAAATTAAATTGTAATTGCGACCACATGGAATGAAGCCTCACGGAATAAACAGTGCACGAGCTGCTGTGTGCGTAGTATTAACAGGTGTCGCTAGATCGTAGCACTAGAATTTTAAATCCTGATTGCTACCGTGTACGTACAGCCCATATTCGTTACTGTTTTTACTTATGACCTGCATCCTACTAGCTACTACACTTCATTAATAAATAATTCACATGTCCAAAAGGATTTATGAATATCATCCCTGTAGATATAATACATCCTGATTCCTGACCATGACAGCACGTTATACCACTTACAAGGCGAGAATATTATATCCCACCTTTATAAAAATAAAGTTTTTTGATTTTGTATTGATAGAATGGTAGTTTTTTTCCCTGAAGGGGAAGAGCGAGCTGTTTTAGGGCAAGCTTGCCACCCTTTTCAGCCATAGGGTTGTACATTTTTATTTATTGATTACATTTTCTTATCTCTTGCAAAGTGCTAAGTTATATAGATTTACAATTTTCTTAAATTTATATATAATGACATACTTAAATTTTTTAAATTTTACTTAAGATCTAGGATACATTATAATACAAAATAATACAAATCTTCTTATTGTATTTTCTATGGGTTTTTTAAAGTTGTTATATTACAAAAGGAAAAAAAGGAAATTTTAAGAGTTTTTTAAATTATAATATATTCTTGTTGTGTCATTCATTATTAGAGTACTTACGAACTAGGGTACAATATAATACAAATATGCATTATAGGATTTTTTTTGTCTGATTTTCTGTGTAGTGTGTGGTCATTTATACAGTGCAAAGGCTTCTGTGGTTTTTATAAGTTAGTACATTCTCTGCTGAATTTTACAATTTGTTAGAGATATTTGACAATATTTTGAAATGTGTGTTTTGTTTTGCCTTTGTTGTTTGTGGTGGTGTTGGGCATCATGTTGTTCCTTGAAAGAGGCGTTTGTGGTTGATATATATTTGTTTTTGTTGTGTTGTTTTGTTTTTCTTTTTCTTCCCCATTCTGTAGTATTTGGTCCATTTTTGTATGGTATTACGGAATTATTCTTACAGTTAGATGTTGTGGATTTGTTGTGTGTGTTGTTATGGGATTGAGAATAGGAGCTAGGTCTGGGAATATTGTTGCTGTGTTGTGTGCTATGGTTCTCGTGGGCGGTGTGTAGTTATATTTTGGTTTTCTGTTTTCTCTTGTGTTTATTGTAATAAGATCCTCCATGTCTGCTCGTTTTCTAAGGATATAATTGCCATATCTGGCTCTAAGTTTTGCCATTCGAGTCTGCAGAGGTTCTATCTTGGTGATTTGATAGACTTATTACTGGGTGTGGTGGGATGCAGTCTGGTTATGCTGCGGAGCAGTCTTCTTTCTGTTGTGAACAGTTTTTTCTGCTATGGGGGCTTGGATTCCTCCTAGGGGTGCCGTTGCATATTCCATTATGGCACGTACATATGTCTCATATGTGTGGAGTGCTGTGTCGTCGCTGCATCCCTGGAAGCGTCCTTGCACCTGCCTTATTAGGTTCTGTCGTAGCCTTATTTTGTTGAGTGTGTGGTTTAGATGTGTTTTCCAGTTTAGATGCTTGTCCAGCATGACCCCGAGGTACCTGGCTGTGTTGTGTAGGATAAGGGGTGTGTCCCATAGTGTTATTTGTATGTCTTGGTCGTTTTGTTGGCGCTTTTTTGATAGGTGCCTGTGACGGAACAGAACTGTCTGTGCTTTGTTTGGGTTGGGGCGGATGCGCCATTTTGCCATCCACCTTTCCAATTAAGTATGTGTTGGCTTTGCGCTGTATTGTGGTTGTTCTTAGTTCGGTGCACCAGTAGGCTGTATCGTCAGCATACAGACCTACGGTTTCCGTTTGGGTTCTTGTTTTCGGTATGTCTGCTGTGTATAGGATATAAAGCAGAGGGGATAATATGCCTTCTTGGGGAACGCCAGCTTGGGGGGAAAACTCACCAGATGACTCGTTTTGGACGTGTATTCGGCATGTCCTGTTGGTGATGTGGGTTTGTATGATTCTAAGTATTTTGGTCGGTAGGCCCATTTCAGACAGCTTATATAGTAGGCCTTGGTGCCATAACTTATCGAACGCACGCTCGATGTCTAAAAAGACAGCGAGTGTGCAGTGTCCATTGTTGAACCCTTTGGCGATGCGATTAACGGGCAAGGCCAGTTATATAAAAGATGTAAATAACTTAAAAGTAAGCAATTCATATTCATCACAAGATGTTACTTCCTTGTATCATTTTCCTGTGAAAATTGTAATTCTGAAATGCAACAGAAAGCGCTTCCGTTGTTCAGGCTGCTTAACATTGCCGAGAGTGGCAGCATGGTACGTAGCTCCTAGTAGGAGACGTGCCGCTCTGCCATCTGCCGCCGGCGACTTGAACTGCGTTCACAGTGGCACCGACAACTATCGTCAGATGCCACTTCGGTCGCATCGCACCTGACTTTTGACAGTATTTGGCGGGATGGAATGTCGGTTGGACTCCGGGCGCTTTGTCCTTATGAACACTTTCCTCAGCTGCTACAACAACCCGAACAGTGTTACTAGAATGCTTCTTTGTTCAAGTAAACTTACGTACTGGAGATAATTCGTGCGGACACTGAGAAACAATCAAACTTCGGAAAATGCATTTCTGTGACAAAACAGCAGGTGGTAACAATAGATTAACCTTTTTTTTGTTTTGTTTTTTAAATTTGTAGTATTTAAACTTAATAGTAACTAAAGGGGGGGAGTGATACTTTATTTTCTCCTTTCAATAATATAGTAATGTCATCAGGTATTTTGTGTTCCAAGAATATTCATAGTTTGTTATTAATCCTGTAACGGGCGTGATATTTTGTAGTGGTTTTCATGAGCCGTTCTCTGTGTTACTAGCCACGGCAAATGTCTCGAAGAGACGCGAGATTACCGCATTTACTCCCCCTGTGTAGTACCCAGTATTCCTTTTCCTAAATAAATCTGCAGTGTCAATCGTGATTTAATTTATCTCCCTCACATTCAACCTCTGTCCTGTAGCCCACAATCCTAGCTTGGCCGTTCTGCACATCTTGTGTGCGATGTATCCTGCGACTTTCTACTCTGTGCGTGACTAGTAAAAGACATCCAGAACAACTCATAATCACACACGCCTCATTTCCTCACGGCATGCGAGAGTGTTGGGCAGCTGTTGGCTATACCGCCAGCGTCCGCTGATCTAGTCCTCCATTTTGAATCTCATGTTGAAGGCGCGCATTTAAAGACTACGGAACACTTACGCATTTTAATATATTATTGTGGCCATTAAATATATTTTCTTAAGGCGGAAAATATTACAGCATAGTAAATTTATTGACTTACATCTGACAGTAAGAGGCAAGCAACTTAGTGATTAGATGGATATTTAGAGATATGAAACATACACTTACACTCCACATTAAGGCGTATGTTGCCGTTTTAAATATTGACCAAATACAATCAAAATACATTACAATTATTGTATTTTCTGGTTTATAAATGGCATATCCACATACATTTACAGTAACTAAGACAGGGCCGGCGGAAGGCACGTGCGAAATGTGCGGTCGCACGGGGCGGCACTTTCCGAGGGGCGGCAAATCTGCCGCCCCCTTCTTTTTATTTTTGTAAGACAAACTCAACATTCATGCCCAAGAGGGGATTCGAAACCAAACCTTGGAAGGAGCGGCTTTCTGGTACTGTGGCATGGCGCCTCGACTACCTGCCGGCCGCCCCTGTTGAGCAAGGGGAGGGAGGAGGACTGATTTCTTCCTCGCCACTGTGGCAGCACCCTCGTGTTTACGCCGTAGGAACTAGTGATGGGAACAATCGAATGAAAACAATCGATTCATTCGGTTGTTGCAAAAAATCGATCATTCGGTTGTAATTTCTCGTATCGGTTGAATTATTCATTCATTCTTCTGAGTGAAACCAGTCGGTGGGACCAACCGAATGAAACAACCGATTCAGTCGGTTGGACTATTCATTCGTTCTTTTGAGTGAAACCAGTCGGTGGGATAACCGAATGAAGAAATCGACGCAGTCGGTTCGACTACTCATTCCTTCTTTGGAGTGAAATCAGTCGGTCGGAGCAACCGAATAAAAAAATCGACACAGTCGGTTGGACCACTCATTACTTTCCTTTTGAGTAAATCAGTCGATGGGGCCAATCGAATGAAAAAATTGACACAGTATGTTGGCCTCTTCATTAGTTCTTTTGAGGGAAACCAGTCAGTGGGAGCAACCGAATAAAACAGTCAGTCGGTCGTAGTTTTACTATGTTGGATTAATATTCGTTTTTTTTTTTTTTTTTTTTTTTTTTTTTTTTTTTTTTTTTTTTTTGCAGGTTTGTACATTGACTGAATTACTCATTCTTTCTTTTCAAGTGAAAACAGGCAGTAAGTTTTTCTGTCGGTTGAACCATGTAATCCTTATCCCAACTGAAACGACTCATTAGTGTTTTAGCTTACAGAGCTATCCATTTATTTGTATGAATGAAACTGGGATGCACATCAGATAACTACAGCAGTGCTACATTATACCGCCAAGGACAAGGAGTATGCCAAAGTTAAAATGCGTATTACAATGAATGAATGAAGTAAATTTTCGTTTTATAATACACAGTAACAGTGTTCATATTTTGTTGTAGATTAAATTGTTTGAGGTGCCATCAACGTGTAACTAATTAGATGTCATATCGCTGGAGCAGGCCTGCGATCACTTTCATTGCCCACCCCAGACTTCAAAAACGCCGATCATCTGGGCCCGCAGACACCCACAATCTGCAGAAGATAGGTGGCCGACGACCACGAAGAACCGTGAGGAGCGGGGACACATGAAGGGGTGCTGCCTCGCTGGCGTTTCCACTGCTGACAGCGCCAGCAGGCACGAGCCAACTCTACAACAGTGTCTGGCGGGCGGTGCGTGCCATCGCGCATTGTTTTCGGTTTCTTACTGTCTCAATAAAGAAGCGTGCAAACTACAGGGTGTTCCAAAATGTTCTCTATAAGTTTAATCTCGCATACTGTATCTCCGAAGTGGGAACAGATAGAAACGTGCGGTTTGCGGCTTATTGTTCATACATATCTAAGGTTCTAGTAGGACAGAGTTAAGTATGTTGACTTTGAGCATACTTGCTAGATCTGTGGGGACACAACAAATTACTATTTGTATTTTCTGAGCTGTATTAAGCTAATTGGTATTCTCTGCTATTATCTTTGATCGTAAACAAAAAAAAAAAAAAAAAAAACAAAAAAAAAAAAAAAAAAAAAAAAAAAAAAAAAAAAAAAAAAGTACCAAAACTGTTCTTCTCTTGTCACTGTATTACGCTTCCATGATGTGAGAGATCCAAGATAGAAGTAAATAAATGTATGGAAAAATAATTGTTAAATTTAATGAACCCTGTGCTACAAAATTGGTGACCCCGACGTGATCGACAAGACGACAGTTGCGACGAAATTTTTCGGTGTAATTTTCGACGAGATTTCCGTAACTTGAGTTCGACGTATTCTGTGTCCAACAATACGCAAGATGTCGACAGGAGAAGCAAACGGTAATCAAGGGAGTCGTTCTGAATGTAGCAGTAAAGTGGAAATTGATAAGGTAAGCGTTAAGCTACCGCCGTTTTGGACGGAAAAGCCGGACATCTGGTTTTGTCAAGCCGAAGCGCAATTTACGATCGCTGGTATTGTTACGGAGGCGACTAAATTTAACTATTTACTCGCTCAGCTGGAGCCAAAATTTGTTGAAAATATATGGGATCTAGTTACGAGTCACGAGAACAACAAATATTCTCTCGCAAAAGAACGTCTACTGAATATATTCAGAGAAAGTGAAGAGCGCCAAATTAAAAAACTTTTGAGTGGCTTAGAACTTGGCAACATGAAACCTACCCAATTATTAAGAAAAATGAGGAGCTATGCAGGTACAAATGTATCAGAAAAGATCCTAAAAACACTTTGGCTTGACAAACTTCCATCTAGTATTCGAAGCATTTTAGGTATATCTGACGAAACAGTGGACAAGATTGCTCAAATGGCAGATCGTATGTTCGAATTAAACGCTGTTGTCGAGGTTCTAATTGCTTCCACCCATTCCATTCCGTCAACATCGTCTTCTTTGTCAGTACAAGATCTTCTCGTAAGAATTGATGAATTGGAAAATGAGATTAAAATGCTTCGAAACACTCGCAACCACAGGCAAAGATCGCGCAGTAGAAGTAGAAGCAGAGCAAGATACGATAAAAACGGCAAGTACTGCTATTACCATTTCAGATTCGGCACACGATGTAAGCCTGAAAAATGTGTTCAGCCTTGCCAATGGCAAAATAAGGAAAACTAGAAGTGGTAGACACAATAGCGGCTAAGTGTTCTACCCCTGTGCACACATTAGGCCGCCAATATCGCCTATTTGTCAAAGATCGAAATTGTGGAAAATATTTTCTGGTAGATAGCGGTGCAGATTTGTCCGTTATACCAGTTGCAAAAAGCCAAAAAGGTCAACCCTCTGACTTCAATCTTCATGCCGCAAATGGGTCAGAGATAAAAACTTACGGTTCAAAACTGTTACACATTGATTTAGGACTCAAACGCAATTTTGAATGGCCGTTCATAGTAGCAGACGTATCAAAAGGCATAATGAGAGCCGATTTTCTTCATCATTATGGGCTACTGGTTGACCTCAAAAATAAAAAGTTGATAGACAACACCACAAAATTAAAAATTGTAGCAGAAGTAACCACTGTGGATGCTAATGAATCAGTAAGCTCACTCTATGCAACATGCCAGTTTTCAAAGCTTTTAGAGAATTTCCCTGATCTAACTAAACCATCTATAGTACCAAAAATATTAAAGCATAATGTGGAGCATTATATCACTACATCTCCTGGACCACCAGTATACTGTAAGGCTCGTAGATTGGACCCTCATAAATTGAAAATTGCTAAACAAGAATTTCAATTTCTGTTAAATAATGGTATAATACTTCCATCAAAATCACAATGGGCTAGTCCACTACACCTTGCTAAGAAGCCAAGTGGTCAATGGCGAGTCTGTGGTGATTATCGCCGTTTGAATGACAGGACTCTCCCAGACCGGTATCCAATTCCACGAATTGATGATGTAAATTTCATGCTTCAAAATAAAAACATATTCTCAAAGGTAGACCTACTCAAAGCCTATTACCAGATTCCACTAGCCGAAGAAGATAAGCCAAAATCAGCCGTTATAACACCATTTGGTCTCTATGAATTTAATTATATGCCATTTGGACTTCGCAATGCACCTAGCACATACCAAAGGTTTATACATGAAGTTGTGAGAGAACTAGAATTTTGTTTTCCATATTTCGATGACATTATAATAGCATCTGAATTACCAGAACAAATATGTTGAGCATCTAAATTTACTTTTTGAGCAGTTGAATAAGTATGGTCTTGTCATTAATGTTTCCAAATCAGTATTTGTTGTACAACAGTTAACATGTTTAGGAAATTTAATTACACCTGCTGGAACAAAGCCAGATCCAGAGAGAGTTGCAGCAATAATGAACTACAAACGACCTAAAACAGTCCGTGAACTTAGAAAATTCTTAGGGGTTATCAATTTTTATCGTCGACATTTGGAACATGCAGCTGAAAACCAAGCCTTGCTGAATGATTTCCTAAACGGAACAACAAAAAAGGACCAACGACATATTAACTGGACAGAAGAAGCAATTGCTCAATTTGAAAAATGCAAAGAAGATCTAGCAAATGCTGCACTTTTGACATTTCTGGTTTGAACAATCAACTTGCATTATTTGTGGATGCATCAGATTTTGCAGCAGGTGCTGCATTGCAACAATGGCAAGATGAACAGTGGAGACCAATTGGATTCTTTTCAAAAAAGTTTACAACAGCACAGAAGAAGTATTCCACGTATGATAGAGAGCTGCTTAGCATCTATATGGCTGTCAAATATTTCAAATATCTGTTGGAAGGAAGAGATTTCATTATTTATACTGACCATGCGCCTCTAACATATGCATTTAAACAAAAGAATGAAAAAGCAACACCAATTCAATTACGTTACCTCCAGTACATTTCGCAATTTATTACTGATCTACGTCATATATCTGGTAAAGAAAATGTTGTTGCTGATGGTCTATCAAGGCTTGAAGAACTAGTTCCAGTTAACTATGATGAGATAGCCCAAGCACAAGAAGATGACGAAGAGCTTCGTCAACTATAGACCAGCCCTCATACATCACTTAAGTTAAAACATCATCTGACACATGGAGGAAAACAGCTATGGTGTGATGTGTCAACACAAATCATTCGTCCTTATATTCCAAAACCATTTAGATACTGTATTTTCCAACACTATCATAATCTGGTTCATCTAGGCATTAAGACAACAGTAACAATGATCTCATCAAGATTTGTCTGGATCAATTTAAAAAAAGGATGTCCAAAACTGGGCAAAAACATGTATTGCATGCCAGAAAAACAAAATATCACGACACACTCAAACACCAGTAGGACACTTTCCCAGTAACGATGAACATTTCAAAATTGTTCATCTTGATTTGATAGGACCAATGCCTCCTTATGAAGAATATATTTATTGTTTAACATGCATTGACAGAGTAACAAACTGGACAGAAGTAGTACCTCTTCGGGACATACAAGCAGAGACAGTAGCACAAGCATTTTTCAATTGTTGGATCACTAGGTATGGAACACCTTAGCAAATAGTGACTGATCAAGGCAGGCAGTCTAACTCTGAGCTATTCCAAGCACTGCCAAAACTATGTGGTTGTAACCAAACACAAACTACAGCATACCATCCTCAATCAAATGGAAAAATTGAAAGATATCATCGCACACTTAAAGCAGCTATCCGTGCCCATGCAACTGCCAAATGGACTCAAGTAATACCTGTAATCCTCGTTGGCCTACGATGCTCCATCAGAGAGAACAGTAATGCTACAATTACAGAAATGGTTTATGGCTCACCCATCAGAATACCAGGTGATTTTTTTCAGGAGTATGCAACAAAATTGGATGCAGACTTACCTCAATTCGTTTCACAACTGAAGAAGTGCTTGAATCGTCTGAAGCCTGTACAATACGCCCACAAAGCAAAAGAAAAACCTTTCATACACCTGGATCTCTATGAGTCAACACATGTATTTGTGCGAGTTGACCGAGTCAAAAAAGCATTAGAACCTCCTTATGAAGGACCATACGAAGTAATAGAAAGAACCCCAAAATTTTTTGGTGTTAAAATAAAAGACCAAGTCAAGAATATCTCCATTGATCGTCTGAAACCTGCGTACCTCATGAATCATAATGAGAAGCAGCCTGAAGACACTTCAACAACGGTCAGCCCAGGTCAAACAACCAGAGACAACCGACAGTGGAAAACCAAGAAGAACAAGATCTGGTCGTGAAGTTCGATTTCCTGCAAGATTAGTTGAAGAACTGCAGTGTTAAGTGACTATATGACTGAGAAGGGGGTGATGTGGGGACACGACAAATTACTATTTGTATTTTCTGAGCTGTATTAAGCTAATTGGTATTCTCTGCTATTATCTTTGATCGTAAACAAAAAAGAGTACAAAAACTGTTCTTCTCTTGTCACTATATTACGCTTCCATGATGTGGGAGGTGCAAGATAGAAGTAAATAAATGTATGGAAAAATAAGTGTTAAATTTAATGAACCGCGTGCTACAGATCAAAATTCGGAGATTACTAAAACGTTAGGTATTATAAAAAAAAGCCTTCATCAAAGTATTTTGTATAAAAATATTTCTTATAAAAATATTTTTATTAATTGCATCTAATTTGAAGGACTACGAGAAGACATGCAACATTTATCAGTGCTGTAAATTTTCTTCAGCGCGTCTGTATTCGTCAACAGTGCATGAAAACATTCATCTCAAGTTTCATAATTATTCACTCTTGTCACAGATATTTCTGTGGTTATCGGTGAAACAGTGTGGAGGTTTATTCCATCCCTCCGCCATGTACCATACAAAATCTTAATGAACAGTGAACTTCCACTTGTTTTGAAAGTCAAGTGTGCAAAATTTCATCAAGATGGGAATGAAACTCTATATTGGCGTCAACGTCTGGAATACCTTCTGTCATGCATCAAACTGAAGTAGATGTAGACGGTGACCATTCTCTTTCTTGGAAGGTGAAGAGTGAAATATATCATTAAAATTCGAATACAAACGGAATTTGTCGAAGTTAGTAGGTAAAGTACCTCCACCATGCACCTACGAAATTTATTGTACTCAGTTACCGTCGCCAAGTTTTAAAGGTCAAGTGTGCAAAATTTCATCAAGATCGCAGTCAAATTATGGTTTTTGTCGAAGTCAGTATGTAAAGTACCCTACGTCATGCACCGAATGAAATTTTAAGTAAACAGTGACTTTCCTCTTGCTTTGAAGGTCAAGTGTGCAAAATTTCATCAAGATTGGAACAAAACTGTAGATTAGCATGCAATAGAAACACACACACGGACACACTGTTATATTTATAAGATTTGTCTCTAAGAAAGTTTCATGCTCAATCGCGGTTCATTTATACCCGAAAAGGCTGAAGGAGTATGCAAATAAAGTCACACAAATTCGGTGAATAATAAAAACATCCATATAACTGCAGAAACCGACAGACTTATTCCAGTCGGTTGTATCGCATCGAGTGAAACCACTCAAAGCCGGAGACAGAGACTTGTTTCATTCGGTGGTCGCGCATCGACTGAAACCACTCAAACCCACTGAATGAGTGAAAAAATTCATATAGCGGCTGCAACCAAAGAGAGTGGTTTCATTCGATTGTTTCGCATCGACTGAAACCACTCAAACCCCGCCAGTGACTGAAAACATTCATACGGCCACAGAGACTATTTTCATTCGGTTGTTTCATTCGACTGAACGAAAAAACAACCGATTGACCAATCGGTTGTTAAAAACAGTCGGTTGCCCCATCACTAGTAGGGACAGACACGCCGCTGACGCGAGTATTGTTACGAGTGGAGCGCTGCTAGCCTCTTACGCGCCGTGCGTTTACTCACAACTAATTTTTCAGAAGACGAAATCTAATTTGGAAATTCAAATGCAATGTTCGATACTGCGGTTACATATTAAGCCTGAAGCAATTTTGCTAAGCCCTTCAATGGCAGTTTCCGAATTTTTTTATTCTTCCTGCATTATTCCCGAAACACCACCTTCATGACCTATGTCGTGAACTACCTTTCCCTTCTGTTCCCATCCTTTCTTCTTCCCTTCTCTCCCACCTGACGAAGGAACTGTGTTCCGAAAGCTTGTCCTTTTTGTCCCCTTTTTCTGTTTCTTCATTTGTGTTACTATCGGCGGTACAGCACAAAGGTAAGTACTGGCCAGCCATCTATCTCGTTTCTACAATATTTATCATCTCTGAGGAGAATTTTCAACATTAATCGAACATTACTACACTCAAACAGATCCAACACCTACAATGGCTAGAAGTATTCCGAATACGTAAATACGCTGCGAGTAATCACAAGGGATAAAGACATTGGTTGTAAGCCTGACAAAAGTTGCGTTTTGACTTATTTTTGAACATTTTTGCTGTCCGTTTCTGAGTGATAATGGACGTTTTGGTTTTTGAGCCATTAAACACCTGTCTGAACAACAATTAAACTCTGACCGGCACTTTTGTTTGACAATACTACTCGCAGACTATCACTTTGCCAACATTTATTTACTGTATAATGCGTGTGAATCCATGTTTCATCTAAGTAAACTACTGGTCGCTTTGATCCTGATGAAAACATGAGAAAGTATGGTCTTATAGCAACAATGCTCTATCGTCTGCACCTAGTAGAACGTTAATTTTGACACCTTCTAAAACTAAAATCCATAGACAGAACATTGCTTCTAGGGGTTTCCTTGCTAGCTTTGAACCTCATTTATGTTCGACAAAAGTTGTGCAGTTTTCGCAAAGTTCGTTTTTTTTTTTTTTTTTTTTTTTTTTTTTTTTTTTTTTTTTTTTCCTATCGTTCGTAATACCATAGATATTGCTACCTGATAAAACATTTATCCATATCATCGCTCACATACTTATTGTGAGCTTCCTGCTTCTTCTTGGGCGCTAGTTGAACCGTAGCATCGCTGTACGTCATCATGTGACCTAGTTCCTAACAGTGCCGCATCACCACTTGGTCTTTCCAGGCAATAGGTATTGTTGCAGTACGTACAACGAAAACTACAGAATTCGTTTCGATAGTTGACTGAGGAAGTCAAGATTGGTCAGAAGCATTTTCACTGCGTTTCACAAGAACAGAAGAATTGGTGCGTCGGAATTTCTTACAACTTGGGTCGTAATAGGTAAGTGCTTTTCATATAACGTACAATTAGTATTGCGTATGCATGTTACTCATAAGTTGGAATTTTTCTCCTTCATGATTGCAGAATAGGAAAATTTATATTTTTTATGATCTGTTACTTCAAAAATTGGCAAGTCGGCAAATAATCACGCGTCGTCCCTAGGGTTACCAGATTGAACTCGAGGCAGGCCCCGAGACCAGACGTGCCCCCCTCCCCCTTGGCCAATGACCCCCCCCCCCCAACTGCTACCAACTCCCCCCCCCCAAACCAGGATTACACGAGAATTCTAAAAGAAAAAAAGATAATAATAAAAAAAGACACTCAAACAGTTGATTTTTTTCTGATTGTACATTTGACTAATTGGGGGCAGACTTCGTCAAACAGATCTTTGTGTATCATTACTGTCACAAGTTTTACAAACACAACAAAATTAACTTCTATTACTATATACGATCACCAATCACTTACTAATGCCGTCATTACTAGTTTGCCACTAATCGAACCTACACCGAAGCAAATAAAAATAACAGTAGTAAAATATTACAGTTATAGGCACATACCTTATTATTCATATTTTGCTGATGATCTCGCTGCATTCAGAAGAGTCTTGTTTTTAAGAGCCACGTTGTAGAAATCATCACATCTTATTTTCAAAATCATCTGAACACATATCTCGGCTTTCACAAGTTCAACGTACATTCTGTTTCTAGCATCCGACCATAATGCACACATTACACTAAACACTCGTTCAACGTGCGCGTTACTGACAGGAATTGCGAGGACATGCTGCATTATATTGAACAAGTTCGGTGCATCTGCTTTTTCAAAAAACTCGCTCCATACTTTACAACAATTAGTTTCCTTCCTATCAAGATTTGATACAACAGACTTCAAAACAGAAAACTCCTGATACAGTTCGTTTCCATCAAAACTAATTTTCAATTTCTTTCCCACTTTGGCCAAGTCTTTAAATGAAAATAGTTTTGATTGACATAAGTCTAGCACTGATACAACTTCATACACATTGTCATTCCCACTAAAGCTGTACCATTTACCAAGATAGTTTAATAACCTGTCGTAAACAAGTGTGCACTCTTTTACTACAATATTCTTTGCTTCTTCTGTAAGGCGTTCTAAAGACATATGAACTTCAAATCCATAAAACTTATCCTCCTTACGACCCTCCACATCTGTGGAAAGTGTGTCCTCTTTTTCTAAAAGTCTGATTGCTTTACAAAAAACAGGCAAAGTTGCTTTTAAAAAATACAGAAAACACTCTGGTAGTGTTAGTGAATACTCGTTTTTTCCGTCTTGTTGTGAACTAATAAACTTCCAAATTATGGGATACGTGTTTTTTCCTCACCCCGTGCTACATAATACATCTTTAAAACTCGCCACATCTTAACAAGACGGTCCACAGCTGACTCCAAAGACAACCATCGCACTACAGTGCGTCGCAGTATTTCGCTGTAATCATGCTGAGCAAACTCGCAAAATGTTTTTAGTTCCTCCGAATTTTTTGATGATGAAGAAAATTCTGAATATATTTTAAGAACTAGAGTTTCTACATCATATTTTAGAAGCTTGAATCCAAACTTAGCACAGTTATGTAAAATATGACAACAATTGGCTTTGATTAAGTTTTAATTTTCTTCTTTCAATTTAGTGAAGACAGAATTATGTTTTTTTTTCGAAATTAACTGATGCATTGCCAGCTGAATACGAAACTACATTATTTAGTGTCAAACCATTTTCCAATAAAATGGATTTTAGTTTGTTTGAGATGGCTTCTGCAGATTCGGTAACATCTTCGTAGAAATCAATAACTTCATTACATTTTCCCTTATCTTTGGAGAAGTATGTTACAACTATTGGATAATGTTTTTTATTGCCCTTGTTTGAAGCGTCTGAACCTAATGAAAACGGAACATTTTGCTTTAATTCGCTTAGTAGCTTCTCTTTAGCATAAGACAGATGCACATTTTTTACTAAGGTCTCGCTTTTTGTTCGGCCGCATCTTACTTTCGTTGCCACTGAGGAATCTCTAAAAACATAAGGATATAGCTCGTTACCACAATCTTGAGAATTGTAAGAATGGTGGTGTTTCACACCATGGTAAGTCAAAGTTAATTCCGTTGCAGTGACTTTGTCGCCTTCTGGAAAAAATAGTTTCGGCAAGAATTTAAGAAGCGACTGATTCTTCTTTTGTGTGGTAATATTCGCTTTGTATCTTTCTGATTGTAAATTTTTATTCACAGCTTTCACTCCGTCGTACTTAACAGTTAATGAGATATTGCATATTCTGCACTTACACATACACTCATCAGCATCGACTTTTTGTAGCCACTCTTTATAATTTTCTTCCTGCAACCATTTTTCACGGAACGAACTTAGATATAGTCTCTTCATTTCACTGTTATTACTCATTAATCTCAGTTAATGTAAGCTTGTCTGTTCACACACGATCCGAGTATTCCAAAAATTGCCGGTAAACTGATAACAAACAATGAACGAACGAACACAAATAATAGACGTCGCCAGTTGACACGTTGCCGCAACAGTGTTTGCTTAATAATGCGCTAGTCGATTAATACCGACGCAACAATGAAAAGTTTTCAGAGGAAGAATAGAAAAGTAGCGTTTTGTTGCAATAAGCTGATAGTGGTCGATGCCTACAGCCGTTATCCATTCTGCATTCCCATGCGTTCCACAACCACAGCCAGTACCATTCGAGCTTTAGAATCTGTTTTTTGTTTGGAAGGTCTCCCATCGGTGATTGTTTCTGATAATGGTCCTCAGCTGACCTCCGCTGAGTTTCAGGCATTTTGTTCGTCTAATGGAGTGCGACACATTACGACGGCACCTTTTTCTCCTCAAAGTAACGGAGAAGCCGATCTGTTCGTGCGCACATTTAAGACGCAAATGTCGAAGCTGCGCCACGAACATTCCCGCGATCGAGCGCTCTTACTCCTTTTGAGTATTGTAGAAAAGACATTTTTTAAATATGCACCAAAGCTGCTTTTATTTGAAATGCTGACGACTAGTTTCGGGCTTTGCCCGTTTTCTAAGTCACCTATTACAGAGAACAAATTGTTTTACATGAAAATACATTAATATGGCAATGTTATATTGACTGTACAAGTTGTAATTACTTACATTCATATATATATTTATATTTGTTTACTGTTTAGGTCACGCTGTTTGTTGTTATTACTTTGGTGTAATTTACAGAGCTGTTGAACCAAAGATGTTTTTATTAAATATTCTTTGCTTAATTTTGTTTGTAACAATACCGTTGGTTATATGCAGTGTGACATAAACAGTACCATGACAAATATTGTACAATAAATTTTAGATTTCATTCCAAACTATTTTAAATGTAATAAATTGATTTGTGTCCTATATTGTAATACAGGGATAATATTGCGGTGCAACTATAATTTATCGTTTTTTTTGTTGCATATTTGGAAGTATATTACTGTAGGATGGATTGTACTTTATATGCTGGCCAAGGTGTTATGGAAATTTTCGATGAATTTTTTATTGCGCATTTGTTTGTTCATTTAACATTTGTTCTGGGTACTTAGTCATATGTGTATAGATTTCTAATTCTTCTAAAATGTCCATTAGTTGTCCTTTGCATATAATATGTAAAATTTTGAGATTTTCTTCTATACTCCCAGTCGAATGTTTACTTTCTCTGAGGTGTGTGCCGAATGCTGAAACATTATTTTCGCTTGTATTTATATGTTCTCTAAATATAATTTTGAAAGGTCTGCCTGCCTGTCCAATGTAGGCCTTATCACATTCACTGCATTCGATTTTGTAAACTCCAGATTGAGGATAGCGATCAAATTTTTCTATTTTATGTATGATATTGGTTCCTGAAGTGTTGTTAGTGTAGAAGCCTATTTTAAGATTTGTTTTCTTCAATGCATACTTTATTCTATCTGAAATTTGTCCCCAGTATGGCAGTATTACAAATTTGTCTTTCTTTCTGGTTTCAGTTTTTGTTAAAGTGATTTCATCTTTAATACTCTTGTTTTGAATTTAATTTCGATTTATACAGATTATTGACTAGTTCCGGGTTATATCCATTACTGATTACTTTATCTTTGAGTGTATTTAGCTCTGAATTTATATTTTTGTTACAGAGAGGATATTTGGTGATATGATCTATTGCTGATCTAAAATATGCTTCTTTATGGCTTTGTGGGTGACAAGAGCTATTATGAATTATTATGTCTGTAGTTGTGGGTTTTCGGAATATATTGAAAGTATGTACTGAGTTAGTCTTACTTATTGTTAAGTCGAGAAAGTTAATGCTGTTGTTAATTTCATGCTCAATTGTGAAGGTTATCTTCTTGTGCATATTGTTAAACCTTTGATGGAAGTCTTCAATTTCTTCTCTCTCTCTCTCTCTCTCTCTCTCTCTCTCTCTCTCTCTCTCTCTCTCTCTCTCTCTCTCTCTCTCTATATATATATATATATATATATATATATATATAATAGCTGACTTAGAAAATGGGCAAAGCCCGAAACTAGTCGTCAGCATTTCAAATAAAAGCAGCTTTGGTGCATATTTAAAAAATGTCTTTTCTACAATATTTAAGAGCAGCAAAACGCGACATATCAAAAACATTTCTATTTGAGTACATGCAGGACTTTGCCTTTTGGCGACAAATCACCTGCAGAGCTCCTCCGCGGTCGCCCTCACAAGTCTGCTGTCTTTTCTGTCATCGAGCCACTTTCCGGCTTCGCTGCCTCTTCCACGTCCAAAATTTTCAGTGGGTGACTGTTTATTTTCGAGTTTCCCACACTCCTCAACGTTGGGCGCCGGGCGTCATCGCCGCTTCTGTCGGCAGGGCGCAGTAGCGCTTACGTGACTCCCGTATCGCGCAGCACACCCGCCATCACGATCAGCCGCGCCGCCGCCTGTGTGTGGGCTCTGGTGCTTCCACCCCCGTTTTCTCGCCCACAGATTGGGAGCCAGCAGACGCAGCCCCACCAGTGGGACGATCCAACAGCCGGCCGGCGCCGGGTGCCTCCCCGCAGCGGCGGCGCTAGACGAAAACTGGGCGTCGGCGAACTCGTCTTTCATTTTTCATTAAGGAAGAAAATGTTAAATACAAGGAGCTCAATTATACATCAATAATCATTATACTAAAATTTCATTAGTATAATATACAAGCATAGCTGCCAACTATTATGGAAGGTCCGTAATTGTTACGGATCTATCATTTTATTTACGGAGTTAGGGAAGTTCGTAAAAATATACGGAATAAAGACATTTTAAATATGGTGGTTTAAGAAAATCGGAATAGGTACTGTTTATATTTAGCTAGTCACAATGCTAGGGAAAGTTTTGATCGCAGTGATTTTCTTCCTGAGTACGTAGCGAAGCTGTAGGAAACATTAAATGATTTTCACTGCAAAAAGTCCCGCCGGTTTTTCTCCTCCATAGCTACCAAATGAACGCCCACCCGGCAAGAGCTACGTAAATTCCTTCGTTCATAACTAGTACTTGATCCTCCGTCTCAGCTAAACAGTCCACGTGTTTTATCAGGCGTAATAAGTTATCCAATTCGTTTCCGAAGAGAAAAGTTTCCACTGTGGGCGTCTTTTTTTTTTTTTTTGCCTGTTTTCGTTTTTATAGCAGTGTTGTGCCGCTAGAAATAAATAAGTTTGTTGTTTTAAAAAATAAACCATTTCGTATATAGTGTTATCTGCTAAGCATTTTATATTGTTATTTCATAAATGCAAGAAATTGCACGCTTATTTCTTTCTTCTGCAACTGTTAACTTTCCTTGAAGACAAGTGTTTGAAAATTGCAGGAATGTTTTTATGTCACCTTCGGTATTTACAAAAATAATTTTTTGGGTTATTCCTCCTAACCTGATACTGTTCATTTAGAATTCTTTCTTTTCGAGGAATATATTTATGAACGTAGAGTGTTATAAATATAGCATTTAATGGTGTAAATAGAGCTTATTATTTTTAAAATTTTCTTGGAAGTATGCGAGTATGACCCCCAAACACTCCTCCTCCTCCTCCTCATTGCTCTGTTGAATTATTACTCTCTCTTCTCAAGGTTGGCAGCTATGTACAAGTATTATTGCAATGACAAAAATTACAACAAATAAACACAATATAGAGAAACTTTTCGGCTTTTCGTCTCACTGATTTTTTTAAGGCCACATCTTAATTAATACTAGCCACTATTTCGACTTCAATTGATAGTCTTTCTTGGCCCATTATTTCTCAAGTCAGTCTTAATCAATTTTAACTTTGTGAAGCATCTCTCGACCGAAGCTGTACTCACTGGAACTGTGAGCATGATTCTGATTGTTATATTAACATTTGGATGTACTTCTACCAAATTGTTATCCAAAATGTACTGAAGTAGTTGTTTTGCAAGTATTTAAGTAAAAATGGCATCACTGCTGCACTCATACGGAAATAAATACGGACAACTAAATGCCTGTCGGCCGGGAATAGCTGATCGCACTTAGGCTAACAAACCACGGTGAGCGAGATAGTTCTCATCGGAAGTCGAATCCCACCCTTGGATACGATGTTGTATCCGTCTTTTGGTTAAGCTAGTGTAAAAATTTCAAATGTTTGTAACGCTTATGGGACTTAGCTAAGTGGTCATCAGTCCCTAAACTTACAAACTTCTTATGAACTAGCTTATACTAAAGAAAGCACAAACATCCATGCCCGAATGGGGATTCGAACCCCTGACGGGGAACGGCCTCGCTCATCGTAGCATAGCGCCCAAGCTAGTACAATTCGTGCGTTCTTGCGTTCAAAAAGGCATTCGACGCGGTGCCACACTGCAGACTGCTAACGAAGATACGAGCTTATGGAATAGGTTCACAGATTTGTGACTGGCTGGAAGACTTCCTAAGTAATAGAACGCAGTACGTTGTTCTCGACGGCGAGTGATCACCAGAGACGAGTGTATCGTCAGGCGTGCCCCAGGGGAGTGTGATAGGACCGCTATTATTTTCTATCTATATAAATGATCTGATGGGCAGAGTAAGTTGTAATTTGCGACTGTTTGCTGATGATGCTGTGGTGTATGGGAGAGTGTCGTCTGTAACTGACTGTAATAGCATACAGGATCACTTAGACAAAATTTCTAGTTGGTGCGAAGAATGGCAGCTAGCTCTCAATGTAGAAAAATGTAAGGTGATGCGCATGAGTAGAAAAAACAATCCTACAATGTTCGAATACAGCATTAGTAGTGAGCTTCTTGATGCTGTCGCGTCGTTCAAATATCTAGGCGTAACATTGCAGAGCGATATGAAATGGAACGAACATGTAAGGACAGTTGTGACTAAGTCGGACAGCCGACTTCGATTTATTGGGAGAATTCTGGGAAGATGTACTTCACCTGTAACGGAGACAGCGTATAAAACGCTTGTACGACCACGTCTTGAGTATTGCTCAAGTGCTTGGGACCCGCAGCAGATCGGTTTGAAGGAAGACATAGAGGCGGTTCAGAGGCGAGCAGCTAGATTTGTTACCGGTAGGTTCGACCAATGCGCGAGTGTCACGGAAATGCCCCGGCAAGTCAACTGGGGATCGCTGGAAGATAGACGACGTCCTTTTCGTGAATTTCTGTTAAGTAAATTTAGAGGGCCGGAATTTGAAGCTGAGTGTAGTACGATGTTGCTGCCGCCTACTTACATTTCGCGTAAAAATCACAAAGACAAGATAAGAGAAATTAGGGCCCGTACGGAGGCACATAGGTATTCTTTTTTCCTCGTTCTATTTGGGAGTGGAATAGGAAAGGAAATGCCTAGTAGTGGTACAGTGTACCCTCCGCCACGCACCTTACGGTGAATTGCGGAGTATGGATGTAGATGTAGAATTTATATGTAGGTCGCCGCTACATAACCTAGCAGTTGAAAAGGGCCGTTAAACACAGAATATAAAAAATTCTTACAATGTTTTGCGAGGCCCCCACAGGCGCGAGGCCGTCGGCGGTTGCCGACGTCGCCGACGCCTAGCGCCGCCACCGCCACTGCCTCCCGGCGCCGCTGCCAGCCGCTGGCGCACACCGTCGCAGCGCCTGCCGCTCTTCCTGCCGCCCTCGCCGCTCTTCCCGCCGGCCTCGCCGCTCTTCCCGCCGCCCTCGTCGCCTCTGCCGCCATCCGCTCCTCCGGCGCCCACGGATGTCTCTTCGCCGGCGTCACCTCCGTCGACGACGCAGTGCACCCGGTGGCGGTTTCTTCGGTGGGGTTCCCGTCGCCCCTCGCGGCGTATGCGGGGATGCGGGCTGGAGGCCACCCTCCCTTAAGCCCTTTTTCAACGATGAACTAAGGTGCACATAATAGTCTACTGAAGCGCTCCTAGCGTACTAGCCCTAAATTAAAAACTCAAGCAAGATCTTGTGGCAGCGTGTTTAGACGATAAACGTAATCGAACAGTAATACCCGATGTTGAAAGTGAGGTTATAACAGGCGATTTTTTATGTTGGAAGTCATAATTTAATACTGGAATTGAGGAAAAAACGCTAAATGTTATTGACGGCCAAAGAAAACCTTGCAATCTATGTTTTTGGTCAACTTAGTGTGGCAAAGTTCTGGGAAGTGAAACATTTCAAAACATTCACATCTATTTTCAAGCGAAAAAAATAAACTTATGGACACATCAAGCAATATTTATAAGGGCGTAAATAGACCTTCTTTACTTCATCTACTACGATTTGCCCACTGACATTGTTAATAACGTCATGCACAACTGAATTTTTGTCTTTCATTTGGACTGACTTTTTCATTTATAATGCTGTTTAATGAAAATTGCATCATCAAATTACAATCTTATTCAAATAAACAATTGGCTTCAGTCTTTTCTGTTACGATATTGCAAAATATAAACCATTTTTCGGTTTCAGATGTACGACCTGTCTTTTCGGTGGACAATAATTGAGATAAATATTTAAGTCGTCATGAAACATTCGCAACCAAAGTATAATAATAAACTAAAGATTAATAAGAGAAATTTGCGTGTAAACCGTGTAATTGTCGAATACAATATGAAAATCGCGTGACAAAAATAGGTTAACTTCCGATGTCAGCAGACGACCGTTCAATCAAAACAATCTTCTCGAGAAAGCCTAACGTGACGTTGCCGTTAGGTGACGGTCTGGTAACGGACAGTGTGAATGCTGTCATTAGAAATACATTTTGTAATACATTCTGATCATAAACTTCGACATAACGCAAAATATACGTAAATGCGAAGGAAAACGGCGGACTAACTGGAGCGGTGACTGCAGCTGACAGCTACTAGCTCGCGCATGCGCAGTGAACCCACTAGTACCGAATGTAGAACTGGCCCTATTCCTTTATCACTATAATTATCGAGCTTCGATATTAGCGCGATCATACTAGTGCAGCCGTTCAAACGACTGACAGCCGCCATTAACGGAACTTGTTATCAATCTATTACAAGGTCGTTGATCGTTTAAAACGGGCTTTAGGGTACGGCCATAGTGAACGGCTCCCCGCTAGCTGCTCGGCCGCTTAACTCGCAGCGGTCGGACCGCGCGCGCTGCAACGGCGCGATGGCAGCTGGTGGCGGTGGCGGCCACAGTGCGCAGCCAACCGCGTGCCGGCTGATGCCAATACATGACCAAAATAACTTTTCGATTTTCTTGCTGAAAAAAAAAAATACTGCATGTGTATGAAACAAAGCTACATCGCACTCCGGTGTTAGTTTTTCGATAAAAATTCTTCTGCTGTAAAAAATAAAAACCACCTCTCCCGGTTTTGTGCGTTTTCCTTGACGTAGGATACTTCTCACTCGATTCAGAAGAAACTAATTGTCGTACCTCACTGAGTTTAGCACATCTTACAGCTTCATAACGGAGTGTCTGTTTTTCCGGTATTCGCCATAGTTATTACGATACTTAATTTCCAGTTAACCTATCGCATAACATTTGAAGCTTTTGCAGTGAAAAATATAGCCGCTGACTAATTTTCGTTTGGTTAACTTTCGGTTATACATTACTGCATACGAAATGTAGCCAACATTGTGAAATTGTTTTTAAACCTGAATAGAAGGCATACATCGCTCCAGTACAGCGAACTGGATGTTGTAATTTGAGGGCGCTAGCGCCGCGCGCTCTCCTTCGGCGCGTCATATGAGCCTCTAGCCTGCAGCTCAGTCAGTCAACCTTCGTAATAAAGCACATTCCCGAGCCAACAAAATCTGACTTTAAAAATAGCAAAGTTTATCTGGGACAGATGCGAGTTCTCTAACTCGTTTTAAAATATTGGTGGCATACAAGTTCGGATAAAAAAAAGACAGTAAATCTAGTTCTATGTCTTAAAGTTACAAATATTGGATTGCTAGCTGTCACTGACGGAAAATTGCAAGTTCATAATGGTGACTGTAGGGTTCTAAGGAAAAGAGAATGCTAGTGTTTGTGTTGAATGCCCCTTCCGACATGCAATAGAAATGGGAAAACTAAAATTACCAGAAGTAGTTTTGACAGGATCCAATAGCAAGCGTCAAAATGTTATCCAAGGCGCTGCAGCATTTTTCCTCTGAATCAATATTTAATTAGACTTTCTCTAAAAAAAAACAACAGCGGGGGGACATTAAAGATGTTTTGAACGGCACTGTTAAGTTGGAATATGCAGTTCGTATGTGCAGCTTAAGTGCATCTTCTTTCTAGTTGAGTTTAATGCAAGTAAATCAGTGGTGCTATAATGTAACTTCTGTTATAACTTGGCACCATCCACGGATGATGACGAAAAAAAAAGTTCTGATCGCAAATTGCATAAAATGCCAAAACTGGACTCACTAGTTGCTGGCATGGGGTAGTAACTGTTAGATCACGACAGGGAAAAAGTTGCAACTGCTGTCCTATAAGCTTAATATACATACAAAGTAACTATATAAGGCTTTCTATAGTCCATGGTGTGGCTGATAGCGAAACCAGTCAAATTTTAATTTCAAGTAAAAAGACTTGGTTGCAAAGTGGTTTTATTAATTACCAACGACGCGTTGCGCCCTCACAGCAGGGTATCATCACATTATCTGCATGACAAACGTTACGCAAATTGCTATAACAGCCCATGTTTCACTACTTTGTTATAGAAATTATTGTATAACATTTCTCATGCAGGTAAGATGATGGCCTGCTGTGAGGGCAAAACGCGTCATTGGTAATTAATACATCTACATCTACATACATACTCCGCAATTCACCGTAAGGTGCGTGGCGGAGGGTACACTGTACCACTACTAGGCATTTCCTTTCCTATTCCACTCCCAAATTGAACGAGGAAAGAAAGAATGCCTATATGCCTCCGTAAGAGCCCTAATTTCTCTTATCTTGTCTTTGTGATCTTTACGCGAAATGTAAGTAGGCGGCAGCAACATCGTACTATACTCAGCTTCAAATTCCGGCCATCTAAATTTACTTAACAGAAATTCACGAAAAGAACGTCGTCTTTCTTCCAGCGATCCCCAATTGAGTTGCCGGAGCATTTCCGTGACACTCGCGCATTGGTCGAACCTACCGGTAACAAATCTAGCTGCTCGCCTCTGAACCGCCTCTACGTCTTCCTTCAAACCGATCTGCTGCGGGCCCCAAACACTTGAGCAATACTCAAGACGTGGTCGTACAAGCGTTTTATACGCGGTCTCCTTTACAGGTGAAGTACATCTTCCCAAAATTCTCCCAATAAACCGAAGTCGGCTGTCTGCCTTACTCACTACTGTCCTTACATGTTCGTTCCATTTCATATCGCTCTGCAATGTTACGCCTAGATATTTGAACGACGCGACAGCATCAAGAAGCTCACTACTAATGCTGTATTCGAACATTATGGGATTGTTTTTTCTACTCATGCGCATCACCTTACATTTTTCTACATTGAGAGCTAGCTGCCATTCTTCGCACCAACTAGAAATTTTGTCTAAGTCAACCTGTATGCTATTACAGTCAGTTAAAAACGACACCCTCCGATACACCACAGCATCATTAGCAAACAGCCGCAAATTACAACTTACTCTGTCCATCAGATCATTTATATAGATAGAAAATAATAGCGGTCCTATCACACTCCCCTGGGGCACGCCTGACGATACACTCGTCTCTGATGAACACTCGCCGTCGAGAACAACGTACTGCGTTCTATTACTTAGGAAGTCTTCCAGCCATCACAAATCTGTGAACCTATTCCATAAGCTCGTATCTTCGTTAGCAGTCTGCAGTGTGGCACCGCGTCGAACGCCTTTTTGAAGTCGAGAAAAACACAATCCGCCTGTTGCCCTTCGTCCATGGCTCGCAAGATGTCATGTGAGAAAAGGGCAAGCTGAGTTTCACATGAACGATGTTTCCTAAGCCCGTGCCGATTCATGGAATGAAGCTTTTCCGTTTCAAGGAAATTTCCTATATTCGAACTGAGAATATGCTCCAAAATTCTACATGAAACCGATGTCAACGATATTGGCCTGTAATTGTATGGGGCAGTTCTCTTTCCTTTCTTATACACGGGAGTCACCTGCGCTTTTTTCCAATCACTAGGAACTTTGCGCTGAATTAAAGATTCGCTATAAATGCAAGCTAAGTAGGGGGCCAATGTCGCAGAATAGTCTTTGTAAAACCTAACGGGTATTCCATCCGGACCAGCAGACTTTTTCGTATTTAGCTCTCTCAGCTGCTTCTCTACACCGGAAATACCTATTGCTATGTCCCCCATTTCGGAATTAGTACGTTGATCAAATGATGGTATATTTGTGCGGTCCTCCTGCGTGAAAGATTTCTTAAAGGTTAAATTTAGAATTTCAGCTTTCCGTTTGCTTTCTTCTATTACTGCCCCGGAATGATCAACTAGTGACTGGACAGTGGGCTTTGACCCGCTTTTCGATTTTACATAGGACCAGAATTTTTTCGGGTTCTCGGAAAGATCTTTTGCTAAGGTATGGCTGTGATAATTATTGTATGCTTCACGCATCGATCTTTTTATAGACGCACGAATCTCTACTAACTTTTGCCTGTCATCATTTGCGTGTTCTATTTGAATCGAGAGTGCAACAGCCTTTGCATTCTCAGCAGCTTTCTAACATTATTATTATACCACGGTGGATCTTTTCCATCCTTAATCGTCTTTACTGGCACATATTTCTCTAACCCTTTATTAACAATGCACTTAAATTTAGTCCACAATTCCTCTACATCCATAGTCCCAGAATAAAACGATGCCCATTCATTTTCTAAGTGCGGTCGTAACATTTGCTTATCGGCTCTTCCCAACAAAAACACGCTCCTAGCCTTTTTGATTGGTTTATGAACTTTGGTCACCATCGACGCTATGACGATATCATGATCACTAATTCCTGTCTCTACACAGACATCGTTAATAAGGTCAGGCCTGTTTGTGGCTATAAGGTCTAGAATATTTCCATTGCGCGTGGGTTGCCGGTTTAACTGCTCAAGACAGTTTTCGGAGAATGTGTCCAAAAGTAGCTCGCAAGACTGCTTGTCTGTACCGCCTGAAATGTAACTAGCGAGGTCCCAATCTATACTCTTAAGGTTGAAGTCACCTCCGACTAATATTACGTGGCCCGGATACCTATGCACTACCTGGTGTAGACTTTCCTTGAATGGTTCTAAAACTGCTACAGCAGCACTGGGGGGGGGGGGGGCGGTAAAAACACCCAACTATTAACTTTACTTCTTTTAGACCTGTTATACGTGCCCAGATAACTTCATAGTTATTTTCAACCTCGATCTCAGTAGAAACAACATCTTTGTCCACAGCGATGAACACTCCTCCTCCAGTTGTATCAGATCTATCTTTCCGATATACATTCCACGCTTCGCTAAATATTTCTGAACTTGCCACATCATCATTTAGCCAGCTTTCGGTGCCTAAAACTATCTGAGCACAATAACTTCCATCCAGCGCTGCAAATTCGGGAACTTTGTTTCTAATACTCTGTAAGTTCGCCTCTAATATTTTTATGCTCGAATTTTTGTTCCGAACGTGGCCTGAATTCTCTGTTTGAATGCTGACAGGCGAGTGCTCATCAGAGTTAGCGCCTAGCCTAAAAAAAAACCATGTGCACAAGTACTCTGCTACCCGAGTAGCCGCTTCCTTAGTGTAGTGCACCCCTGATCTATCTAGGGGCACCCTACAATTCCCCACCCCATAACGCAGATCCAGAAATCTGCAGCCATGACTGTGACAGAGTCGACGAAGCCTCTGATTCAGACCCTCCACTCGGCTCCAAACCAAAGGACCCCGATCAACCCTGGGAACAATGCTGCAAATCGACAGCTCTGCATGCACCCCGCGTGCGAAGGCAGCAGCCTTCACCAATTCCGCCAGCCGCTCGTAGGACCTGAGGATGTCCTCAGAACCCAAGCGACAAGACTCATTGGTGCCGACGTGAGCCACGACTTGCAGTCGACTGCACCCCGCACTCTCGATTGCCGCCGGCAAGGCCGCCTCCACATCTCGGTTGAGGCCCCCCGGCAGACACACCGAGTGCACGTTGGAATTCCTTCCAGATCTGGACGCTATCTGCCTAAGGGGCTCCATCACGCGCCTAACATTGGAGCTCCCATAATCCCCTCTCCCCGTGCACCTGCACCACTTTGCAACCCAGACTGTTTTTACTTGAAATTACCCTGTAACTGACAGTGTACCGTCTGTCAGTGTTTGTATTTTGAGATTATAGTAGAACAGCAGTTACAATTATTTCACTGTCAAGGTTCCTAATCACATGCGGACATTTTATACTGTTCACGAACAAAACAATTTTTGGTAAGGTAAATTGACATGGAATGGCAGCAAAGTAAGAATGAAGTAGCCTCGTGTTAGTGGCTCACAAAAAAGCCAATTTCACGTGAAACCTTTAGCAAAGAAGTAACCATTTCATATTATGAGCTAAATAATCTATCTACAGGTAAATTATATTGAATGTCTAGTTGTTTGCTATATTAAAGTACTGGTATTCTTGCACCAATATGAACAACAAGATGCAATTAAAGACATTGCAAAACCGGTTGTGCGAGTCTACAAAAGTTCAATAAAATTCGGTTACAGTGAATTAACGGCCTTTCATTCAACACTTTTGAGATAAACGCGTCTTTATCAGCTCCCATTTGTGGTGTCGCACAAGTCTAAAGTGCGCGCCACCTACTTTCGCCGCGCGCCGCCATGCACGCACGGCGCGGCGTTCTTACGACGTCAGCCACGAGCGCCCTCTGCTGCTATCCCGCTCGTGGCCACCACTGAACGACATCGTTCACTTGGGATTGAGATAGGAACCAGCTAACACTTCGGAATCAGATAGGCACCAGTGAAGACTTGGCTATCGGATAGGCACTATGCAGGCCTCTAGCTCAACTATGTATCAGCATTCTGCAATACTGAGTTATGTAAAAGTTAAGTATTACTAAGTCTCTAAGAAATATATATATCTCGTTCTAATTTACTCTAGTGTTTCTAGTTTCTGCTGTCCCACCGGCTGGTCACCTCCTACCTGCACAAGCGTGCATCCTTTATTCCTGTGTCAGTCTTTCTACTCGGCCACCGACACCTACGACGGAAACGAGACACAAAACCATTAAACGCTACGCGCGGCGCGCAGCGTTGAAACCTCGGAACCCGTGAGCTGAGAGCGGCACAAGAAACATAAATTCTTTCTTGCACGCGCCTGTGAAAGCGACGTGAGCGAGCTGAGGCGGCCGCGCGGATGTACTATGGCCACCTCAATGAGATTACCCACTGGGTTTTCCAGCCGCCTCCCTGCCGCCGAGAAGAGGAAGCGTGGAGCGGCTCACTATGGCCGTACCCTTTACACCCTGTAGCAGTGCTCCTCCCCGCCGTCGCGCCCGCAGACCGTACACGACGACGGCGCGTCATTTTGCGGAGGAGGGGTGTGGTGACGTATCGATGCTACGCACAGGCCACCATCGATTATGACCTCAACGGTGTTAGGTTGGCGGCGAAGCAGCCAGCGCCACCACGCCCGCAACGTCCAATGGCAGGCCGACCACGCCCCCAGGCAACAGGACACTTGAAGCCAGGCCGCAGTACGGAGCTTGTCCTCAGCGTGGTCACAGAGAGCAACAAGTGTATTGACATTGATTGATACAGTCGACAAGGAAACGGGACACTTACTGTCAGTCAAAGTTGTATAAATGTTCCACGCATGTACAAATGTATGATTGTAAATATTCATGTTCTTCAAAATGGATTAATCTCTAAAGTTAAGTAACCATTTTAATTGTATATAAAGAACATATTTTACTGACTGGATAGAATTTTATATTTGCAGTTTTTCCACGAACCTTTGGCCACGACAGATTCGCTGGACCGAAAGTTCTCCTATTATAGTAACACATCAGAATCGCACTTGGCGATGTTAGTTAGCCCTCTTTGATCGGCTGCCAGCAGTCTTCTGAAACGCGACGCTGCGCGGGCAGCCGGCGAGGCGGCGGCAGGCGCAACCCGACAGTGCTGAGGTAGAGGTAGGCGTGCTACATAACGAGAGGCCGCAGCGATTACATGTACATTAGATAAGATTAGATTAATAGTTGTTCCTTAGACCATATATACATTTCGTGCCGGCCGCGGTGGCTGAGAGGACTGAGGCGCTCCAGTCATGGTCTGCACGGCCACTACGGTCGGGGGTTCGAATCCCCCCTCGGAAATGGATATTTGTGCCGTCCTTAGTAGTAGTTAGTTCATAAGTAGTTTCTAAGTTTAGGGACTGATGACCCCGTAGTTAAGTCCCATAAGCTATACAAACATTTGAACGTTTTTTTTGAACGACATTTCGTAATGATGTGGAACGTGTCAGCAATATTTTAATTATATATATATATATATATATATATATATATATATATATATATATATATATATATATATATATATATATTCAAGGTTAAATCTAACTTTGGCACAGAAAGGAATGAATTATGCTGCCCCAAAAGTCTTCGGTTACTTACCAAGTAGCATCAGAAGTCTGACAGATAGCCAACTAGCGATCTCCCACTGCAGCAGTGCAGGATCGCTCCAAAAGTACGTGGAGTAGCACGATTCCTATGGGCAATATAAAAAGACGCCAGCAATGATATTAGTAGTGACATTACTGAAGCGTGCGGGAACGTAACGAGAGACAGTGTAATTCGCATTTGGCGCATTTCGTCATGGACGCTCTAATGACTGGAGAATGAAGTGGCCGACCATTTCTTGCGAATGATGAACTCGCGAAAGATAAGTCGTCAGACAGAATCGCCATTTCACTATTACTCAATTCTCACAGCATTTTCCACTAATCAGTCGGCGTCAATGGTTGTCTACACCAAAAAGCGCAGAAGCGATTTCGAAAGTTGTGAAGTGTGATAATAGTTTGAATGTGCATGGAAATTATGTTGTAAATAGTTGCAATGGTGTAGCGTTTACTAGTATGTAGTGAAGGTTCCCGAGATAAATTATTTTCTAATAAAATGAGATGGATTTTACTTTCTGAATCGCCCTGGTACTAGGGCACTCTCGACTAGATCCAGCAAACTCCAGCAACTCTGCATCGGACGTAGGTGGAGTGCAGAGCTACGGCATTTAAAGTCAGCGACAATTCAACGGCGGCCGCCATTTTTGAGCCAAGCCGCTATCGTACTCCCATAGCTGACACGCCTGCTGCATTACAACGAGTTTATAATCACTATGCAATGCAAGTGAGAGTGCAAAAGGTAGCGTAGTAATAAAAATTGAGCCGTGTCGGCATTTTCTTTTTTTTTATAAAAAAAAGAGAATTTCTGTAGAGCGCCCCTAAAAAAGATAAAGCAGTCAACAATCCGAAGATTAGTTTGAACATCACTGCTTTACTAGGCATGGTCCTGTTTGGAGGTGGTATGCCATTGCCTTCCACCGACCTTCGAACTGACTTACCCAACCAATTATAGGGGAACCTACAGTTTAACGAGGGTTCCGAACCATGGTGCTTCTCGGTATTTTTCACATGAGCAATACTGCCAGAGGTGAAAGAAGTGGAAACTGACAGGGGTCGAAGCCTCGTCCTGGTCTGTGGGGGGGTGAGGCAACGTTTGTGTGCAGCGGGAGATATGAGCGTGCAAGGACAGCTTAGCGGCCGGCTTGGAGAGACTCCCAGGACCTGGCGGGGATCGAACCCACGACCTTTGGATTTGTAGTCTGGCACTCTACCACTGTGCAACCGAGGAGAGCGCCCCTTACTAGCTTATTTTCCTGCCTTTCGGCGCAGTTGTTGAGAGCGCAACTGAAAATTGATGTCAATTTATTGACTTTAGCTGTGTGGCGGTGTTTCATGAGGGTGGGTTGGGTTAGGCCGTAACGGCTCGTTTAGCGCTTGGCACATGCCTTTTGCAAATTTCATGGCTCTTATTCGTCGATTTTGTTTCTTTCTATCAGCGCGGGTGGCGCTTGTTACTTCGTTGCTCTCTGGTTGACTTCTTGGCTAGAATGGAGTCGCTAAATCTTGCCGAGACGGTTTCGGCGGGCGGCGCGGTTCGTGCACCACGAAGGAAGCGGTCGGAGCCTCGTACTGGTCTGTCGGGGTGAGGAGACCAGTGTGAGGAGCGGGGGATATGCGCGTTTAAGGGCAGCTTAGCGACCAGCTTGGAGAGACTGCTGATCTGCGGGAGCCGTGGGAAGGAGGATAAGGGAGACAGGCGAGCAAGGGTGAGAGCTGGCGATACGAGGGGTAGCAGTCTGGAGCCGCCCTGGTCCTACGCTCAGGGGTGCGGGGAGGGAGGGTTTCCAGCAGTTCCGTAAGATGTCCCATGATGGCGCTGCGGTCAGAAGCAGCTCTTTAAACTGGCCAGAGCAGGCAGCAGGTAGCATCTCTCTCCACCACCACCTCCCCTCAAAACGCCAGCAAGCTGGACACAGTCGTGGCCTTGTGGCAGGCGGCACGAGCTCTCCCCTCAGCCTCCCCTCCACACTACCCTCTGACGTGCGAGAGGCACCCTAAGCCAGCGATCCGCCTGACACCTGCTAACATCTTACGGAACTACGAGGGGAGCGTAGGACAGTGGTTTAGGGGGGGCTGCTCCTCTGTAAATGTTACTCTGTGGCGAAAGCCAACTACCTTGCTTCCCGGCGTGTTAACCAGTGAGTACAAGAGGAGGCAGACGAGGCCCAGCCTCCGCAGTGACGTGGCTTGGATGTTCATGATAAGTTTTTTGGAAATGTAATTTATCCCTTCTGTGCCTGATTAAGGATTCTTCTTTTGCTGTCGTGCGACGTAGGCTCTTAACTTGTTCTAGATAGCGGGGCGGTTGCTTAAGGGGGAAAATAGCTTTTTTTCCACCAGTTTTTCCTTGCTTTATGTCGAAAATAAAAGATCATATTATTCCTGGAATAAAATATGAGGCCCCCCCCCCCCTCATTTGGACTGTCTACACATGGGTGCAGCATATTTTATCAGAGACATAAAAATGTTTTATTTTCCTCATACCCACGTCGAAGCACACGCAAAAAGTAAACATGACGATATACTACAGTGTGATATTTAAATATTAAATCTCTTGAAGACGGCAACATATTTGTCGAAGTTGCTGGTAGAACTTCCGGGTTATAAGGCCGTGGTCCATAAAACTTTCCAGTTTCACCTAACGTTTCGTCCAGAGCTGCGCCGGACATCTTCAGAGGTCTTCTTACTTGTGTTGAGTCTTGCCAACTGGACCACGACCTTATAACCCGGAAGTTCTACCAGCAACTATAATATCTGATCGTGAAAGCCTTCAGTGCATTTGTCGAAGTTGTTATCAACAAATGAATTTTAAACAAACCATCTTGTATTCTCTGCTATCACAGATCACATTATAATACATTTATGACAAATACGTCACTGAAAGAACAAATGAAAGATGTAGATTATGATTATATTAACATTTACATATTAAATTACTAATAAATTACAGAGAAGAAATAAATAAATACTAAATGATGATTTCAATGTTATGACACCTGGCTCATAATCATGTTTACAATATTTGTCAAGGTCTTTCTACAGTCTTGTGAATTTGTTGTCACCTGAACAAGTCGGCTACAATTTGGATTTCAAATGGATCTGAATTATCCCCCACAATTTTAACCTTGGAGACTGTCAGTTAACGTTTGTCGAATGATTGCACCTGTCTTTCTGTCGATGCTGAATTGGTCTAGTGTCGTAGAGCGCCACTCTGTGTAGACCTTTTTGAAGTTTACAAAAGTGACCACTGTGTTTCTGGTCTTTCTCATCTGGAGAATCATTTTCAAATTTCAGATCTGTTCTATGCATTATCGTCTCTTGCGTAAACCAGCCTGGTATTCTCCTGTTTATGGGTCAGCTTGTTCTAGTACACTTATGACAACTTTTGAGAGGATTTATGTGACCGGCACGAGTGAAATGCCTCTGTAATTCTTTGGTTCTGTTCTGTCCCCTTTTAGTGAAGTGGGTGGATGAGTGCGCATTTCCATTCAGAACGGATTTGTTCCGTTTCCCAAATGTCTGATATAGTGCTTTTTTTTCGTTAATCTTTCTTCATTTAGTTTCCACAGTTCTGTAATAATTCCATCTTCTCCTGGGGCTCTATTGTTTACAGTGTCTTGATAATTTCTTCTATTTCCTTGATGATTTGTGCTAAAGCGTCGGGATTTGGTGTAGACATCCGGTAGCGAATATCCTCTGTGGGTCTTTCGCATTTGATATGTTTCTTCAAATAGTCAGTGAGGATTTGACATTACTCGCCGTGTTAATTTCTAGTGAGCCATCTGGTTTCTTGAAGCAAAGATTGGGTGACTGGTATTCTGCAAGGGGTTCTTTAAAAGTCTTATAGAAATTCCTGGTATTATTATTCCTTAAGTCTTAGCTCATCTAGTCGCCGTTTGTGGTAGTTCAGTTTTTCCGTCCGAATTGCTTTCGATGTTTGTTTTCGGATCTCTAAATACTGTTGCAGTTTTCTGATGTTTTGTTACTATTGAAGCTTTTCCAGGCATTGGTACTTTCGTCGCTTGGTCACATATTCCACCACCTGTGTTTTTTCCTTTTTGGGGGTTGGCCGAATTTCATCGCGGAGTTCAGGACATCCACAAGTTTTGTCCAGTTTGTGGTGTTTGTTTGACTAATTTCCTGTAAGACATTTCCCTTGTTGAGTTTTATATATTCGGGGTCTGGTCTCAGCACTTTGTTTAGTTTGGCTATTTTCTATTTGGTTGTAACCTGGTCTTTATCTTTAGAAGATTGTGGTCTAATTTTAAAAATCCTCTTCTTGTTTTTATATTCAGAATTTTTGCTTTGTTACTTTTGGAGATAGCCACATGGTCTATCTGGAATTCATCCAGCACTGTGGTGGATGACTTCCTACTATATAGTTTCTTCTTGGGTATCTCGAGTTGTGTTGAGGCCAAAATTTTTGGAAAAGCTTATCAATCTTTCCCCAGTCCTGTTAGTTCTCTTGCGAGGTGCGTCGTGTGCATTGATCAAGTCATAGCTTTGTTGGCCGACTTGATAGAGAGCGTTAATATGCTTTCGGAAGCGGAGTAAAAGTCGATGACATAGTTTCAGAGGTATTTGTGGACTGCAAATGCTGGACGAACTGTTTGAGTCCTTGATCATTAGTTTTAAATGCTTGTTTTCCTTTGTAGATTTTGTAATGTCAGGATGGTTTTCGTCCGTAAATCACGTTTCCTGGGTTGCAAGGATTTTGGTCTGGAAGTTTTGCAGCAAGTCTGTAAGTTGTTTAACTTTGCCAACTTTGCAAAGAATGTCAGTATTAACTGTACCGATGAGTGTGTATGTTTAGTGCATAATACGTTTGACGTCTTCTGGTTCGCAACCTTAGGCGTAACTTGATGCTCCTGGTCCCTCAGAATCGGATGACCAGGTAGAGCCAGCCTTGGGACTGGTGCCCGCGGTAGTGGATTCATTCCTTGTTATCATGCTCGGTCTTCAAGATGAAAAGTAGTTTGCTGTTGGTCCTTCCGAGGAAAGACAACTAGGCATACGACTTGATTGTTGATATCAAGAAGGTTGCTGCAGCCGCACCATCTAGCCGAAAAGACGCTGACCCATAACCGTTGGATACCAGAGAGATGTAGTGCATTTTTGATAGTTTTGGTCCACCCCGGGTATTTTACTTCCCTGGTACTCTCCATGCCTGAAAAGCATTCCCTTAACCGCCATGTGGGGAGGTGCCCGAAGGGAAACTATCAACTCCACATGGGACTATTATTATTACGAATATTATTAAGAAAACGTATTAGTAGTGGAAAATTCCACTGAATCTAGTGTAAGTTCAAACATTGCCACCCCCCCCCCCCCCTCCCCTGCGTGCGGGACTGTTCTGCTTGCAGGTTTTCCACGTGGTAGATGTTCTTGTGGAGCATTGCGACATTTTGCAATGCTGTCAGAATGACCTGCTCAGCGAGGCTGCTAAACAGTCAGAACAGGTTCCTCGCTTGATGCCCCAGTTTATGGGATGACATTTACAGGATCAGCTCTCCCCCGTTTGTCATTCAGAATGCTACGAGGCACGCTGGTATGGGTTGACTTGAGTTAGTGCCAGCTGGAGAAAACTTTTAAGAATATTTCGCAGTTGTTTATATGTTTGAAAAATATTAAACAATTGGTTTTCAAACTTATACATGTGGAATATAAAAATTGATCTGATCACCTTAATTTCAGTTAACAAAACAGTTTACAAAAAATAACTCAAAACTAAAAATATATATATTTTTGTTTCGATTGAAAGTAATTACCAATCTAGCAAAAGTCCACGATTCAACAATGGTGTCATTGAAAATCATGCAACAATATGCATCCTGTGACAGAAAGAATCCAGCTTGCCGACTGATGAAACTTGATGTAGGGTAATAAAATTACAGACTCAGGGGAAAAGTACCTAGATTTAACATTTCCGCATAGGGAGGTGACTAATAGTCTCCACCAGATGATGGTATAGGCACACGAACGTAGTTTTGTCAACAAATAAGAAATGTTACACAACATATGTTTCTAAAGGTCCTCATGATCAGCGAAACATTGATGAGAAATTCCGTTAAGACGCCAGATTCTCGATACCCTAGAGATACAGGTCACCGATATGTGGCCTACGTTTTCACTGCTGGCTGCAACCTGCAACACACTCCTATTTACCTGATTTGTTTTTCAGTCCCGCGACGTTTAATGCGTAACCATGCCCGCACACAGTATTATTTTCCGGAAACCCAGCCAGTTGTCTCAAGCGTTCCTCTAGCAATGCGGGAATTGATTTTTTGTTTGTACAAAAAGAAGATAGGTCGCAAGTCACTGCACACACAGGCACGCAGAAACGACACGCAACTCAACCCTCGGCCACAGCCTTCATTAGAAACAGGCACACACACTTTCATACAGGCACACTTCACCAATGCATGATTACCGTATACGGCTGCTACGCTCCGACTTGAGCCTCTTGACTGATGAAGACTGGCCAAAAGATAACTGATGTATGATTGTCTTCTCCATGTGCTTGTCTGCGGATCAGCAATCGTCTTTACAGTGAGTTGCAACTTATCCGCATTATATTTATATAAGTAAAAATGAGTTCACTCATTTATGAAATATCATTACTCGAGAACGGCTTGACAGAATTATCTGCGTCTATTTTGCTATGTTCGTAATTCAGGACTTGGCTTGTATGCAAGGAAAATTTGGAAAAGTTTCCCAGAAAATTGGAAAATTCGAGAAAAATTAGAGTCTTTCCTAGAGAAAGTTAGGACCATAATTCACGATTCAAACGTTAAATATGCACGACTGCTTTCGAACAGTTTCCAGTAAAAAATTCGGACACATACGAATTGTCTGAAAATTTGTCCAAACTTCAAAAATCAAGTTTTAAATACAAATCATAACTAGTGGTATGAATGGCATATTTTGGCAGAACACCATGATATTTGTATTTTACGAAATGTTAATGTGCATTATATGTACAATACATGCCACATCGTTTATATCAGTAGGGGAGGAGGAGATAGATAGTGAGTAGAGTCAAGTGTAGATGGACTAAAACAAATAAAACCTAGGCGGAAAGCAATAAAAATGTAATCTATCACCAAACTTACGATGACTGCATTAAAAACACCAACAAATTACTGTCAAAACAATCAATTGTGATTCCATGATAAATTGTGATTCCATGATAAATAATGATGTGAGTATGGAATATTTTTTTGCAAAAGAGACAACTCACTAATTTGAAATGCGATTTATTTCGTTTCAATAAATTCATGATAGAACATTTTTTTTTTAATTTTATCTTCTGGATAAACTGACTGACTGAATGACAGGTAACTAGTGGCGATATAGAAACATTATGAAATATTCTATTTGATATTTTTTTCGCTTAGTGCACATCTCATTTTATTGATTAGTAAATTGCAACCTTGAGAAGCTAGTGTGGGCCGCTAGATTGCGATCGCCAATATGGTTAAAGAATTGTAGTTTGACCTTTATTCATAAATTGCATATAATGGAGTATGGATTGCAACATTTCTTTTGCTCAAGGTAGTGGTGGCATAAAAATCATTACAAATAATGTTAAATTATTATTGACCTTATTATTATTGACCTTATTATTATTGACCTCATACCACGACAACTGCTCAATCACCAAAAGTGCACAAATAGGAGTGTGCCTTGGTGGAATAATAACCTGGAAATGCAAAGGAAACAGGTACGAAGACTGTTTAACCTTGTGAGGCGCAAAGGACAATGGGCAAAGTATCGTGAGGCCCTTGTCAATTACAACCTTGCCATCAGACGGCAAAGGAGGCATCCTGGAAGGTATTCTGTGAGGAAGTGGAGGGCACGGCTGCTCAAGCGAGACTTCATAAAATGCTCACTAGGGTACCAACTAATCCAGGAGGAACACTGAGGAAGGAGGATGGGGAGTATACAAAGACAGCACATGGAACGCTGGAACTGCTCCTCAAGACTCACTTTCCTCAATATACTCTGGGGGATAACTCAGACCAGAATGTGATTCCTGAGAGACAACGGTTCTCAGGTATTCGCAAAGAGAACTGGGATCTGGCCAAGGAGTGTGTTGATTTCAGTAAGGTCCGATGGGCGGTGGGAACATTTCAACCGTTCAAGTCACCTGGCGCCGATGGAATCTTTCCAGCTCTCCTGCAACAAGCGGGAGAAAAATTTATTAGATTCCTATGCAGGTTATTCAGGGTTAGCCTAGCAGCAGGAATCATTCCCAATGCCTGGAGGGCAGTGAAGGTTGTCTTAATTCCAAAACCAGGAAGAATTGATCAGACCAAAGCCGAGGATATGAGACCAATCAGCCTGTCCTCCTTCATTCTTAAGACATTGGAAAAGCTGGTTAATGTGCATGTTGGAGAAAGGAGGTTAAGTAGGGCTCCTCTACATTCAAACCAACATGCATATCAACCAGGTAAATCATGTGAGACAGCTCTCCACCAACTCGTTGGGAAGGTGGAGAAAGCACTACACTTTCAGGAAATAGCCCTCTGTATCTTCCTGGACATCGAGGGGGCTTTTAGCAACACGACCTTCGATTCCATGGTTAGGGCAGCAGAGGTGAATGACCTAGGTGGACTAGGGCCATGCTCAGTGGAAGAAAGGTAGAGGCTACCATGATGAATGAAAAAATGGTAATCAACACCACTAGGGGTTGCCCGCAAGAAGGAGTTCTTTCCCCTTTATTGTAGAATCTAGTGGTGAATGATCTCATCGGAGAATTAAACTCTAGGCAGTACTTTTGCCAAGGATACACAGATGATCTTGTCATAGTAATACTTGGCAAATTTGCTGACACAGTGAAGAATATGGCACAAGGTGCATTGGACATTGTGCAAGACTGGTGCAGAAAACAGGATCTGGTGGTTAGTCCAAAGAAGACTGTTGTTGTACCATTCACAAGGAAACGTATGCAACACTCAAGTTGGAATTCAAAGCTTTTCAATGAAGAGCTACCTGTGAAGGGGACATGAAATATCTAGGGGTTACCCTAGATGAGAAACTGACATGGACCCCTCACATTAGGAATATTTGCTCCAAGGCAAAAGGTACTCTTGTGAGTACCAGGAGAGCTTGTGGCAAAAATTGGGGCCTGAGCCCCAAAGGTATGCACTGGATATACACCACGGCGATTAGACCCAGGATCACCTATGGGGCGGTCTTGTGGTGGAAGAAGGTAGAACAGCAGGTTGCTGCTAAGGAGCTTGGTAAGGTGCAGAGACTAGCCTGCTTAGCCATAACAGGCGGAATTAGCAGCACACCAACTGCGGGGATGGAAACCATGCTGGATATGCCCCCATTACACCTTTGGGTCAAGATGGAGGCAGTAGCTGGTGCATACAGACTCAAAACTGGCAACAACTGGAACTCTTTGGGATATCCAGAATCACACACTAAAATAGTGAGTGAGGTAAATATAGGAAAGGTTGAGGAAATGCCAGCCGACTATATTATAACCCCATACTGCTTCAACAAGCCTTTCATTGTAACAATTGGGAGTAGGGAGCAGTGGGAGAAAATAGTTCGACACCGTACGGGTATATTGTCTGGTTCACTGACGGGTCGAAATCAGACCAAGGCGTCGGGGCCGGGGTATACGGGGTGCAGCGAAGACTGGAGGGCGTCATCTCTTTAGGGAAACTGGCCTCAGTATTCCAGGCCGAAATCACTGCCATCAGGGCATGTGTGGAGGAGAAATTGCGTAGGTGCTACAAAGATCGTAGCATCTATATCTATTCAGACAGCCAGGCAGCCCTGAGATCACTGGCAGCTTCTGCAACAAGGTCTAAAATTGTTGCAGAATGTCACAGGGTTCTGGTGGAGCTAGGGGAAAGCAATAGAGTAAACTTATTGTGGGTCCCTGGCCACTCGGGGATCAGTGGCAACGAACATGCCGACAGATTAGCCAGGATGGGGGCAGAGACTCCATTTATTGGACCGGAACCTGTCCTGACAATCACCAAGGCTATGATCAAATTGGAGCTACGTAACTGGCTCAGAAGACAGCACGTAGTCTACCAACAAAAACATGGCCATGTTTTAAAAGAAGCTCTGCAATCCTGGATCTGAACAGGAGAGAGATTAGACTCACGGTTGGATTGCTGACAGGCAATGGGAATTTCAAAAAACACCTACATACAATGGGAATAACAGAAGAGGACCCTAAATGTAGGATCTGTGATGACGGTGATGAAACTGCATCACATCTAATCTTCGAATGCATTGCATTCGAGAGTAAAAGGCACAGAACATTTGGGACAACTAGACCCGAAGAAATTGTGTCTAATAAAGAACTGGTAAAGGGACTCTTTGCACTGTTCAAGGGCATTGGTTGCTTTATTAGATATACAGGGAGCGATACCGCACAATAAACCTAGTTTCGGTGCGGGCAGTGGCGGTTTGGACCAAGACTGTTTTGGCATCCCTGGAAAAAATCAAATCAAATCAATGTTAAATAAAAGTTAGGGCCCTACAAATATACTTTCCCATGTCACCCAAAACATTCTGTTGATCATCAGAATATCGTTCAAATGGGGGGTGGTCGCATTTCTTTCAAAATTCTGTCATTAATAGATGTAAAGGAGATATTGTCTAATCTGGTCAGCCTACGCTGGCATTCTGCTTAACTGTAACAAAGTTCATTGTTTATTATTTTATTATTATTTGATTCTGTTGTACAGCTCAAGAATAGACTCCGATCTCGCAAAGTTGGTTACTCCACATGACAATATGTGACATACTCAGAGTTTCGCTTTGAATTTTACATCCCTTTCTCCCTCGGCATTGGCGGGCTGAGTGCACACCCTTCAAGTGTTACTAATTTGTCTTGGCTCAACCTTAATTAATTACCCAGGTCGTGCTTTCCCCTTTTAAGTTAATTAGATAGCGAAAATGCGTCTCTGAAATAAGGTCAGAGGGACTGACCTTGTTTGCTATATTGAAGGGATGAATACGCAGAAGCGCCGACTTTCGAAAATCAGTGTGGGTGCTCTATATCACGGTTCACAAATGTTCGAAACCAACCCTCCTGAAAATCATGTTCATGCATTTTTGAATGAGCAATACTTGATAAAAGTAAATAGGCAGTTGTCTGGCCTTTTAAAGATAGAAGAAGGAGGAGGAAGAAAAGGAAAGCATGCCTGCATTAGGACACTGCAATAAAGCGATCTAATTGGTCGAAGTGGATATTTCGATATAAGTAACACCCCAAAACTTCTACACGACCAATGAAATAATTTTTCACTGCACACTAATCTAACACTTTTTGTGCGAAGCTATTCTTTCTGACAAAAGCGTTTGGTAGAACACCGTCACCAAATTTTAATGAAATCTTTGAAATATTTTGAGATTTTTAAGTCTGACATCAATTTTTTTGGTCAGTTCCAAGCAAGAGCTGTATACTTCATCGAAACTTTTATCACTTCGAGATAACTTCTTGACATCTCTGACAGCATTAATATAGTCCAAGGTTTTTAGCCCGAGAGAAAAGCATTACAAATTTCAACTGAATCTATAATTTAATAACAAGGGAGGTGACAAAAATGAAAAACGATTAATTTTAGCATCAGTATCTGATTCTTCAAGCTAAATTCCTGAAAGACACAATTGAATGTTCATAAATACGTACAACTGAAAGGCCGGCCGCGGTGGCCGAGCGTTCTGCGGCGCGTCAGTCACAGTCTGCACGGCCACTACGGTCGGGGGTTTGAATCCCCCCTCGGGCGTGGATATTTGTGTCGTCCTTAGTATTAGCTAGTTCATAAGTAGTTTGTAAGTTTAAACACTAATGATCCCGTAGTTAAGTCCCATAAACTCTACAAACATTTGAACACCTGAAAGGTCAAAAGGACCGACGTGCTTCAGGAAGAATAAAGCTAGCATAGTGGGTAAAACACGGACACTCATTACTACTCGCTTGGGGACTCGCGTACAAAACTGATTTCTTTCACGTAAGAAGTATTGTCTGTCGCTATGGTTACGTTTTGCATTGCCTCTTGAGTCATAAGGTAGGATTTGATTTTTCTCGATTTTTTTTTAAAATTTATACAGTTTTATTTTCCATCTCGATTTTATGTGGGTGCTCAGCACCCCCAAAAAATTCTTGGGGCACCACAGTCGGCGCCCCTGTTAATACGACTTCTGTTCGATGTGATTCGGAACTCTAGTTACTAAAATTTAGACTTTATAGCTAGTTTTATACATGAAAACAATGTACTGCAAGGCGAACTCATTACGCATTTTAGTAACGAGTCGAACGGAAATACCTTTATAACTCGCTACAAGAAAATGCTTCATGCCATTTTATTTATGAAATGAAATAAAGAATTAAATCATTCGTAATAATTGGTAATGTTACTCATCTACAGTAGCAACACAGTTAAACAAAGGATGCAAATTACTGAATAAACTGGTTTACCCACCAAACATGAAACCCGCACACCCATCTTCAGACTCAAAACTTCCGGAGAAGATGGCGTAGCTGCGTTACTCTCGAAGAACAAGGACCACTTGACGATCTCACAGAAACCCTAATAAACATGTGGCAAACGGAACATCTGAAGACTGGAAATGTACACTCATGCACCCAACAAATAAAAAAGTTCTGTGTTAATAACGACCGTGAACTTTTCTTAGTTCACGTCATTTAAAAGATCTTCTTATCTTGTTTTCGTCAGAGAACTGAAGGGCGCTCAAACACAAAGAGTGGGTTGTACCTAGTGGACTTCCGACCAGGGTGATCCCGCGAAGAGCACATATTCAACCTGAAAAGAAGTATAAGTTAACTCAAAACTATCTTTTCATTTTTATATTTCTTGACTTCAAAAAGGCATATGATTCTATCAATCGAAGGTCCTAGAAGATCACACATTTGACACTAGTCCACATCAGAGGAAATTTATTTTGATGTATCATAGCAGCCTTTCGAGATAAAGACCGACGTGTGGCAAGGTTGCGCAAGTTGACCACCGCTCTACAACCTTGATAAAGTCATTAGGGTACGGAGAAAGAACTTCAATAATTAGCAGTACAGCGAACCCACGCATCTTTGATAAGTGAAAGACGAACTCAAGGTCAGTTTCTTGGCCTTCGGAGACAATCTAGCGATACTCGCGGACAGAGCAATCACAGATATTAGACAAACAAGAAGATTCTCAAGGCATTGCTGAAAACACTAGACAAAAAATTTTGTTCGAGGAAACCAAGATTTTTTGCAGTGGATTGCACATGTGTGGTGGAAACTTATGGGGCTCAAGCATACCTGCCACCTCATTGTTGGCGCCAGTTGTAAGTCTTAGGTGGCGAACGGAATCAGATGGAGTAAATAACCACAGCATAGCACGACAAAGCACGTTTTGCGACATTTACAGATTCTTTACATTTTGTTTTTAATTTAATTCAATGATTTTTATGATGTGTGATGTGTTAAGGTCGAGTTGTAAGAATACTGGTTATCGTAGGTATGATACTTTTTTTTACCTATTTTTTCTACTCTGAAAACGAATGTGGTGCCAGTGGTGCCAGTTGTTTTAGCCACGTTAAATGTGTGCATTAAAATATCCACAAAACTACTGCAAAAGAAATATAGGACTGTACTAATCGCAGGAAACATGTATTAGAAATAAATGCACTTAAAATGAACGAGCCTGTACATAAACAAATACAAAATAGAATCGCAAAAACAGGACTCTAACAACTTGACATAGAATTCAAAGAATATTAATTTAACAGTTTTTAGACGTTTCTAAAATTGTGGTAATACTAAACCAGTTGTAAATCGTTTCGATTCGAATCTTTGTGTGGACATTTATCATTCTTAAAAAGTATTGAAAATTAATCGTGATAGTGGCAAAAGAAAATGAGTCACAGATTCCGAAATGTCGAGCTCTCACTAGACCCTGTAATAGAAGACCAAACACTGCATTAATAACGCGAAGTGAATCGAGCGAGCGGTGATGCAGACCACGTGATCCTGTCTCCTATGACTACAGCACAAAGAATTTTTCGACCAAGGAAAATATAGGTTTGCATTTCGTTATACGTGCGCCCCATGATATTTATTATGATATGGATATTAAAATGTTACTTGCCAAAAGAGAACAATCTATTGATATTGTTTTAAGGTTGATTGAGGAATGACTACTTCGATTTTAATTACTCTGCTCGGTGTAAGGAGTAGTTCTTGAAATCGTTATTCTTTGTTAGATCTTGCCATTTAAGTACAACTACGCGAGGTACCTCACCAGACAGTTGTAACGAATGTTTCCATTCGACTCCATGTTTATGGCTATAATACATACAACGCTTGACAGAGCCAGGTGAAAACGGAGGCGATGCATAAAGTGCATTTTTCACAACTAGAAAACTATGTGTTAATTTATGGATAAAAAGAAACAACAAAAGCAGAGCTTAACAAAGATACAATGATCTAAGACGCACTATCTTAGTCGTCGCAAGGTCATTGAAGATGGTGGACGTTATCTGCGCGCCAAAAATACGTTTGTCTCCCGTCTGATATGACATTCGATGGTAATTTTATCTAATATGTACAAAAATTAATGTTTGTGTGTTCGTATCTTATGCGTGGCCGTACCGTTAAACCGATTGTGATGAAACTTTGTTAACATATTGCTTGCACTTTCGCGATGATCATAGGCACCATCAAATGATTGTACAACAAATAGTTCAGGAGATATGACGTAATAAACAATGAAATGCGCGGAAAAATGCTGCATCATGCGACGTCTGCTTCTAAACCACTGTACCGATTTCAACCAAATTTGATACACATATAGATTCCATGAGGTAAGAATTGACGTAAGGGTAAGAACTGCTTACGACATAGAGTTCAGGAGATATGACGTCATGAACAATTATATAGTTGAAAACCTGTGCCATCATGCGACATGCGAATAAGCATGGTTTTAATGCGAATTTGAAAATAAATACATAAATCTAAAATCTTCATGACGTTTTGGACACTTGACATTCTGAACAAGAGGAAGCTCACTGTCACACAAAATTTTGGATGGTGCATGACGGAGGATACTTCACATATGGACTTCGTCAGAATCTACAGTTGTATTCCAATACTGATGAAATTTTTAAATATGAGTGAACAATTCAGTTTATCAGTGCAGTATTAATATATTTCAATTACCTACAATCATTTCAATTAATTAACGTGACTAAACACTTAATTTTCAGATTTCGGCGAAGTTACGAATGAAATAAAATTTCTGAAAATTGTAACAGCTCTCTCTGGATGCGACGTTACATTTTTCAGGGTGATAATCATCAGAGAAACATTTAAAACATAAATATTGTTCGAATCATGTGCATTTTATGTAAAGCATACTTCATTTTATGGAAAGCGTACTTCATTCAGATTTTTAAATGACTTTTTTGGCTGTCAGCTTTGATGTATACCAAGCGTACCGAATCATTGGGGTGAAAACCACCAGCAAAAAGAATCTGTTGTTACCAACGTATGGTTTTAATGCGAATTTGAAAATAAATACATAAATCTAATATATAAAAATTAATGTTTGTTTCTCTTTTTGTTCGTATTTTATACACGCCCTTACCGTATATCCGATGGCGATATAACTTTGTCAACTCATTGCTTGCACTTGCACGAAGGTTATAGGCATACTGAAATTAACTGCGTATGGTGCATACTGGAGGGTGCTTTACAATTAGTTAATTCGTTTTTTACGCCTTTACACTAATATGGCCTGACGGATATGAATGAAATTTAGATCAGAGGTAGCTTACACCCTGATTAATGCATGGACTACCTTTCGTAAACCACCGTATGGTGTGTGGGGGAGGGTACGTTACAGTTGGTAAATACGTTTGTTTCTCTTCAAGCTGAAGCAGCTGGACGGATTTGAATGAAATTGGGAATGCAGATAGCTTATACCCTGAATTAAAGAATGAGCTACGTTTAGGAAGCCGCCGTACAATGCATGTTAAAGGGTAGTTAGCATAAACTTGACTGTTTCACAGACCACCTCGAAAGTATATGTGAGTTCTCGTAGATGAGAGGAAAAAGAAAAAACAGGAGATGGGAGGTTGGACGGGAGAGTGAAAGAAACGATCCGAGAGAAGGGGAGGTGAAGAAAGCAAACGGAAAGCTGAAGTTCTAAATTTAACCTTTAAGAAATCTTTCACTCAGGAGGACCGCACAAATGTACCATCATTTGAGCAACGTACTAATTCCGAAATGGGGGACATAGCAATAGGTATTTCCGGTGTAGAGAAGCAGCTGAGAGAGCTAAATACGAAAAAGTCTGCTGGTCCGGATGGAATACCAGTTCGGTTTTACAAAGACTAATTTGCGGCATTGGCTCCCTACTTAGCTTGCATTCATCGCGAATCTTTAATTCAGCGCAAAGTTCCTAGTGATTGGAAAAAAGCGCAGGTGACTCCCGTTTATAAGAAAGGAAAGAGAACTGACCCACACAATTACAGGCCAATATCGTTGACATCAGTTTCATGTAGAATTTTGGAGCATATTCTCAGTTCGAATATAGGAAATTTCCTTGAAACGGAAAAGGTTATTTCCATGAATCAGCACGGGCTTAGGAAACATCGTTCATGTGAAACTCAGCTTGCCCTTTTCTCACATGACATCTTGCGAGCCATGGACGAAGGGCAACAGGCGGATTGTGTTTTTCTCGACTTCAAAAAGGCGTTCGACGCGGTGCCACACTGCAGACTGCTAACGAAGATACGAGCTTATGGAATTGGTTCACAGATTTGTGACTGGCTGGAAGACTTCCTAAGTAATAGAACGCAGTACGTTGTTCTCGACGGCGAGTGTTCATCAGATACGAGTGTATCGTCAGGCGTGCCCCAGGGGAGTGTGATATGACCGCTATTTTTGCGACCCGCAGCAGATCAGTTTAAAGGAAGATATAGAGGCGGTTCAGAGGCAAGCAGCTAGATTTGTTACCGGTAGGTTCGACCAATGCGCGAGTGTCACGGAAATGTTGCGGCAACTCAATTGGGGATCGCTGGAAGAAAGACGACGTTCTTTTCGTGAATTTCTATTGAGTAAATTTAGAGGGCCGGAATTTGAAGCTGAGTGTAGTACGATATTGCTGCCACCTACTTACATTTCGCGTAAAGATCATAAAGACAAGATAAGAGAAATTAGGGCTCGTACGGAGGCATATAGGCATTCTTTTTTTCCTCGTTCCATTTGGGAGTGGAATAGGAAAGGAAATTCCTAGTAGTGGTACAGTGTACCCTCCGCTAAGCACCTTACGGTGAATTGCGGAGTATGTATGTATGTAGATGTAGATGTAGAAGACGACGATGCAAAAGAGATGGAGAGAGATGGAAGGAGGGACGATGGACTGTACGAGTATTGAATAAATACCCGGGCAACGCCGGGTTTTCAGATAGTTATGAATAAAAGTCAATCTAGTTCCCACAACGTTTAAAATAGATTTTATAAGCAATCGCCACATGTGTGTGGGGCGCTTATCGTCCCGGCTCCAACATGATACACACGGTGATGATGATCTATTCAATGATCTAAATCGGTCATCTTTCAAGATAAATTTTAAAATTTTTGCAAGCTAGACTGATTTTTATTCATGATAAAATTTTATATGTTTTTACAATGAAGGAAAATGATAAAAGTATTGTAAATGGAAAAAGAGAGAGAGAGAGAGAGAGAGAGAGAGAGAGAGAGAATAGAAAACACCCAAGATATGAACTCAGAGTACACAATATTTTAACTGCAAATTGTTCTCACTGACAAAAAGAGGTATAAATATTGCTTTTTCTTCATAAATGAAATTAACAATACCCAAAATCCTGCACAGTAATTTTATGACAGTTTGTTTTACTACTACCTAGACTTGTCAATAATGGACGGTGCGATTCGCGAGGAAAGTTTAGGTGAATAATTCATTGTGATGCGTAGCATTTGGCAAGAATGACGAACAAAAATCTGTAAAATAGAGCAATAAATACTTTTAGGAAAAGCTATATATTCAAACTTCCGACGGAAGCGGCCACGAAATCCCTAACAAGACGTGTCGAGCCGCGCGACCATTTTCGCGCGGCATACTCGAAGCAACAGGCTGATATGACTCTACTAGGGAAAAAATAAAGGCGTACGTGTTCTGCTACTTCTGTGAAGTCGGGACAGTTAATTTATAATCTATGCTTCTCAAATGTTCAAACGTCTGTAAATCTATCGGACTAAACTGCGTGGTAATCAGTCCGTATCTTACAAACTACTTAAACTAAGGTAAACTAACCTAAGGACAACACATACACCCATGCCCCAGGGAGGATTCGAACATCCGACGGCGAGCAACCGCGCGCTCCGCAGCGAGGCGCATTAGACCGCTCGGCCACTCCACCGCGGCCTATGCTTCTCCTTTTGAACAGTATAGCTCCTTTCACATTTATTAACCATCGCTGGGGACAGGTACCGGTACTATACATTAGATAGCCTCTCACGGATAAACTTTCTTAAGTTAAAAAATAAAAGAGAAATACGCAATGGGACTCTTTGTTATGTAATTGTAATTGGAAATGTAATGAGAAATTTGGTATACTTTGGAAGTAAATTAATTTTATCTTCAGTCTAAGACAGAAGTAAAGTCACAAACAACTGTAACTCCACAAGGTACGAAAAAATTGTACGAACGTCTTAGCTAAGCTAGAAGGTGGTAGAACTAGAGAGTAGGTCGCATGGCGTTGAGATATCACGGCAAAAACTGTATAGAGTGACACTGGCACATGGTCGTCAAGTACACTATGATATCAATCAGCCAGAAGTGAAGCAAGAAACAAAACAACTTGCGCCTCTTTCTGCCGAAGAGGACATTAGAGAAGGTAGGAAGTCGATCGTGTCTTTGTCAGGGGAACCAACGCGGTATTTGTCTTAAGCAGTTTACCAAAACCACGGATAGTGTATGGATGGGGCGTTTAACCGCCGCTTTTCACAAAGCGAGTCGAGTATGAGCTACTTCGCTGCGACAGTGGCTAAGCGCCTGTCTCCTCGTACATTATAGTCTGTGGTGACAGTTGAGCAAAAGTGCAACTGGAATCCACAAGATTCAGCGAAGGGCCTCACGGAAACAAAGGGGGCCGATTGCTGGTGTTCGCTGTTTACACGCTTAACGGAAAAGTCGAGACTGGTCAAGCACTGGCTAGATGCTGGCACACAACTGGGTTCATGTCACCGCCCAGCCTGCTTTGCGTTCTGTATGGCTGTTACGAAGGATATGGAAATTAAAAGACAAAGTGTCTACTCCAAGTTGGTAGTCAGGCTATGGACTATGCACCCTGGATTACAAAGCGTGTGTACACGTTCTGTAATGTGCCCTCATTACTGCAGCAAGGACTATATATGCGAATAGTAGTTTAACAGATCAATAATTTTTTCTCTTAGATTATTGTAATTATCTTATGCAACAAATCCAAAATGCAAAATTCTTAACCTGTCAATGTGTCTGAACTAGAAACTGGCAACGTAGTGGCTTTTGTAACGTCATTGGGGAAAACCAAGGAAAACGTAGAACACATTTACCAGGAAACTGTTGTTGCTCACCCAGGGTGACCACTTGAGGACTGACAATGAGTTAAGATGCACGCCTTAGCAAGGAAACGCGCCTACTGTAGTCAGGGGTACCAGACGTCCGCATTTATGTGGACGTGTCCGCATTTTCAACGTTTTATCTGGCATCCACATATATTTTTACGATTTCTGATTATGTCCACATTTTTTTGGTTTTGAGAAATATTTTGATTTTTCCCCCTCTCGTATCGCGAACAATGATACACTTTTTACTTCGTCTATTGAATAACGAAAATTATAAAATATCGATTTATATTGATCACAATCGCTGTTTAGGTCTAAGTATCTGAATATGTTGACATAACGAATAGAAGGTATACGCTATGATGTGGATGCGACCATTTAATGAACTTCAAGATGTATTCTGCACTAACGTCGAAGGGTGTATAACATTTCTGTTCGATAATAATATTGCAAGACAACAAGGTAATCATTCCCCTGGAAAAACGGATGAAAACGACTAAATTTTGAATCTGTAAAATGGATTGCAAATGTAAAATTAAATTTAGACATTTGTATTGTTTCAACAGAAGCAACTTTTAAAAAAGGACTCGCTTCGATGACTAAGATACAGAAGACGTAGGTCCTGATGTAGACATGTCTGATTTAAGTAATGACATTGTTCTTTGTTCTTTTTGTAATAAATTTAAAATATAGAAAGTGTCTAACTTTTTATCCTAAAATTTGGAAAGTGTCCTCATTTTTCATTCTAAAATAAAGAAAGTGTTCTCATTTTTGCACTCCAAAATCTGCAGTCCCACACGTAGCGAGCTGCCGTGCAGGTTTGGCTGAAGTTGGAAAGTTAATTGCCATCGACTGACTCCGCTGTAAGGAGGAAGTGTGTGAACGGTGACAAGGCTGCAGTTTGCCTCGTGCTTTCTTCTGCAGAAAGGTCAATCAAAATTAAAAGTTCTCATAGAACCGAGCGAAAAATGTCTAAAATGCCTCATTTAAACTGCAGTGATGTGCATCAGTGTGACTTTTTCAGTAAGTATTACCCGTTCAGTTTTCAACTGCAGACGGCGGAACGCGGGACTAAGTTTTGTTTACGCTCAGATTGGACCGAAGGCGGCCGACAATCCTAGACGTGTCGCGCGCATTGTACAGTCACGTTAGGGCGGGCGCACACGGGGGACTATGTATCGCGCAACTATTGTTGCTTTCCTGTTGCTTCGGTTTTTGAGAGCTCGCACACGATGAGCAACTGTTTCCTAGCAGCTGACTCAATTTCAAGGGTTTCTTTAGTGCAGTCGACCAGTACACAGAGATGGATTGTTTTGAGACTGCAGTGGTTTGTGCTCTTATCATTCGACAAAGGAAAAAACAACGGAAAAGGAAGAATTGGATTCACCCACTTATGTCTGAAAGTCTAAATAAAGGAAAATTCACTTTAATATTTCAAGAGCTAAGATGTTCCCCAGAGAAGTTCTTCAGTTATTTCATCTTGAGTGTAACGTCATTTCACGAGCTAGTCACAATTCTGGGACCTGCCAACACCTACCAAAATACAAATATGCGAGTGGTGATTCCACCGGAAGAGAGGCTCGCTGTTACATTAAGGTAGGTTGCATAAAATTATACATTTATTTTATTTTATTTTTTATTCGAGAAAACCAGTTAATAACAGCAATCTTTAAAATTTGTACAAAATATGTCCAAATCAACTGATTGAAAAAGACAGAAAATAAGTGCAGATATACAGTTTAGAAACTATTGCGTGTAATGACAGCGTACATAGTTTGTGATCCATTTGAAGGCACAGAAAAATTAGTCAGGTATGAGTTTCCACTGTCGCAAACATGAGGAGAAGTTAGGACGGTGTATGAGCTGTTTCCAGCGGTACGTTGATTCTCAGACATAGATGTTGCAGGTGGAGTAGGGATGGAGAAGCTATAATACTGAACGCCACCACCTAGTCTATCACGTGTGTCACGTGGTAGACACGTGTTCTGGAAACGTCTTATTACCTGCAGAATCTCAATTTGTGCATCGATCATTCGGTGTATGGGTATTGCTTTCAGCATAGGTACAAGAGAAAATGCAAAATGTGTTGCCGGGTCATCCATTGTCGAAGCAGTTTTCTTCTTCTCTCGAAGTATATCTAGTAAAGTTTCTTCATAACTCTTCTTTTTATTTCTGTTGCAGGAGGTATGTGGAGAATGAACTACGGGTGGTCTCTGGACGTTCTCTATTTCCTCAGGTTCCTCATCGCTCACTACTGGTTCAGCATTTCCACTTGTTTCACGTACTTCTACAGTTGGTAGAAGAAATAAAAGTTGATCGTAAAATTTGTACTTTCGGCGCTTTCCGGCTTGTTGTCCTGACTTGACCGATTTTTGCTCACGCAATTCTCTTGCAAAGCATGTTCTTAGATTTTTCCATCTTCGTTGTACCAGCGTTCCTACGAAAGTACATAGTAAATTGAAACGCTTGACATTTTTGTAGATTTTAATTGATTTTCATGAAATAAAAAAGAAAACTATTTTAATTCGGTTACTTTAAATTTTATACGAAGCTTCATATATTATAATTTCTTTTCAGGTATATAACAACTGGATCAAGTTTTAACGATCTTTCATACAACTACTTGATCGGTGCTAGCACAATCCGCAAAATAGTGAAAGAAACATGCACTGCAATCTGGAATGTTTTGCAACCTATGGTTATGCCAGAGAAATGTGAAGAAGACTGGTTGCACATTGCTGAACAGTTCTATAAAATCACCCATTTCCCCAACATCATAGGTGCTATAGACGGAAAACATATTAGAATAATACAACCTCTAAATTCTGGCTCAGAATATTTTAATTATAAAAATTCTTTTCTGTGGTGTTGATGGCTTGTGTCCATGTTGATTATCAATTTGTCTTCATAGATGGTGGTGCGAATGGAGCAGCAGGAGATTCCTCAGTTTTTAATAATTCGAATATGGGCAAAAAGCTGCAACGTAACCTTCTGAATATACTGAACGACCGAACATTGCCGCGAAGGCCAGCCAATCCTTTTTGTTTGGTTGCTGATGAAGCTTTTGGTTTATCAAGGCGCATTTTGCGCCCAGTTGCTAAAAAAATCCTATCCCTATTACAGAAAATTTTCAATCGAAGACATACAACTGCTCGTCGTATGGTTGAATGCACATTTGGCATACTGGCGAACAAATGGCGTATTTTCCATAGACCCCTTGAGGTTACCCTCGATTTCTGCGATACAATAATCAAAGCATGTTGTGTCCTCCACAATTTTGTGCGCAGAAGAGATGAATCAACTTTATAGATATGGCTTATGAATGTCCACTGCAGAGTACAGACATTGAATCCCAGGATAGAACTACATCTGCTGTCAATATACTCAACTATTTTGCAACCTATTTCACGTCCCGTGGAGGATCTGTTCCGTGGCAGTACGATTGACTTTGATTTCACTACGACTCAACAACATTGAAAAACTTACTTGTTCTATCCACAAAACATTATCGAGAGTGTAATTATAATAACGATGTTAAAAATGTATCTATAAAAGCAGCTTTGTAAAATAAAAACTTACCTGATTCTTTTTTTTTTTTTTTTTTTTTTTTTTTGTGGAGAATTGTCCCCAAGTCGTACTCCATACGTTTACACACACTTCTTCCCATAGTTTGCTTTTTAAATTAGCGTCAGAATAATCTTTTAAAGTTTTATTGAACAATGCAGGCCTCTTTTCTACTTCATTTATTAGCAATTCACTATCGATGTCTTCATCCCTAACAACAGCCATTTTACAGACTTGAAACTTCCCAGCTGCAGACAACAGAGAGACGGCAACTACATTGTCGCCCATGTGCGCGCGCGCCCGTGGGAGGGCAGTCTGGTGGACAGAGGCAGTTGCGTCGCCCTTCTGTCGGCGGCCACAGCGACTGAAAACTTGTGTCGCCGTCGCGTCGCTCCGTGTGCGCTCTTCCACATGACTGTACAGTCTCTGTGGAAAAGACGAGACAGTTGCGCGGCAAAAAGTCTCCCGTGTGCGCCCGCCCTTAGTGTCGTAGTGCGACAGTATACTTAGCGGCTGGTGAAATGGACAGAAAATCAAAGAGAACGTTCCGAAGGAAAAGTTCTGATAAATAATTTTGTTCAGTTCTGTGAAGACGAAAAACGAAAAGGCTCGCCCATACCGATGGAAAGAGCTATGGAGGGAGCAGCAGCAGCAGCGGTAGCAAAAAGTTCGAGAACAGTGCATAATATTGTGAACGATGTTAGGAAGGCCAGACAGAGTGGCCAGGAAATTGTAACACCGAGGAAGAAGAGACTGAGGAAGAAAACCAAGTGTCTTGACGAACTTGATAAGTGCTTACCCAAAATAAAGGTTTTACAATATTACGACATTAAAAGACAGATACTGGGAGAAGGAGAAACCATATATTAATTCCACGGGAAAACGAACCACTTTCTGGAGAAATATGAAGGATATGGAGTTTCGTTTAAAAAAATGTAAAAACAGACGAACGTTTCTGGTTGAGAGGGAGGACATTGTAGCATATCGTGCGCGTTTTCTTAGAACGCTGAGGCAAAACGGAAAGGTGTGAAAAAACCAGTCGTTTATACTGATGAAACATGGGTGCATACACACTATGCTGTCAGTAAATTTTGACAACATAGTGACGTACCAGGTGTGAGAAAAAATGAAAGTTCTGGGCAAAGAACGATAGTTGTTCACACGGGAGGAGAAATGGGGTTCATTGAGGGTGCAGAGCTCATCTGTAATTCCAGATCAAGGTCGGAAGATGTTCACAACGAAATGGACATTGAAAATTCTATAAAATCGTACATGCCCTCTTACACTCGCCATTACGGATTTCCGTGCGAGGTCGGACGTATGACCGCATCTGTGGTGAAATAACTGAAGCTAACGCCGTTGTCGCGTTTAAATACTTATTATCTTGGTGTGGTGTCTGTTCTTTCCGACATCTGTAAGGATTCCAAGAACACTTAATGCTGTGTGGTATGAAACAGCCGACCGCGGTGGCCGAGGGGACTGCAGCGCGCCAGTCACAGTCTGCACGACCGCTACGGTCGGGGGTTCGAATCCCCCCTCAACATGGATGTTTGTGTCATCTTTAGTGTAAGGTAGTTTATAAGTAGTTTGTAAGTTTAGAGACTGATGATCCCGCAGTTAAGTCCCTTAAGCTTAATAAACATTTGAACATTTGGTATGAAACACTCTATTTCGCGAAGATCATTATCCTTTACATACACTGCTCAAAACAATTATGTTGGAGTGAGATATCATAGACAATATACAGATGGTAACGTATTTTATTCAGTTATTGGTTACAGTTGTAATTTGTGTGCGATACAATACGATATTTTGCAGTCTCAACTCTTTACTTGAGGTTTGCATGGTTACTTAGAGAGTGAAAAACTCATTTTCTTTGCCCTCTAATATTGTGGTGATCACTCGGACGGTCAGTACAGTTGCACTCCTTCGTGACATGGGCAGTATGAGGTTTTCAATCAACTCTTGTGGGATATTCGGCCATTCTTCCATGAGAGCAATATCCGGCTCTGCAACCGTTGTGGGAGGTGCAAGTCTGGCTGCAATGCGTCTCCGAAGTGCATCCCAAAAAATCCTCACTTTGGTATAAAGTCAGGTGAACAAGCTGGCCACACCATTCAGTCAATCCCCTCAACTTCAAGCATCTTGTTCGCCAGTGGAGCTCTGTGGCGACAAGTGTTATCGTCCACCAGAAGCAACCCATGCCCTATGGCACCAGCATAGGGCACAACAAAAACTCGGAAAATCTCTGTCGTCTCGATACCGATGAGCGGTCTAACCGCCATTCTGAACGACATAGAGGTCCGTACGTCTGCCCTCACCATTTGTCCACCATCGTGACGTGAAGATGTTTCCTGTATGTAAGCAGAATTGTTCAGAGTTCCACATTCTTTCTTTTTTGTCTCGTTGCCGCCGGTTGTCTTAGGTGTCGGTGGCAGAGTAGGAAGGAAGGAAGCTTAGGGTTTAACGTCCCATCATTAGAGACGGAGCTAACGCTCGGAGTTTTGGGTAATGATGTGTAAGGAAATCGGCCGTGCGCTTTTGAAAGGAGCCATCCCGGTATTTGCCTGCAGTGATTAAGGGAAATCACGGAAAACCTAAATCAGGATGACCGGAGTTGGATTTGAACCACCGTTCTTCCGAATGCGAGTCCAGTGTCTTACCACTGCGCCACCTCGCTCGGTGGGCCGAGTAGAGAGAGAGACCGACACAGGGAACTAGGATGCACGCATGTGCGGGTAAAGAGTCTGAGGTAACCAGCCAGTGGGACAGCAGAAACTAGAAACACTAAGCTAGATTAGAACAAGATATATATTTCTTAGAGATAATACAATACTTAACTTTGTTAACTGAAGACCAGGGGAATGCAGATTCATAGTTTAACTAGGTAGAGGCCTCCCTACAGATAAGAGTCTGTTCTAGTGCCTGTCCTATTGCCAAGTGGCCGATACAGTTCAGTGGTGGCCACGAGCGGTATTGCAGCAGAGGGCACTCATGGATGACGTAATAACGCCGCGCCGTGCTTGCATGGCGGAGCGCGGCGAAAGTACGTGGTGCGCACTTCCGACTTGTGCGACACCACACTTTCCAGATGAGGATCGACGATGTCCAGCTGAACACAAAATCTTTATTCATCTGTGAACAGAATCCGGCACCTTTCGTTACGACTCCAATCCTAATGTTCCTCCGCCCAGTTTCTGCGGCCTAAAGTGTCGTGGTTTTAGTGGGAGGCACACTGAAGGCTTCCATGCGTAGAAGCCACATTCTCGAAGACGATGCCTGTGTGTTTGTGTTGATATTGCACGACCTGTTGCTGCCCGGAGAGCGTGTTGCAGCTGACTTGCATTCAGCCTCCTGTCTCGAAGGGCTGTTAACCGAAGATAACGGTCATATCTTCATGATGTAACCCGTGGACGACCGTAGCCTTGCCTTCTTTTAATGATTCGTTTGTCTGAAATTGCCCCCAGATACTTGAAATAACGCTTTGGGACGGTCCAATAGCAGCAGCCACTTTCCCCTGTGTCTGTCCAGCTTCCAACCTTCCGCCATACCTTGGAGTAAGTTACGTTCTTGTTACATTACGATACCTGCTGACTATACTATCTGAATCCAACTGCTTGTGTAATTGGTTTGGTAGAGAAAGCACAAGTCAACAACAACCCCGTCTGTAGCAACCATTGTTATTACCAGTATCTCGGTTGTCATAATGTTGATTTCTCCACTCCGAAGAACCATTTCAGTCCATTCTGCAGATGACAATAGTTCAGAAGCTAGATCTCAATTGATCGCCTTACTGTACTTTACACTGGTTGCTTGCTGCTAAAATATTTGAACTGATAAATACCTTGCGTCTAAGACTATCTCTTTAAGGCTGTGTGACGGATAGTATGAATTATTTATCGTTTAGAATTATATTACTGTTGTTTCCATACTCTGATTCAATATTGCCAACAAACTTTATAAGACAGTAAATTTACTGTGAGGCTTTTCTCAGCTTGTGTGAAACTGTTTTAAGAGGTGACTGCACAACCCTAACCTAGAAAGAAGACGTCGATTTTGATCTGATGGCGGTAGATGCCACTTGGGGCATAGTAGTTGTGGTTCCAACAGCTAGCGTAGTGATGTAGCTGTCAGAGCGCCATCTTTATCTACTCTTTACTAGGAAATTTTTACAGGCAAGAGGCTCAGTGTGGAGAAAACAGGCGCCATGCCACAGGGCACACTCTTGCTTCCAGCAGCCAAGCACCTTTAAAAAGTGGAAATAAATGTGGAGCATTAAAGTTTACGTCGCAGATATGTACTGCATTGACAGTATTGTTGACGAAGCTATGTAATTTCACAATTTAAGCACACAAGACATTAAGATAAATCGCTGAAAATGTTTATTTCATCCACAATTTCGCATTACACAGGACTTCACGCACATACAAATAACAAAACATTTGAGAATAAATTCAGCAGAACAAGTATTGTAGATCCAATTTTTTACACACAAATAAATAGGTATTTAAAGACATAGTTACATACTTTCCTTGGTTTAGGAAAAAACAAGGATGTCGATGAGAAGAATGAGAGTGTTTTAATTTGCACAATGAGACTATATCTGGTCGAATATTGGACAGTTGCAACCGAGTATGTTCCTCGATATTGAGACGGAATCTGTATTTTGCTTTAGTTGAAACATATGCGGAAACCACGATTCGCATAAATATGTAGTTGAGAAAGGCAGAAGAATAAGTTCAGCTTTATCTGATAAGATTTTAAAGTCGTCCTTTAACGTACACGAAAATTCCGAGGCTGATTTCTTCGTTTGAAACTTTGAGGTTAGCTCGGAATCTGATGTCAAATCAAACAAGCATTTATAATGCTGCGACGTCAAAGAGGCTGGCTTTTTGATACAGAATACGGATTTAATGTTTTCTTGCAACCTGTCTAGAAGATATGAATGCAAAGAATCAAGCAAAAATTACAGGTTAACATCGAACTCATTTACTATATCCTCAGGAATGTCTGATTCGAGTTCATCTCTGAAGACTTTTGTCGCTGTAAAAACTATCCAGGCCTCCATTTTTGAGTTATTCTGCTCAAAACTTTATTTTTGTTGCTAATGCATCGAGAAGCTAGTTACTGGTTCCCTTGGATGGACAGACACAAATCATGACGTTTTGTAAAAATATCGCCTAAAGGTGCTAAATATTACTATCTACTTTACACTACTCGACACTTCTCTACACGCCGCTCAAGGGCGCAAAAAAAAAAAAAAAAAAAAAACGCTAGATAGAAAGCTTTGTCCCATTTACGTATTAAAGAAAGTTAAAATATCCTTAGCTTTCCACGGAGCACCTGTAGTTCTTTCGGGGAGCACCAAGTGCTTCGCGGAGCACAGTCTGAGAAACTCTGCGTTAGATGATCACATCGAAAATGGAATGGAGGGCCATGGTCTCCACGGATGACAGCAGATTCTGCTTGTACGCATTTGGTGGTCGTTTGTGAGTACTACGTAGTCCTGGCGAACGCTGTTTCGTAAATGTCCTATTATGTTCGAATACAGCATTAGTAGTGAACTTCTTGATGCTGTCGCGTCGTTCAAATATCTAGGCGTAACATTGCAGAGCGATATGAAATGGAACGAACATGTAAGGACATTTGTGAGTAAGGCGAACAGCTGACTTCGGTTTATTTGGAGAATTTTGGGAAGATGTACTTCACCTGTAAAGGAGACCGCGTATAAAACGCTTGTACGACCACGTCTTGAGTATTGCTCAAGTATTTGGGGCCCGCAGCAGATCGGTTTGAAGGAAGACATAGAGGCGGTTCAGAGGCGAGCAGCTAGATTTGTTACCGGTAGGTTCGACCAATGCGCGAGTGTCACGGAAATGCTCTGGCAGCTCAATTGGGGATCGCTGGAGGAAAGACGACTTTCTTTTCGTGAATTTGTGTTGAGTACCTACTTACATTTTGCGTAAAGATCACAAAGACGAGATAAGAGAAATTAGGGCTCGTACGGAAGCATATAGGCACTCTTTTTTTTCCTCGTTCTATTTGGGAGTGGAATAGGGAAGGAAATGCCTAGTAGTGGTACAGTGTACCCTCCGCCACGCATTTTACGGTGGATTGCGGAGTATGTATGTAGATGTAGATGTAGAAAGGGCATTCGTCCAAGAGACACTGGCCCCAACCCACGCTTTATGCTCTGAGGTGCAATAAGCTACAACTCTTGTTTACCTTTGGTGTTTGTCGATGGAACGCTCACCAGCGTTCGGTACTTGCAGAATGTTGTAAGACCCGTTGTTTTGCCATTCTTTTAGCACGAAGGTGATTCGTTGGTCCAACAGTAAAATGTTCGCCCACACAGTACGCGAGAAACTCGACGTGTTCTGCAAGTCGTGTAGAAGCTTCCTTGTTGTGCAGTCTCCGGAGCTGTCTCTAATCGAGTACGTGTGGGATATGGTGGGGTGTGTAATGGGACAAGGACCTACATCTCGTCACAAGCCACTTTATAAGCTCAGTTTATCAGGTAAGCGTTAAAACGATAATTTGTTTCATTAAATGTTTCGTAAACATGTTATTAATTTTTATAAATTGTGTATGGACAGTGTGTTGAAGAGAGCGTATAAAATGAACGTTAACAAGTGCAAAACAAAGATAATGGAATGCAGTCTTAGAAAATCAGGCGATGCTGAAGGAATTAGATTAGGTAATGAAACAATGAAGGTGGTAGATGATTTTTGTTACTTGGATAGTAAAATAACATATGACGGTCGCAGTACAGAGGATATAAAACGCAGAATGGCAATGGGAAGAAAAGCATTTTTGAAAAAGAGAAGTTTGCTAACATCGAATATTAATTTAAGGGGAAGGAAGTCTTTTCTGAAGGCATTTGTGTGGAGTGTTGCCTTGTACGGGAGTTAAACATGGACGATAAACAGTGCGGACAGGAAGAGAATAGAGGCTTTTGAAATGTGGTGCTACAGAAGAATGCTGAGGATTAGGTGGGTAAATCGCATAACTAATGAAGAGGTACTGAACAGAATTGGTGAGAAAAGGAATTTTTGGCATACCTTGACTAAAAGAAGGGATCGCTTGGTAGGACACATTCTTAGACATCGGGGAATCGTAAATTTAGCATTGGAGGGAAGTGTGTGTGGTAAAAACCGCAGAGGGAAACCAAGAGACGCATATTGTAAGCAGATTAAAATGGATGTGGGTTGCCGTTCTTATGAGGAGATGAAGAGGCTTGCTCAGGATAGCGTAGGGTGGAGAGCTGCATCAAACCATTCTCCGGACTGAAGACCATAACAACAACAAATTGTGTACTTAAAAGTTTGTATTTGTTTTTCTGTTTCATGTCTCTTCGAGAGCGTTACAACGCGTTCAGCAGACTCCACCACGCCGGAACCAAAGATGTGGTTGCTGACCACCAACCGTCGCCATGCAGTAAGTCTATACGGCCATACGGCGTGAGGAGAAACTGCAGCCCGTTGTTGCGTCGTGATCGAAGAAGAAATTTACTCAAAAATTAATAGCTTTTCTCTTTGTAAAAAGTTATGGAGAAAATTCTTTTTTAAAAAAAAGAGAGTTAGTTCCGATTGTCATGCCAAGCTTTACAGATCATGTTATATTAATAAATGTGCAAGTTTGTTAAAATATATTACGACGTGTGAATATTTATTGAAGTTTGTAGAAAGTTTAAATTAAAATGAATGTTACTTACCACAGTTATTTCTATGAAGAGTACATTAAGAAATTTTCTGGAATATCAACAAACTTTAATGGGACTTTACGTTTCTGTGAACGGCGAAGTTATGAGAGTTTAATTAGATGTCATCGTCGGTTATTTAAATTGAAGGGTAACCAACTTTAGAAACTCTTTCAATAACTTACGCGAATTTTTACTTGGTGGAATCTCTTGAAGGTAAAAACTTTATGAAATCATCTGTGACTCGTGGCACTTGTGCAGATAGACCTAAGTGTCAAATGAAACTAAAATCGTCTTTAAATGTGAGAACTTCTTTGAGAGGAAGAACTTAATGATATTTCTTCGTGTGGTAGTGGGCGGCAAATCGGAAACGAAGTCTATCCACGGTTAAATGAAGTTTAAGTTTGTAGGCCTGCCATAAACAATTGCTATGCTGTTATAGTGAGAACCTTAATTTGCTTAAATGTAAAAAGAATTGACAGTTTTTCAGGCAGCCTCTTACCCAATTAAAGGCACGTGTTCGCCCGTCCCACTACAGGCGACAACCGACACTGCGACTAGCTCTAGCAGAACTACGAGAACAGGTCGAGCAAGCGTGGAACAGTGTATGCCAAGGCAGTATACGCCAGCTCTGTGACGGAATCGATGCCTGAATCAGCGCCTCAGTGCCGCCAGTTGAGGCTACTCCACCACATATCATGGGTTTTCAGCGTGGATCGACACCTGATACTTCTGTAAATGTAATCGTTTCTTGTACGCCATATTCACAGTTGCAACAGTAGAAGAGGATACTAATTTTTATTCGCGGAAGTGTATCTTGCGGGTGCCCAATTTAGAGTCCTTATTGTTGCTGGATGACCGAGCATGGAGTATGTGGTGGAGGCCAGGAGGTACTGTGTGCGGTAATGAAAAACATCGCACTGACGTGTTTTACGGCCCACTTTAGGTTTGTAGTTTTATAAGTTTTTGCAAACATTTTGGACCAAAATAATAATCTAAATAATAAAAAATTAATGACCTTTAGCGTAATAGTACGACGCCTTGCCCACTACGCTACGGCTATCAATCAAAAGATGAGTCCTTTAATTTCATACTATTGATGGCCGTTATTAACTGATGCTAATATGGCATTTGTAGACACTAGATTATCATTTATCGTACGAAGAACGATGTGTTGTTGTTAATTCTTCAGTGCGCCATTGCTTTGAAATGACATTGTGCAAATTACAACAAGAAAATCATCAAATACGCAACGCAAAATGGCATATGCCAGAGAGAGTTCTGGGCGAAGAATGTCACGTGACATCTCCGAACTGCTGGTTTTCGTCAATTCAATGGAGGATGTCAAATCTCTGTTAGTTATGCAAATATGTCTCAAACGACACGAGCCCGCTGCGGTGGCCGAGGAGACTGAGGCGCTCCAGTCACGGTCTGCACGGCCACTACGGTCGGGGGTTCGAATCCCCCTTCGGGCATGGATATTTGTGCCGTCCTTAGTATAAGGTAGTTGATAAGTAGTTTGTAAGTTTAGGGACTGATGACCCCGTTGTTAAGTCCCATAAGCTTAACAAACGTTTGAACTTTTTTTTTTTCAAACGATACGAGATATGAAAAAAACATAAGGGAGCTACGTTGTAGAGAATTTTCTCCTCTACCAATTAGGTTATTCAATTTTCGTGTCACATGAACGGTTCGTTTGCAATTACAATTATATTACAAAAGGCTTTTTTTTTATTACTACCGTATTTTTTGTCCGAAAAATTTGAAAAAGGGAGGTTGTGGTCTCTGGCGGCCTACAATCATGTCTGTAAAATTTGGTGCTGATCCGTTGAGCGGTTCGTCTTATAAACAGGGAACACGTTACGGACAGACAGACAGACATCCCAAAATCGCCGTTATTTTTGCAAATATCTTTGAAACGCTACGAGATATGAAAAGAGAGTGAAGTTGTAGAGAATTTTCTCCTCTACAAATTCGGTTATTCAATTTTCGTGAATAGTTAAGCCGTTATTTCCATTTAAATTTCGAGCTGACAGAAGACGATTGCAAAGGCCCACTTTTAGTGTTACTACCGTAACCTAAAGTGGGCCAAAATCACCAGTAAAACAACCATTTATTTAATTTGTAATTCAAACAATTTCGCCGTGGCTGTGGGCGGGGTGGTGGATGAAATACACGGGCTTTTACTAATTTGTGTAATCTCAGCAATACTCTTTGCCGCTGCATCAGTCACTGGCCACATAACGCTGTGACTGTTTCCATTATAGCTGACCCAGGTAGCAGGAGACACGGCCCGTGTGATGACCACCAGACGTTAGTAGGGCACTGTTGAGGATCACGAATCGGCGCGCCAGCAACTGTGTTCCGCACGGTATGGTAGTGCTGAGGATGTTCAGGATCTTGTTCCAAAACTAGATTCTGCTACATTTACCATTAGAACATATCTGAGATAAGTGATTTTTCAACACTAAAAGTAGTCTATTACGCTTACTTTCACTCACTTATGACGTACGGCATTGTTTTTTGGGGTAACTCGCCTGATGCAAAAAGGATATTTCTGGCTCAAGAACGGGCGGTTCGAGCAATATCTGGTGTAAGCTCGCGAACGTCATGTCGACCCCTTTTCAGTAATGTTGGAATTTTGACTCTGGCGTCACAATAAGTTTTTTCTTTAATGTCGTTTGTTGTTAATAATATCAGCTTATTCCTATGAATTAGTAGCTTTCACTCGGTTAATACTAGACAGAAGTCTAATCTACATTTGCATCACACCACCGTAACACTTGTGCAGAAAGGGGTACAGTATTCTGCGGCATCCATTTTCAATAAGCTGCCACAAGAACTAAAGAATCTTAGCACTAATCCACACGCTTTCAAATCTAAATTGAAGAGTTACCTCATGGCTCACTCCTTTTATTCTGTCGAGGAACTCCTAGAAAAGTTAAACAATTAAGCTAATTCGTTTTTTTCTTTATTGATTCTTTTCACTTTGTCTTAAGATTGCACACGACAAAGGACTACTTAAAAATTTTCTATTGCCATTCTTGTGTAACAATTAATGTATTGACTTGTTCCATGACCATGGAGTCTCACTCCTCAATTGGGTCCTATGGAACAGAAAAAAACAATAAATAAATAAAAGGGCTCTCCCCCTCCAGGGCGCTCACAGGTTGAAATTGAGGATAGTACCATACACGTGGAGGGAGCACCGAAGATTACCAGTTTGTCCCTCAGCAAGGGAGTTGAACTCTCGAAAGTCTTCAATGGGAGGATGGCAGCTCATAGCGATAATAGCATATGAAGCAGGCAGCTAGTCTACTGCGACGCAGCAGCATTAGGGCAACGCCACCTAACTACAAGGCCTGTGCCCTGCCTGCCAAGAGTAGTCATAACACATGCAAACTATTTGTCTTACGTAGCGTTGTGATGAGTCTGGGAATATGTACACGTTGCAAACAGTGTTTCAGAATGTTTTTTGTGTTACCTATGTGATTCTCCTTGCAGATTTTTGCTGGTATGAGACAAAATGCCTAATATGAATCGTCTGATTCCGATATCGGTCAGATATCTTACTAATAGTTCATAAATATCTTAAACCGAAACAAATTTGTCTATGAATCACATAAGTAACATTATGAACATTCTGAAACTCAGTGTGCAACGAGTACGTATTCCCAAACTCATCACAGCGCTACGTAAGACAAATAGTTTTCTTGTGTTATGCCTACTGTTGGCAGGCAGCGCACAGGCTTGTTGATTAGGGCTGGCGAGCTGGTGTGTTTACGGCAGACCGTGTGGTGCACTGGCGTGCGCAACCACAGGCGACCCACTTCTCTGTTTTCTGAGCTCGTCAGCGTTCTTTCTCGCAGCTCGGTGTCGCAACAGCGGCTTTCAGAGCCGTTCTCCTGCCGTCAGCAGGCTGATCGCTGTTCTCGTCCAACATTTACTCCACGTCGCGGCATCGGGTTGCGGTGTCGGAAAGAACAGCTGCAATTACCCGTCAACGCGAAGAGCCCAAGAGTTTACGGGGCCGCGAAGATCGACGCCCAGTAGCGTGCGCGGAGGAAGAACCTGCGCTCAGTTTGACACGCGAGACTTTAACCCGCGGTTGCTCGCGTATATTGTTGTCACGCGATTACTCCCGTGTTAGATTTTTTCTAACATTGATATCTCGCACCTTTTCGTCTCTTTGTGCCAGAAAAAGACACGTTTATACAATAAATCATTTCTTTGTTATTACCAAAGCATTATAAATTAGTATAAACATGGTATGGAACATGTCATTTGACGAATTCGTGGATGTTTGCAAGAAGAGCTATAGTAGCAAGTGCATGGGCTAATTGTGGTTGCCATAATCCAGAAACCAAAATCAAGGACATTTCAGCCAAGTCACACTGAATAACTTGTTAGGCTATACAGACTTTATGTACACACTCAAACACTGTACTGGAGGTTTCATTGTCACATTCACTTATATGCAATAAATTACTTTTAACACCTTCATGGATATCGAAGTATTGCACCAGAACAGGAAACATTTTTAGATGCTTGTGCTCACTGATATCTGTACTGATGCCAATATATTTCACTTTTGATAGCCTGGTTGTAACAGTGTCTTTTATGCAAGGTCAGATAACGTTTTGACAATTGCCTCCGTTTTAGATTTTACACTTGAAAAATGAAAAACTACTTTCGAATCGCTAAAAATATCGATGATGATTCTTTTAACTGCATAACGAAGAGTTATTGCAATGGTGGTGTTTCACGGCATAAAATGCGAATGTTTCTTCTGCTCCCGTCTGATCACCACAAAAAAAAAAAAAAAAAAAAAAAAAAAAAAAAAAAAAAAAAAAAAAAAAAAAAAAAAAAAATAAATAAATAAATAAATAAATAAAATAAAAATTTAAAAAAAAAATAAAAAAAAAAAAAAATTCAACTGTTTGGAACTTGTAGCAGAATTCGCAGCTCGTATGTATTTATTGCTTATTAAATGGTCGTTCAGAGCTCGTTTCCCTCCATTGGCGATTGAAATATAGCAACTGCAACGAAATAATTCAAGATTATTTGCCATTTAACTATGTCCCTAACATATTAAATTTGGTATTTGGTAAAGGTGCTGTGTCTAATCGAGTTATTTCTCGACGTGTAATACCTACAAAAATTATGCTTCAAGACATGCACTTTTGACAGTTCTTTCATTCTCTGATCACCTTGAAAAGAAAATTTGGCAACAAGGTGAAACTAACTGATATCTGCAGCCTGAAAAAAGATTTTTGGGCGACCTAGAAGCTGAAGTAACATTAAAATTCTGGACATATAAAATACCAATTGTGGGATTAGCTTTCTAATATAAAGTACAGTAAATGTTTCGTATCTGAGCGTTGCCACTCTTAACATGACGAGAAACAACACATTTGCGTTGCGCACTGTTACTAAGCATGGTACCTACCCACGGTCTTTCATACCTTCCTCGTTTAATGCTTGAAAACTCATCCATATATGTGTGTCGGAAGTGCACTTTTCGTTTCGATATTTTTACTTCACAATTCGATGTAAAAGGCGACAGAAAAAGTACACTCCAAGTACCGGTAGCTGAATATTTAGCCAAAGAACGTAAGATACGTTATTGCACAGATCATCTGTCACTGTTCTAAACAGTCGAATTGCACCATAAAAATCAACAGTTTCTGACGGATAACGTTAGATAGCAAGGAGTAGTGAACTGCTCGATCGAAGAGCGGTGGACAAACTAAAATAATAATAACAATAATAATTATTGCAGACACTCTCTATTTTTGCGGACATTTACCTCTTCGCACAGGACACCCGCCTTCTAGCCTCAAACCGCGGACTGTCCGCGAAATCCGCGACGTGTGGTAACCCTATAACTACCTTAATCCGCCCAAACTTTGCTGTGGATGAGTGTGACGTGAAATGAACGGGAAAGTTAATAGAAGCATTCTGGCTCAACGAGAAAACACATCACTCAAATAAATATGAATCCTGCTTTACGTTCCTACGGCTATGTGGTATGAAAGTACAAAAAGCACATTTGCTCACAAAATTATTAAAGCCAATGGTGAGTGGTCTAATTATTTTTTACATACAGATCAGCCTCCTCCTCCTCTCTCTACGCATCTGCCCTCTGTCCATTTCTCCCGTCCTCCTGTCTTCCATCACCTCCTCCGTCCCCTCTTTAGGCAACTCATCCATGTCCATCCTTCACCTACTACATTTACTTCGTAGTAGCTATAATGAAATTAACAATGAGTAATGAAATTAAAAATGAGTAGTTTAGATCAAATTCCGTGATAACGAAATAACGACACCAAAAACTAATGCTAATGCGTCATTCCACGTCAAAATAGCCAATTTTAGAAATGGCCCCCACTTGACCGTCTCCAATTTTGTTAAAACATATCCATAGCTGCAGGTACATGTCAAAAGAAGATTTGTTACGTTTTAGCTACATACATGCTGTAGGGCTATCAGCTTAGAGGTCGGTCAGCTGATGAGCATAATTTCGCGAAATAATCGTCATGTTTGACAGCTCTTTATTAACTTACTATTGTAGTGAGAAATTTGCAAATTGGTATTTCCACTCAACTTTTAGTACTAAGTTCAAATATAAGCTAGAAAAGTCATTGAGGAAGCACGTCCTCCACAATTGCTGCTCAAGGTGAGCACAAAAACCGTCCAGTAGGCGCGCCACCCTATTTTCAACTATTGATATCTCCGGTCTATAACATTTTTACATCACGATATTTTATTTGGTTATTACTAACATTGATTTTAGACCTCCAATTAAATATTAACTTTCTAGCTTGTTTAGTTACTGAGTTAAGTGCACCTAAACTTGGTGTTTTAAATTAAATCGTCATATTTGACCAATATTCGAGGTCAAATAGCTCAAAATAGTGGTCAACCGATTTTTTTCTAATTAGTCGCATTATAAAGAGCTGAATTTTATCTTGTAGGCACTTGTTTTTGTTTATTGGTATCTTTTGTTTAAAGGATAATATTTTGCTTCAAGAGTAATCAACTTTGTCGCAGTAAAAATGAATCTGAAAACAAATGCTTGACAATTTATTTTTAAGACTATTTAATGGTAATCTTGCGTTGGTTCATGGTAGCCTGGTTACTACCAATTTATAAATTTTGGTTGTAGCAGTGTTACTACCTTTTCTTTTCTTTTTTTTTTTTTTTTTTTTTTTTTTTTTTTTTTTTTTTTTTTTTAAATTGGCTATCCCATTACCAAGGGCCACGCTCGATAGCCAAGCAAGAACAGCTACGGGTGTGTCTCTTTGTACAGGGTTCCAAGCCTGAATTTGGTTGCTCCATTAGGTTACTACGTCTGTTTCAGGATTTATTATCAGGTTACCAAATCTGAGCTGCTATTTACTATTGACTGCTTAACAATGTAGTGAAGACATGAAAGGTTCCATATTTTTTCTGTTATTTCTGAAATAAAGTCTTCAACGGACAAATGTTTTTTGTCTAGTGTCTACTGTCGGTGTGGACCCAGTGCTTAAACAACTTCAGGATCACTATTTTTGAAAGCATATTTGGTTAAAAATAATTCTAATGCTCATTTCCCAGGGCACTTGTCGCAATCATAAAGCATGCAGTCTTTGGATTCTAAGCTACAGACACTTTTTTGAGTAGGCATTTGTAATTTTCTTTAATTCGACTTCCGTCCGTCATTAGCTTGCCATTCTGATGGATTGAACAAACAAGAACGGAACGAGTTCCAGAAGAACCGACAAGCACACTACACTTTGGACGTATTTCACAGAATTTAGAGAACCCAATTTCAGATCCATTACGGTCTCGATAGGTGATGAATAGTTCTTTCAGGTTGCATAGTAAGAGTCGCTTTTGCTTCCTTATCTTCGGTCCTTCAATCCTAACTGGAACACAATCCTTCATCCCAGCGCACATCCTGCTATACTCCTCATCGTCATAAAATTGTATACGGTAACTTTTGACTTCATTTGTTCCGAAATCTTTGTTGCCTGCTTCTTTTCAAGCAGAGCAAGAATTCCCTTTTCTTTTTTTAGCTTTCTGACAGCCTTCACCATATTTACTGGGACATTAAATGTGGATGCTGTTTTTTCCCTTCTCCAGCTTCGTGGTTCTAGAGTCAAAATTTGTAACTGTTTGTATCGATTTGATGCGTGCAACTTTTCTTTCAGTTCACCTAAGATACAGTGAAAATCGCTACAGCTTTTGCATTCATGACTTGTTCTTGGCTGTATCACTTCATCTTGAGCAAAACTACCAGCATCTGCAATTTTTTTTACTGACGAGTGCCTGTGCTTCAACGATCTTCCGCTTTGCATAGCCATGTGAATCTCTGCTGCTAACTTTCTGAAACTTTAGGGGAGAGGCAACGACCTCTGTCAAGCTTGCGTTCACTGCTTCGGATACTTCCATACTTTCTTCATAATCTGATTCAGATGTTGGTGGTTTTAATTTAGCACTTGCTTCAATTCTGCATGCTGTGAAAAGCTTCTGTCCTGGCTTGACACATTTCTTAGTCAATTCCTCAAGCTTCTTGGCAATAAGATTATAAATTGGACAAACGCTTTTCTTTATATTTTTGTTGTTCTTCGAAAAAGGGTTGCAGCAAATTGTTTGTTTACATTCGTACCTTGTTAAAAATGCAGCTTCATGATATAAGCAAATTTTTGTGACTTTATCACACTTTATGAAGGTGCGGCACGTTACCAGTTCCAATTTTTCTTCAGTAAATTCACTAACAGGCTTCAATTGATTTGAATCACCTGTGGTCGCAAATATTTACTTATCACAGACGTCACAAAAACTTCACTATAAAATTCACAACTCCTACACACTACTCCAGCTTAATAACGTTATTCTGATTAAATTGTTGTCTGTGGAACACTAGTGATCAGTTTAAGAAACTGTCCACCAAGAGTTCAGCACTTAGTATGAGAGAAGTCCACTTTTATCAGATCCGCATATATTGTGACAAAGTTGCTTACCTTTGAAGCTAAGTACTATCCCTTAAACAAAAGATACCAACAAAGAAAAACAAGTACCTAGAAGATAAAATTCAGCTCTTTCTAGTGAGACTAGTTAGAAAAAAATCGGTTGACCACAATTTTGAGCTATTTGACCTCGAATATTGGTCAAATATGACGATTTAATTTAAAACACCAAGTTTAGGTGCACTTAACACAGTAACTAAACAAGATAGAAAGTTAATATTTAATGTGCGGTCTAACATCAATGTTCTTAATAAACAAATAAAATATCGTGATGTAAAAATGTTATAGACCGGAGATATCAATAGTTGAAAATGGGTTGGCGCGCCTGCTGGGCGGTTTTTGTGGTCACCTTGAGCAGCAATTGTGGAAAACGTGCTTCCTCAATGACTTTTTCCACCATGTATTTGAACTTAGTACTAAAAGTTGAGGGGAAATACCAATTTGGCCGGCCGCGGTGGCCGAGGGGACTCACTACAATAGTAAGTTAACAAAGAGCTGTCAAACATGACGATTATTTCGCGAAATTATGCTCATCAGCTGACCGACCTAAGTGATTCTACGAATCGCAAAATCGAAAAGGATCCAACAAGCCGGATATCAAGGCAACAAGCCGGTCATCAAGGAAAGCTACTGCACTGTCAAATGAATATTTTCTACCTGAACAAGTTACCAAGAGTCTGAAACCACATAATGCAGTACCACCGATACTTTATGGTCTCCCCAAGATCCACAAGGATGGTGATCCACTGAGATTAATAGTGAGTAACATTGGTGCTCCGACCTATTCTACTGCCAAACACCTGGCATCTCTACTCAAGCCGTATGTGGGTAAGTGTTGTCAACATATTCGCAATTCTGAAGATTTTGTCAATCGCTTGAAGCTCAGTAGCTCAGACTTACTTGTAAGTTTTGACGTGGTCTCACTCTTTACCAAAGTGCCTTTATTCGATTCGTTACATCTTATTAGTAACTTATTTAGTGCAGAACTGACAGCCTTGTTTGAAAACATACTCTCCTCGACTTACTTTTTATTTAATAACGAATTTTTTGAGCAAACGGACAGCGTCGCCATGTGGATCCCTATGTCCCCTGTGGTGGCTAATCTTTTTATGGAGGATTTGGAGGAGAAGGCACTCGAGTCTGCTGTTTTAAATCCCATAGTTTTCTGGCGCTACGTAGATGACACCTATGTTGTATGGCCTCATGGTAGAGAAGAGCTTGAGAAATTCCGCTGTCATTTAAATTCACTGCATGACAACATCAAGTTTACGATGGAGATTGAAAAATACGGGACTTTGCCATTTTTAGATGTGCTACTACAAAGAAAGAATGACGGATCACTGGGTCACTCTGTGTTTAGAAAACCGACGCACACGGATCTATACTTACAGGCGTCGAGCTGCCATCACCCCGCACAAACTGCTGGTGTTCTCAGCACTTTAATACATCGAGCGCATGTAATATCTGACGAAGACAACCTATACGCAGAATTAGAACACCTGGAGAAGGTTTTCAAAGATACTGGGTATACTTAACGCCAAATAAAGAAGGCCATGTACAACTAAAATAACAAGAAGCAACGCACAGTGGACACTGATGACGAATACAAATCAATTGCTTTCCTTCCTTTTGCCGGAAATGTGTCCTCCAAAATAGGTTGCTTAGGAGAAATAAAATCAAGGTTATCTTCCGTCCATTTGCGAAGAGCTTGGCCATAGTAGGATCCGTCAAAGATGACCTGCAACTGAGAAAATCGGGTGCTTACAAGATTGCCTGTGAGTGTGACTCTGCATATATAGGCCAGATAATACGAACTGTTGAGGAACGATGTGTATAACACAAAAGACAAACTCGTCTACTCCATCCATCAAAATCGGCAGTAGCATACACTGCATTTCCATGGGACACACAATTGAATATAGTAAAACAAAAATTTTAATTCCAGTCACCATTTTCTAGGATTCAGTTACCTTAAATTAGTAAGCCAAGAATTGACAACCTCAGTAATTAAGTCCCATAGATATACAAACATATGAATTTGAATTTGTGAACAATAAAAGTAAAATATTATTTTGTTTAGATTCTTATGTGGAGATGAAGAGGCTTGCTCAGGTTAGGGTATTGTGGAGAGCTGCATCAAACCAGTCTCCGGACTGAAGACCACAACAACAACAACTCCATTGATCTTAATTAAAGAACACTGTTACTAGCTTATTTATATCTAGTGATTTTATGGTGCATTTCTACCTTTTGTGAAACTCGATGCTAACTAATGAACGCATTTTGGAAAGTTCGGCCCTCCGCTATCCTGTGCACCTACAATGCTGCCCCCGTAAATTGCCCACCCCTGGAGTAGGTGGACAGAGTACGGCAGGCGACACACTGTGAGCAGGCTTGCGGTGGGCCAGTGTGTCGGCAGCCTCCACGAGACCGCGGCGGCAGGTGTGGGAGGGGGGGGGGGGCGTGACGTAGCAGTGGCGGCGAGAGCGGCGGCGGCGGCGGCAAGGGCCACGGCGGCGGGCAGCGCAGCTGCAGCAGTGCCCGGCCGACAGCCGACGGGACGCCACGACACGACACCGCCATGGTCGACTGTCTGAAGGCGCGCGGTGAGTCCGCCAGACGCTCTGCGCATGCGCACTCCAGCTGCGATTTTTGCTGCTTCTTCCGCGGACCGCTGAGCCACGCTTCTCACTGCCTCGGCACGAGACGTCAGACGCCGCATATACTACTCGTACTTCTGCAGATCGCAACCCAGTTTATCGACAAAAGCAAAGGAATCTACAATGCCGGTTTTGACAACCGCCACAACAGTGCAAATTTTTCATGCCACGAAAGATCAAAAACCGTGGAATCGCGAGTGAATTTCTTAAATCGTTTGCCACATGGTGTTCTGTGTTTCCACCGTGATAAGTGATACAACAGTGGTGTAAATTGGTGGAGGTGTATTACCGTCTTTAGCAACTAAATAAAAGGCGTTTTTTTGTGTGTCACACGCGTTTCGCGTCTTTATTTATGAAGCATCATCAGTGGCGGTTTTCTGTGTTATTCCATGTGTGTCTTCATGGAGATGTTTGTGAGGTTTGACGTTCAAAAACGAGTACACAGTAAAGTGGTGATGCAAGGGTTTTCATCAAGACCGAAAATACCATACCAACTGAAGACCTCACAAAGATCTCCATGAAGACACATATGGAATAACACAGAAAACCGCCACTGATGATGCTTCATAAATAAAGAAGCGAAACGCGTATGGCACACAAAAAACGCCTTTTATTTAGTTGCTAAAGACGGTAATACACCTCCACCAATTTCATATGCAACTAAGGACGACGGAAATCGAAAAAATGATGATAATGGTGTAAATTGTCCAGTTCTTCAAGAACTGGGCCTAACGAGAGACAGTTTTGATCTCCAGTGCTCGAAACCGCACGAAACCGTGCTTACAATAACATTCGATCATAAAAACAATAGTGACGTGTTTCATTTTCGTGAAAAACGTTGCATTCTACGCTAAGTGACATTTTAATATAGATAAACAAAGCAACAAGATATCAGTACCATAGGAACGATATTATATGTCATTCAATGGCGTCAGAAGGAATTATAACAGCGGAAGATCCATACAGGGGATGACCAAAATTATTTACTAGTAAGTAGTTCGCCCACAATTGGCTTTGAGAATAGCTGCAAATCTCAAAGGAACAGATTCATAAAATCTCTTTGTTGATTCCAAAGGAATGTTACGCATTCTAGCACCAAAACATCCTCCAATTACTTCAATGACGTTCTGGCTGTATCTCCGTTCGCCAATGTCTGCTCTAAAACTCCCCAAGACGGTTCATTTATATTCAGACATGGCGATCAAAAACCGTGCAATCGCGAAGGCTCGAGTGAATTTCCTAAATCGTTTGCCACATGGTGTTCTGTGTTTCCACCTTGATAAGTGGTACAACAATGGTGTACCTCGTAAATTGTTCAATTCTTCAAGAACTGGGCCTAACGAGAGGCAGTTTTGATCTCCAGTGCTCAAAACAGCACGAAACCGTGCTTACAATTACACCCGATCCTAAAAACAACAGTGACGTGTTTCATTTTCGTGAAAAACGTTGCATTCTACGACAAGTGACATTTTAATATAGATAAACAAAGCAACAAGATATCAGTACCATAGGAAGGATATTATGTGTCATTCAATGGCGTCAGAAGCAATTATAATAGTGGAAGACCCATACAGGGGATGAGCAAAATTATTTACTAGTAGTTCGCCCACAATTGGCTTTGAGAATAGCTGCAACTCTCCAAGGAACATTCATAAAATCTCTTTGTAGTTTCCAAAGGAATGTTACGCATTCTAGCACCAAAACATCCCCTAATTACTTCAACGACGTTCTGGCTGTATCTCCGTTCGCCAATGTCTGCTCTAAAACTCCCCAAGACGGTTCAATTATATTCAGACGTGGCAATTTTGCAGTCCAGGAGACACATCGGATAATGTTCTGATACTGTACGAAGCACGTCTGGACTTTTTTCGTTGTGTTTCTAGACGCATTATCATTTGGAAGATGTTAGTGTTTGTTAGTAATATGCTAGGCATAAGTAAGCAGTTTGTTGTCGATGAGGGCGTGATATACATTCCCGTTATCAAATCAGTTACGTTAATGATACAAAGTGTTGAATATCAAGATGCAGGTGCCCAAATCGTGATGAAAACAGGTATGCTGTATCGTAAGCTTCTTTTCGCGTTTTCGATAAATAAACCCTTGTTCATGGGCGCCCATATGATAATTTGTAGGAGGGGGGGGGGCAAGACCTGATCGATTGGGTTATTTTTAATATTTTGGAAAACGAATTCCAAATTGCAAGTAGCCATTTAAAAAGGTCCAATTCTGACCCTGTTACGAATTTGTTGTGTTACCAAAAGAGGGGAAATAAAAATTTCATATCAATATTTCGCTTGATTATTGATAGAATTTAAAATTTTTAAATGCTCTCACAATCTAATCAGTAACTGGTAAAATCTTATGTATTACCTGTTGAGACACACATTACAATTTGAAACTGTCTGAGCGTCTTAAAGATAAGGGAATCAAATATTTCAATTTTGCAAATCCATTAGTCGCAAACATAATGTCATATATATATTTAAATGTTTATCGCTGGTCTCCCTCTCCAGCGAAAAATAATTTTGAATTTTATTTAAAAAAATTGTGCCTTACTACATTTTCGCTGTTCCTGCAGTATAACTTCCGCATCCGACATGATGTTGTGGCTTATTACTTTGTAATTATTAACACAATCCGTACAGCATCTACACGTACCACTGAATACACCAACAAACATTACTGCATGCCAGAACGTGATAGATACATAAACGCCTCAAAACTACCTTTTGTTTACAATGTCATGCAGTAAAACTCACCATCATGTGTGACGTTTCAATTTATTACTTCTTTACTACTAAAAGATAACCGCCACTTATTTTGCAATTAGTATACGTAAACTTATACTTGCATGCACCAGTAAAATTGTCACTTCACAGCAAATAGTTCAGAATATTTGATGTAATAAATAATGATATGCGTCAAAGAAGTACTTTTACTTAAAATGCTGAGAAAATTACCCTTCCCATAATGATCTAGTGTTTCATTATGAGAATACTTACCGACTTCCAACTAACTTTAAGCATTCTATCAGTAATTTTTCAGACCTTTTCTCACTTACCAGATACCTGCTTATCACCAAGAAGAATGGAATCAGAATGCTATTACAACTTTTGCATTGCATTCGGAAGAGCCGCTCTACCCTGTGACTCTCTCTCTCTCTCTCTTGAATCTACTAATCCACTATTTTGTTGAATGGAGAGACCATGGGGCCGCGCTCAGCCACAGCTTTATACTGGCATTTGGTAACAAAAGACTAGTACTTAAGTACTATATTGAAATGATTTCATATTTAACAATACGAATACACAAATACAGGAGCAACGCTTTTACACTTTAATACAGAATGCGATCTCAAATTACACACCTCAGAAAACATTACACTAATGGTGATATAAAAAGCAAACCGTAAAATAAATTAATATACATAGGTTAGTTGAAGGGTTGAAGGGCATGAAAGGGATGCAGTGGTTGGAAAGGGATTTAGACAGGGTTGTAGCCTTTCTCCATTGTTATTCAATTTGTACATTGAGCAAGCTATAAAGGAAATCAAGGAGAAATTTGGTGAAGGAATTAAAGTTCAGGGGAAGAATTAAAAACATTGCGTTTTGCCGACGACATAGTAATTCTGTCAGAAACAGCAAAGGACCTGGAGGCGCAATTGAACGGAATGGACAGTGTGCTGAAAGGTGCATATAAGATGAACATTAACAATAGCAAAACTAGGGTAATGTAGTGCAGTCTAAGAAAATCAGGTGATGCTGAAGGAATTACATTAGGTAACGAAGCAATAAAGGAGGTAGATGAGTTTTGTTACTTGGGCAGTAAAATAACAAATGAAAGTCGCAGGATATAAAATGCAGAATGGCAATGGGTAGAAAAACGTTCTTGAAAAAGAGAAATTTGTTTACATCGAATATTGATTTAAGCCTAAGGAAGTCCTTTCTGAAGGCATTTGTATGGAGTGTTGCCTTGTATGGGAGTGAAACATGGACGATAAACAGTGCGGACAGGAAGAGGATAGAGGCTTTTGAAATGTGGTGCTAAAGAAGAATGCTAAAGATTAGGTGGGTGGATCGCGTAACTAATGAGGAGATACTGAACAGAATTGGGGAGAAAAGAAATTTATGGCATACTTTGACTAAAAGAAGGGATAGATTGGTAGGGCATATTCCTAGACATCAAGGAATTGTGAATTTAGCGTTGGAGGGAAGTGTGTGGGGTAAAAACCGCAGAGGAAGACCAAGAGATGGATACAGTAAGCAGATTCAGACAGGTGTAGGTTGCCGTTCTTATGTGGAGATGAAGAGGTTTGCTCAGGATAGGGTATTGTGGAGAGCTGCATCAAACCAGTCTCCGGTCTGAAGACCACAACAACAACAGGCTAGTTTATGGACTTTACACTAATATTTTTCTTCTTGGCGAACAAGTCGATCACTTTGTCCTGGAAACCAATGTGTTCCACTCTCTACCTGTGAACATTAAGAAGGCACAAGCTGGACAGTCGGTCCTCGCCGGTGGTACTTGTCAGCCACGTCTTCACTCTGTGCAGGGTGCTGAAAGAACGCTCTATGGTGCAAGTTGTGGGGGGTATGGTCAGGCAGAATACCAGCATTCTCCTTACAGCTGGGTAGAACTTAGTTTCTGCAAGAATATAATGGAGCCTTGTGTTTTCCAAACACTCCTTATTTGTCCAGACGTCATACCTTAATCTGGCTTCTGTTTCCAAGTTGTCGATTTGCTGAAACTGTTGCAAACTTTTTATATCTGTTGTGAAAACATCTGTCTTCAAATTTTTCATTACATTTGGGTGAGGAATCGTACCTTTGAAAGGTATGTCTTTGCCTTTGTGAAATCTTGTGATAAGTGACGTGATTATGGAATCCATGTACGGATTGTAAATTGCCACTCTGAAATAGTCTTGAGGTGATGAGCAATTGACATCCATCTTACATCTGAGGGTCTGCCTCCCAGCCAATCTTGGGATTTTTACATCTAAGTCAAGTTTCTTACAATCTTCTTTCAATGCCTCGAAAATGTTTGTGAAATCATCATCACTTTCTCTTTGCTTTCGAAAATTGGCTATCAAAGTCATTGTTGACATATCTGAAAACTGAGTAGAGATCCATATCAGTACTTTGGAGTTTGTTCACAATTGGTTCTAGATATGAAGAATACCTCGATATAATATGAAGACAAACTATAAATGTAGCTGATGATGTAGCCCAATCAAGTTGGCTAGCACGTGATCGTGTGTCTTGATTGTATTTACTGTTATATGCTAGATGATTGAGACTATCCTTTATTACCAAGAAGTTTTCTCTAAATATCCTGATTGATTTATAATTATGGGACCATCTAGTTTCACAGAACAATGGAATGTTAGGTTTGTTTCCCTACACAATGCACTTTCTCTGTAGAACCTAATAACTTCTTTTATTGTTCCAACTGTGTTACGAATTTCCTGTACTCTGCGAAGATCTAAGTTCAGTCTGTGCGATGCACAGTGGAAATAGACAGCTGAAGGATACTTCCCTCTGATCCTCGCCTGCACTCCAGTTTCATGGCCCACCATTGTCGAACAGCCATCAAAGCCCAGGCCAGTCAGTTTATTCATATTAAGGCCCAGTTTTTCAACAAAATTTAAAATAGATGTAGAAATTCCTTCAGCATCCAATGAACTAAGTTCTGTAAATCCTAAAAATTGTTCTTTTACTGTGAAGTTCTCTTTCTCGTCTACAAACCGTACTCCCAAGGACAGTTGCTCTTTCCTACTAATATCAGCCGTTTCATCTGCCAGTAACGAAAACGCTGATGATCTGTTGACCTGATCAACAATCTCGTTTTGTAGCACATATCCACATGTATTTATTAAATCGGTTTGCACTCTAGTTTATGTATATTTTGCTTTCCCACACTGGTTTTTCATGTGATCCTCCAACACTTTGTCCCCCGCACTTACTCTAAATAAAAGTAAATTCTGAAAATTTCCTTCGTTAGAATTTTTTCGTCTAATGGATATGTCATGCGTGCCACAGAATATTATGGTAGCAAGAGTTGATTTCAGTTTTTTTCTGTTGGTATTTACAAGCTCCGAGATCCCACTGTCTAACTGTTCAGTCACGTTTGTCTTCCTCATTTCTACGGATGCACAAAAACTTTCGGCCATACGCGTAGATTCTAGATGCCAACTGCTCTTTTCATAGCCTCGAGCATCTTCGTGAAAATGTTTGTAATCTTGGTGAGCCTTTATGACAAAAGCACCAAATATTCCTCTTTTTAAAACAGGCTTGAAAAGAGCACAAAACTTACAAAGCCCTCCCTTCAACTTGGGCGAATGTACTAGCCATGAATACTTTTCTAGCCACGTTTTCTGAAAAGGCCTTTTGACATACCTGCCAACCTTCAAAATGTAAAAATCAGATCCAGTTTAAAAAATCGGGAGATTCTTCAAAAAATCAGAAGATACGTTCTATCAAAAACTGCGGCGCACTTTACTACAAACCGTAAGATAACTGATTTTAGCCTTTTCCTATCATCTCACAACACTACATTATGGCTACAAAAAACACTTGCATTAGCCCAAAAGTTGATTACATCCTTATTTTGTAACCAGTCCAGGTAAAGTGATTGATTTTTTGATTAAAACAAAAAAGTTCACAGCTGTATTTTTGCGCTATACTGCTACCTGGGAACATTTTATGGAAAAAGTGACCTACATGATCATTGCATTTAATTGGTAAACCATACTCTAAAATAAACAATGTAAATGAGCACTCTGCATGTATCACGTGATCACTTTCACTTTTCTCAGCAATTTAAGTCTTTTATTGTTTCTCATACACTTTTCATTTTCTCTGCAAGTATTCTGGTACATCGCTTTTTCCGCCATGTGATGTGGAATATCTCATTGACAAAAAGAGTACAAAACACAAATAATGTTCCAAAAACTGCTTAAAATAGGGGTTATATTTTTGCCATACTGGAACACACACCACCGAATTGAAATCCCAAAATCACGTAAAATAGCTGTTTACAAGAAAGTTGCCTTTCTGCATTTCACGTATGGAACTGATGCTCCTAACTATCCACTCAAAAGGTAGCCATAGATTTAAAAGCCTTGGAAGTGATTTCACGTACGTACAATGACAAAAAATCACATTCAGAAAGATTACAACATGGAAACACTACACATGTACTTGCAAATGCGTGCAGAAATAATCATTATACAAGTCACGCGCAACTCCTAATTTCTATGAATTTCGATACGTATTTATATTAAACTGATAAATGAACAAAGGGCTTTTGACAATTGGCCAAATAACATCTTGGGTTTCAGGATAAAAGCTAAAAATCGGGAGAAATAATGGCAAAATCAGGAGGCGGGAGAAAAAGTGAAAAATCAGGAAACTCCTGCCTAAATCGGGAGAGTTGGCAGGTATGCTTTTGATTTTTTTTCTGGTCAATGTCCTTTTTGAAATCATGTGACATATTACTAGCACGTATGTTTGTTACTAACCGATACTTGACTTCGTATGACACTGAATAATTTATGAATTCACCTAAATCAAAGCTTTGATTAAGTGCTAATGAACTGTTAATGAACTCTGGTTTGTTAATGGTGAAAACTGAAGAGGATCGTTTTGTGTCCCAGCCTCGTCGCCGCTTTTGTGTCTCGTTTCCATCGTAGATGTCGGTGGCCGAGTAGAAATAGACCGACACAAGAATAAAGGATGCACGCTTGTGCAGGTATGGAGGTGAGCAGCCAGTGGGACAGCAGAAACTAGAAACACTAGAGTAAATTAGAACAAGATATATATTGCACAGAATTTATACAATACTTAACTTTTACATAGCTCAGTACTGCAGAATGCTGATACATAGTTGAGCTAGTGGCCTGCCTAGTGCCTGTCCGATAGCCAAGTCTTCACTGGTGCCTATCTGAAGTGCTAACTGGTTCCTATCTCAGTCCCAAGTGGACGATGTCGTTCAGTGGTGACCAGGAGCGGAGTTGTACCAGAGGGTGCTCGTGGCTGACGTCGTAAGAACGCCGCGCCGTGCGTGCATGGCGGCGCGCGGCGAAAATAGGTGGCGCGCACTTTGGACTGTGCGACACCACAGATCGGCTGACGTCATCCAATTGAGTACCATCAGGTATAATGATATCAGCAGACTCGGTGTTAATGGTGGAAGAACAACGTGGCAAAGCGAAGTCAGGAGCTGGTATTGAGCATGAATTGGAAGTAGTTGTGCGACGAACTTTCAAAGGTACTGGATCTGGAACTTCTAATGAGTCACTGAGGTTCCTTTTATGTGTAGTAGAAGCACCTTTCTGTCCAAAGAAGTTCCTGATATCCATTTCTGAAATAAATAAAAGGAAACTTAATATCAGATGTGTTAGAGTAATCCCCCTAAGGCCTGGCGCACACTTGACGCAGCACAGCAGAGATAGGGGCCAGCCGTCTCTAAACCGTGCTTTCCAATAGGACACAGCCTGCCGCACACTTAACACAGCAGAGGTGCAGCAGAGGGCAGGCGTTTCCTCAGTCACGCCTCTGTCCGGTTGTGCGAGGCGCAACAGTTTTCCTGCGCTTCTCTGTATTTAGTTTCTCTCTAAGTCTTTTACTTTTTCCGGTTTTTTTTTTTTTTTTTTTTTTTTTTTTTTTTTTTTTTTTTTTTTTTTAAATCTGTTTTTGGATTTTGCAGAAACCATTCAGTAGAAAAAAATAATTTTTGTGTATCTTATAGCCAAAGGTCGCTGCATGATATTGGACTGGTTTCCTTGTAGTTATTGCCCAAAGTTATTCTTATGATAAAAACTAAATTACAATCCCGCGTATATTTTGAAGAGTTTGCAGTGAAAAATGTAGAGGCGAAGGTGGTATTATGGGCTAGTGGTTGCAATATGGGCTAGCTTAATATCTGACTAATAAGCCCGCGCATACTAGCGGCAACCTCAGTAAATAGTAGTAGCTAGTTCGTACAAACGCCACAGAATGCGCTGCCGCAGTCAGTTACATGGAATGTTAGTGGTGAGCTGTTTCGTGATTTTTCTCATTTCAAAACTTTGAAAGGTAAGAAATTACAGTTATATTAGGCGCACTGCCAATGTGTAGTTAGCTGTTAACTTCTTAACTACGTATTATATAAATATTTAGTTCTCTAATGCTCATGAATTTGGTTTATTAAAGTTTGTTTATAACGGATAGCGACGTTTTACTTTCCAAGAGGGCTAGGGTGGTAATATGGACAATCGCTGTGGTGGTTATATGGGCTACCCACTACAGTAGCCCATATTACAACCCCTACAATTTCTGTGTGGTTTTCTGTTTCAGCCTGATAACACAAAAGGCTTGCCCCAGTCCTCTACTAGTCCACACCATGTGCCAAAGACCTAGGAGAAGCTGGCCCAAGCAGTGCGTCCCACGTTGCAATAGGAAACATTAAGACTTCACCAAAGGACATTTTGCCTGTGCCAAAAAATAAGAAAAAGACAACAAACAAAGGACCTAAGCCAGGAAAGGCAGCTGTAATTACAGCATCACCCTACAAAATATATTTGGAAGAAGCTCAAAAAAGCACGAAGAAAAGGAAGCTGATGAAAAAAGGTAAATAAAAAGAAAGGGTGAAAAAAAGTGGACAAAAAAAGGAAAATCGAAAGTGACGATGTAACAGGGAATACGAAGAATGTGAGATGTGAGCCAGGTGTTGACAAAAGAAAGAAACAAGTAATAAAAAGCAATACTCCATCAGTGAAGCGAAAATTGACCTTCGACCTACAATCATCATCCGAAAGTTCAGAGGAGGGATCGATAGATTCTGGGGAGTCAGTTCTAGAGCCCAGTGTTGGTGTAGATGACGATGCTACCTGCCTTTTTTGTGAGGAGTTATATTCCCAAGACTCTAAAGGAGGGCTATGGATCCGGTGTCTAATGTGCGAGATGTGGGCGCACAACGAGTGTGCTGGCTGTGAAACAGAGAATTATATTGGTGATTTCTGCCAACCCTAAATGATAAACATGTCCCAGTAAAAAGGGTATGCTATTTTCCAATTACTCTAAAAAATCCAATGGCAATAATATTGGATTTTTTGTGTGTTTATAGGGTACCCCAGCCCATATTACCACCACACTTACATTTTTTCACAATATGTCAATTTTGTAAACATGTTTCCATATTAAAGTTGCTTAATGATTAAAAACTAAAACATATGTGTTTGGCTTTTTTATAACATCATAAAGGTTGCCACAATTGTTCTTACCGATCGAAGGCCGTTGTCATTTAAATTCCGGCTTCGGCCACAATTCCTCTTCGTCACCTTGATTTCAATGCGTGTCATTGCTCAGTATACCGTCGTTACTGAAACGTTAAGCCGCGGTGGAGTGGCCGAGAGGTCTAAAGCACCTCGCTGTGAAGGTTGCTCGCTGTGAAGGTTCGAGTCCTCCCTGGAGTATGGGTGTGTGTGTTTGTCCGTAGGTTAGTTTACCAAGGTTTAAGTAGTTTGTAAGCTACGGACTGATGACCACGCAGTTTGGTCCGATAGATTTACAGACATTTGAACATTTTTGAAACGTTAAACAGTGCAGTTGTTTTCGTCCCAGATGCTTCCTCTAGCTGTGCACCATGGAGTTAGTCACGACATTTCACCGATCATTTGTAATCGCCGACGCAGAACAAAACATATAACTTAGTACAAAGTAACGCCCAAGACTTGTTACGTAAATTACGCACTGCGGTTGCGTCTCAGGATAAACAAGTATGTAGCGGTGCCAACCTGCAACAACATGTACTATACTGCATGGTGCTCATGTGGTTTTGTGCACCCACCCTCTGTATATCCTACACTCCTGGTAGTGCTTGTGTTGTCCTCAAAGTGCTGATACGGGATTTCGATGTAGTTAAAACGAAGTGGTAAAGAGCAATGTGCACACCTCACAAAGCCATGTTCTTACATTCAAAATTTACACTGAAATTTCGAATTCAAGCAGTCTGACACCAAACGTGGATATGGGTATAAAAATGCCATGCCCTGTATTTCGCCAAATATATTGCAACACAGGCTTATACTCTAATACAGAAATTGTAAAGCACAGCGTAAAGTTTGATGACGAAATAACGATCATGTATCTTCACTATCCTCGACACCGGTTTCATTTCCATATTCGTCAGCTAGCAACTGGATTCCTTATATTTGTACCACATCCGCAGGATTAATTCTCTTCGTGATATCACGCTTGTACACAGCAGCCCGCATGCCAACATTCCGAGAGAGACTTTCACGCAGCTCAGCAGAGCAGATACGACAAGCCACTGTCCGGCGGTTGGAGTAGGCAGTGCGTAGTTCTGCACGGGCCGCAGCTGTTTTCAGTACCAGCGCAGTTCTAACGACGGCATCCAGACCGTTCAATTGGGTCCCTCGCCAGAAGAATTTGTTGGAATAGACCCGCTTAACTTTTGACATAATGAAAGTAAAACAGCAGCACGACAAATTAATGAACTGAAAGAAGTAGCACAACAAACAGGCTTGCCATTATCTTTTCACTATAACGTTTCCATAATTACTCAAAAATATTTTAAGGAGTGACCACATCATTTTTATAAAATCGTGCGGCGAAATACTGTGCTCAGAAATTTGTACGTGTTGCATAGAAATCTACAGTTTTTTTCCAATCTTTATGAAATTTTGTACACGTAAGCTTCAATCCATGAGGACGGTCGCCGTAAGTGTAAGAATCACATACGATATATAGTTCACGAGATATGACGTCATAAACAACGAGATGCGCGAAAAACTGCTGCATTTTGCGACAATGCTGCTCATTTTCTCCTAAACCATTGGACTGATTTCAACCAAATATGGTACACACATTCCTTACTGTGAGGTAAGAATTGCTGCATGGTTAAGAATCACATACGGCACATGGTTCAAAAGATATTACGTCATAACCAATAGATATCGCAATAAATGCCATATAATGCGGCGAGACTTTCGAAATACACTGTATGAGAATGGCAGTACTTAGCGACTTGCAACAAACTTTAAACATAATTTCAAATCTTTATTAAACTTTTTCTCGCTGGCAACCATAGTAAAATGATGAAAGGAAAAAAGTTTCTCGCTTACTACTTTTCCGCTGTTCATGGAGTAAAACTACGGCTCTCGGTATGACGTTACAATTTATAATTTGAACACTACAAATTGTAGCGACAGTAAATTTTACAGACAGTATACACACATATAGTTGAATGTACCTTCTAAATTGTATCACAGTACGACACGTAGTTCATGAGATATGACCACATAAACAGTAACGTTTAGGGAAAAGCGCCCCATCACGCACCAAGTTTTAATCTATTACTTATTTACCACTAATTGTATTCCCAAGAGATTTTACAGACATACAGACCTTATACAAATTAATATATACCTGAAAAATGGCAGGAATAAATAAATAAATACCCGGGCAACGCCGGTTTTTCAGCTAGTGTGTGTGTGTGTGTGTGTGTGTGTGTGTGTGTGTGCCTCGGCTGCAAAGTGCTAGAGTGCTAGACTACAAATCCAAAGGTCCCGGGTTCGATCCCCGCCAGGTCCTAGGATTTTTATCTGTCACTTTCCACTTCTTTCACCTCTGGCAGTATTGCTCATGTGAAAAATACCGAGTAGTGGTTCGGAACTCACATTAAACTGTAGGTCCCCCTATAACTGGCTGGATAAGTCAGTTCGAAGGTCGGAGGAAGGCAACGGCATACCACCTCCAAACAGGACGAAGCCTAGTAAAGCACTGTGGTGTTCAAACCAATCTTCGGATTGATGACTGCTTCTAAATTTTTGTTTCAGTTTAGCACTGATTGTCACGCTCTTCTCCTTCTAAACATCTCTTGTCAGGAGGTTTCGAGACCAGATAGTGAGGCCGCTATCGAACAGGTGCCATTATCTTTTTGGTAAAGGAAGCGTTTCTGCGTGTGTTCTGGTGCTCTGTGGGCAGTGACCTTTGCTCAGAACGGTGAAACTCAACACTTTTTTTTTTGTTATTTCATACAGCAAAGCTGATGCATTTGCGCGCAACGCGCTTCGTTTTGTTCAGTGACCCCGCGGGGAACCTGTTTGTCCAGTTTCTGGACGCTCCCGGATACTTGCGAGTTCCCAGGAAGTGTGACGTCATGTCTTCCTACCGCCACGGCCCATTGCTTTCAGGCAATCTGAACAATTTATTAGTGCTGGATGTTCGTTAGAGGTATGTCCTTGCTATCAATTTAAAATACAAAACAGAAAACGACTTAGCCTAAATGTTTGCAACCGGTGGTGCAGTTTGATCTCTTAGATTTACTCGGCAGTTCAAGTCTTTTTTCGTTAGCGTTCTATAGCCAGTCCATTTACTGTACGAAGTACTGAAAGAAGTAAAGTTGCTGGATGACACAGTTATATTTTAATTAGGATCAAACACGTTGAGACTTTCGTCCTTATTACGTTCTTGTGAATAACGAAGTTGCTTGCACGTACTATCAACACCCTTAAAGTTGACATAACATGGACATGCATATTTAGTGTATCGTGACGTTTTAATGGCAAGCTTTAACATTGCTAACAAATAACTGCTATTACGAAATTGATGCTTGTTGTAATGGCTAGATCAGTCTAGTATTCTGCTGTATCATTTATTCAATCAAGAAACCAATACAAAACAGCTGGACTAAATGTTTCGGGCTGGTGATGCAATTTGACCTTGATTGTTGGTATACTACCGAAAATACAGCCAACTCATTCTTTCCAGTGACACTCAATATCTCGACGATCCTTGCAATCATCTTTTGAAGAAGGCGGAAATTTAGGGCAGCTCAGTTTTGTTTGTGCCAAAGTCTGAATAACAAGTAAAGAACGAGATTATCAACCAGAATCTTTCTTTGTTTTCAGGCGTTCTGGAAGCGTCTTTGCCACAAATAAAGCGATACATATCAAGAATTTATCAGCAGCGATAAGAGGTATCCGAGTACACTGGTGCCGCATATGATAAACCGAAGCGTTCTGGAAGCGTCATTGCCACAAGTAAAGCGATAAATATCAAGAATTTATCAATAGCGATAAGAGGTATCGGAGCACAGTGGACAACTAGTGCCGCATATGATAAACCGACTGGAGATATAACCTCTAACTGTCTGCGATTGAGTCTTCGTGTACTTAGTACCAACATCTTCTGATACAGATATTTAAGAATAAACGATTTAATCTGCTTTGACGCCATCGTATAATAGTTTGTCAATGTATTGAGGCAATTTACGCACCAGTTGTTAATTACATAACAGTTTTTGTCAGTGAGGCATGTTTCGGGACGACATTATCCCGTTTTGAAGTATTGAAAAAATAATGGCATAAAACAACGTCATCGATGACTTGACTTAATTCCTTTGGCCCCTATGCGGGCACAGGGCATCCAGGAGAGCTCGCCATCCATCTCTGTCCTTGGCCATTTGCCTCAGTTCTGCCAACTCTGTGTGCTTCCCCTTCCACTGTCCTCTTCCGTGTGCCCCTAGGTCTTCCTCTCTTCCTTGTTCCCTGGGGATTCCATTCCAGTGCTCTTTTCTCAATAGCTCCGCCTGGCTTCCTCAATGTGTGTTCCAACCACCCCACTTTCTCTCCCGTATCTGGTCTTCTATAGGTATTTTTGTGTCCCAGCCTCGTCGCCACTTTTGTGTCTCGTCCGCCGGTTGTCGTAGGTGTCGGTGGCCGAGTAGAAAGAGAAAGTCTAATTCATTATTAAAAGCTGACATTCAGTGAATCACTACAAGTTCTAAGTCGTATAGAATGTAGACTGGTATCCACTGCTTCTTCCAGTTCTCTATGCACACATTCTTTAGATCATATATGTAAAGTTATACGAAATTAAAAAAGAAATTACGTGAAGTTCAAGTTATTAATAAAATCAGAAATTGTACAAATTTGTCACAGAAAGTTGAAATTACGAACAAAATTTTGAAAATTTTGTTACGTATTATTAAATTGTATTACACAGAATACATTATTATATGCCGCTGTCGTTTCCAAGAGTATCCTGCCTGAGGTTCTTCGAAGGCGGTGGGTCCTGGCATTGGTGCAGGTTGTTCTGTCGCTAGTGTTGGGGCTACTTCATCTGGAAAATGAAGGAGGTGGGTGAGAAATCAATGATCAGTGAACATATTTCAAGGAGAATTGTTACGAAACAGATTGTGAGATTTGACATACCTTCCACATGGTGCAGGTGTGTATCTTCACTGTTCTTTGTCTTCTTCTTCTACATTCTACACGACTTAAAACTTGTAGGGATTCACTAAATGCCAGCTTTTAATAATGAATTAGACTTCTTGAGTGGAAAAAGTGGATTTTAGCGGAGACAGCCAAAATACGCCAATTTTCAATTAGAGCTTGAGCCGGAACGCCTCGTCTGACAACAATGCATAAATAGTGAAATCTGTAGGAAATTTTATGGACTTCAATTTTGTACTGGAAGGCAATTTGTGAAAAGTTGATAGTTTCCGAGTTATAAGCAAAAAACCGCCGAAGAGTGTGATTTTTGTCGAATTTTTGCATTTTTTCCAATGTTGCGTCACGAAATTTTGTTGGGAAATGCCATATTCGGATTCAGCACCCCAAAAAACATACGGAATCGAAGAAATCAAAACTACCCCAAAACTTTCCTGGTAAAAATACATATTGACTGGACTATATGGGTGGCCAAACTGCGAAACAGGTGAAATAAGCGTTCGAGTTGGCTTCGGAGTTGGAAACTGTCAAAAAGCGCGCATGCGCAGTGGAGGCCTTCCAAATCGCCAGTAACTATCAGCGTTTGGGCCACTCGAACGAACCTAATATTGCTGGTGCCGCGTTAAAACTACGACATTGCTGCTAGTTGTGAGCTGTAGGTTGTTGTTGTTGTGTTGTTGTTATGGTCTTCAGTCCGGAGACTGGTTTGATGCAGCTCTCCACCCTACTCTATCCTGAGCAAGCCTTTTCATCTCCTCATAAGAACGACAACCCACATCCACTTGAATCTGCTTACTATACGCGTCTCTTGGTCTCCCTCTGCAATTTTTACCCAACACACTTCCCTCCTATGCTAAATTTACAATTCCTCGATGTCTAAGAATGTATCCTACCAAGCGATTCCTTCTTTTAGACAGGCTGTGCCAAAAATTCCTTTTCTCACCAATTCTGTTAAGTACCTCTTCATTAGTTATGCGATCTACCCACCTAATCTTCAACATTCTTCTGTAGCATCATATTTCAAAAGCCTCTATCCTCTTCCTGTCCGCACTGCTTATCGTCCATGTTTCACTCCCGTACAAGGCAACACTTCACACAAATGCCTTCAGAAAAGACTTCCTTACACTTAAATTAATATTCGATGTTAGTAAATTTCTATTTTTCAAAAATTCTTTTCTTCCCATTTCCATTCTCCTTTTTATATCCTCTGTACTGCGACCATGGCATGTTATTTTACTACCCAAGTAACAAAACTCATCTACCACCTTCATTGTTTCATTACCTAATCTAATTCCTTCAGCATCGCCTGATTTTCTAAGACCGCATTCCATTATTTTTGTTTTGCTCTTGTTAATGTTCATTTTATACGCTCTCTTCAACACACTGTCCATTCCATTCAACTGCTCTTCTAGGTCCTTTGCTGTCTCTGACAGAATTACAATGTTGTCAGCAAAACGCAATGTTTTTATTTCTTCCCCCTGAACTTTAATCCCTATTCCAAATTTTTCCTTGCTTTCCTTCACCGCCTGCTCGATGAACAAATTAAATGGCATCGGAGAAAGGCTACAACCCTGTCTTACTCCCTTCCCAACTGATGCTTCCCTTTCATACCCTTCGAGTCTAATAACTGCGGTCTGGCTTTTGTACAGGTTGTAAATAACTCTCCTTTCCTTGTATTTTACCCCTGCTGACTTCAGAATTTCAAAGAGTGTATTCCAGTCAACATTGTGAAAAGCTTTCTCCAAATCTACAAAAGCTAAAAATGTAGGTTTGCCTTTCCTTAATCTATCTTCTAAGATAAGACGTAAAGTGAGTATTGCCTCCCGGGTTCCTATGTTCCTTCTGAATCCAGAGTGATCTTCCCCGAGGTCAGCTTCTACCAGCTTTTCCATTCTCCTGTAGATAATTCGTGTTAAAATATTGCAACCATGACTTCAAACTGATGGTTCTGTAATTTTCACACCTGTCTGCGCCTGATTTCTTTGGAATGAGGATTATTACATTTTTCTTGAAGTCTGAGGGTATTTCACCTGTCTCATTCATCCTACACACTAGTTCAAATAGTTTTGTCATGGCCGGCTCTCCCAGAGAGTTTAGTAGCTCTGAGGGTATGTCATCTACTCCTGGGGCCTTGTTCCGTACATGGTTGGTGTGAGCCGGAAAGCGAGCGGTGGAGTCGTCCCTAGATTGGGGCGGGTGGATCGAGTCACAGAGTAACATATTTGTCTGTGGTCGAGTATTGGCCCTGGAAGAGTCGGCTGTGGCGGCCACCCGCGCGCCAATAAAGCGGTATAGTGAGCGGCTGATGGGACGACGCACCCACAAAAAAGCCTCGCGTGGCTGTTGGCTGGTGGCAGGTGGCAGGTGGCAGGTACAGCCTGGGCTAACGGTGCCGGTGCTGGTGCTGGCCACCCAGCTGGCGCCGTCCACACACCCTGGACCACGCGCGCTGCACTGGGCGGCCTCTTTCGTCATGCAGGAACTGCTCAGCGCTTGCAACACTGAATATGTAACTGCAAGTCCAGCAAAATGAACACCGGTCGTAGAATACCTGCACGTGGACCAACATACAAAGTAGCTGCAGCTTTATTTTTACTTCTTGATTTTACGAGGCGCGTCCAGCAAGTAAGTTCCGTTTCAATTTATCTCCGCTGCAGCGCTGCGACTCAGTGGCGTAGCTAAGTAGTTTGGTACCCGGTGCGGTGATCCAACTTGTCACCCCCCGCCCCCCTCTAACACCACCACCACCACTCTCGCCAACCTTAGTAAGAATGAAAAAACATTCAAGGAGATAGGAATAAATTTTTTATACACATAATGAAATGAGGACAATAGAAAGTTAATTAGTTCGTAAACAGTCTGTATGAAAGGAAATAAATAAAACTAGTTTTTATAAATAACATAGTTTAATCGATTATTAATCAAGCAGAACAAATAGCTAAAGACTGTCTTAATGAATGGTGACTTAGACATACAGTTTACAATCTCACACGTCTAACTTACTCTGCAGAAAATTTTGAAATTGCATGGTCAAAGTCAGTAGCTTTAGCCACACTATTTTCAGTTAACAAAATTGCGAAATTAGAGAGTTTTGCTTGGCTCATAGTAGAGCTAAGGTAATTCTTAATGAGTCTCAGCTTTGAGAAACTTCTCTCATAGGTCGCTACCGAAACACACAAAGTTAACAAAAATGTCAATGCAAAAGTGAGGATCGGAACAGATTCAGAAATTTCATGTTCAACAACAAACTGTAAAACTCTTAGATGTCCATTCAAGAGATTCTTCTTTTTGGACATTAGCAGCCTGCAGAAATCTTCGCAGCCGTAGAATTTCTGCGAGGATATCTTCAGAAATCTCATCGTAATTGTCAGTTAAACATTTTACAATCATGGGAAGTTCCATCTCTGAATCGGATATCTGCGCTCTAAAACAGCAAAATGTTCTGATATACACTCCATGTTTCTGTAACGTGTATCAATTTCTTGTTGTAACTGTCGATGCACTCTAATATTGACCTTCTTAGTTTCTGATTCAAAGTCACCCTCTCGTCTGCAGCCTTTTCCCCAGGCATCATTTTCTGCTTCCTAATATTTCATATTTTTTAGACAGGAAAACCCATCTCGTCACGTGTGTCCTTCGCAAATCGAAATGCTTCGTCCACAAGCAAATAGAAATCTCCATATTGATTTATAGCAAACACTTCTTAGTTGTCTTTAGATTTTTGGTCAAATATTGCTTAAAAGAGCAATCTTCCTGAAATGCAATAAGTTAGTAATGAGTTGTCTGTTGTTGTATAGGAGAAAATGCTTTTATGCATTTTTTACGGGGGTCAGATATTCATGAACAGCAAACAGCAAGGAGATTTGTTCTATTTGACGTCACAGTTGCATCAAATAATAAACCCATATGGTATTTTTTTGTTATTTTCTACGATTTTTCTTACACACTATACAAAAGCTTTCCAAGCTCTTCATAACCGCGACACCATTTCGAATATATAAAGTTTTACAAGAAACACTTACACTGATTTTAATTAGAAAGATTTATCTATATAAATGATACTTTGAATGAATATTAATTTTCATTATTCACTTGTACTTAAAGTGCACACTGAACGAACTGAAGGATGATTAGTATTTTTTGCACAATGTTCTGTCTTATTTTATTTTAAGATTTTGCTGTTGTTACGACACCCTTAGTGGCACTATGCGACACCCCTGGGTGTCGTGACATCCAGCTAGGAAAGCTCTGCACTGTACATTATAACGTACCACATTGATAGCAACGGCGTAAAACAGTTCTGGTTTTATGCTAAACTAGTTCATGCACACTTGACCACTTGAACACCCTAGTACAAAGTAAATTCGTGATATATAATTAATACGGCTGGTTTGGCTAAATGGCCGTTTATTTTAACGTTCAAATCACGAAAAAGGAACACAGTCACCGTTTATACTCTAAAAGAGGCAGCAACATCTGAATAAGTATCGTAATCACATTTAAAGCTGGGAGAAACATCTGATTCTCAAAAAATCATTAAAAAGAAAAAATTCAGGCATTTGGCATCAGCAGCAAAGAAACCCCTTGTTATCTTTCTTACAACTATGGAAAGAAAAAGTTGTATTAAAAAAATCATAAATAATTCCATTTACTTACGTGCAAATTAATAAATATTTCATTCGATCTTGTGGATATTGCGGAAGAAAACTCTGGCGTGGCGTCCAGTCACTCACGATAATAGACGAAGAATGGCAACAGCCCCATTGGTTCAGACCATTAACAATTAGCGTGAAAAAAAGAAAAAAAGAAACCTCTGGCAAGTTTTGTCACCCCTTTGGAGTTTGTACCCGGTGCGGACCGCACCCCTGCACCCCTCTAGCTACGCTACTGCTGCGATTGCAGTTCCGCACATGCGCTGTAGACGATGTGTATCAAGGAGAAGAACGTGCGCCATTTGGAGATCGCTGTCAGTTACGTACGCTTATTTGTGCTTGTTTGAAATGTCGGCATTGATTGAAAATCCCGCCGCCTGTGGAATCAGGTCGGTGATTCGGTTTCTGAATGCGAGGAAAGTGAAACCGAGCGAAATTTATCGGCAAATTTGCGATGTTTACGGACCAAACGCGATGAGTGATTCGATGGTGAGAAGATGGGTCCGACAGTTCAATGGCGGGCGTAGTGATGTGAACGATGAAGAACGAAGTGGACGTCCACCTTTGGTTTCAGAAGATCTGGTTCACACGATTGATGACAAGATCCAGGAAAACCGTAGGTTTACAATTAGAGCTCTCGCTATGGACTTCCCCCAAAATTTCACTGTTTTCAACTGGTTGAAGGCACAGGCGGCAGATTTCTATGAAGAAGGTATACAATACCTGGTGACACGCTATGGCAAATGCCTGCAAAATTTCGGCAGTTATGTGGAAAAGTAGTTTAAGAGTTGTAGAATTTTGTGCAATAAAAATTTCTTCTGTATCTGTGAACAATTTCATTTTATTACCAAACGGAACTTACTTTCTGGACGCGCCTCGTATTATTATTATTATTTTCCATTTTTAGTACATTCCTGACGGGAATGGCGGACCCGTCGACGAACATTCGTTGGGTCCGTTTGGGCCAGGAAACGTTACTTGTTCTGTTGTGACACGTTTTAATATTTAAAGTGGGATTGAACCTTCATTTTTTTTGTTTCTTATGTATAAGGATCAGCCTTGAGCAAAACACTGTTTTTCTGTTTTTGTATGCCGAAAGAGGTTTCGTTACAGTTCTAGCAGGTGTCCACAGGGGGGTGGTCATGACGCAAATTGAAATTTCGGGGGGGGGGGGGGGTTAAAAATTAGTACTTCTGGCCAGCCTCGGGGGAGGGGCTTTATAAAACAATTTACAAAACGTGAAGTAAAAGGTATCTAACTTCAATATTAAATGGCATAACAGAACCAATATTTAGGGTGTGTGGTGGTGGGAGGGGGTTGGCCAAGAGGGGTGTTGGGCACCTCTGAGTTTTAGCATCTTCAGTGGGTTCTTTTTATTGATTAAAAATTGAACAACAGAAATAATTTAGCTTTTACAGATTATTACAGGTTCATCCTGTTAATTAGAGTTATGTACAAAAATATCATGGATGTATACATACCTTGTTCTACATGTTGAACTAGTTAGTTTTCCTACGTCATCCCGTAGGTCTTCGTTTACAGTTTGTCATATGCAACCATATGGCACTTATATACAAAACTGTTTATTGTCGAAGTGTTTTGCTCAGAGCTGATTCCTATACAGAAGAAACTAAATATTGACAAAGCAATCACGGACCAAAGAAAGGGCTTCATTATCAAGATGATTGATTTATTTTATTTCTCACTAGCTGAAATCCCGACGTTGCCTGAGTACTTATTTATCCAAAGTTATTCCAACTCACCTTTCCTTTTCTCTGTACATTTCCTCTTTCCTTCTCTTTCTGTCATCTCCTCTTTCCCCTCTCTCTCCCGGTTCATCTCTGCCAATCACCCTCTCGTCTGTCGAGCTCCTTCTCCACCTCCTCAGACCATTGCCTTCTCCATCTATCAAACATTATGTTGTTGTTGTGGTCTTCAGTACTGAGAGTGGTTTGATGCAGCTCTCCACGATACCCCCTCCCGTGCAAGCATCTTCACCTCTGAATTAGAACGGCAACTTATATCCTTTTCAACCTTCATACTATATTCGTCACTAGATCTCTCTCTCTTCCCTCCAATGCTAAATTGACGATTCCTTGATATCTCAGAAAGTGTCCCCCCAATCGATCTCTCAGTCAAGATGAAAGGAGTACGCAAAATAATTTTCACTTAATTTTGCCTGTCATACAGCCTTGAGCATGTTTTGTTACTAAAAAACCTAAGCTATAATTCCGTAGAAAACAAATTTATGTAATATTTTGTACCATTTCACTAATCGATATTACATACTGTACTTAATTTCATATCTTTGCTGTAAACCAAAGACTTTGTTTTATCTTTGGAGTATGTCTTACACTCGCAGTTGTTGCGTTGAAGGAATCGGTGTGTGACCTTCGTGTAGGAGAGTCGATGTCTGATTATGGTAGAGTTGAGTCGATGAGTAGTGGTCTTGGAACTGTCGGGTTAGTCTGTCTGTGTATTAAACTCGAAGAGTAAAAAGAATTTCAGACTGTTTTGAAGTTCGCAGCCAAGTCTGCAGATTGTAATTTTTGTATGGAAATTAATGTCTCAAATAAGGTAAACTTGTACTTTTCTATTGTTATGTATGGTAGTCTGTATTTGAACTAATGTAGTGGGTGTTTGTCTTTTTTGCTAATGAATACTGTTTAGTGCAGTTTGCATTGATTATTTAACCCTGAGTCATTTTACCAGTTCCTCGTTCCTTTCACCAATTTGAATTGCTATCCGTTCTGATATCGTTTCTTATGATAGTGTTGCATAATTATTGTGTTTGTAATTTATGTACTAATTAGAAAAGTCAGTGTAGGCATTTTGTCTTGATCAATTGGTCTATTAATGAGAGCAGGAAGTAGTTTGTTCATAAATCCAGTAAAGTTCATGGTTAGAGATTTTCTCAGTCTTAATGAAAGTTCACATTATTGAGTCAGTTAATGTTGGTAACATTTAAAGTGATTTGTCTGATTAGAGGAGACGTTGATCACGTAAAGAGATAATAAATATTTGCAGTGAGTGATACTTGAAACCATTACCAGATTTGTAGAACATATTTTTTTATTACGTTGAATCAGTATGGTAATTGTTGTTCAGATAGGCGCATTATCAAGTTCAGTGATTTTGGTATCCAATTGATCTCTAATATCTTTGTTTGACATCTTGTTTATTCTAGTGACAAAATTCTCATAGTAGTAGCACCCTCTTTGTGTTGGCTTTCGCAGTCGAATTGTGCTTGTATAGTCTGGCAGCTGGTATATGGTGCACGGTAACAGATCTGAACTTTTCATTTGCTCACATTGTCCCTCACACGCGAGATTAATGTGTACACCAATTACGAGTTTTAATTACTGTCAACTTATTAACTACTGTACAATTTAAAGTGTTATCCGTTGCGCATCAAACAAACCACATACACGTAAGATCATTGCATTCCATGTCAGTTGCAATTTATTCTAACAGGGCAAAGGAAAGTACTAAGTCTCATTGCTTAGTCAAATTATTTTGGAACCAAAACCAAAACAGAATATTTATTTGTTTATTTTAGTGGGGACGGTCTCTTAACACAAACAGTGACACGCTCACCCCAGACACTTACCACCTTTAGCATCACTCACAAACACACACATACTACTTTTAAAGATATACCAGAAATTTCTTTTCTTCCCAATTCTGTTCAGCACCTACTCATTAATTAAGTGATTTACCCACCAAATCTTTAACATTTGTCTGTAGCACCACTTTTCAAATACTTGTACCATATTTCTTTGTGAACTCATCATCCACGTTTCACTTCCGTACCATGCTGCATTCCAGTGAAATGTTTTCAGAAAGGACTTCTTAACATTTAAATTAATATTGGCAGTCAAAAAATTTTGCTTCTTCAGAAATGCATTTCTTGCCACAGCCATTCTCCATTTATATATATAAAAACAGATTAGAGTGCAATAATTTTTATTTATATCAACTAGTTAGTTTCGGTCCTTTTTTTTTTTTTTTTTTTTTTTTTTTTTTTTTTTTTTTTTTTTTTTTTTTGACCATCCTCATGATTGCAACTCCAGGTGGTTGGGAGCCTTCCGGTGAGCAGTGACGCACTGGAAGGCTCCCAAGCAACTGTCCAGCTCGACGACATCAATGGAGTTGCAATCCTGAAGAGGGTCCGAATAAAGGACCGAAATTAGTTGATACAAATGAAAATCATTGCACTCTAGACTGTTTTTTATATATAATCTGAAATATAAGAGTGCTGTTTATCCCAAAAATGAAACAAAACTGTTTCCAAAAATATGTGATTCTCCATTTTATATCTTCTTTCCTTCGCTCATCAAAAGTTGTTTTTCTACCCAAATAACAAATCCATCTACTACTTTTATTGTTCCATTACCTACTCTAATTCCTTCAGCATCGCTTGATTTTCTTGGACTACAGTCTATTACCCTTATTACACATCTTTTGCTAATATTCATCTTATAACCTCCTTTTAAGACACTGGCCATTCCGTTCAATTGCTCTTCTAGGTTCTCAGCTGTCTCTGATAGAATTACAATGTCATAGAGAAACTCAAAGATTTTATTTCTTTTCTCTGATCTTTAATTCCCACTCAAAATTTCTCCTTACATTCCTTCACAGCTTGCTCAATGTGCAGATTGAAATACATTTCCACGTAATTTGGATGCATAGATCCTGAGAAATCAGTACCCAGAACAACGACCTCTGGACGTAATAACGGCGTTGTTACGCTTGGGCATTGAGACAAACAGAGCTTGGATGGCGTGCACAGGTACAGATGCCCATGCAGTTTCAACACGATACCACAGCTCATCAAGAGTAGTGACTGGCGTATTGTGACGAGTCAGTTGCTCGGCCACCATTGACCATTTGTGAGAGATCTGGAGAATGTGCTGCCCAGGGCAGAAGTCGAACATTTTCCGTATCCAGAAAGGCCAGTACAGGACCTGCAACATGCGGTCATGTATTATCGTGCTGAAGTTTAGGGTTTCGCAGGGATCGAATAAAGGCTAGAGCCACGGGTCGTAACACATCTGAAATGTAACCGCCACTGTTCAAAGTGCCGTCGATGCGAACAGGAGGTGCCCGAGACGTGTAACCATCACGCCGGATGATACACAAGTATGGGGATGACGAATACACGCTTCCAATGTGCGTTCACCGCGATGTTGCCAAACACGGATGCGACCATCATGATGGTGTAAACAGGATCCGGATACATCCGAAAAAATGACGTTTTGTCATTCGTACACCCAGGTTCGTCGTTGCGTACACCTTCATAGGCGTTCCTGTCTGTGATGCAGCGTCAAGGGTAACCGCAGCCATGTTCTTCGAGCTGATAGTCCATGCTGTTGCAAACGTCGTCGAACTGTTCGTGCAGATGGTTATTGTCTTGCAAACGAACCACCTGTTGACTCAGGGATCGAGATGTCGCTGTACGGTCCGTTACAGCCATGCGGATAAGATGCCTGTCATCTCGATTGCTAATGATACGAGGCCGTTGGGATCCATCACGGCGTTCCGTATTGCTCTCTTGATCCCACCGATTCCATATTCTGCTAACAGTCATTGGATCGCGACCAACACGAGCAGCAATGTCGCGATAAGATTACCCGCAATCGCGATAGTCTACAGTCTGACCTTTATGAAAGTCGGAAATATGATGGTACGCATTTCTTCTCCTTACACGAGGCATCAGAACAACATTTCACTAGGCAACGAAGGTCAACTGCTGTTTGTGTATGAGATATCGGTTGGAAACTTTCCTCATGTCAGCAGTTGTAGATGTCGCCACCGGCGTCAACCTTGTGTGAATGCTCTGAAAAGCTAATCATTTGCATATCACAGCATCCAGGAGTGTACGTAATGTATTTTGGAGATTCCTCACATCGTTGAGGGGATACGCCTAGGTTAAAAGTGGAAGTGAAAATAAAATCTGTGATCACCGAGTTTCGAACCCGTGATCGTCTGCCCTTGAACTGAGAACTTTGACGATAGCCCAGACTTCTAGCTGACAAACAAGTCCGATTAGTAATTACCTACCCAATGTAATATAACCATAATGAATTGCTGATGGAAATCCGGCCTACTTGGGAGCAAGTCATTCAAATGAAAATGTTCAAATGTTTGTAAAGCTTATTGGACTTAACTGCGGGGTCATCAGTCCCTAAAGTTACAAATTTCTTTTGAACTACCTTATACTAAAGACAGCACAAACATCCATGCCCGAGGGGGGCATAGCGCCTCAATGCGATCGGTCGCTCCGCCGCGCCCCATGTTATTGTAGCGGTGAGCTGCCTTAGAAAGCAGAATATCTTTTTTAGTATATTAACAATGATAATGGTTGTTTCTTATCGCTTCAACACCTATCGCTAAATAAACATCAGCTTTAGTGTGACATTCCAGAGATAAGTATTGTCTTATCTTGACTGTACATCAGTAAATGAATGGATTACACTGGCCTTCAAATCTACAGATCTCCGAGATGTTTACCAAGAACAAAACATTTTTTTTATCACTGTGGCCATCAACTCTTTGAAAGATAGCATTATCGCGGAAGGCAACACTCACACTCCTATCAAATGTTCAAATGTGTGTGAGGTCTTATGCGACTAAACTGCGTGGTCATCAGTCGCTAGACTTACACACTAATTACTTGATGAACGTAAACTAACCTACGCTAAGGACAACACAAACACCCATGCCCGAGGGAGGATTCGAACCTGCGACCGTAGCGACCGTGCAGACTGTGACTGGCGCGCCGCATACCGCTCGGCCAGTGCTGCTGCCCCCACACGTATCCACCCACCGATAACACTCCTCTTCCCTCTCTCTCTCTCTCTCTCTCTCTCTCTCTCTCTCTCTCTCTCTCTCTCTCTCTCTGTCACACACACACACAAAAACACACACACACATTTCGTTTTCGGAACAGAACATAGTTTTTTCAACAGAGTTTGTTCCTTTCTCAGATCTGAAATTTAGTGTCGTCTTCAATATCAAAAACCAGTATCAGGAAACAGTATACAGCAATCACTAAATATGCAACTTTTTTTAATAAAGGAGAGGATAAATGAAGGATGAGAAAGGAAACGAACGATTTTAGCTGTACTAGGCCTCTGAGATTACTCAATGGCGACAAGTGAAATTGCGAGCCGGACCGGGATTCGAACCCGGATCTCCCGCTTCGGCCAGAGGTCGCCTTAGCCATTTGGCTTCCCGCATTCGCCTTCCGTCCGCCTCACATTCCTACAATTGGCACACTACGGTCCTAGTGCCACCATTCTAGATGACCTCTTATCCTAGTCGTCATGTCGGATATCCATACGGGGTCCAACGGTGAATAAGGCGACCGCTAGTCCAACACGGCTCACATTTTAGTTGCCGCCTTTCACCAGTTTCGATGTCCTAGTACAGGTAAAGTCATACCCTTCCTTCCTTTTCTCAATAAATATAAATAAATAAATGAAATTAAAATAAATTACAATTGTAATATGGTTGCGAACCAGGTGGGTGTCTGTTGTTTTCAACACGTCCGAAAAGACAGACACCACACCAATCTATATATAAACATTGAATTTGTCACCGGCCGCGATGGCCGAGGGGACTGAGGCGCTCCAGTCACGGTCTGCACGTCCACTACGGTCAGGGGTTCGAATCCCCCCTCGGGCATGGATATTTGTGCCGTCCTTAGTATTAGCTAGTTCTTAAGTAGTTTGTAAGTTTAGGGACTGATGACCCCGTAGTTAAGTCCCATAGACTCCACAAACATTTGAACTGAATTTGTTGTGATTTCATGCGAGGATTCAACAACACTAACATGTCAAAGATGCAGCCTAATCTCGTACACTACTGCTCCGACCCTGAGTGAAAGCAACTCATATTCGAAAGTTCAGCACTATTTATCATCATTATTATCAGGGAAGGAAAGTAGGAAGGAAGCAAGATTATGGTTTAACGTCACGTCGACGGCACTGTTATTAGAGATGGGGCACAACCGCGGATTATTTTATTAAGGATGGGGAAGGAAGTCGAACCATTAAAGGCATTTGTCTACAGTTATTTTAGAGAGATCACGATAAACTATGTATGGATGCCCAGAAGAGGATTTCAATCATCATCCTTCCGAGTGGGAGGTTCAGTGTGCTGACCACAACGTCACCTCACGTTGAAGGCCTCTTTTCAATGCACTAATATTCAGCCATGGCAATACGCAACCATGTGCCCCCCCCCCTACCCCTGACCTACTCTGGTCAGTTCTGCGTCTTGGCACATCTTGGCATCTAACGGTACAGTACATGAGCCTCCATCCGTCCTTCTGGCACACGCACTGCCTATAGTATTCAGTTTTCATTGCGGGCATAAGGAAGACACATTCTTTGTCTTCAGCCTGTTCGAACCTGTTCTCTGAATTATTTGTTTTACGTTACCAAACCCCCATTGTCAGTTTGGAAAACCGATGTACAGAAGGAAACTGAAGGTTTTTCTTTTCCTACATATCGAAAATAATTATTGCTGACATAGTTGTAATTGTGCAAAACAGATATTCTTGTGGAACGTAAGGAGCTATTCACTAAAATGAAATACGAGAGGTGTTCAAATGAAAAGGTAAGAAACGTCTTAACAATCAAACCTGTTGAAGTCTGAATATGCCGCTTTGGGATGACGCAGTGCGTCATCTACGGACGCGAAGCATGCGTCGTCACCTGCCCCTAAAACATTCAAGGCTGCGCCCTCAGCAGGCAAGGTGATGCTCACTGTCTTCTTCGACGTCCGAGGTCCGATACTATCAAATTCCTCGAGGACGGGGAAACCATTAACCGTGACGTGCACTGTGAAACACTCCGTAGCGTACCCATCAAGAGCAAACGGCCTGGGCTGCTCCATGGTAAAGCGCGTCAACACGTCTCCAGGGTTACACGAAGTGTACTGGCCAAGTTCAAGTGAGAGCAGCTTGAGTTTTCGCCCTACACCCTGGACGTATCGCCCTGTGACTTCCATCTGTTTGGCGCGCTAAAAATGTAAATAAATAAACATTGGGATAGTTGTGCTCAGACCTCTGGTGATTGTGATTTTCCTAAATCACTTCAGGCAAATACCGGGGTGGTTCCTTTCAAAGGACACGGCCGATTTCCTTCCCTATCCTTACCCAAACAATCCAAGCGTAACCTCCGCCTCTAATGACCACGCTGTTGACGGCGCGGTAAACACCAATCTTCCTTCCTTCCTCCCTCTGGTGATTATTTATGAATAAAGACTTCAGTGAAAACCCACAGTGTAGTTTCGTATCTTTTCATTTGAACACCTATTAACGCAAATAGACTACCCGACAAAAAAAAAAAAAAAAAAAAGTGATGGATTCATTAGCAATAGCTGGAAGTGAATGAAACTGCACATTATTGACCTAATTGCAATATCTGAAGAAAGGACAAGTCCGTTGTTAGTTACATTACAGGTGAAGCATTGGCGTCAGAGTACGCAAACCTGCAGCTATATGCATCTGTGCACACTTCTATCCCACAGGTTTTCTCGGTTCTTCATGGGGGCTTCGTACCAGCGGTGCTGTGTTCGGCTGCTAGCAGGCCAGACTGCGTAAGCCGGCCAACAGTGTGCCTGCAGTGTAGTGTAGTGTAGAGTGTAGCTTATCGCGGGGTCGTGTAGCGTTGCAGCAGGTGCGGGCAGCGGCCGCCGGCCTTGGTCCACACAGAGAAAGTCTCTTCCTGCCCCCCCCCCCTTCCCCTCTATCGCTCCTCACCGCACCGCGTTCTGCTTTCATCGCGTCTGTAGCCTTCACGCGGCACACCTTAGGATCGTTCCTGCAGCTGCCAGACTGCTTGACGCGCATGCGCAACGCTGAAATTGTGCAGCAGCGCCTTCTTCTGTTTCTGGCTACTTGGAGTGTGGCTGTTTGGTGTTCCAGCAGTTGCCGCAAGCAGCCAGACGCTACCCGGAAAATTATTTCAGGCGCGGTCAAGCTGCCAATTTGCGCATGCGCAGAAAGGTCTGAGTTAGAGAGGGGGTAGCCATCACGTGATACGTGTGTGTTTGTAGCGTGTTTTTTGACTATTTCGAAGTCACTGCGATCCCACTAGAGATCAGATATTTCTCTTTTTCACTTCTTCGTTATTAGGAAGGAAAGTATTTTAATTATTTCTTTAAACTCACATTCGCCTGCAGCCAGAAACAGTGCAAAATGCGTTCCAGTAGTGCAAGTATCAGACAAGGGTTTTTAAGTCACAGTAGCTGCGCATGCGGAGTAATATCTGTTTCTTAGCGCTTGAAATTAGCCGTCTGGCAGCTGCTGGAACGAACGTTTTGTGACATCGGTCAACAAGGGCCGCAGCCGCCTCGGAATAGACCACCAGCTCCAAAACACCCTTCTCTCTTAGGCCGCTACTAGCCGAGGGCAACTAGCGTCGCCATTAGTGTCTCGGGCGACTCACGGGGCATTGCGTCTTATGGCGCCTATTACCCGGCGGATAACAGTGGCGACGCCACCAGTGTCATACAGGGACCCGGCGACTGCCCCAGACACTTTCAGTCACCCACAGCCGTCACGGGGCATTGCGGCATATGTACAGCAGCCTATTAGCCGTGGGACACTAGCGGCCACACTTTTAGCACGCATATGGCAGCTGTCATTCAGTAGCTTGTCAACTGCAGTACTGTGTGCGCTGTACTTGCTCTGTATTACCGTATTTTATGAATGTGGAAAAAGTCAATACGGTTGACCAAGATCGAGTGTTCGAGGAGCTGAATAAGCTCTTCGAAATTAAAATAAATACCGAAGACCTAATCGCTGAGGTAGAAAGCAAACCAGCGCTTTGGGATGTCACGACCGAAGCCTATTCCGACAAAAGTGAGAAACTGGCTGCTTGGTGCAGTATTTTAAGTAAGTTCATTTCAGAGGTCGAGGAGAGACCTGCAAGCGAAAAGAATGTTCTAGGTGAGTTTTCACTTCTTCAATACAGGATTTAGTAATATTCGTAAATAGTTCATAACTATTCAATACTTGTGCATATTTTTCACTACTCAGTATTATTAAAGAGTTTTAGCTAACAAGGAAGTAGTCTGACATGTCACGTCAGAACTTTCTTTTATAATATTTTCATTGCATCAAGTCCAGTGCTGAACTTCTTTTCACCCCTCCAAAAATTTTATTTCACCCATCATGAGATAATTAGCCCTCAGTTTGAACCACTGATCCCAGCTGATCGTGGACATTACTTTTATTAACGTGTAAGTGCAAAATTAGCATGCAGTAACAACTTTTCTAATCGCACGTACTGTACCTAACAAAACAACAGGTAGATAGTGAAATTCAGAGATAACAATCTCTTCGCTGAATGTGACACCCAAGAAATAACAATTCCAGCGATATTTCGCCACCTTCCAGCTGAATAGTGACATGTGCTGTTGCATGAAATTTGCTCTGAGTGGAAAAAGTTGGTTGTTTTGATACGATAAGCTGGATCTTTTATTTGACAGGTAAAGAGATTTTTGATGGACTGTAATTTTATTGAACAAGAAACTTTAAAGATTACTGATACAGTTGTCTACAATGAGAATAAAAGACGTCTTTTGATTCATTGAGTCATATTACAAATATTGAAACATTCCACATTAATAGTGTGAAAAATGGTAATTAAATCTCAAGATAACGTACTAAAGTAAAAGGCTTTAGGTAAACAATGTTTGCCGGCCGCGGTGGCCGAGGGGACTGAGGCGCTCCAGTCACAGTCTGCACGGCCACTACGGTCTGGGGTTCGAGTCCTCCCTTGGGCATGGATATTTGTGCCGTCCTTAGTGTTAGCTAGTTCATAAGTAGTTTGTAAGTTTAGGGACTGATGACCCCGTAATTAAGTACCATAACCTATACAAACATTTGAACATTTTTTGATTTGTAAACAATGTTTTTGCTATGACATCGTTTTCCAATACGGTCCATTTGCCGTGGAATAGCACCTTGCCCACTCACAAAATAATCGGCATTATCTCTCAACTTAGTAGCTTGCTTCGATCGCATTTCTTCTCCACAGTCTAACTCAAAGAAACCTTCAACGGTCAGCGTGTCTTCCATTTGAAAGCCATCCCTGTCCCGGCCAAAATTGTGAAGAACACTGCATACTTTAACAATATCTTCACACAATGTCAAATCTACATTGAGAGGCCGATGGAAAATCCTCCACTTATTTGCAAGGATTCCAAATGAACATTCTATATATCGGCGAGCTCTACAAAGCCTGTAGTTAAATACTCGTCTTTTAACATTAAGCCGCGGTGGAGTACTCGTGCGATCTAAGGCGCCTCGCTGCGGAGTGCGCAATTGCTCGCCGTCGGAGGTTCGAGTCCTCCCTACGGCGTGGGTGTCTGTGTTGTCCTTAGGTTAGTTTACCTTACTTTAAGTAGCTTGTAAGCTACGGACTGATGACCATGCAGTTAGGTCCGATAGATTTATATATATATATATATATATATATATATATATATATATATATATATATATTAACATTAAGGTATTTTCCTGAGTAAGGTATGAGTTCGTGAGTGGAGAGTCCGCACATATATAGTCAAACAGTGTATAATACATTCCTCTTCTAAGTCGAAAAGCGTACATGGGATGTTCTCTCATTTTCCTAACCCTTCGCTTGTTCTTTTTTGAAAGAAGTGCAAGGAGGAGAAGTTCTTCGTAGGACACCATTCTGTCAACTGCCCGTATATCGATGCGAAGGGAGCAGGTGTTGAACACTTGCGCCACCAGTGGACCGTTGCTTAAAGCTGCGGCGACTAGCGTCGCCTCTCGTGACGTCAAGACTGGCGACACTAGTTGCTCTCGGCTAATAGCGGCCTTAAACGAACGCGATAACATCATAGGCAATACAAAACTAAGTACAAGATTAGATAAACAACGATAAACAACATCTTTGATACAATCCGCTCAACATTTGTGCCCCGAAGAGGAGGGAAACTTATATCAGGATTGCCTTGCGGGGAACTGAACATGGCTTCTCCCCACAAGATAACCATTGCGCTAGGCTGTGACTACACCAGTTCGCGAACAGTGACTGCGATGACGGTGACAGCGGTGATGTGGGACTGTTGTGTGTACGTGTACTAGCGGCGTCGACAAGTGCAGTACATCACTGAAGCTTCCAACTGTGCAGCCATACGTCGGAGTAATGTCCAGTCACGACTAATTTAGCTCGGCCGAAATTTGCCACTGTTTCCTTGAACTAGCTGTTTAATCCCCTAAAAAACCAACAACAAAAACAACTTTCCTTGAACAGAGATAATTTTTCAATAGCTGAAAAACAATACGGGATAACCTCATCCCAAAGAAAGAGGAAAAAAAGGAGACTTCTTCCACGAAACTATCGTCCTATATCGCCCTCATCTATCTGTTGCAGAATCGTGGAACATATTCTCAATACAAACGGTATGGCCGACTTCGACTCTTGTGTTTGGAAACCAGCATGGCTTCCGAAAACATCTATTACGCTAAACCAGAATCACGCCTTTCACATACATGCGATAATTAAGTGAAGTGTTCTTTATTTTAAGAGTAACCCCCGTTACTGATGATGCGTTTAGCGAAGTATCATACAAGATAGTGAATGCCTTCATGAAAACACGTACACTGCTGTCTATGGATTGTATCAGAGCGTGAACTACGTCCGAAGAAAATCGACAGTCACGAATTTCTCCAAAAGTAAGAGGAACGACTGTCCTGTGGAAGGGCTTCCAGCGGAACTTCCGCATCATAGTCGAAACGACGTCGTATCCTACGATCATGTCCACCCACGTTTCCAACGTTGTTGGAATCACACGTTGAAATAAGAAGTTCCCTCCCATTCACTCCTGTCTGCCTCTCTCTCTCTCTCTCTCTCGCCATCCGTTATATCTTTTAAGTCTTGTGCCACCTCTCCTTCTACCTTTTTGTGATGGTTATGTTCCGGGTGGCTTTCGTCAGAGTCATCGTGCTATCTTTTTAAGCCTTTTGTCCATGAAAAGCGTCCGGTAATACCGTAACAAAAAGCTCCCCTACCATCATCTACTGAATGGTTTACGAGTTCCCTGCACTTTTTCTGGGTGCGGAATGGCTCGTAGAAAAAAAAAAAAAAAAAAAAAAAAAGAACGAGATTGTAGTAATGCATGCGACCAGTTGGTTTTTTCGTTGTGCGCGTCGGTGACCGACCAGTCCCATAAATCCGGAGATTGAGTGGGAGGTGAAGGGGGAGGGGGAGGGGGAGGGAGCCCGCCGTTAGGGGTCCGAGGTGGGGGGAGAGGAGGGGCGGTGAGCTCAGCTGAGGTCCAGGCCGCCGCCTCCTGCCATTCACTCCTAGTCTTCTACCACTCCTCCTTAAAAAGACAAGTCTCGTGATAAATGAACGCCGGACAAAACCATGTCTTTTCTTTTTCCATTAAGAGCATTCCAAAGCTATAAGCCTTCTGGTATGCTGGTCTTCAGCGTACATTGAAAAATGTAAAAGTAACAAAAAATAAAAATCAACAATGCCAGAAGACCGATGATCTAATTATAAAGCAGTGTGTCCGTATGTTTGCACGTGTTGTATACAAATCTACAGTTTTGTTCCAATCTTTATGAAATTTTGTACACGTAAGCTTCAATCCATGAGAACGGTCGCCGTAAGTGTAAGAATCACATACGATATATAGTTCACGATATAGACGCCATAAACAATGAGATGAGCGAAAAACTGCTGCATTTTGCGACTATGCTGCTCATTTTCTCCTAAACCATTGGACCTATTTCAACCAAATTTGGTACACACATTCCTTGCCGTGAGGTAACAATTGCTGCATGGTTAAGAATCACATACGATACATGGTTCAGAAGATATGACGTCATAAAAATTAGGAATCGCAAAAAAGTGCCACATAATGCGGTGGGCCTTTACAAATAAGCTATATGAGAATGGGAGTACTTATCGACTTGGAAAAAACTTTAAAAACAATTTCAAATGTTTATGGAACTTTTTCTCGCTGACAACCATTCCAAAATGATGAAAGGAAAAAAAGTTCCTCGCTTACTACTTTTCTGCTGTTTATGGAGTAAAACTACGGCATTTCGTATGACACTACAATTTATAATTTGTACACTACAAATCGTAGCCGCATGAAATTTACAGGCAGTACACACACATGTAGTTGAATGTACCTTCTAAATTGTATCACAGTACGACACGTAGTTCATGAGATACGAGCACATAAACAGTAACGTTCATGGAAAATCGCCCCTTCCCGCACCAAGTTTTAATCTATTACTTCTTTACTACTAACTGTATTTCCAAGAGATTTTAAAGACTTACAGCCCTTACACAAATTAATATATACCTGAAAAAAAGGCAGGAATGAATAAATAAATAAATACCCGGACAACACCGGGTTTTCAGCTAGTATTTTCTAAGGACGATGTAGAATTATGTATTGTGTTTTTACTAATGCAAACACTGACACAACAGACTCATTTTTCAACGATCGATGACGCCTCAGTGGCCTTTGGGTTTCGACCAAAGATTTCCTTAGGGCAGAGTTACCGGACGATGCAAAGAAACACGTCATGCAGGCCCCCGCTTGTCATGAGTCCTGTAAACAGAAAAAAAGAGGTCACTGCAACATAACACTCGACTCCTGATATCAAGGCTAAGGCTGCTATGTTACACATTGATTATTTGATATGGATGTATTCATAAATCAGAATGTGCCTGTCGTTTGAAATGACAATGATTTTAATACCCACAGCGATCACGGTGGTCTCCACACTATTAAAATATAGATTTTGTATTACTAAATAAATTCATTGCTGACCTGAAATTGATCGCACTACTGACGTTATTCATTGATTTACGGATTCTTCACAGTAATAAGTAACACACAAGACCTACAGCAATATTCAGGCACAGTTAACATCCCATTTCCTCAGCTAAACATACTAACATGAAACTGTAATGTTTTTAAACATCAGTGAAAACGTAAGCAAAAGTCCACGATACATAACTAGTACACAGTGGATTATCTATTATCAAAAGTAAATAAGCAATATGAAATAGCTTATCAGTTGGCAGTAACATCAAATACGAAATAATTTATTGTAAATCTGTTAGAGGATGTGGGTGACCAAATGGGCGCCATGAATTTCAGCTCAAATACCGGTTTAAAGTAATGGTATGTAAAGAAGGTCACATGTGATCATATGAGGTTTTAGTAATAATCAATTTTAGATTAAATTTTGACAGATTAATACAATAAGTCCTTAATGTCAAATCCACTGTTTACATAAACTGGGAAAAATGTTCAAATGGTTGTATAGCTTAGGGCTCTCTCTGTAAGAAGAAACGGGTGCTAAGCTACATATCGAATGGCCGGCCTTGGTGGCCGAGGGGACTGAGGCGCTCCAGTCACGGTCTCCACGGCCACTACGGTCGGGTGTTCGAATCCCTTCTCGGGCATGGATATTTGTGCCGTCCTTAGGATAAGCTAGTTGATAAGTAGTTTGTAAGTTTAGGGACTTGTGGTGTCACACAATTCCAAGGTGCGCGCCACGTACTGCACGGCGCGGCGTTCTTACGACGTCAGCCACGAGCGCCCTCTGCTACAACTCCGCTCGTGGCCGCCACTGAACGACATCGTCCACTTGGGACTGAGATAGGAACCAGTTAACACTTCGGAATCAGATAGGCAACAGTGAAGACTTGGCTATCGGATAGGCACTAGGCAGGCCTCTAGCTCAACTACGTATCAGCATTCTGCAATACTGAGCTTTGTAAAAGTTAAGTATTACTAAGTCTCTAAGAAATATATATCTCGTTCTAATTTACTCTAGTGTTTCTAGTTTCTGCTGTCCCACTGGCTGGTCACCTTCTACCTGCACAAGCGTGCATCCTTTATTCCTGTATCGGTCTTTCCACTCGGCCACCGACACCTAGGACGGAAACGGGACAAAAGCGGCGACGAGGCTGGGGCACAAAAGGACTGATGACCCGTAGTTAAGTCCCCTAAGCTAAACAAACATTTGAAGATATCGAATGTCTTAACAAAACTGAACTTGACAACAGCGATAAGCATTTCATTTGTAATTTTGAATTGTTGTTGATGATGATGATGTTAACCAGCATTTTTCTCAGAAACGCTTTTCTACATTTCTGCATTTTATGTTATCTCTATTTCCACTATCGTCAGTTGTGTTGCTACAGAAATATCAGAACTCGTCTGCTTCTTATAATGTCTTGACTTAGAAACATCATCAGCAACGTAGTTTTATTTCTTGTTGAAAAATTTTCAAAAATCATGCAAAGATCAGTTAAAAAATAATCAGTTTTGTTTTTGTTGATGACCACGTGAGGAAACGACAGCCATCTTGAATTAGTAGATCTGTACGACACTTAAGACATCGGTAGTAGCCCTGAAGCTGTCTCTGATTATCATATTTAACTGGTGGTAAGCCTGTGCTCTTTCTGATTTTACTAAAGTGCAGTGAGTACATCGGCCTAAAGGTGAATTGTGACTGTTATTGATGATTCTCTGTTAGGATATAAATACAACCAAAGTTCTTGCTTAAAGAGCTACTGCAGTCTTCTAGTTCTCTGGACACTCCCAGTGCCTTGTGACATTCTCAAACTCTGGAGGTTTCCGCGCTACACCAAGAACTGCGTCACGCGACGGCAGGACGAGAATTGGCCGTAGGTCGACGTAAAACTACTTTCCGAGGTCGGTCGCGCTGACCGCCAATTCCGAAGTAATCTTCTGTTTCGTGCGACCGTCACGACAAGTTGCGTGCGCGACCCAGGGCGTCTTCCTAGGTGCCGTCGACGGGGCGGGGCAGTTTTCGTTGACACTACTCGAACTTCGAACAACACAGAAAGGAAGCACTTAACAAGAGAAAGAAAGAACAGGGAAGTTGCCATTTCCACATGCACAGGTAACTACCAGACTCTTTCAGTCTGCCCAGCCGACGACGTATTGAGGGGTGGCTGCTCGACCACTCGACGTTTGAACGCAGTTCCGCCTTGGTTTCGGCACTTGTTGAAGACACTCACCACAGCACTCCTCGAATACTTGACAGTTTCTGCAAATTCTGAAATGCTACTCTCGGTCATACTCAGATAGGTCGCGCGCCCTCGCCATTATACACACATATAGCACGCTCATTGCCACTACATGCACCGCCTCCGGCTTGTGTCTACCCAGCAGTCGTTCCTCTTCAAGTGCCTCTGCTGTCGCCTGGACGCATTAATATCGATAGCAGGTGGATGGTCATAATGGTATGCCTGATAGCAGGTGGCTGGTCATATGTTATGACGGATCTGCCTGCGCCATACGTTTCTTTCCTTCCCCATTTCGATTCAAAAATTACCCAGTATTATTCAATCTATCCATCGAACTTTCAGTATATATTTGTAGAATTATGTTTGGAACGGTTCTACTCTCTTTTTATTTGAACTGTTCATCGCCCACGTTTCACTTCCATATAAGTCTGCACTCTAGACAATTACTTTCAGAAAAGACTTCCTAAAGCGTAAATTCATAACAGTGTTTAGCAAATTTCTGATTTCAGATACGCTTTTCTTGCTGTTCTCGTCTTAATTTTACATCCTCTCTACATCATCAGTTAGTTTGCTGTTCAGACATCAAAACGTGTCACTACAGCGTCGATTTTCCCAATTCCCTTAGCATCCACTGAATTAATTCGATTGCACTTCATTGCCCTTAATTCATTTTATTTTTATTTATTTATTTATTTATTTATTTATTTATTTGGATCGTTTTAAAACGTATTTTAAAGACGTTATTCTCTATGCTAACTATTGCTCTTCGCGTTCAGCGGGAGGACAAATGTCTTTTTTGAAGCTTTTCTTTCTTCTCCTTGAATTTTAATACCTTTTCCAAATCGCTCTTTGGTTTCTTTTATTGTGTATGTTGAATGCGTAAGCCACAAACTTGTTTCATTCCATTCTCAGCCACTGCTGTGCTTTCACATCCTCAGACTTTCAGAACTATACTAGTTATAGGTAACCTTTCACTTCTTCAGTTTTGTCTCTTCGCTTTATAGAATTTCAGAGAGAGCATTCCAACACGATGAAATAATTTCTCTAAATTCAAGAATACCATAAAAGCACGTTTGTTATTCTTTGGTGCATAAGAGAAGTCCTAGAGTATTTCCTAGATTTTTAAGGAAACCAAAGAGATCGTCCTTGAAGGTGGCTTGTACCAGTCCTTCACTTTTGTTGATCATTTGTTTCCATTTGTTTACAAAAGCTGTTTAATACACGACCAACTGTCTAGTATCGTTGCCTAGGGGTGTGATGTTTTGTTTATGATAGCACCGTTACTTTTGCACCCAGAAAATGCCATTCAACCTGCAGCTCTTACTATGGACCTCATATATTTTCATTATTTCAAATCACTTTTAGAGACAGAAATAGTATTTTGAAAAAGGACAAGTGTTTTGTCGTATGATCAGTGGTTTCACTCAGTTACATGTTTTTTACGTGTTATTACTCATTTACAATTGTAATGTAAGATCTATTTTTATTTGACTTACTTACTTACTTACTCACTGGTCATACCGGACTTGAAAGTCTATTACCGCAGCAACATGATTTCGCCAATTGTCCCTGTCTTCGACTATGATCTCCCTGTCGCCTTCGATATCCAGGTTCCTCAAATCGGCCTTCACATTGTCCTCTCATGTACGCCTCGGCCTCCCCACAGGATATTTTCCCTCTAAGTGCGCTACCAATACCCTGCCCTCTGCCCTGTCTTCATCCATTCCAGCTACGTGAACCGCCCCTCGCCGTCTACGTGAATTAATAACACTGATTATGTTAGGTCTTGAATAGAGTTCGCGAACCTCTTTCTTATGCAATTTTCGCCACTCTCCGCTAATGTCATCCCATTTTGCTCCGAAAAACGGTCCTCAAATTTTTGTTTTCAAATGCTCGAAACGGTGTTTCATTTTGCAAAGTGAGAGACGAGGTGGTATGCCATTGCCTTCCTCCGACCTTCGAACTGACTTACCCAGCCAGTTATAAGGGGACCTACAGTTTAACGTGGGTTCCGAACCACGGTGCTAGTCTGTATTTTTCACATCAACAACACTGCCAGAGGTGAGTGAAGTGGAAAGTGACAGATAAAAATCCTAGGACCTGGCCGGGATCGAACCCGCGACCTTTGGATTGGTAGTCTGGTTCTCTACCACTGTGCAACCGAGGCGCACTAATAGTTTTGTATATTCTGATATTTAAATTTTTACACAATAACCGTGATGAGAGTAATCTATTCAGTGAGAAGTAGCAAGCATTTCGAGCCAGTGATCTCTTCCTCAGCTCGGATTCAATATCTTTTCTCGATGTAATCTCCGCACCTAAATACTTAACGAGTACATTTTTTCAAACTGCATTTGGCCAACTCTTAACATTTCCTGATCTACTGCTGTTGGCATTCTAGTAACCAAGTACTTCGTTTTGTATTCACTTATCCTCAGACCTACGTCTTCACTAGCTTTGATTAACGCATTCGCGTTTGTTGTTATAGCCTAGATTCTTTCCTATCGCTAATGATGTTTAGATCATCTGCATTCCGTAATATCTTAATATTTCCACTTAACTCCGTATCCTCTAAATTATCTGCTGCCATTCGCACAATATATTCTAGGACTAAATTGAAAGTAGCTGGGACAGGGCATCTCCCTGCTTAAGTCCGTTCTTTGTTTCGAATTCTTCTGACTCCAATTTCCCCACGCGTACTCTACATTTTGGCCCCTTTAGGTTAGGGTAGTAACACTAAAAGTGGGCCTTTGCGATCGTCTTTTGACAGCTGGAAATTTAAATGAAAATAACGGCTTAACTATTCATCTGACACGAAAATTGAATAACCGAATTTGTAGAGGAGAAAATTCTCTACAACTTTGCACTCTTGTCTTTTTTTTTCATACCTCGTAGCGTTTCGAGGATATTTGCAAAAATAACGGCTTTTTGGGATGTATGTCTGTCTGTCTGTCCGTAACGTGTTCCCTGTTTTTAAGACGAACCGTTCAACCGATCAACACCAAATTTTACAGACATGATTGTAGGCCGCCAGAGACCAGAACCTCCCTTTTTCAAATTTCTTGGACAAAAAATTCGGTAGTAATCCCCAAAAAAGCCGTTTGTAATATAATAGTAATTGCAAACGAACCGTTCATCTGACACGAAAATTGAATACCCTAATTGGTAGAGGAGAAATACTCTACAACTTAGCTCCCTTACGAATTTTCATTTCTCGTATCGTTTGAGACATATTTGCAAAAATAACGGAGATTTGACACCCTCCATTGAATTAACGAAAACCAGCCGTTCGGAGATATCACGTGACATTCCTCGCCCAGAACTCTCTCTGGCATCTTGCGTTGCGTATTTGATGATTTTCTTATTGTAACTTACACGTTGTCATTTCAAAGCAATGGCGCACTGAAGAATTAACAAAAACACATGGTTCTTCGTACGATAATATAGTGTCATATTAGCATCAGTTAACAGCGGCCATGAATAGTATGACATTAAAGAATTCATCTTTTGATCGATATCCGTAGCGTAGTGGGTAAAGCTATAGCCCATGACGCTAAAGGTCGATGGTTCGAAACCCACCACTACCTAAAAGGGTTTCAGACACTCTTATTAATTAATTTTTTATTATTTAGATTATTAATTTGTTCCAAAATGTTTGCAGAAACTTATGAAACTACAAATCTAAAGTGGGCCGTAAAACATGTCAGTGCGATTTTTGTGTTTTTCAGACTGGCTTCTATAAGGCTATCATACTTCTGTGGTATTCCAAGTTGCAAAAGAATTCTGTACAATTTTGTTCGCAATACTGAATAGTATGCCTTTGTAAAATCTATGAACAGATTTTTATTTGACAGATTTGATAACACTGGAGGAATGAATTACAGATAGTATGTATGTTGATAACGTTTGGTGGGAAGGACTGTTCTCGCACAAAGTGAGAAGTGGCGGAGTACGCTAGTGCAGCAGTCAGGAAATTCCGCACGCTGTTGGCTGGCGGCGCTGATGCCACCGACAGATATTACTCCGTGCTGATGCGCAGCCGCCCGACCGGGCGTCCTCGACACGGCAGGCCTTACCTAACAGCTGCGGCGAAAGCACGCCGCTGGCCGAGCACACGACGAAAGCCGAGAGCCCGCCGAAGGGCAGCAGCTCAGCTGACGGTTGTTTACTACCAAACACAACTTCGCTCCACAATTACTGCTCAATAAGCCTCATCGCCGAATCTGCGTAAAAAATGAGCTAACACGTAAGGATAAGGCACGTAATTTAGCGAACAACAGTTCAATTAGGCAAAAATAGAAAAAAATCGCACTGACGTGTTTTACGGCCCACTTTAGATTTGTAGTTTTATAAGTTTTGCAAACATTTTGGACCAAATTAATAATCTAAATAATAATTAATTAATTAATTAATTAATAAGAGTGTCTGAAACCCTTTTAGGAAAAAAATGTAGGTAGTGGCGGGTTTCGAAACACCGACCTTTCGCATCACAGTCCAGGACCTTGCCCACTACGCTATGGCTATTTTTTTTTTTTTTTTTTTTTATGGGTCATTGAGGATTTTTCTTCTTGCACGGAGGATGTATTGTCGAAAGTCGCTCACAGATCCACCTCCCGCAAGGGCGTAGTTGATGACGAATATATGAACCAAGTGAGAGTTCTGGTCTTGGACACTGGGAAAGCCTTGACATCCATGTACACAAGTTTCTTCGTGTTGAATTGGTTGACACTCAGAGACAGCAATCCTGCCGATTTAAACTTGATCCATTTCCACAGATCCGCTATCTTGGAGCAGCCTACCACACGGTGGATGGCAGTATTGACCAATCCGCAGTGCTGGCAATACGGGTGACCGGTGAGCTTTATTCTGTGGCGACGGGCACCATAAATCCAAACAGGAGTTCTTTAATCTCATACTATTGATGGCCGTTGTTAACTGACGTTAATATGGCATTTGTAGACATTAGATTATCATTTAGCGTACGAAGAACGACGTGTTTTTGTTAATTCTTCAGTGTGCCGTTGCTTTGAAATGACAACGTGTAAGTTACAATAAGAAAATCATCAAATACGCGATGAATGTCACGTGGCATCTCCGAACGGCTGGCTTTCGTTAATTCAATGGAGGGTGTCAAATCTCCGTTATTTTTGCAAATATGTCTCAAACGATACGAGATATGAAAAAAAAAGAAAAAAAAAGAAAAAAAAAAGAAAAAAAAAAACCAACATAAGAGAGAGAAGTTGTAGAGAATTTTCTCCTCGACCAATTAGGTTATTCAATTTTCGTGTCAGATGAACGGTTCGTTTGCAATTACAATTATATTACAAACGGCTTTTTTTGGTATTACTACCGTATTTTTTGTCCGAAAAATTTGAAAAAGGGAGGTTCTGGTTTGGCCTACAATCATGTCTGTAAAATTTGGTGGTGATCGGTTGAACGGTTCGTCTTAAAAACAGGGAACACGTTACGGACAGACAGACAGACAGACAGACAGAAATTATTTCGGTCTTTTGAATACTTGATTATTACAAAACGGGACAGCGAAGCACTCATAGTGTCAAAAAGCTCGAGTTAAATTTCACTAGTCAGGATTGTTTTCCAAATTTAAGCTTCCTTGAGTTGATCTGATCCGTCCAGGTTCTAGCAACACCTGTTGGCGCAGTGGCAGGGCGTTGCAGTATGTGACGACTCTCGATACCTTCTTCATCACGCCGATGGGATGGAGTGAATCTTCCAGGGGATCAGCTCCTCGCCACATGTACTGTAGGACGCAGGCTGCCAGAGGCTCCATCCCCGTAGAAGACATTCACGTGGGCGTCCGTGGGCTCAGCAAAGCTCGCGCATGGCACCGTGATGGCCAACAAGCATCGCACACCGGATATAGACCGCGTATTCCCTTCATGACGATAATGTTTTCGAACGACAGTAGCGTTTTTCAAGATAATGCGCTATGTCACAAGCAGTGTTGCCAATTTGGTGTTTTTAGCACCAGATCTGGTATTTTTTAAAGTGCGTCTAGTGGCAGAAATTCTCATTTAGCGCCATAGCGAAATACTGGTGCTATTAAAAAAAATCCAGTGCCAAATCTGGTGCTTAACGGGTTTTTTCATTAAATTGTCTCCTACGACTAATAAGTAAATCCTGAAATTCATTTAATAATTTTAATAGAGGGACACGAGCGAAGGTCAGCCTTACACGTGTCTAGGTCAACACTCGAGCAGGTGAAGTCCCTGAAATAGTCATTTTCGTGCGTAAGTAAACGCAGCATGTAGGGATCAGTGCAAGCGCACTTGTTCAAAGAGTCCTTTGTTTTCTTCCCAGCTCCAAGGTGATTTCCCAGTTAAGAATATGTCTCTCTTTTCACCTTTGGAATGCCTAAAGCCAGTCAACCCATCTATTGTTGAAATAATACAGCTGTTTGTGCAGGACTCAGGAGTTATTACAGCAGTGTACAATGTTCAAAATGTTCTAATGTTTGTAAATCTATCGGACCAAACTGCGTGGTCATCAGTCCGTAGCTTACAAACTACTTAAACTAAGGTAAACTAACCTAAGGACAACACACACCACCATGCTCCAAGGAGGACTCGAACCTCCGATTGCGAGCAACCGCGGGGTCCACAGCGCCTTAGGCCGTTCGGCTACTCCACCGCGGCGGTATACAATGAATGGAAAAAAATTGCATCTCATTAAACGAGTTGAAATATAAGACACACTACAATTTTGGTCAGAAGTGGCATCATATAGCGATGCAAGTAGAGAAAACCCCTTTGCAAACATTGTAAACATAGCTATTTGTGTACTTTCGCTCCCACACTCTACTGCAGACTTAGAGAGAGTGTTCAGCCAAGTTCAGTTAGTAAAAATGTAGCATAGAAATCGAATGAGTATTCAAACATTGCATTCCATTTTATGTGTGCGATTTAAACTAAAACAGAGGGGAAATGCTGTCATAACTATTACCTTACGGCCGGCCGCGGTGGCCGCGGGGACTGAGGCGCTCCAGTCACGGTCTGCACGGCCACTACGGTCGGAGGTTCGAATCCCCCCTCGGGCATGGATATTTGTGCCGTCCTTAGTATAAGGTAGTAGATAAGTAGTTTGTAAGTTTAGGGACTGATGACCCCGTAGTTAAGTCCCATAAGCTTAACAAACATTTGAACATTTTTATTACCTTACGAAAGATATAGTGGCCAAAAATGGTATGCAGAGCTTCAGCCCTACTTCGCCTTCCTGCTCTAAAAATGTAGTAGCGGCAGCTCGTTCCTCGAGTGAAGAAGATTTTTAACGAAAGAAATGTAAGTAATAAAAATCCGCATATGTTGGTGTTTTTCTTGTGTTTCGAATCGTAGAGTTCAGCTGGTGCTTTTCTGGTGTTTTAAAGTGTAGGGTTTAGTGCTTTTTATTTCAAGATTTGGCAACACTGGTCACAAGGCCAGGAATGTGATGGAGTGGGCAAGGACCGGTTTGTCAATATCTCGTTAAGTTCCAGTTAAGATTTTAACTTGTCGTTAGCGGAGAATTGCGTTTGTCAATGTTTCGTTATGAGTTATGAGTTAAAAGACCTCAAACTGACTGTTTAGTTAACGAGTAAAATTCTGCTCGTTACACGGCTAACTACCAGTTAAGTGAGAATCTGTATGAAAATGGCAGGATTCCAAAGCGCTAAAATTCCCTAATATAATCAAGTGATAAAGACTGATTTACCGAACAAAATAACAGGAGGACTACATGTTTGAAAAACTAGTGTCGAAAGCAGCTTTATTGGAAAACTATACCATATTTCTCGCCCCATCTATGTCAGTAGCGATTAGATGATGATGAAAATTGCGGGAATAAGAGATTTGGTTCACAATGACGATGATGTCAATATTTTGGACGACCCAGAGGTCATTGCTCCTATAAGGCGTCCTAGACGTATTTATGTTCGTCCAAATCATTTTGAATGCGGAATTTGTTACGCGATTTCGTCTTCGAAAAGCCACTTTGGAAACGTTGCATGAAAAACTCCACGACTATCTGAAGAATCCAACAGATAGTTATGTATTTTGTAAGTTATCTGCCGTAATAGAAAACAGAATACATTATTTATGTCTGCAAGCTTATTGATTCAGTATTTACTTGGGCTTGATGCGCCTACTGTAAGGCCTAAGATGTGATTTCTTCCTCAGATCGGTCTATCTTCGCCTATGTGCAAGTTATTGCTTGCACTAAGGTACTACGCACTTGGCAGTATGTTATCGTACTATGCCCCTAAGCACTTTTGCTGTCTTACGGGTTCCATGGAAAGCATTGAATTTTTTTGCCATAATGTCACTTCCTTTTCCTTGCATGTCGTAGCGTCTTTTTTTTTTTTTTTTTTTTTTTTTTTTTTTTTTTTTTTTTTTTTTTTTTTTTTTTAAAACGTTCCTATGTGTTCTTATATTTCTCTATTAGGCACATAATACTATCGCACTAACTTCTTGTAAAATTAGAGCTTCTTGCACGTTTGTTTTCCATAGAGCCAAATATTAACTGTTTGCTAACGTCTTCCCTGATATATGAAAATTCACCGTGAAGATGAGGCAGGATCAGCAACTGGCTATGTAATGAAAACCATTCATTCTTTCTTGTTTCGTCATAGTTGCACTATTTAGAAGTTGGTAACTAGTTTCGGACTTGTTCGTCCATTTTCAAACCATAGGCCTTATTCCAATCGTAACAATACACTGCACGAAGCAAATGACTGATAAAATCTGTACGTTGTCCACTGTTAATACATGATTGCATTGAAATTTGAAATAGGTTAAAATAGATGATGCGTTCATGGGCCTCCAACGTGTACTCACGAGGTATTAATTAAACAGTATTTAATATTTATGGAGGTTTATTTTAGTCTATTGCAGCTAGGCGTTTCAGTCCTTTATTTGTGAACCATCATCAATGGCAGTTTTTTTAGTGTTAATTCTATGTGCGACTTCATGGAGCTGTGTGTGTATTCTCCAGAGGGATGGAAGTTTTGGTTCTTTATTTCAACACTTCGCCGTGTACTTCGCTGTGTCATTGCAGATTTAAACTGTTTGGGTTTTCTATATATTGGTTCTATTTTTGTGATAGATGACCATGAATGCTATTAAATGATGACACGAAATTCATACTTTAGGTTAGATTAAATGTCAGCCAGTTTGCATATGAATTGGAACTTATAGAGAGTGACATACAGAGAAATTCCTATAACCGATTCAACAAATCCATCAGTGCAGGTGAAAAATAAATAAATAATACGATGGTGGCGCTGTTTATGAGACCAGGAATGTGTTTATCTGAAACTCCTGATGCAACGTGCATCTCTCTCGTCTCAGGCTTTTTTTTTTTTTCATTTTAACCGATGGATTCGCCTTCTGTATTGCCTTTCAAATAAGTCCCAGTGTTCGAAAACGTACAGCTGAATTTTTTTCCAAGAGAGTTCAAAATATCGCAAACACATACCAAACAAACGATTTTTCTGTAGTTTGTTAAATGTATCAACAACAGTTGTAAGACTGTTTGCTGTGTCGTTATAATTTATTTAATTCTGATCGGTTTCCATCCTAAACCATCTTCCAGGCAATATAGAAAACAAAAAGATTTTAAAATATCGAAGATGTCATCCATGCCGTTCACGACATTTGAACCTAAATGGTACAACACAACATTTATCTTTGCTCATATGAACTAAGATTATTTTTACGGCACGCCAAAAAACGGACTTTATTGGTATGAATGAAATTAATGAAAATATTAACGTTGTCATGCATTTCCTTACACCTGTACAGATCACCTAAACAAAAGTTACCACTGGTCACATTTTTATTTCCAAAACCCTAGAAGCCAAAACTGGTCCATTTCCAACCTTCATTTCTCTTTTATTTCTCCAAATATTTTCTGTCTGCTATTGTGTATGTCACTAGATTGCTATGAAATCTAAATCTGTTCAACGTACAAATGCAGTAGTTTAATGGCGAGTCGAGCACATATATTATGAATGGTTCACATCCGTTTTCCTTTGGTCCGATTGGCTCGACATCTTCCTGCCAGTGCCTTGAGTCGTCCGACTCCCATCGCAACACTGCTCACTGGTGCAGTCCTGCGATTGTCGCCGCATCAGCCGCGCGCCGCACTCCAAACTCAAAGTACGCATGCGCGACCAGCCTGCCTCTGACGTCACAAGCCGATCCATCGCAGTCGCAGGCATCAATCGCGCCTTGGACAACCCACCTTAAGCCTGTGGACCACAGCCTCCTGTACGCAGTTTCCTGCGGGAGTCACGGTGACGCTGGCTGTTGATATTGTGTATGCTAAATCGCAATGGAAAAACAAACTAAGTGAAGCCGTACAAGTGGTGAACCTCTGCACCACTTCTTCATGTCTATGTACCAGATGACTAGGAACATGTCACCATCAACTCAGTTTGTCGTCAGAAACGACATTTTCTGCGTGGTTACAGAAATGGAGGCCTCATTGCTCAGCATTCATGAGAAAATTCCACAGCACATCACAGATCAGAGGATATCATATAACGAGTTATCGCCGTACAGTTACCAGACCCCAGTCCATCCCGTACCACTTCATCAACTCTACCCCATTCATCACATTCCAACAGTCCATCCCAAACCTCACAGGAGAATTGTGAGTTTCAACAAAGCACTTCAACTAGGACTTAAAAGACATGAGTTCCTTACATTTATTACTGATTTTTGTGAAAACTAAATTTCTGTTTCTAAAAATTTCAATATTTACATTTGATGTACAGAGCCAATTTTTGTTTGTCATCAAAGAACATTTTGGCTGTTAGAATATTATGATGTTTATACAATAACGATTTTTCTATAAACGCTGAATTGTTACTCTCTGACAATGGTGATCGTAATATTATATTACGTAATGCAGTATAGGCAATATAGGTGATTCATTTCTTATCTTAAAAACACAACTAGTTTCTCCTCAGTTCCAATCGCTTTGACACATTGCATCCCTCACTCTCAGTTTGATTCTTGATGAGACCATGCACTTCTTGCGATTGATCACGGTTTAATCTAAAGTAGTTCGTGAATTTTTCATCATCAAATTCCTTGGTTAAAGCGAATTAAAATGTTTCAAATGTTTGTATAGCTTATGGAACTTAACTATGGGGTCATCAGTCCCTAAACTTACAAACTACTTATGATCTAGCTAATCCTAAGGACGGCACAAATATCCATGCCCGAGGGGGGATTCGAACCCCCGACTGTAGTGGCCGTGCAGACCGTGACTGGAGCGCCTCAGTCCCCTCGGCCACCGCGGCCGGCTAAAGCGAATTCCCTATGACTTTGTCGTCTTTTCATGTATGCATATTTTCTGCTTTTTGTTTCATCAAAGTGAGTTTCGAGCAAACACTCAGAATCCGATTCTGAACTTATTACACAGCAGAAGTGCTCGCCATCTCCATCGGGTGCAGCGTCTTTCCCCCATCCCCCACCTCCACCCCTCGCCACTCTCACGCAGCTGCAAACTGCGGCATGGACCTGCGATCCAACTTGCGGTGATTGTCGCCGTGACTCACGCTCCGTGACAAATTTGACGTGAGTCACCCTGCGTCACGTCACGGACCTGCGTCTCATCTTGCGGCCTAAAGGTGGGATTCCTATGTCGCGTGAGCGGCTGACGTAGTGCGGCTGCCGCATAGCTGGCGGTTCCTATGGAGCGGCAGCCACACAGTGTTTAGTTGGTCTGCTGCGTCTGTGCCGAAAGGAGGAGTGAGCGAGATTTGTTGTTTTATCTAATGTTAGAAGACGTTGAAGAAATTCAGTTCCAGTTAAGCCAGGAAAATGCTGAAAAACATGCGATTTACCTCAAAAGAACTGAGGAAGGCATGTGTGAATTTTTCCCCTGCTCTGTCAGGCTCATTGTATTACAACTACAAACATTTTTTTTTCTACCATCCTACTTCCTGTGGTTGACTCCAACTATAAATTCATTTTCATTGATGTCGGGTCATAAGGGAAAGAAGGTGACAATGGAATTTTTGATCAATATGATACGGGGAAACTGTTTGCAAATGGTAAGACGTTTCCTCCGCTTACTAAGCTGCCGGATTCAGAGATAGTAGTGTCATATGTTTTCGCAGGCGACGAAGTACTTCGATTACATCCAAACATGCTGAAACCTTTCTATCTTCGAGTTGCTAACACGGCAAAAAAAAAAAAAAAAAAAAAAAAAAAAAAGGTATTTTGAACTATCGTCTTTCGCGAGCTCGTAGAGTTTCTGAAAATGCCTTCGCCGATCAGTCTGAAGCCAGAAACGACTGATAATTTACTTAGAAATGCCTTCTTAGAGAAAGATGACGAGCCTCATATTGAATTAAAGTGAAGTGAGCCACTACCTACTGAAAATTTTGGACCAATAGCAAGGAATGGCGGTTATGCATATGCTGATGGATATTTGGTACGAGATTCATTTACAGAATACAGCCGTGCAGGTGCAGGGATAACACCGTGGCAAACTGATCACGTTAACAGAACTCACAAGGAAAGTACTTGGGCTCGAACAAACACATATACACCAAAATCGTATGAGAGATAATGTAAAGATCCCTTATTGTATTAGTGATAGTCATGCATCTGCCAGTAGGGATGGTGAAATGTGCCTCCGAAGTTGCATTTTGTGACGTTATTTGTGTGGTGAAGTGTCAGATGGGGCGGCGATTGGTAATCAATCCAGCTAATGTATTGCGATTGGTTGAGATGAAGTTACGAAGAACTCTTCTTCGTGAAGATGGTATTAGTGTAGAAGATGAATCATTCGCATGCTTTCTCGTATCTGTTATGGTACAGAAATATGAGCATAAGTTAGATACTGTTTTATCACTAACACATAATGATGATAATAGGGATGATAATGACGAACAACTCATTGCAATCGGTAGTGCTACGGTAAGTGCGGGAAGAGGCGATGGAAGCAGTGGCAGTGAATACCAACAGTCTTCCGAGAACAAGATTAAAGCTGCAACTATCATCACGGCTTTTGATGACAATACGTTAGAGAACATGTACGAATATTATTACATAAGTTATTACGTATGGCGTCTACAATTACATCTACAGTGCATGATTCCAGAGTTTTGCAGAAAAACGAGACCCACCAGCACATTGAGGTGTACGTAGAGATCCTGTAAGCAAACGTTCATACAGATATTTTTGTTCGAGCCCATGTACTTTCCTTGTCAGTAGGCTTCGAACTCCCTAGCGCTATTGAATAAAAATTTGTATGCACATTGTAATAAATTGAACTTTTATAACATACATCAGGTTTTGGTATTCACTTTGCGTACACTTCATTATTATAATAACTGAATATTATGTGAGACGATGTTACTTATTCTTGTTTAATACAATATGCATTATTAGCCTGACAATTGAGTAATAAACATTATGAATAAACAGAAAGTTTATAGTAGTTTTCTTACTTGTTCTTTCCACGAATTCCGCTATCTCTTTCCAAGCTTTATCCTTCACAGTTTGGTCCTTGTGTACTGGGAACGATACATTGTAGATACAAGGAAATTTAGAAACCATTTCTAGCAGTTTCTCATCTTCCACCACCGTGAAAAGTACTTTTCCCTCGGTCATGCTGTCGCGTTCTGCTTTGCGGCTGCGTCTGGAATGCTCTCGGACCGGCTGGGTCGCAGCCGCACGCGGCCGTAGCGTCAGCTGCATGCGACATGGGACACGGTCCCGTCTAGTATAACACCGTCTGCAGCAGTGCAGTGCGGCTGACGCACAGCGGCAGCCGCATGCGTTTGACGCTGCATAGGAATCACACCTTAAGCGAGCCAGGCGCGCCCGCTGGTCGCGTTTCGTGCAGGCAGAGGCCGCCTCTACTCCTCCTGCAGAAGCAGGAAAGCGGGCAGCGGGCAGCCGCTGTGAGGTCAGGTCGCAGCTGGCTGGGCTGTGCCTGCTTTCCCCGCCACCGCAGCCTCGCCTCAGCTCACCAAGCCGCGCATTTCGCCAAACAGTGACACGCACCGTCTCCTACGATCGCTCTGCAACTACCTTGCAGCTTTCTCCGTCGTTGTGTGTTCCTAGGCGCAGGGGTATTTTTCGAAGTATCTTCGTTCGTGTCATTTAACCTCCAACTCTCTGTAATCAGCAGAGATAATTCTTGAGAATAAGAAGCTAACAGGCACAAATAGCAGGCAAAATACAAAAAGTCCGATCTACTACGAATGTGAATGTAGCGTTCTGTTCATCTTCTAAGTATATTACCTCTTGTTACAAGTAGGCGCCACTGCATACGTATTAACACTCAGACGCGTCCGTAGTGCACAACAGAGGTACGAAGTCTTGGATGTTGTCCTGCCATACGTTTATTGTTTTGAAACTCCTTGGGAGATAAAAAAAGTTGAGAGCCGGACCGGGACTCGAACCTGGCACCTTTGCCTTTCGCGGACAAGCGCTCTGCCGCTTCACGGCCCGCTCGCACAGCTTTAGCTCCGCCAGAACCTCGCCTCCTAAACATTTTGTTCTGCAACGGTCAACACAAATGATCGGTGAAATACGTGATCTCTCAGACTTCAGCTGCACGGTGTGGTGAAAACTGGTCCACTGCCCCAAATTTGCGACTGGATAGGGGATTTCCTCTCAGTGAGGACACAGTTCGTAGTAATCGATGGTAAGGCATCGATTAAAACAGAGGTGATATCTGGCGTTCCACAGTATAGTGTTATTGGTCCTCTGTTGTTCCTTATTTACATAAACGATTTAAGGGAAAATCTAAGTAGCTCTTTTAGCTTGTTTGCAGATGACGCCGTCATTTACCGTCTAGTAAAATCATCCGAAGATCAAAACCAACTGCAGAACGATTTGAATAAGATATCAGTATGGTTTAAAAATTGGCAGTTGACTCTAAATAATGAGAAGTGTGAAGTCCTCCACATGAGTACGAAAAGAAATACGTTAAACTTTGTTTACATGGTGAGGGTCGTAAACTCCACAAAATACCTAGGAATTATAATTACTTCTGACTTAAATTGGAAAGAACACGTAGATAATATCGCGGGGGTTGGCGAACCAGAGACTGCGTTTTATTGGCAGAACCCTTAAAAGATGCAACAGAACTACTAAAGAAACTGCATACACTACGCTTGTCCGTCCTTTTATGCAGTATTGCTGCCTAGTGTGGGATCCTTCTCAGGTGGATTTTACGGAGGACATCGAAAGAGTGCGAAGAAGGGCAGCTCCTTTCGTATTGTCACGATACAGGGGAGACAGCGTTACGGAAACGATACAGGATCTGGGATGGGAATCATTACAACAACGGCGCTTATCGCTGCGGCGTGGGCTAATTACGAAACTACAATCGCCAACATTCTCCTCCGAATGCAAAAATATAGTGCTGACTCCCACTTACATAGGTAGAAACGATCATCAGAACAAAATACGAGAAATCAGAGCCCGAACGGAGATATTCAGGTGTACATTCTTCCCGCGCGCTATTCGAGAATGGAATGGCAGATAAAATAGTATAACGGTGGTTCTATGAACCCTCTGCCAGGCACTTAAATGTGATTTGCAGAGTATCCCATGTAGAGGTAGATGTAGATTTAACGTTTCGCTAGCGACAATATCGTCGGCAATGAGAGCGTACCAAAGACTAGGGTATAACGTCATGCGTAAAGAGACACAGCGAAACCCGAAGCTAACTGACAACCACCGACGACCATGTTGGCCAGACAACCCTACCACGGTAAAGGCGACCGTAAATCTCAGCACTTACTTTAATACTGTTTCCATAACAGTATGGGTCGAGCTTAACGTTCACGAAAGCGAAAGCGGTGCAGTTGCTATACTCTTAATAACAGAAGACACTGCAAAGCCGCGAAGAAACTGGTGTCATGATCGTAAAACTGAGACACTTGATGACTGGAAAGATGTCGTTTGGTCTCGTCAATCATCGGAAAAAAAGAAAAAAAAGAGAAAAAAACGGTTTTACGTATCAAAGACACCAAAAGAAACTTGCGATACGGCGTGCGAATAACTAACATATTGCTAACAAAATTATAATTCACCCACACACGCAACAAAATATGTTGACGAATGCTTTGTACAGCATCAAAAAATTATCAAACATCTCCCCTGGACAGCAATATAGTCATGTCTCAACGTCAGTGAACGGTTGTCGTAAGTTTTACAGCAGATAGGCAGCACGTAATTTATCGCTCCAACATCGCTGAAGTAACTGGCGGATATTTAAGTACCTGAACTGAGAAAAGTCTGTTGGAAGCTTCAAAGACACTGTTCCTCCAATAGTTGCAACTCTTCTCAAAGCCAGCGATTGGGCAATTCCTTACTAAAAGACTAACTCTTATGTCTATTATAAGTGTTACATGTTCATGTTATTTTGTCCACCCCCATGACGTCTGCACTTGGAATATCACGGAGCAATATTATGTGAAGCTGCCAATTACACTAGCCACAGGGATAGCAATAGTTTTCTTGAGGGGTGTTAAAATGGGGGCGCTGTTGTCCTTTGAAAACTGCTCTGCCGAGCTGATCCAGTACCAAAAACTTAAAAGCATTAGCCAGTGATTTTTACTCTCATTTCTGTAATTAGTCTTACGGTTTTGAGTGTAGATACTAATAATCCTCAGACGCACCGAAAGGAAGCTGCAAATTTTAAATCAATGGCAATTATTATTGTCGCACGTGTACGGCCGTGCTGTCAAAGGCACCTTGCTGCACATCGCGCGACTGCTTCCCATTGGAGGTTCGAGTCCTTCCTTGGGCATGGGTGTGTGTGTTGTCGTTAGCATAACTTAATTTTAGTAGTTTTTAAGTCTAGGGCCACTCCCATGAACCACAGACATTGCCGAGGTGGGGTGGCTTGCGTGCCTCAACGATACAGATAGCCGTACCGTAGGTGCAACCACAGCGGAGGGGTATCTGTGGAGAGGCCAGACAAACGTGTGGTTCCTGAAGAGGGGCAGCAGCCTTTTCAGTAGTTACAGGGGCAACAGTCTGGATGATTGACTGAGCTGGCCTTGTAACACCAGCTAATGTGGCTTTGCCACACAGCTACTGCGAACGGCTGAAAGCAAGGGGAAACTACAGCCGTTACCTTTCCCGAGGACATGCAGCTCTACTGTATGAACATATGATGATGGCATCCTCTCGGGTAAAATATTCCGGAGGTAAAATAGTCCCCCATTCGGATCTCCGGGCGGGGACTACTCAGGAGGATGTGATCATCAGGAAAGACAATACTGGAGCGTGGAATGTTAGATCCCTTAATCGAGTAGGAAAATTAGAAAATTTAAAACGGGAAATGGATAGGTTGAAGTTAGATATGGTGGGGATTGGTGAAGTTCGGTGGCAGGATGAACAGGATTTCTGGTCAGGTGAGTACAGGATTATAAATACAAAATCAATTGGGGGTATCACAGGAGTAGGATTGATAATGAATAAGAAAATAGGAATGCGGGTAAACTACTATGACCAGCACAGTGATCGCATTATCATTGTCAAGATAGATACGAAGCCAACACCGACAACAGTAGTACAGGTTTATATGCCAACTAGCTCTGCCGATGATGAGGAGATCGAAGAAATATATGAGGAGCTAAAGGAAATTATTCAGACCATTAAGGGAGAGGAAAACTTAATTGTCATGGGAGACTGGAATTCGGTAGTAGGACAAGGAAGGGAAGGGAAGATAGTGGGTGAATTTGGTCTGGGCAAAAGGAACGAAAGAGGAAGCCGCCTGGTAGAATTTTGCACGGAACATAATTTAGTTATAACAAACACCTGGTTCAAGAATCACAAAAGAAGGTTGTATACGTGGAAGAGGCCAGGAGACACCGGAAGATACCAGATAGATTTTATAATGGTAAGACATAGATTTCGGAACCAGGTTCTACAGTGTAAAACATACCCAGGGGCAGATTTAGACTCTGACCATAACTTGTTGGTTATGAACTGTAGGCTGAAACTAAAGAAACTATAAAAAGGTAGGAAAATAAGGAGATGGGACCTGGATAAATTGAAGGAACCTGACGTTCTTAAGTATTTCAGAGGGAGCTTTAGGCAACAATTGACAGAAACACGGGAAAATAAAACGGTAGAGGAGGAATGGGTAAAATTGAGAGACGAAATAGTAAAGGTAGCAGAGGACAAAATAGGTAGGAAGGAAAGACCTACAAAAAATCCATGGATATCGCAGGAGATACTAAATTTAATCGATGAAAGGAGAAAATATAAAAATGCAGTAAATGAAACAGGCAAAATGGAGTACAGACGACTAAGAAATGAGATTGACAGGAAATGCAAAATGGCTAAGCAGGAGTGGCTAGAAGCCAAATGCAAATCTGTAGAAGAATGTATAAATAGGGGAAAAATAGATACAGCCTACAGGAAAATAAAAGAAACATTTGGAGATAAGAAAAACAGCTCTATGAATATCAAGGACACTGATGGAAAACCAGTTCTCAGCAAAGAAGGGAAAGCTGAAAGGTGGAAAGAGTGTATAGAGGGGCTCTATAAAGGAAATGAACTACGAGACAATATTGTAGGAGGGGAAGAGGATGTAGATGAAGATGAAGTAGGAGATACTGTACTGAGAGAAGAATTTGACAGAGCCCTGAAAGATCTAAGTCGAAACAAGGCTCCTGGAGTAGATGATATTCCCTCAGAGCTACTGAAGTCTCTGGGAGAACCAGCCATGACGAACCTGTTTCACCTGGTGTGTAAGATGTATGAGGCAGGTGAAATACCCTCAGACTTTAATAAAAATGTTATAATCACCATTCCAAAGAAAACAGGTGCAGACAGATGTGAAAACTACAGAACCATCAGTTTAATAAGTCATGGCTGCAAAATATTAACGCGAATTATATACAGAAGGATTGAAAAGCTGGTAGAAGCCGACCTTGGGGAAGATCAGTTTGGGTTCAGGAGAAATGTAGGAACACGGGAGGCAATACTCACTTTACGGCTTATCCTAGAAGATAGATTAAGAAAAGGCAAACCTACATTTCTAGCTTTTGTAGATTTGGAGAAGGCTTTTGACAATGTTGATTGGAATAAACTCTTTCAAGTTCTGAAGCAAGCAGGAGTAAAATATAGGGAACGTAAGGTTATTTACAACTTGTACAAAAACCAGACAGCGGTTGTCAGAGTTGAAGGGCATGAAAGGGATGCAGTGGTTGGAAAGGGAGTAAGACAGGGTTGTAGTCTTTCTCCATTGTTGTTCAATTTGTACATTGAGCAAGCTATAAAGGAAAGCAAGGAGAAATTTGGTGAAGGAATTAAAGTTCAGGGGGAAGAATTAAAAACGTTACGATTTGCCGACGACATAGTAATTCTGTCAGAGACAGCAAAGGACCTGGAAGAACAGTTAAACGGAATGGACAGTGTGCTGAAAGGTGCATATAAGATGAACATTAACAAGAGCAAAACTAGGGTAATGGAGTGCAGTGTAAGAAAATCAGGTGATGCTGAAGGAATTAGATTGGGAAACGAAGCAATAAAGGAGGTAGATGAGTTTTGTTACTTGGGCAGTAATATAACAAATGATGGTCGCAGTACAGAGGATATAAAATGCAGAATGGCAATGGGTAGAAAAGCGTTCTTGAAAAAGAGAAATTTGTTAACATCGAATATTGATTTAAGCCTAAGGAAGTCCTTTCTGAAGGCATTTGTATGGAGTGTTGCCTTGTATGGGAGTGAGACATGGACGATAAACAGTGCGGACAGGAAGAGGATTGAGGCTTTTGAAATATGGTGCTACAGAAGAATGCTGAAGATAAGGTGGGTGGATCGCGTAACTAATGAGGAGGTACTGAACAGAATTGGGGAGAAAAGGAATTTCTGGCATACCTTGACTAAAAGAAGGGATAGATTGGTAGGACACATTCTTAGACATCAAGGAATTGTGAATTTAGCGTTGGAGGGAAGTGTATGGGGAAAAAATCGCAGGGGAAGACCAAGAGAGTGATACAGTAAGCAGATTCAGACAGATGTAGGTTGTCGCTCTTATATGGAGATGAAGAGGCTTGCTCAGGATAGGGTATTGTGGAGAGCTGCATCAAACCAGTCTCCGGACTGAAGACCACAACAACAAGTCTAGGGACCGATAACCAAGTAGTTTGGTCCCAGAACTTTACGACCATTTCAACATTTCCAGTTATTATTCTTTCTATTTCTTAAGAGTGCTGAAAAACAGAAAGCATATTTCACAGATGTGATTCACTCTTTGAAACATCTAGTGTGGTTGTCGAGCAATTTACGTGTGCGTATTCAGAATCATAAGAGGGAAGTGCCACGTGTCACTGACGAGCTGTTAAGGGACAGAGAACAATTTCTAATTTTTGGAGGATGGGGAAGAAAAGTGGCAGTAGTCTTTTCAAACGAACAATTCAGTTATTTGCCGTAAATGATTTATGCAAACAGTAGAAAGGTTAAGGTGGACCATAGAACAGATTTTCTACCTTGACTCCCGAATAAAAGTCCACCTTGCTCCATCGCTGAACACTCAAATGCGAGAGACTTTGCTACTACTTTACATACCTTGAAAAAAATTCGTAGTTGTCAACGACGATTACTCTGATATAAATAAAGGTATTTTGTTTCTATCTTCTTTTTATCTTTCTTTTATGAGAAGAGTTTTAAGTATGCATATAATATTCCTAACACAGGAGTGGAGAACAAATTCTAGGAATGTATCCTGATGCCCAATTTCTTCATCATTTCAAGCAAATGTACGTATGGACTCTCGCATACGACCACATCCTGACAAGGAGCAGTGCTTGGTTCCTAAGGACTGGATATTATCTAGGGGTTAAGCTCTGCAGATTGTCCTTCGAACTGAACGCTAAAAACTGATTGGCTTTCTTTTAAGCGTCACACTACATACAGACATTGATGGTCTCATGTAAACGGTTAGGTGCATTACAGAAACACGGAAATGATGTACACAAAACAGAATATCGTTCTCCCACCTTCAATTAGAGAGAGAGAGAGTAGCGGAAAGCCTTTCGACTCATGTTCGGATAAGCCTGGTTGCAAAGAGGGCATGAGGGCACGAGATTAGCTTTCCTTGGTTTCGCTTGGACACTAAAGTCTAAAAACAGAAAGGGGCACTTAAAAGGTGCCACAAGACTTCTTTGCCAAATTTAATTGAAACTAATACGACCAATGCAAAAGTCCAACTTCGCCAACAAAAGTAGGACTTTACTCTGAGTATATGTGGCTATTCTATTTTTGGTAAGAAAGATAAGATTAAACTCAACATGGCAGTATGGTGTAGACGCCGGTGAAGAATGTCAGTTTCATCGCTAGATCTGAAGCTTCTGTACAGTTGTAGAGACATTTAGTAAGCTTATTAGTAGCGGAAATTATTTGCAGGAGAATAGAACTCTGCTTTTGCCTTAAACTGTCTGACGCAGGGGATTTCCCATCTCTTCCTAATTTTTATGTCGTCTCTTTGCTTCTGACGAGTATTCACACAGAAGAAAACTTGTCTGTCGTATCTTGGGAAAAGCAATTGTTTCTTCCTTACTATTATGGAATTTCATGTACTGGACCTTTCCCATGTAAGCCGTATGATTAGGAATGGATGAATCTTAAGTACTTGTTGCTGTGGAAACTTGCTAGTCTCGCTAGCACAATCCTCATGTTCTACAGATAAATATCGAAACAACGCTGCCGCAGTCACGGTCGTCTGTTCGCAATATGGTAACGAGCCGGAACAGTTCACGCCCGAGTCTCTCTACAACATAAATCTAATGCTAGGCGCGTAGTTCTCGTTATATATGCTCATTATTAAAGTTGTTTGTAAGTTACATATTCGTTACCGGAAATAATAAGTCTATCCACTAAATTATTACTATGGATTAGAACAATCTACACGAAGACTTGAATTGTCCATTGTTCGAAAACTCATGTATCCATTAGGTTGCCTTATATCATAAAATATTTGTTACGAAAGTATAGTTTATGGTAATCTGGAACGTTTATTTAAGGCCAAATCAAGGTATTTTTTATCAGTAGCTCTTTCTTCGCTTGTTTAGGGGTGTTAGAGACCACGACAAGTGCCCCATAAGGGATAATTGTGTGGGAGCCTTTCTTGCAGCCTAAAAGCGTTTCACCCTCCCTGACCGCCTGACTTCTCTCCAGTTCCCAGCAGCCGTTCTGTTTCTGCTTAACCATGAGGTCCACAATGTTGTTGGTGAGTGGTATCTACTTTGACCAGTTGGAGACATCCTGATCCAGTACCGTACTCTTGCTTCCTCCTATCATTATTGCGTCCCTTATTCAGTGCATTAAAAATCTGCTTGGTAGTCGGGCTGTATCCGCCTGTAAGTGATGCCCAGAGAACTTCAATCATCGTTTCCTTATTGTCTCCATCAGCCGTACAGTACGCCTGTATAACTCTTTTATTCTTCACAGTCTATACTGTCCGTCTATTACCTTGTGATTTTACAAGGGATAGCGATCCCACTTATCTGTTCCCCTCGGTCCGAGCCAGGTGGCTCAGTGGTAACACACTGATCGACGGCTTAAATCCACCTCCGACCATCCTGATTTGCGTATCGGTGATATTCATAAATAACCCAGCAAATGCCGGAATAGTTTCCTTCAAAGGCACGGACGATTTCGTTCCCCATCCTTAGCCGTAGGTCAGTTCGTTTGTTTCTCTACCTGCCGCGCTGCCAATGGGGCGTTAAACCCTAATCTTCTTTTTCTTTCATCCCCCAACCATTCCTGCAAGTGTGAGACGTTTATCCAAGTATGGAAATTCGATTTTGATCACTTTATTATAGTTCGTAACTCGAGATTTTATTGAGATTACGTTCGTCTTGTATAAGACACGTGGCACAAAAAAAGCAGCTACCATCTCCCTCCTTTTGTCGTTGCCTCCATCTGTATTGTTTCATCAACGCGTCTAAAGCAGTTGACTTTCTGATCAACCGTTACATGTTGTGCGGTCATGAGGCACGGATCGGATATTGGTTATAAAGTTCGTTTTCTCGAAAGAAATTTAGACTGCAGCTTTCCCTACTTGCTCATTCAGGTATTTATCTGTTGCATTGTTGTGTTGTGTTCCTTAATTGCGTCTACAAGTCATCGATGAATACAGGGCAGTTAACTCTTAACAAGTTTCTTTGAACTCCAGTGTGAGTCCTTTCAACGATAATTAATTGTTCCATACTTAGATAGCTTTATTTAACATGTACTGTACTGCAAAATAGCTGAGGAGAGCCAATCAGTCAATTGTATCCCGTTTTTAATTAGGGACTCTTTGTACAGTTTCCCCTTCAATTTTAAATTTTGAGTATTTGTTTATTCGTTTCCTTGATAATTTCCATTGCTTTTGGTCCACTAGTAAATATTACCGATGATTTCATATAATGAGCATTATTTATTCTGCACCAATTAACTTCTGTGAAAGTGGACGTAACGGATTTGTTTTAAGATGCCTGACTACAATATCCTAACAAAAATTGAATACGCTTTAAAGCATATACGGTTACTTGTTTGTGACAATTATTGCATGAATTTGGAACTGAAAAAGTGTTCCAACATGTTTGATTTTTTAAAAATAATTAAGGGCCACTTTTCTGACGCTTTGTGCACTCAGCAGTAAATACTAGTGTAAAATATGTGGTGTGTATGACGGATCTCTGGTAGGTGTCGTGCGCACGAGGCCCTTTTCACTCACTGTCACTGCTGTGCAGCGCCCCCCTCCCTTCTCTCCCTGCGGACTGCACGCGCCACTAGCCTCGCTCTTATTTCTCCAGATCATCGCGGCGCCTGCCACAGGACCTGAATCACGTTCGCGTAGGCGAGGCACGCGGCGCCTATAGCAGGAGAGAGTTGGCTGCACCTGTGCTAGCGGCTAGCACACCTGCCGGGGACTCGCAGTTCTAACAAAGTTTTCAGCACTGATGGTTCGTCACTAGAAAGTTAAAGAGATCCACTGCTCACCAAACTACCACAATGCCCGCCCACATGGTGCCAAGGTCGCTGCGACTATGCTGCAGAAGTTTCCCTGTGGACACCTTACACGTCATACAGCCGCTATCCTCTCCATGCCATGTTAATACCTCCCGATCCCTGAAGACAGGCACGCTTGGTCGCTGGTTAGCTTCAGGAAAAAACGTGCGCGCCGAGTACAGTTGAGCCTCCGTAGCCAACTGGGAACATATTTTCTTAAAGACATTGATCGTTTTGTCTCGATGCAGGATAAACGTATCAACAATTGCGGTGATTGTTTTTTAAAATAAGCAGTTTATCTACATTACTTCTAACTGCCTCGTTTACTACACTTTCTTCTTTCTCTTTAGCCCTTTTCCCGTACATGCAGGGTCGGCTTTAGTTAGTCACATTTGGCATGTTAGTATTGACCCCCGGAAGGAAATGTGTACCCCAAATGTCTACGTATAGTGGTATATGTGGGGAAATGTTTGCGGATTGTGTAATTGAGGCGGGACTTGGGGACCAGCCCGGTATTCACCTAGGGGGACGTGGGAAACCGCCTAAAAACCACGTTCAGACTGGCCGGTACTCCGACCCCCTCGTTAATCTGCCGGGCGGATTCGAACCGGGACCGGTACGCCTCCCCGTCTCGAAAAGCGGTGCGTTTAGACCACACGGCTAACCCAGCGGGTATACACCTTCAAGAAAGTAGTCCTTTTTAAATCAATGTCTTGAGAAACTGTGTAAGGTTTCATTTGAATAAAAAGAAAGTGTATTGTTTTTCCTTCGTTATGCGTATGTTTGATCATATGTTCAAACCCACCATTGACCATTATTTCTAGAGTTCGATTCTGATAATTCCCACATGACACTTTGGACAAAGTTTAAGTTATGCCGAAATCTAAAGATAGCAGAAAATGAAACTAATCACGAAGCCCCTCCATGACGCACTACATTTACAAATAATTTCACTTGCGCCACATGACTGTAAACAGCGCATCCTTTCAATACATATTCTTTATTACTTCCCATGTGCTAAATGGTCAACAAGGGATTTTCACGTTGCGTTTTGAGTAATGTCGTAGTGAAGACTGCTTTCCACTGTTGGTCGAAAGTATGAGTTCGCCTTACATCGTGTTGATTGTAATGATAGCATGTGAGCCGTAGAACATTTGTACTGATATAAAAATAAAGTATATCCATAAGAAAATTTTATCTTCTTTTTTGTTTCGTTTAACATCTAACTGCACCAGAAAGATAACATAAATGTATAACAAAATTTTACCCGAGTATCACCTTTAAAAGCTCATTTTGTTTTCATTCCTTGAATCGTTTCGGTACATCGAAGCAGAACACAATGAACTATTTATGCCAGTCCAGATCTTGACTGACTTTCTTCTATTCTGTTACTGACATAATTATAAGAACATTTCACACAAGAGTCACAACCACACGACTTTAGTCTTCAGATGTTATCCACATGCAACACACAAAATGCCAGCTCCAGCTATTAACACTTTGTTTCTATGTGTCATATTGTCACAATAAAGTCTGAAAATGATAACTGCGTGGTTGAAATTCACTGTGGAATGTGCAAATAGCACTGTTAGCAGCAAAATAGAAGAATGTGCTCAAGACATCTACATTATGGCAATATAATTCTACTGACTTGGTACTTTAATCCCTGCTAAAAGCAACTCCTGAATTATTCGTACTGTCAATCAAAACACCAGACTAAACATGGCAAAACACAAACAATACCTTCACTAACCATAGCAATGGCGCCGCGCCGCGGCAGTATAGCAGTGCCCATTAAGGCACCTAGCTGCGGCCGTTCGCCGTCGGGGGTTCGAGTCCTCCATCGGGCATGGGTGTTTGTGTTGTTCTTAGTATAACGTAGTACATAAGTAGTTTGTAAGTTTAGGGACTGGTGACGCCGCACTTAAGTCACATAAGATTCACAAACATTTGAACCATTTTTGTAAGCTTAGGGACTAATGACCAACGTAGTTAAGTCCCTTAGATTTACAAACATTTTAACATTTTGGATAGCAATGGTATTGCTAATAATGACAGCGCTGCTAAAGCAGAATTGCTAAACACAGCTTTAATTCCTTCACCCAAGAAGTGGAAGCAAGTACTCCTGAACTTGAATCAAAAACAGCTTCCAGCATACGTAATTTAAAAGTAGGTACCTCTGGACTATTAAAGCAATTTATAGCACTTAATAAAACCACGTATTACGGTCCAGATTGTACACCACTTAGGCTCCTTTCAGAAAATTCTGATGCAATATCTCCATGCCTAGCTATCATATACAACCACTCGCTCCTTAAACAATGACTGAAAAGTTGCACATGTCACTCCAACGTTCAAGAAAGGCAATAGGTGCGAACCGTAAAAATACAGGCCTATATCATTGACTTCGGCTTGCAACAGGATTGTAGAACATATACTTTCCTCTAACATTATGAAGTACCGGTACCTAGAGCAGAACTATCTATTGACCCATAGTCACCGCGGTGGAGTGGCCGAGAGCTCAAGACGCCATGCTGCGGACCGCACGGTTTCTCGCCGTCGGAGGTTCGAGTCCTCCCTTAGGTTGTGCTTAGGTTAGTTTAATTTGGTTTAAGTTAGCTCATTACTCACAAGAAATGCTGACTAGGGATCTCAAGTCTATTCGGTATTTGTAGATTTCTGGAAGGCTTTTGACACTGTACCTCACAAGCGTCTTCTGATTAAACCGAGTGCTTACGGAATATCGCCACAGTTGTGCGATTGGATTCGTGATTTCCTGTCAGAAACGACACAGTACGTTGTAATGGACGGTAAGTCATCGAGCAGAACGGAAGTGATACCTGGCGTTCCCAAGGTAAGTGTTACAGGGCGCCTACTGACCCTCTTCCTTATAAACGATTCTGCCTATTCAATACTACAGGAAAGCTGAAATAATTCTGACATTACCTGACATTGCACGTTGTTAAAACATCACGGCTTGTAAGGTATCTTATTGAGTACCTTACGAGCTGTGATGTTTAACTTTCGATTTATTTATTTATTTATTTATTTATTTATTTATTTATTTTTTTTTTTTTTTTTTTTTTTTTTGCATTTAGACTAAGTGCTGTGTTGCACGTATTATTTAATCTCCATTTTTAAATAAGGTGACCAACTTGTATAATTTTATATGACAACTGAAACCGGTCGTCATTAAATAAGTATTTTGCGATCTTGGGATTTTCACTTTTGGAGATTATTAATCTATCAGATTGCCTCCACAACCTTTAATGTCAGGTAATGTCAGAATTATTTCAGCTTTCCTGTAGTATTGAATAGGCGGAATAATGAAGAATGGAAGGCGATTTTTGTAAAAGTATGCATTAAAAATTCCCCACAGTAACGTCATCAAATGTCAATAGTAATCATTTCTGGTGACCCAAGGAAGGAAGATTAGGGTTTAATGTCCCGTCGACATCGTGGTCGTTAGAGACGAATCTGGTGCTACAGCCCAAGGACTTACGTTGAGGTAAGAGGATGCAAATTGCTGCAATTCTTTTGTACGTTGTTCTTCTGACACAAGGTACTAAGAAAAAGTCGCCTAAGTATTGCGTGACTCACGTTTGAAGCAGAATAGCTGCAATTTTCGTCGTGGGTTGGGCTGCCGTCGTAGAAATGATAGTTCCATCGGCAGTAAGGCTTCCGGTTACTAAGAAGCTCTAACCGTCTGAAAAAAACTCGAATGTGGGAGTGGAATGTTTTCGAATAGTTGACCCTTGAACAGATAATTGGTCTCTCCCAATAATTTTCTTATATCGAGCGTAGCCTGTACTAATCATGACGAGAAATAACAATCATGATCCACATAAGATGCACATAGTAAATAATCCTAGAAATATCGGTGTCTGTCCTGATATCTAAATGGTAAGGCACACGCACAGGAAAAAAGAAAAAGAAAAACTGGATAAAACGTCAGGAAAATCATACTATCTGGAAAGAGAAGCATTAAAACTGTGACAGGTAGTGACGGCAGGGGAGGATCCGTGTTAGTGATACAGGAACCGCCAGATATCCGACCCACACCCTGTTTCCCGTGTGTCAAAGATTACGTACTTTACGACATAGACTATGGAAGGCATAGAAGCTGTAAAACTTTCAGGGATATGCCTATAAGGGCGCAATATCTACCATTAAGGTGTAACTACGAATGAATCACCAATTTTACCAATAACTTCTCCGAATTCGCTCATATTCGTCTTCGGAACCTAAAAATGATTGCTTTGAATGTTTTATAATTAAAATTGCTTCCACACGTATAACCTTCTAAGCATTTATACACTGAGGCGCTCAAAGTGATTAGCCAGACATCTGCTTCTTATATTACGTCTTATGTCACACATTAATGTATTACAAAGGCGTACAGCTAAACCTAATAGTTATTATTCCAGTAAATGGACAGAATATCTCGACCAACAGGAAACGAGTAAGGATCTAAAGAATTCTTGTGCGAATGCAAATAGCCGACAAGGAAGGGAGCTTAGGGTTTATCGTCCCATTGACAGCGTGGTCATTAGAGACGGAGATGACGCTCGCATTTTTGATTAAGAATGGGGGAAGCCCTTTCAAAGTAACCATCCGGGCATATACCTGGAGTGATTTAGGGAAATCACGAAAAACCTAAATCTGGATGGCCGGAGGTGGATTTGAACCACCGTCCTCCCGAATGCGAGTCCAGTCTGTTATCACAGCGACACCTCGCTCGGTAGCCGACAAGGCTCTCATAAATGGACAGCATAATCAAATTAGAAACAGAACGTTACTGGATCGCCCGCTTGTCAGAAAATTTAAATTGTAATTTACGAAGTTTGTTACAGACTTCTAGATACCAATTATTCCCTAATTTCAAGCTTTAATGCGAAGTTTGGACTCAGATGCTCGCACATGAGTGCCTGAAACCTGTAAGAATAAGTATTTTAACTGTGCAACTGGTGCCTGGATTTATATCAACAAAAATTTGATTTTATTTATACTATAGTGGGAATCAGGATCGAGGGTGGTTGCGCTTAGGCTTGGTCTGCGCATCTACGCCACGCATTCTCTGACAGACAATGGGCGTTCAGTGTTGTTCTGAACACTATGCTGCGACTGTCGTAGACACTGACAAAATTAAACTTGATTGTACCGAGTGATTCAGTGGATTTTATTGTACTTGTTGCAAGTTGTCATCGACGATGGTGCTGACGTCGAACAAATTCTACCATTGCAAGCAACAGCCAATATTTGCATTTTTTATTTATTTAATTTTTGTATTATTTATTTATTCTTTATTTTTATTTATTTATTTATTTGGAAACTGAGTATTACTTACGTTACCTCATTTCGGACGGCGGTGGTCAAGCCGCAAAGGAGAATGAGCAAGTTCACACCTTCTCCAACTACGATCACGTTCTCACTTTCATCGAGGGTGCTACGGATAAAGTTGCGGTATGCATCTTCTTTCAATTCCCCTTACTCCAAATGCTGAACGCAGCTAGTCAGTTAGGCGTCTTTTGTTGGAGTCGTTGGCTAACAGTTCCTCCTGGAGCATTTTGATAGTTGTTGAATAGTCAAATATGATCACGTTGCAAAAAAAGACAGCGCAAAGACGCAATCTTTCTGCAGTTTTAGTACTCTTAATTGTTCCATCCTCAGGATATCCATCTAACACCACTGAGACGTTGCTACCAAAGTGTAAGTGATGTAGGTAGCACTGATTGCCTGATGGAGTCTTTACGGTGCCAGATAGCCTTGTGGAGAAGGTATCCCCCAACCATCACAACAAACGTCCTGTCTCCAAGAGTGATGCTTTGGGTGAGTAGAGTGAAAGCTGCGTAGAAGGTTGATTTAGCATCCTCCCGCATCCCCTCTGTTGAACAACGCCATTGGATAAGGGGCCAGTTCGAACTTAAAATATTCTATCTGTTCACTGTCTGACTGCTTCCTGGTGCACATCTTTGAAAAATGCTGAATGGATTCACCTCAAAACGCTTGTTATGTACTGTAATAGAGTTGATGGCTGTCGCCGAAGTTAGCACTTTGTCCTTTCTTTTGAAACCCATCTTCCCTAACGAGCTGATATTTTATTGACCCATTTAATGTTCTTTTTCCTTAGGTAGGAGAAAGTTTATTTCACCACCTCCCACGATTACATTTATAATGGACACTACTTTGTCTGTAGATGGAAATCGGGAATGGTTACCGATCTAGTTCTTAAGTTTTTCTACGCAATCAGTGTCACGTATTATCTCTGTTGGTCACATGCCGAAGCGTTGTTATAATGTTATACAAGAAATTACACATTGAGAATTTTCAGTTTTTGAAATTTATTTTTTCTTAATTACATAAGAGTATTTACTTTTAACTTTTAAAGACAATGATGTACATTTTCCTTTCGTTGAATGCTCACAATTTGTCAATCGTTTGTGTATGGACTCATTTATTCAAAAAATCATTTATATGACTTTTCGTTTTTGTGCCATTCCAGCAGATCTACTGCGCTGGAAACTTCATTTTGTGCTGAAATTAAAGCCAATAAAATTTATTACAACTTCAATTCGCATGACGCTTCTCACAGGATGAGCGATTATGCTGCTATTCAGCTCTAAACAAGAGCAAGACTTAAAATTTTCATTTTTGGTAAAAATGACCCATTTTTGACGTTCCATTTCTAGAAAGTTACTGGCCTTATAGAACTGCGGTTGGACTTAAATTGGTACACAATAACTACTGCTATCGAAAAACAGATAGTAGTTTATGAGTTACAAGGCCATAACTAGAAAAAGTCCTAAAACTTTTCACTTATTACTAGCTAAGTACTGGCTTTTCGAAGTTGCAACCTTGCGTTCACCCTATTCTAACTGGACCTAATAACATGTTAAAAAATCAGAACTACATCGTTGTTGTGCTGCTTTCAGCAGTTGGCAATAACTGTGTGGCAAAGCCACATTAGCTGATGCCACAAGGACAGCTCAGTCAATCATCCAGACTGTTGCCCCTGTAACTACTGAAAAGGCTGTTACTCAAACCACACGTTTGTCTGGCCTCTCCACAGATACCCTTCCGTTGTGGTAGTACCTACGGTAGTACGGTACGGCTATCTGTATCACTGAAGCATGCAAGCCACCCCCACTCGGCAATATCTGTGGTTCACGATTTGGATTTTAGCCTATTTCTGTGTACGTTTTGACTGGCTTATTTAATGCTTGGTCAGAACTGGCCACAGTTTTTTATTTCGAAATAATGAATCAAAAAGCGAAACTTTCATTGTTTCGAAACTGCCATGTTTCACACTGTTTCCGCTTTGTTTCGGATCAGAATCAAGGTCAACACAGATATAGAAATTGTAGGTTCTATGAAGTCCAATTGTTTCAAAACAGTGCTATTTCAACCCACCATTGTTCTGCATTTACAATGTAACAGTTCCAAAATATGAAAATATTATTGTGAAATGCGAGCATTTTCCTTAAGTTTAATGGTAAATTAAGTTTCGTTTCTAAGTGGCTTACGTATTCTGAAATAAAATATCTGTTTTATAGAAAGTAACAACAAAAATAATGCACAGAATTTGCATTAAAATAAGAGTCGAATGTATGGTTACATTACTCATATCCTACACGTTAGGTTTATCTCTTGACGTACTGTATGAGATAAAAAAGGTAGAGTAAACGTTTTCAGTAAACTACAAACATAAAACCTAGAACACCATTTTTCATATTAAGAAAAGGAGATAGCAGTTGAAATTAGTATAATGTCAGGATTATAATTTCAAGAGAAACAACTGTAACAGCGCTATATTCTACTCAGGCATTCATTAAAAGAAACAAATTCTTAAAGACTGAAATATCTTAACCTAATGTAAGGAGGCTACAGTAGTTCGATTAAATCACAGATTTGTGACACTGGTGAAGCGGGAGAGGCCACTACGTTTGATGTGTAGTTATTGTGATTCGAGTCTCCTTGCAGGATAAAACTCTTATTTAGTAATTTCTTATAATTACAGAGTGTTTATGTCTTTAATGTGGAGATTATGTATTTAATATGGAGATTGGATTTTATGGAAATTAGCTTTCACGGTCCTCCGTTGAAGGATGAGTATCAACTACTGTGAAATTATAACAGGTTTTGGGAATTATGTGACCCGTTACATTAATAGCTTGCTCCAATTTGGTCTACACAGTTTCTTGTTTCCCGCGCTATGGCATTACAATTTCCATGTGGATCCATTTTACGAAGATACATATTGAGAAAGTGAAATGTAATTTGCGCTCGATAGTGAAGCCGTTTAAAAGCAGTTACACTTCTTGCTTCAATAGATATTTGTAGCTTATAGCATGCCGCAGTTACTGCACCAGCCCTTCCGCCGGTTCATTGTGTGACTGTTGCGGACAATGAAAATTTACAGCATTTTCGTGATGGTCAGTGCCTTCTTCCAAACAAGCCTAAATAAATGAACAGATTTTTAGACTTCTTGTAAAAGAACATGTTCCATTCAATGTAATTGTACCTGAGAGTATTGAGCTTAGGAAAAATGCTTTTTACTAAATGAAAACTATGTAAGCCGCAGTTTGTCCTCATGTTCGACAATTGACTGAAGGTCTGCAATACAAGCTACTAGGGTTGCCAGATTGGAAGAGTAAAATAACTGGAAACATTTCAAAATGTCAGAATTTTTTAGTTATTTTTGAGAGAAATAAATTTACTTTAAAACAATTACTGTGGATGATGAACAGCAATCAGTCCAGAAAGTAAGTTCCGTTTGGTGATAAAATGAAATTGTACACAGATACAAAAGAAATTGTTATTGCACAAAATTCTACAACTCTTAAACTACTTTTCCACATAACTGACGAAATTTGTCATAGCGTGGCACCAGGTTTTGTATACGTTCTTCATAGAAATCTGCCGCCTGTGTCTTCAACCAGTTGGAAACAGTGAAAGTTGGGGGAAGTCCATAGAGAGAGCACTAATTGTAAACCTACGGTTTTCCTGGATCTTGTCATCAATCGCGTCAACCAGTTCTTCTGTAAGCAAAGGTGGACGCCCACTTCGTTCTTCATTGTGCACATCACTACGCCCGCCATTGAACTGTCGGACCCATCTTCTCACCATCGAATCACTCATCGCATTTGCTCCGTAAACATCGCAAATTTTCCGATAAATTTCACTTGGTTTCACTTTCCTCGCATTCAGAAACCGAATCACCGACCTGATTTCACAGGCGGCGGGATTTTCAATCAACGCCGACATTTCAAACAAGCACAACAAAGCGTAGCGATCTCCAAATGGTTCACGTTCTTCTCCTTGATACACATCGTCTACAGCGCATGTGCTGAACTGCAATCGCAGCGCTGCAGCGGAGGTAAATTGAAACGGAACTTACTTTCTGGACGCGCCTCGTATTATTTTATTGTCGCAAATCTAGTTTTTGGCCACTGTGTGACAATTATCAATGTTTCAAACGTAGTTGAAGACATACTTTTCAGAATGAAGTGAAGCAAGTCAATACAACTGAGCATCCACTACGAGGATAGTAACCAAAACGTATAATGTAATACTCGAATACGCTACGCATAAAGTTGATAGAATTTTGTGATTTTTTTTACAAGATATACTGAATTCATACGGTTGTTTGTATTTTCCTCTTTTTTTTTTAATTGTCGAACTCTTCTCGTGCAAAGCAGTAACTACACGGAGAGCAAGTAAACGAAACAAGGAGACGGCGACGGCCGCACCTCGCGCCGGCAGGCCATAAGGTTGCAGCTGTGTTTGCCAGTCGACGGAAGGACGTTACAGCAGGAGAGAAAGTAAAGAGCGCCCACTGCCCGCCTGTTACTGCCCCACCTCCAATCTTCCAACTGCTAGCTTGCGTCCCTCTGCGCTGTGCACACATGACGCAATGCTTTCCGTTTGAGAAGACGTGCAGACGTGGAACCGTGCTCTCTGAACTGGGCTTAACACTACTGTCCTAAAACTTACTTTCATCCAAATTGCACCAATAATTTCTCCTACTTATTTCTCTATATAGCTACATGGGGCAAAGTCTTTTCTTAGTTTTATTTGCATGCTCTCTCTCTCTCTCTCTCTCTCTCTCTCTCTCTCTCTCTCTCTCGTTGTAAAAAGTGTCAACACTGTTAATGATAGTCAGGGAAGGCCAAAAGCTCGGTGCATTTATGGCTAGCGACCGTTACATTTCCTTCCTTTCTTCAGGTAACGCCCTCGAAAATATATCAGAATTAAAATGTTCAAACGTTTGTAAACCTATTGGTCCAAACCCCTGAGGTAATCAATCCCTAGACTTACAAACTACTTAAACTTACACTAAGGACAACACACACACCGATGCCTGAGGGAGGACTCGAACCTCGGCGGGAATGGCCGCCCAGTCCGGAGCATGGTGCCTTAAATCACGCGGCCATTCCACGCGCCTTATCAGAATTAATGTCATGATACTTCAGCGAATCGTTTTCTGAAGATGATTATTTTTGATCAATAACTAGAGCGTCTGCCTATGGTCACATTCAAACATTTTGCTGCCTCAGATACGCGACCGTTTACTGATACCATTTGTTTACCAGCACTCTCTGAATTAAGCGGCTTCTACCGGAGTCTTAAATTTATTAAAATTCAAACACGTTTTCTTGCGGGATACTTAAAATTATTTTTCTTCTCATTCTTTGTTCGCACTTCTCTGAATGTATTAGCTACTTTTATTATGAGTGAAATACGCTGCAATTACAATTGAGTTAGCTGCGGCGGAGCGGCGAAGCGGCCGAGCGCGTTGAGGCGCCATGCTACGATGCGCGAGGCCGTTCCCCGTCGGGGTTCTAATCGCCCCTCGGGCATGGATATTTGTGCTGTCTTTAGTATAAGGTAGTTCGTAAGTAGTTTGTAAGTTTAGGGACTGATGACGCCGTAGTTAAGTCCCATAAGCTCTACATTCATTTGAACATTTGAACAATTGAGATAAGCTAAACGTAGATTACAACTATAAACATCAAAATGCGTAGGTTGATAGGCATTTGATATCCTCATAAAGAACTACCTCCATGATGTGCGGACTTCATTTTAATAGATGCTTATCCTTTTATCACACACGCAACTGTTGAACAAACAGAAATCATTGATACACTGGAGGTTAACGGAAAGAAAAGTTAATTTATGATGTTGGAATTTTCGCCTGTGGATTATGCGTATACAGAACACAAATGTCGTAATGAATGAAATGGCGTAGTACTTAATACGTTGGATTCACATTCATGTAGAAAGACGTTATTCGTTTGGCAATAGCGAGTTATATTTCGCGCTTATTTCAGAGTATCAGTCTGGATGTGTAGATGCACTATGATCTTATCCTAGCACGTCCTTCTCAGATGATTTCAGATGCTGTGTGTATATATGTGTGTGTGTAAGAGGTGCACTCCGACTAAAAAATGATGGTGAAGGGTTTCTCTCTCGATGACCTTTATAATGCGATGTTCCATTGTAATAACAGATCTTGATGTGAATGTGTATTTTAAGTGTATACTACTGATATAAAGCTGACGGGTCTGTAGCAAGATGGCGGTGGTTTATGCTGTTGTGGACACTATTATAACACAAGCCTCCTGATTACCAATAAATAAAATAATACACTTTTCAGGAACTCCCCGATAGAATGGAAAAGAGCAATAAGGAAATTTTGCAGTTTATATGATAAAGTGCGAGAATAACTGTTAATATTCTTTGTTCGTGTAGCAGATTATTGAAAATATATAATAGAATACCGCAGTCTAGGCCTTTCTTCATAAGTGTCAAGATGAAGTGATGCAAATGTAGAATGGATTTATACCAAATATTAACTGAATGAAAGTTGCTAAATCTTGGAAATAAATTCCTATTATTAACGAAAAACCATTAAAGAGATATATATTGAAAGCACAACATCAAAATTCCCTGGATCGTGAACAGGTGTCGTTAACAACTCCGTGAACTCACAGCCCGAACTTGACCTTTCCGACCCAAAACTACCATTTGGGAATAAGTGCAAATGTTCAAATGTTTGTATAGCTTATGGGACTTAACTACGGGGTCGTCAGTCCCTAAACTTACAAACTACTTACGAGCTAACTAATACTAAGGACGGCACAAATATCCATGCCCGAGGGGGGATTCGAACCCCCGACCGTACTGGCCGTGCAGACCGTGACTGGAGCGCCTCAGTCCCCTCGGCCTCCGCGGCCGGCTGGGAATAAGTGTTATTCACTATTATGCTGCATGGCATAAGCAAGTGAAAAAAAGCAAACTAGAGCAATTTCGTTGTTACAGCCTTGCACGCTATTCCATTGAGACTGTTGTAATGGTACATACAGCAGCTTTCAGATTTTGAACAAGATTCTGAAAAGGGCTTTTCATAACAACTTACCATGTATATGAAAGTCTAGGAATTTTTATTATTCAGAGTCATTTATCATATGCCCATTTTACGTAATCGAGTACATCTTTTAATTGAAGTCCCATAAGCTATACAAACATTTGATTTGAAGTAATTATCAAGAAAAAATGATACATTGTGCCGTTTCATTTTAATTAGCATTAAAGTCAACCAAGCAGCTCATTGCGCGCCTAAATTTAAGCAACCTGCCAACGACCTGCTGCATAGCGCGTTCGGTGAGCCAAGAACTACACAGAAAATTCACAATACCATCTCTACAAGGAACAGATATACCCGTAAAAACGCGATACATGGCAGTTACAAATCCCAAGGTTCCGTGTTCGATCCCCGATCACTACTAGTATTTGTTGATGTGAAAAATGTTGTGGTTCGGAATCCACGTTAAACTGTATGTCCCCCTACAGTGGCTAGGTAAGTTAGCTCAAAGATCGGAGGAAGGCAACTGATACCATTTCCAATAGGAACATGCCTAGTAAAGCAGTGTGGTGCTTCGGATTCCACCAATGAAACGAAGAATCCGTTCAGAAACATAGCGTCTGGCATGTTGCTTGGATTTGCGCTTTCTTCAATACTCATTAAATCGAAATAGGCGCAACGTGTCGAAATTTTTGCTAACAATTGTTTCTCAGTAGAACGTATCGTACAAATAGTTTACAAATTTATCAGACTGTTTTTGACCAACCTGTAATAGTAACAAGGCAGACTCTAAAGGAGGGTCCTAGAGGCGAACCATACTACTGCCCAGGGCGACACGTTTTACGAGGGGCAAAATTTTTTATTTTAATATGGTTCCAGAAGGATGAATAACAAGACAATTAAGTCTTACAGAAATTAAGAAACGAGAGAATAAATTTTGAATCATTCATAAAATCCACTGTCATACTGGAACTTACCTACGATATTGTAAAATGGATAACAATGAGGTGCTGAATATTGTCACACTGCGTGAGTCTTTCGAAATAATTAAGTTGTTAATGGCATTGTTGCCAACTCTGTTTCTACCAAACGGCTACGCAACACTTGAAAATATCTACGTGAACTAGAAATCCCAATAGTGGCGTAAATATTTTTATTTAACGCTTTGAGTACCAGTGGTTACTGCCTGAAATCACAATTTCATTAATTATGTTCGGAAGAACTAGTGCCTTTCATGTACAACCACCGATGTTAGTGAAAAGCAGAGACATCTAGTGGCTAATGGAAAATGTCCAGAAAAACAATTGGGTCAAAGGGTAGTGGAGTAATTGACTCACAAACTGGTAAACAAAAACCATACGATTAACTTGGACATTTTTTAACTTGTGTTAGCCTAATGAAAAATCTTCATGATCATGGTGTGTATGCTTGTGAGACAGTAAAACAGGGTCAAAAGGACTCGTCCAATAATTAGTATCCTAAAAAACATCTTCAGCTTAGAGAATACGATTACAGATGCACAGAAGAAGGCTTGTCTGCATTGATGTGCAAGGACAGGAAAGGAATTTTATTTCTGTCTCATTTTCATGATCCACTGCAGACAACAACAGTATTTGAATAGATAATAACAATTTCGTGTAGCTCATTGACCTGGTGCAAGACTTTCAATTGGACGCCACTTCGGCTGCTTGCGTGTCCCTAACCTAACCCAGTTAATATACAAAAAACAGTCTTGATCGCAGAAATTAACAGTTTCAATTAACCGGTTTCGACCTGATGTAGGACATCAGCAGTGCAGTTACCTGCTGGCAGCAGAACAGCCCAGGACAGCCCAGCCCAGCCGAGTGCTGCACTGGCCACGTGGGCTACTTGTAATTCCGAAGCTGACCAACATCAGGTCGAAACCGGTTAATTGAAACTGTTAATTTCTGCCATCAAGACTGTTTTTTTTTTTTTTTTTTTTTTTTTTTTTTGTATATTGATCATACCAAATAGATCGTTGTTTTCTCCTCTGACAATGTTGTCAAAATTAATAACTACCCCAGTTATCCAACCGGGGAAAGGGGACTACAGCTTAACGTCGAATCCTAACCACTTGTCGTTTTTGGCGACTCTTCACATCGTTGACACGTGAAGGATGGGTTAAAACGCAGACATATAAAATCCGATGTCGGACCGCGTTTCGAACATGCGACCCTTCGGTTTCCAGTTGAGCGCTTTACTCCAAGACAACCGGGCCTGACTCTGAATAGATATTAAGATCATAAGAGAAAAATAATCTTATTTCGGCCCTGAAGGAACTAAACTTTGTCGCACTAACTGACTGATCATCCACTATCGATGTACGAGTAAGTGTGGTGTGCGAAAATAAGACGTTGTGGATGAATGACATCGCGGAAAAGGTTGATTATGTGTCAAAGTGCTAGAAATTGGATGGAAGAGGAGAAGGGGTGGCGGTTGAAATTTTCCCACGGGGGAGTGGGGGAGGGGAGTACCTGGAGTGAACCACGAATAGTAATGGCCCCAGCAGTGTCTCGTGCTGAGGAAATCGCAATGCCTTATAGGCGTGCCGCTTTCCCTCAGCACCAAGTTATATCTCGTAGCACTGCTCCACTGGCGACACTTCGGCGACCGCGGTCTCAGCACGGCGCTTGTGTCCGCAGTGTTATGCGAGCGTAGCTGTGGCCCGCGCACAGACCAGTAGGGCCTACAATTGGCACGTCGTTACACAACGGCGCGCCAGCGGCTTCGCCAGGCAGCGCACGTCGCAGCGGCGGAGGCGTAACAGGTGCGTAACGTGCCGCAGCGAAAGCACAGCAGAGGGAGGGGGGACAATGTGACGTGCTGCACGTCGCTCCTTCCGCGACACTTTCACCCGCGCGCGTGTCAAGAGGCGCCAGACACGCGCATGCGCTGTCGCCTATCCCTATCCCTACAGCGTGATGATGTCTGTAAATCTATGAGACTTAACTACCGTGGTTAGCAGCCCTTATGCTTAAAAACTACTTAGACTAAACTAAGGACGAAACACACACCCGTGCTCGAGGGAGGATTCGAATCTCCGACGACGAACGGTCGCGCGCACCGCAGCAAGGCGCCTTGGCTATTCCGCCTCGGCCCTACAGCGTGTCTGGCATATATATATATATATATATATATATATATATATATATATATATATATATATGGTGTTACAAAAAGGTACGGCCAAACTTCCAGGAAACATTCCTCACACACAAAGAAAGAAAATATTTTATGTGGACATGTGTCCGGAAACGCTTAATTTCCATGTTAGAGCTCATTTTAGTATTTCCCTTTAAATGTAAATTGAAATAATTCATGCAGACAATTGTCAAAATACCCAATTGTTTCGTTAGTATGTACTGTACTTCCTCGATTCACCGCCAGTTGGCCCAATTGAAGGAAGGTAATGTTGACTTCATTGCTTGTGTTGACATGCGACTCATTGCTCTACAGTACTAGCATCAAGCACATCAGTGCGTAGCATCAACTGGTTGGTGTTCATCACGAACGTGGTTTTGCAGTCAGTGCAATGTTTAGAAATGCGGAGTTGGCAGTTGCCCATTTGATGTATGGATTAGCACGGGGCAACAGCCGTGGCGCGGTACGTTTCTATCGAGACAGATTTCCAGAACGAAGGTGTCCCGACAGGAACACATTCGAAGCAATCCACTGCAAAACCACGTTCGTGATGAACACTAACCAGTTGATGTTACGTACTGATCTGCTTGATGCTAGTACTGTAGAGCAATGAGTCGCGTGTCAACACAAGCACTGAAGTCAACATTACCTTCCTTCAACTGGGCCAACTGGCGGTGAATCGAGAAAGTATAGTACATACTAACGAAACAATTGGGTATTTTGACAATTGTCTGCGTGATTTATTTCAATTTACATTTAAAGAGAAATACTAAAATGAGCTCTAACATAGAAATTAAGCGTTTCTGGACACATGTCCACATAACATATTTTCTTTCTTTGTGTGTGAGGAATGTTTCCTGAAAGTTCGGCCGTACCTTTTTGTAACATGCTGTATATATATACTGCTAACATACAACGATGGAAATAAAACTTTGTACGCCTTCTTAGAGTTGAGCAATTCAGTCAAGATTTATTGTTCAAACAGTCCATATGGAGCTCATGGAATGATAAAACTTACAGATCAATAGCTGAAGAGGTACTGAAGTAGTGTTGGTCATTGCTAAAACACCGATATTAGTAGGCTACGTAGTGTAGTTTCCACAGGTGGCAATGCATCCGCTGATTCCGGCATCAAACCGGTCACACTACAGACGGCGAATATCTTGGAGTAAATTATTCCACGCGTGCTCGACCTGTCTACGTAGTACTCGTTGGACCAGCAGTCAGACGTGCCAGTTGTAGTCTCATCACATCACAACCGAGCACTCTGCAGTGAGCGTTGCGTGCACTGCTGCCGCGCTGATCCATTCTGACGAAACGCGTCCCAGCTTCGGGACTCAGGTCGAGATAGGGAACTGGGCGGTCAGTTACTAACAATAGTAATGCGACCCGTGTCGTTACTTCTGTATATATATAAAATAAAATAAAACCGTAACTGTCCCCATTCAAATAAAGGGCAGGTAATAAGACTAGTAAACACAAAAAATTTACTACTTGGTGTACATAAAGGCTTGCAAAATAAAACCGAAATACTTGAAGACTTGATTGGATATACCTGTAGCTTCGCTGGCCGCGGTGGAAATGTCATCCAGTAATGCGTCTGTCAAGTCTCGTATTTGGCCGGCCGCAGTGGCCGAGCGGTCTGCGGCGTGCCAGTCACGGTTTGCACGGCAGCTGCGGTCGGGGGTTCGAATCCTTCCTCGAGCATGGATGTTTGTGTTGTTCTTAGCGTAAGTTAAAGTTAGTTAAGTAATTAGTGTGTATGTCTAGCGACTGATGACCACGCAGTTTGGTCGCATAAGACCTCACATACATTTGAACATTTTCAAGTCTCGTATTTCGGAAGGGTATATTACGTGTAGCCGTCTCTCACTGGCGGTAGACCAAGTGTCAGTGCTCGTTTTCATTTTTACGGTGGACAGTCACAATCGCGAAAGAAAGGTAATTAAGTTAACGAAGGATGAGGAAGATTCCTGACTGGACAGCTTGAACTTCGGCGTCATAATGCCATCTAACTTAATTGTTTTACTCAATTTTTATGTTACGATCAAATAAATTCATATTCCAGAGAGAGGTCTGGTCTACATATATTCCAGATATCGATGCAAGGGGAGCAGATTTTGATATAAGGCGAACCATTCGAGCAAAATTTGTGCTACAGCCGGGATTCGAACTTACGTTTCCCGCTTACTGGACAGTCGCTTTATCCATTTAACCATTGTGACATTATGGATAACGCGAATAGACGAATTACAGTGGGGAACAACGAGGCAAATTTGGAGTCTGTTATATAAATATCAGAGAGACATTCTGGCTGAATGGATAACTTCACTGCCTTCTAAGCAGGAAATCTAGGTTCGAATCCCGGCCGTGGCACAAAATTGTATTCAATGCTTCATCTAATATTAATATTTGTTTTTGTTAAGGCTTACATATTGCAAAAAATCAGTGTTACGGCGACACCCGTGTAAGACCGTTTGTTGATCACTAGCGGAACGCTTGCAAGAAGTATGTAGCTGTGTTAAACTGTGAACTGTGAACTCGAGGGGCCCAATAGGTACCGAATGGCCGCCATGTCATCCTTCTCCTAAGGCGTCAAAAGATGCAGCATGGGGAGGAGGCAGCGGCGTGGTCAGCGCCCCATACTCTCGACCGTTGTGATGGTTTTCTTGACCCCAGCCGCTGCTTCCTCAATAAAGTAGCTCCTAAGCTGGCTTCATAAAAGCTGGTGTATCCTCCTCTCACAAAGGCGTTCTGCAAACCCAAACGGTGACCCATCCAAGTGCTAGCCAAGCCCGACAGTGGTTAACTTTGGTGATAAAGCGGGAACCGGCGTATCCAGTGCGACACGGCCGGCATCACAGGCATTTGCTTTCTAGCTGACCGTGTCGCCTGCCTGCCGCTGTGGTAGACTTGGGCTCCCCCCCCCCCCCCAGCACTGCCTGTTAGCGGCATTCCGCGAGCCCTGTGGCCCCTGAATGACAATCAGCCGCGTCCTTCATACAACACGCTGGTCTTGGCAACAACAAAGGACGCTGCGCTAGTAGAGACCCTCGCCGAATATCAGGTTCCACTCGCCACGCGTCTTCTTTCCCGCTCTTATTTAACAAAATACAATCAATGGATTCAATGCCTCATGGACAGCTTCTCAGTGACATGATATTTTGAAATATTCAAATGTTTGTAAAGCTTATGGGACTTAACTGCGGGGTTATCAGTCCCTAAACTTACAAACCCCCGACCGTAGTGACCGTGCTGACAGTGACTGGAGCGCCTCAGTCACCTCGGCCACCGCGGCCGGCCGTGATATTTTCATAAAAGTCAATTGTTTGTTTACACAGATGAACTTCTTTATTAAGAAAACTACCGGATGTTGCCGCTGTTGCTTGGGTGTCTACTTATTCCCTCCTCCCGTTAGCCCGCCTCCTTCTTCCCCCACTGTTCATCGCCTTCTGCCCCACCCTCTGTTCACTTCAGATTCGTTTTGATGCGTTTCAAGCCCTATGACGTCATGTCTCATCAATTATGACTACTCGTAATTTACCAATTAAGTAGAGTGAAATATTTTTAAACTGTCTAGGGCGTGTTGAGGCGACTTTTCACGCATCTCATTTTTTTATGGCGTCATATATCCAAAACTAAGAGCCCTACTGCCATACAATTTCGAAGGTAAATCTTGTGGTATATGTGCGTACTGTCTGTACAGTATCTCGCGAACATAATCAGTAGCATAGAAGCAATAAATTGTAGTGCCATGCAGAATGCTGTGTTTTACTTCATGAACAGCGGAAAAGTAGTAAGCGACGAACTTCTTTCATTATTTTGTTGGAGCTGTCAGAGAGAAAGTTTCGGAAAGCTTTGAAAGGATGTATAAAGTATGTTACAAGTCGATATGCGTTGTCATTCTTAAATAGTGGATGAATAAATTCTCGTTATGCAGGCGTCGCCTGAAGCGGTAATTTTTTTTAACTATCATTGTTTATGATGTCATATGTCCTTAGGTACGTGTTTTAGGTGGTTCTTACCCTCTTGCCTGGAGGTAAAGAATATGCGTGTCCAAGTTTCGTTGCACTTGGTCAAATAGTTAAGGAGGAGATGTGAAACGTACATTGACATATACATATATATGTTTTCATTATTCGTATATTTTCATTTCAGTCAGTTTAGTTCATCCCCGGATCTGTGAAAGGGGGGGGGGATGCTTGAAGTAGGAGAACTGGGGTCTCTGGCCCGCCTCAGATTGCACAGGTCGTAGATCCTGCGCAAGTTTAGCAGTATCTTCATGTTACATAACGGAATGTAAACCGTTTCATGTCAAACTAAACTAGCCGAAATTATTGTTTAAAAAGCACAAAATACAGATATCTTCCTGATGACGTAAACACAACCAATCAATTGCGTAACAAAAGGTTCATTAGATACTATTGTACTAAGTTTCGATCTCTATGAAACCATCTTCTTTAGAAAGATTAAGGAGCACCTGAAAGGTTTGCTTATGTACATATTAAATCATCACCATTATCATTATCATTAGAGACTGATTAAGCCTTTCAGCGTTCAGTCTGCAGCATGATCCTGATAAGAAAATTTCTCTGGGACTGATGACCTTGTAGTTTTGTCCCCCTAAAACATAAAAATAATTCTCTATAATCCCCTATTCAATGCTAACACTGATGCTTCGTCTGATGTTAAACCTTTTACTTCAAAATCATTCTTTACCGAATCTAACTACTTTCTTCTTGTGCTTCCTTGACTTCTCTTAACCTTATACTGCCGAACCTATGAGCCTCTGAGGTAACCTTGCTTCTCCTTTGCGTGTAACATGACCCTACTATCCCAGCCTCTTCGCTCTAACTGCGCCATCTATGGTGCCCATTCTCAGTTTTTCATTAATTTCCTCATTATGGACACCATCCTACCATTTTTCCATCTACTTGTACCTGCAATCATTCTTGCTACTTTCATGTCTGTAACCTTAACCTTGTTAATATGGTAACCCCTATCCACCCAGCTTTCACTCCCATAGAACAAAGTTGGTCGAAAGATAGTACGGTGCACTGCTAACTTAGTATTGGTACAGAATTCCTTCTTTCAGAAGCACACACTGCATTAGCTTCGAAACACCTTGATTTACGTTCCTTCACTATGTTTCCATCGTGTGAGAAAATACATCCTAAGTACTTGAAACTGTCCACCTGTTCTAACTTTATTGCTCTTATTTATCAATTTTTTAAAATCTCTTTCCCACAAACATTAGCTTTGAAATATTAGACTGCAACCTTTCAATCGAGTTTGTCATTATAACTTAGTCGTCTGCATATATGAAACTGATTATTTTGTTTTCGCCTATTTTAATCTCACCCTATCCGTGTATTGTTTACAACATATGATCGATGAATAGTATTAACAACAGTGGTGACACGTTACAGCCTTATCTTACCCCTGAAACTACCCTGAAACGTGAATTCAATTTAGCGTCAACTCTAACTGCTGGCTGACAGTCTACATAAAGACATTTACTTACCTTCATAAGTTTGCCTCCTATTGCATAATCTCATCGAAGAACACTGTCATAAGCCTTTTCTAGCTCTATAAAACATAGATACAGTTCCATTTTCCACTTATAGCATTTCTCTATTATCTGCCGTAAGCTAAAGATCTGGTACTGACAGCCTCTAAGAGGCCTAAACCCACACTGATTATCATCCAACTTCCACTACTACTCGCACTCTCCTTTCAACAATACTTCAGAATATTTTGCCCACTCCCTTATTAAAGAGATATCTCTGTAGTTGCAATATATCTGTTTCAATGCTTGAAAATTGGTGAGAATACTGTATTTGTTGATTTCCGACTTAATTTCGTCTGCCCCAGCAGCTTTTTTGCACTGCAGTCTATTGACCAATATCTCCATTTCTTCAAATGTCATATTGTTTCCATCATCATTCCTATTCCATTATACCTCAAAAGCTGACACATCATCGAACGTTTCACCTACATTGACCAGTCTTGAAAATATTCCCTCCGTCTGCCCAAGGCATCCACAGGATTCACTAGCAGCTTTCCTGACCTGTCCAAAACACTTGTTTATTCCTTCTTCACTCCCGTATGAAAACTGCTAATTACACTCCAGAATGGTTTTCCGCGGCTTAACGCAGAGTTTCGAATTTATTTCCAAAGTCTTCCCATGATTTCTGCTTGGATTCTGCAATTACCTGTTTGGCTTTGTTTCTTTCTTCAACATAACTTTCTCTGTCTGCCTGATTTCTAGTATGGAACTAATTTGAAACGCCTTCCGTTTCCTTTTACTGGCTGCTGTCTGCTGTCTGCTTCTTTGCCGCGGTAGAGTAGCCGAGCGGTCTAAAGCACCTCGCTGCGGAGCGCGCGGTTGCTCGCTGTGGAGGTTCGAGTCCTCCCTGGGGCATGGGTGTGTGTGTTTGTCCGTAGGTTAGTTTACCTAGGTTTAAGTAGTTTGTAAGTTACGGACTGATGACCACGCAGTTTGGTCCGATAGATTTACAGACATTTGAACATTTGTCTGCTTCTTTCCTTCCTTTACACACTACTGTTCCAAGACATTCTTTAGCCACTTGTCCATTTCTGCTCCAATGACTGTAAATGACTACGGTCAAATAACTGTTACCTTTCTGAGATCATTGTTATTTATTTGTGCCTGATTCCCTTGTCCTGGAGCTTTTCCACTCTTATCCTTCTGCATATGGACCTGTCGCTCTTCACTTTTGGCGTCACAAAACCAATTTCACTGCAGATTAAATAATGATCAGTATCATCAAAGAACTCTCCGAAAACACGTATGTCCCTGAATTCCGTCCTGAATTCCTGATTTGTTATTATATAGTCAATGACAGATCTGATTCCTCCTCCCTTCCTACTTATACCGGTCAGTATTCTTATGCTTAAAAAAGGTGTTTGTAACAACTAAACCCATACTGGCTTAGCAATTCAAGAGCTGGTTTCCTTTCCTGTTGGCCTCAATATCCTCTCCAAACCTACCCATAACCTTTTGATACCCTTCTATTCGATTTCTGTCCTGGCATTGAAGTCACGCATGAGCAAAACACTGTCGTTGTCCTTTGCTCCTAACAACTACATCACCGAGTGCGACGTAAAATGTGTCCAGCGTGTGACAGCGTCTTCAGCTCTTCGTCGTTGTCGAAACACTGGAGGACAGTAATTTCTTCACGTGCAAGAAAAGATGGAAAGCGCTAAGAGCAAGGCCAGGACTGTATGCTGGATGATCATTACAGCACCCAGGGAAAGTTCTGCAAAACAACTGCTGTGCGCCGAGCCGTATTGTCATGCAGCACAACACGCCTCTGGTTCCGAATAGCACGTCCTCCGGCCACTGATTCGTCAATGGCGGCTGTCACAGCTGGTCCCATTCACCGGCGGCGGGCTGCCACAACACACGAATACAAAAGTTGCCACCACGGTATGACAGGTGCCTCGGTTCTTTTGATGACTATGTCGACATATGGCTCCATCATTGATGTACTTGTAGCCAATAAAGTTTCTCATTGAACTATATTGTCGCGTTGCAATGGAAGCAGGCCTGACTTCGAAGGCAACTGAACACAGCACTTATACTGAAAGCACGTTTATTACAAACTCAAAATGCACGCAGCACTGACTGCCTCTCGGGCAGAGTGCTCTGCTATTTATACACAGACAGAATTTACCAGAAATTAGAAAGACAGTTAACATAAGAAACAAGTAGAATTTACAAGTGAACATAAGAAAGATGTAGAACATTCTGGAATTGTTAATTACAAAGAAATAAATTTTTACCGGGGGGCGGGATGAACCGGCGACCTTCAGCACCGCAGTCCGTGACGCTATCCCCTGCGCCACGCCGGCAGTCGGTGTACACGCTCTCTCGCGGCATTGCTCCCTCTCCTGGAAAAACAGCGACCCGCTGTTACGTTCCCTGTGGAGCTTGCTGCAATGTCCTGGATCTTGACCTTGTCATAGGTCCTCTGTATTGCAGTTCAAGGGACGTTCCTATCGTGGCTTCATCAGGAACATTACCGTCCTAAGCGTCCTTGAACAAGAAGCCATTGTCGTCTACCTGCTCTTCAGGATCGTAGTAAGGCTTCATGCGCAGGACGTGGACAATGTCTCTTCGTTTTTGTCTTATCGACGACGGCTCATAATCCTCAACTTCGTCTGACAGGTGGCGTATGACCAAAGTATCGCTTCAATAACTTTTCTGACAGCCCAACCTTCCGTACAGGGGTAAAAATCCATACAAGTTCTCCTGGGCTGTACACAACAGGTCGGTGCGTGGTCGTTATACCGCTGACGGTCCTTGTCCTTGGCGTCCAGTGTCCGTATGCGAGCCACCTGTCTTGCTTCTTCGACCCTGGTGATGAGCTGTTTTAACATAGTCATCCTGATTGTCGTCCGGTTGGAAAGGGAACAGCGTATCCATTGTCGTCTCAGCTTCACAGCCATGGAGCAGGAAAAACGGCGTGAAGCCTGTGCTGTCTTGTCTTGCGGAATTGTAAGCAAATGTCACGACTGGCAGAATTGTATCCCAATCCTTCTGCTCAACATCGACGTACATCGACAGCATATCGGATAACGTCTTTTTAAAGCGTTCCGTAAGACCATTTGTCTGAGCATGGTATGCAGTTGTCATTCTGTGAACAATGTCGCACCGTGACATTACTTCTGATACTAGTTTTGACTGGAATACTTTTCCACGATCAGATATCATCACACGTGGTGCTCCATGCTTCAAAATAATGTCTGCTACAAGGAATTTTGCGATCTCTAGAGCTTCTGCAGTCGGCACAGGTTTTGGTAACAGCGTAGCGTGTGAGGTAGTCAGTGCAGACTATTATCCATCGGTTACCGGTTGTCGACTTCGGGAACCTTCCTAAAAGATCGATCCCAACTCGGTGGAATGGAGCTGCTGCCGGCGAAATCTGTACGAGATGCCCTGGAGGTGATTGCGGCACATGCATCCGTCGCTGGCACTCTTCACAATGACTCACATAGTGCTTGACAGATCGGTAGAGACCTTTCCAGTAATACCTCTTCCTCGGCTTCCTCGTGACTTACAGGGCTTACATCCATGGCCATAATCTGATACTCGCTCGGTCTAACAGTCCCGGTTGCCATAAACTCTTGTAATTCTTCTCTTACACTTTGTCGTATGAGATAAGCAAAGTCATGCTGGTCTTTTGAACCGGCGACCTTCAGCACCGCAGTCCGTGACGCTATCCCCTGCGCCACGCCGGCAGTCGGTGTACACGGTCTCTCGCGGCAATATTGTCTAATACATATTCTAATACACAACAGCTCTTGTCACTCTAATGGCCAAAAACTTTCTGCCCTACGCTGTTTAGTCGATAGAGCCTTCAAAGTGCCAATGGACGAAAAAGACTGAACCACTGAATTTAACATTATAAGACAGCTTGCTAAGGCGAATGGTTACCAAGAAAACGTAGTGAATAACCTAATACGAAAGAAACAACGTGCGAAATCATGTATAAATGGCACGGATAATATGAAGAGGGTAATGGTTCCATATTTTGGTAATCTATCTCAGAAAGTGGCCAACATACTAAAACCTTTTAAAGTAGAAGCTGCTTTTAAAACTAATAATACGTTACATCATAAATTACGAAATAAGTTAAACCAAAAGACTGATAAATATGACAAAGCTGGGGTTTATAAGATACAGTGTAGTAGTTGCAATGCCAACTACATTGGTCAGACCGGTAGATCGCTTAAAGTTAGGAACATATTGACGCCTTCCGACTTAATAATTTTGACAAGTCCGCTGTAGCTACACATATCCGCGAAACTGGCCACCCATTAAAGCAGATTGAAGATGACCTTAAGATTTTACATAAACAGGATAAGGGAAGAAAGTTAGATCTGCTAGAACAGCTGGAGATTACAATACATAACGCAAAAAGCGACGTTTCATTAAATGAACAAGTTCAAGGCAATACATACAACTTTTTTTTTAAACTTTGTGGACCTATTATAACAAAAGTAGTTTATTTTAAATTTCAACATCTGTCTTACTGCGCAAACGATTTCGCGATACCTGAATGTACCTACTACCTTGTGGTCTTTGTTTTTCATATGCATACGTGCGCCCCACTAGTGTTGTTGACTCCGTGCGTTTTCACTGGTGTTATGTCGGGCTCGAGTCGCGGCTCGGCCGTCGCAGCGGTCGGACGCATGTGCGGAGCTCTCTCGCCAGTGTCGCTCACTGGTGTTTACATTCGCGCTTGCTTGCATTGATAAGTTATTAATTTGAAATGGAGTCACAATTAAGAAAGTATACTTTGAAGTTTGGTTTTAGTTTCGATATAGAACGTCCAAAAATATTCGAAATCGACGATTGGTTCTTCGGAAAGTTTAACGTACCTGAAGAAGATCTGTTTGGTATGTCTTACGACTTCCTGAGCAACGTATATGTGGTGAAACTGAGGAACGACGAAATCTGTCAGAAGATAATGACCATGACCAACGGGAGTGCCGAGTACAAGACCAGCTCTGGTGAGGTGAGTCGAGTTACCATTACTTATGCCGGGTTAGGCCTTCGCACCGTTAAAGTTCACCTGTTACCGTTTGAGCTAGATTTGCAATATATCGCGGAGGCCCTTTCGAAGTACGGCACCGTGTATGGCGTAACTATTGATAAATGGGGAGGTAACATGCACTACAAGGTTGACAACGGTGTACGAACTGTGAAGATCGATTTGAAATGTCATATACCGTCCTTTGTGAACGTATTTGGATTCCGGGCCCTTGTTGTGTACGAGGGACAACCGCGTACCTGTTCTGCTTGTAATTTGCCAGGCCACCTTAGGGCGGAATGTCCGCGCAAGAAACCTGTACAGTTGCCTGCCGAGGTAGACGCGGACGGCAGACCGCGGGCCCAGTACGCCTCAGTCGCCAGCCGTTTGCTTACGCGCGAGCGGAGCGCGGCCAACCTGCCCGGTGACGTCACTGCGGCGACAGCCTCTGCCGCCGCGCCGCAGCCAAGCGCACCCGCCGTACAAGATGACGTGCACATGTCCGGCGCTCACGACGCCTCCGCGGAGCACGGGCACTCTCCTTTTGTTTCCGAAACGCGTTCCGCACAAGATTACATCGCTGACGATACCAATGTAGCAGAGTCTGTCACGAGAGACGAGAATAAGGCCCGTGAATCAGCGAAAGCCATCCGTGATGCCACAAACGTCCCTCCACCTAAGCCGTTGAACAGTATGGAACAATTACAAACTGAAAAACGAGGAGACCCTCCCTCACCTACACCTACACCTGCCACTGGTGATATTCCCGAGACAAGTGATTCAAATTCGACTGCCCCTGCAAATCCTGCTTCCAAAAAAAACGAAGAAGTCGTCTAACTTACCGGACGATGCGACAGGCCGTTCGTCGCCTGAGAAAAAGAAAGTTCGTGTTGCTCGCGTAGGTGTTACGGAGGCTACTAAGGAATTGCGTATGGTAGCGCAGAGGGTAGCTGTCAAACTAAAAAACGACCAGTCGGAAGCGTCGAAAGTGGCCGCAGTTACTAGTGGCGAGCCTATGGAGTCCGACGACACGAGAGAAAAACCGCCGGACCCTGTGTGGTTTGCGGACGATGACATGGAGGGTAATAAGGAACACTGATATAGTGTATTACTGCAAGTGTTCAAGTATGTGTACGTGGAAAAGTAGTATTCTATTGTTAGTGTGTCTGCTTCTAACCCTACTTGTGCGTGCTTATGGTTACACACATAAAAGATAATCTAATGTCTGCTAATTTTACGTACAACATTACTTCGATCAATATCAATAGAATTGAGAACCACGTCAAACTTCGAGCCCTCACGGCCTTCCTGTATAATACTAACGTAGACATTGGGCTACTACAAGAAGTCTGTGTAGAACCACAGGTGGCGGGATTTCTCACAATCGCAAACATCAGCAAAGAGGATCATACTGGAACTGCAATTCTTTTACGTGACGGAATCCCTCATTCAAATATTATACGGCTTACGAATGGACGCGGCATCTCCTGTAACATCAATGGCATTCAGATTATCAACTTATACGCACCATCCGGCAGTAATCGCAGACAAGAACGCTCCTCGTTTTACAGAACTGATGTGCCATTTCTAATTAACACCTACGCCAATAACTGTATTATTGGAGGAGATTTTAATTGCGTAATTTCACCAAAAGACCAAACTCCGAATTTTAATAAATGTATCGAACTCGACCACCTCATCCAAGGACTGAAATTCCTTGACACCTGGGAAATAATCCACGGCGACCGCATTGCGTACACGCACATCTCCAACAACTCCGCCAGTCGAATAGATCGGATCTACGTTTCTGACGCCCTTCGCAGAAATGTCGCCAATAGTGATATTGCACCCGTCAGCTTTTCCGATCATAGTGCTCACCAGTGCTATGTCAATCTCCGACGACCGCAAGTCTTTCGCGGTAGAGGCTATTGGCGGATGGATAGCGGTCTGTTGCGCGACCAACAGCTGCACACAGAAGTGCAACAGGCGTGGGAGCAGGCCAAGCGCTCTCAGACCAGGTACCGGACGACCATAGAATGGTGGCTATCTTGCGCCAAACCGAAGCTTCGAGCAACGGTTAAAAGATATGCTTACCAGAAATCATATTGGTACAAACAAAGAATAGAGTTCTACTTCACATGTCTCCGCGAGCTGTACCATTCTACTGACGTTCCGATAACAGACACCTACCGCCGAATACAGAAATATAAAGCGAAAATAACGAATTTGTATCGCCAACAAATGGAAAGCACGATCACAAGGTCGCAACCGAAGGACATTGCGTCGCAAGAAACAGCTTCCCTCTATCATACGTTACGGATAATGAAGCGTCAGAAAGCAAAGTTAATCGAGGTGGTCGAAGATAGTGGCGGGAACGCAGTCACACAACAACGGGACATTATATCACACGTATGCAGGTACTACAGAGAACTATATGACACCCACGAAATCGATGAAACACTTTGCAATGAAGTCCTCAGTGAAATACATTGCCTCCTGTCACATGAAGACGTTGCCACACTTGAGAGCCCATTTGTTGAAGACGACATAAAACAGGCCGTGTTCAACGCCGCGAAGCGAAAGTCTCCCGGACCTGACGGACTCTGCGCTGAATTTTACCAACAATTTTGGGATCTGCTGGCCCAAACACTGATTCAACTGGCCAATGAAATGTGGCAACTCGACTCTGTTCCGGACGAAATTAAGGAAGGTTTTATTGTGCCTATACCCAAAAAAGGCAATAGTAAAAAGATCACCGAACTGAGACCTATCACATTGTTAAACTCAGATTTTAAAATCATAACGAGGGCTGCTAAACAGAGACTGCAACCATTGCTCCAAAAAATACTGGGACCACATCAATATGCTGCAGTGCCTGGGCGCAGCGCGATAACAGCTGCCTGCGAGTTACGGGACGTCATATGCACCCTGAAGCACAATCAAGATCCTGGCGCGCTTCTTTTCCTAGACTTTGAAAAGGCATATGACCGCATCAACCATGATTACCTTCTTAAAGTACTGACGAAGATGGGTTTTGGCCAGCGTTTCGTCAAATTAATCAAGCACTTCCTTTCTGATGCTCCCTCGCGTGTTTTGCTCAATGGACACCTGACAGACAAAATAACTATTAAAAGGTCTATCCGGCAAGGCTGCCCCTTATCCATGGCGTTGTATGCCATTGCAGTCGAACCTCTGCTTGTCAACATTAACTGTCGATCACAAGGAATCAACATAGGAGCCAAAAAGGTGACTTGTATTGCCTATGCTGACGACATCTGCTTAGCTGTTGAATCCACTGCAAACCTCATGGCGGTGCGGACCATTGTAAACGATTTTACCGAGGTTACTGGTGCACAGCTCAACACCAGGAAGACGATACTGCTGAATATAGGTGCAGGAATTGGTGATGCTACGCACCGTGATTGGTGCGAGACAGCGACTGAACATAAAAGTCTCGGCGTCTTCTGGAGAGCGGAGCCAGATGCCATGGCAACGAAGAACTGGACCGGCATGCTGCACAAGATCAGAGCTACAACGCGTATTTATTCCGACAGAGAATTAGATCTGTTGCAAAGAGTTCATACAGTTAAAATCTCCATAGCAAGCAGAATGTGCTACCTTGGCCAAATCCTGCCAGTATCCGACCCACTCGCAACAAGCATACAACAAGCGTTTTGTTGGTACGTAATGAGAGACCATCTCTTCAAAGTATGTTTTGAAACACTAACATTACCAACTTCACGGGGAGGACTTGGTCTCATCAGTGCCAAACACAAGTGTCGGACTCTCCTAATAAACCGTATACATAAAACCGTCACCACGACCTCTCCGAGTTTAATAAAGGACCTCACATCTCTCTTGAGGCCATGCAGCTTCAGCCCTCCGCTAAACGAAGACTTGATACCGATAGCCCTCCGTCACATCCGGTATTATTACAGCGAATTCAGCTACATCCACCATGCCGACGACGTTTTCCCACCTTATACGAACGCCAAGATCTACGACTTTCTCACCAGAGGAATAAGTGATAACAGAGTAATACAGAAGTACCCAAATGTCAAATGGAACATCATCTGGAAGAATGTCCATAGCTCTGTACTGCCATCACGCATTAGATCTGCGTGGTACATGATCGTCAATGATAAAGTTCCCACGGCCGAAAAGCGCCACAACATCAAGATGTGTCCTTCGCCGGCTTGCGCCATATGTGGTCTCGTTGACACTTTACCTCACAGGCTCACCTGTGGAACTACGGGACAGATTATTACAGAAATGCGACAACGCCTGGCGATAATCGACCGTACGGTTCCACACACCGTCGATGTCAATGAATTACTCAGACCCGACAAGTTACGATATCCACGAAGAAAAAACAACGCTGCGAATTGGATGTTAGGCCACACGGCTGTATACGCTCTTGACAATCGTCACACCACCCTTGACGATTACCGAGCATACCTCGAATACGAACACAGCGCCATACAAGGACTCCGGGACTATAAAGATACATATGGTAACATGCTGCAAATTATGGTACAAATGTGACGACAGTTCAAGTCAGTCAAACTGAAAAAAAAGGAAAAAAAAAAATAGCACAATAGAAACAGAGGGAAAAAAATTGTGAAATGTACTACTCATGACCTCGGAAATTTCGGAGCACGGACGCATCAAAGTTACGAGATGACAAACTGCACACACAACAATATAGGTATGATGTTCTAAGAGTTACGTATAGAAGACACGGAATATTAACCCACCTTATCGAGAAGACGAGCTTTGAAGCACTGTGCAGACGAAACTACCGTGGGAGAAGTATTTTTATTTTATTCAATTTCACTTTTCTATTCCGTTTTTCTTACGTTTTATTTACTTATTTATGGAGGACCCCAACATTTGTTTTGATTTTCGTCAGAAGTATACGACCATCTGTTGTGGAAATAAATAAATGAATTAGAGACGAAACTGTAACAACTCCTTTTGTCCGAATGGAAAACATTTATTTACCTTAAATCCAAGGAGATGGATGATTTCAGTTACAGGCAATGAAGCCTCGCCAATGAAGGCGATCATGGAGAGCGAAAGGCTGGGCTAGAAGGGGAGGTTTGGAGGCCCAACGAAAAAAAAAAAAAAAAAAAAAAAAAAACAACAAAAAAAAACTTTGGTCTTGTGGTAAAGTGCGCGACTTTCAAAAAAAAACAAAAAAAAAAAAATAAAAGGTGGCGTGGCGCAGGGGGTAGCGTCACGGACTGCGGTGCAGGAAAAAAAAAAAAAAAAAAAAAAAAAAAAAAAAAAAAAAAAAAAAAAAAAAGGTTGTCTTGGGGTAAAGTGCTCGGCTGAAACCGAAGGGTCGCGGGTTCGAAACCCGGTCGGACCTCGGATTTTTTCAGTCCGCACTTTGCGGAAGTGAAGAGTCGCCAGAAACGACAGGTGGTTCGGATTCCACGTTAAGCTGTAGGTCCCCGCAAGTAGGTACACGCAAGTCGCCGAAGTGGCGTCCAATTGAAAGACTTGCACCAGGCCAATGAGTCACACGAAATTATTATTATTACTAGTGTTATGCGCCGCCAGTGCTGGGGTCTGTTTTCAATGTTGACTAAGCACAGTATACTGAGGAGCTTTCTTTTATTACGTTTTAGATTTTTATTGTCTCAGGTTTTAAAGATCCTTGTATAGTTTATCTGATGAGGGCTTGACCCTTGAAACGCGTCATATTTTAGTGTTTTATACACGATCTATGTGGTTGAGCCTACTTGACAAAATAATTAAGCATACAACCGCGACCTGACATCCATTATGGATATAATTAAGTCTATATTGTCTTTTTAAAAAATAGGGAACGTACTTTCTGAATGCGTCCCGTACTTATAATAAGAGCGTAGACTTTAAGGCACGTACGAAAATAAAATTAAATATTCACAGAAACACGTTCATATAAAAACAGAATTGAAATTTGTGTATGGAACTCATGCTTCGTTGGGGCGATCTAAATCAATTTATGTTTCCAGCCAAGATCGCGTTTTTTTATTTCTTAGGATGTCAGGTTCAGACGTTACTTAGACGTCATCTTCTGAACTATCAACATAAAGATTGTACAAAAGAACTTATTTACCAAACATAGATCAGAAGATGACGTCTAAGTAACGTCGACACCGGTCATCCTAAGAAATAAAAAACGCAATCTTGGGTGGAAACCTGAAAAGGATTGAAATTATTATTGAAACTATACCGGCACAAGTGCAAAAAGTCTGTGTCGTAAGTGAATGCGCCAGGCGGTGTGAATAGGGACGGTATTCAGTCACGTGACTGTACTCGTTTCATTATCGACCTTATGGAATAGCAAAAATGGGCACTGAGAAAACGTAGTAGCTCGTAAAGTTACACTTGGTTCAGAAGGAAACGAATATACCTCTCCAACATTACCTGGCGAGAAACTGTACGTTGCATTTATCCTCTTGACAAACCGAACGACCATGTTTGATGGAAAAAAGTTTTCTGTTAGCTGCGGAACCATAATTGTATACAGGAGTGCACGTCTACCTCTGTAGCAAATGAACAGCCACGAATGCCTTCCTCCAGGGCCTCCTAAAATATGGATATTTTTATTAGAAGAGATAGGGATACTATGGAGGATGTGTACGGACTTTTCAAACGTTCAAATGTTCAAATGTTTGTAAAGCTTATGGGACTTAACTACGGGGTCATCAGTCCCTAAACTTACAAACTACTTATGAACTACTTACGAACTAGGACGGCACAAATATCCATGCCCGAGGGGGGATTCGAACCCCCGACCGTAGTGGCCGTGCTGACCGTGACTGGAGCGCCTCAGTCACCTCGGCCACCGCGGCCGGCTACGGACTCTTCAGCATAACTTCTGCAACGTAGTCGAAACAATTGGACACCATGGGTGTGGTAGTCGTCCTGCAACAGAATGATGGACTAGGCTGCAGTAGTATCACAGGAAAGCCCTTTCACATCCTCTACACGGCCCCTCTTTCTTTCCTCATACGATTTCCATATTTTTGGAGCTCTGAAGAATGACATTAGTTGCCGCCCATTAACTCTGGATGAATAAATTGGCACCTGGGTACATTCATTTTTCAGTAGCAGCCGCAAACATTTTACCGTGAATTAATTGACCGCCTAGTGTCACAATGGGATTCATGTAATACATGTTATGTCGATTACTTTCACAGTCATAAACTGTTTACTTAATTCTTGCCAGATGCCGATTTTTCGATTAACTATACCCGAATTTTAAATTTTAAAATGCTGTCATAATCTACTCATTGAGAGATATAATTTAAAGTTTCAAGTCAAGATTAAAGTTATGATAACGTTTATATCTTGAGGCAGCGACACTCACTCCATATTCATACAATATTGAATAAATCACTTCGTGACAACCAACAAATATTACACATAATTTCCAACCGTTTAGAAACTTTTACAACACAAATCGCTCCAAAAATAATGAAAGAATCAGAGTTATGCTTACTACATTTAAGTTGTTCATCTAGAAAATTTTGCGTCAGTCATACAGTTTTAATGTCTTACTTCATTATTACTTGCTGTATTTACAAACCATTCTCCAAATAATATTCACATATATTACTGAATGAACCTCCAAGAATTATGTTACTATTAGAAACACGGTTCAGGAGTTGTGGCATCATAAACCTCGAAAAGCATAAAAATCAGCTTTCCTTAATACAGACCGCAAATTACTCAGACTATACTCATCCAGTGGTTAATAACGAAAACACTCAGTGACTTCTAATAACATTTTAACTTAATTACAAAAATTTCGTAAAAAATATTTCGCTTATACTTCCTCAAAATAACGAAAGGAAAATAGCTTATCGTTTCTTAAATATTCTTTGTTCATGTAGTAAAACTTCAGCATCAAGTTTGATATTTTCATGCAATATTGATCATCACATACGGCGTATTCGTCTAAAGAAAGACAGGACAATGTGCCCGAAACCGGTTAGAAATATATTGTACAGCTCTTTTTTGGTTATCAGTTGTAGCTTTTATAATAGTTTAGAAACTAATAGTTGAAATCAATGTAGTATACACTTCACGCAAAAAGTTGAAAATATTAAGTTTTTGAAAAATAATCAGTGGTTTGAAACTATTGTATACATTGAATGAATGTAAGATATGGCGGAATGTTTGCTGTGTAGGTTGCTTACAGGAGATTTTTCTTGCGCCCACTTCTCATTCCCAATATTGTTTAAAAAACAAACGAATACTCGAAAAATTAATAAACAAATAACGAAAGCGAGATAAACAACCAGCCAAAAACAGATCTGGCAATTTTTTAATTTCTTTGTTGCAACAGTGTTCACGATACAGTTGGCATCATGATACAAATCGTGAAGTCAGGCCAATACGCTAAAGTTTTTAGTTTTGTTCGATTTGACGAGTGCTTTGACTGTAGTACAAGTACTTCCGCTTTGATTAGTTACACAACAAAATCAGTTGAGAACGGCTTAACGGCCGAAAATGTGCAGTAATTAACGCAAAATGTTCAATGTTGCAATCCAAGTATAGGCAGCCTTTGCGACGAATTTTAACAATTATCGCAATAAGTTCAATGTTAAAATGTTTGTAAACTTATCGGACCAAACTGTTATGGTCATCAGTACCTAGACTACTTTAACTTACACTTAGAACTACAGACACACACCCATGCGTGAGGGGGGACTCGAAACTCCGGCGGGAACGGTCGCCCGGTCCGCAGCATGTTCCTGTACTCCCAAGGAAAAGAGGTTACGAAAAGAAACTTCCAAGTTTCAACGCGAAATGTAAAAGTGTAAAAAAAGGCCAGAATTCTCGGCAGAGAGCCGCGATGGAATAGCCGTGCGCATTAAGGCGCCTTGCTACAGTGCGCGCGGCCGTTTCAAATGTTCAAATGTTTGTATAGCTTATGGGACTTAACTACGGGGTCATCAGTCCCTAAACTTACACACTACTTACGAACTAGCTAAAACTAAGGACGGCACAAATATCCATGCCCGAGGGGGATTCGAACCCCCGACCGTAATGGCCGTGCAGACCGTGACTGGAGCGCCTCAGTCCCCTCGGCCACCGCGGCCAGCTTAACATTCATCTGACACGAAAATTTTAGAGAATATTCTCAATTCGAATATAGTAAATTTCCTTGAAACGGAAAAGCTTCTTTCCGTGAATCAGCACGGGTTTAGGAAACATCGTTCATGTGAAACTCAGCTTGCCCTTTTCTCACATGACATCTTGCGAGCCATGGATGAAGGTCAAAAGGCGGATTGTGTTTTCCTCGACTTCAAAAAGACGTTAGACGCGGCGCCACACTGCAGACTGCTAACAAAGATACGAGCTTATGGAATAGGTTCACAGATTTGTGACTGGCTGGAAGACTTCCTAAGTAATAGAGCGCAGTACGTTGTTCTCGACGGCGAGTGTTCATCGGAGACGAGTGTATCGTCAGGCGTGCCCAGGGGTGTGTGATAGGACCGCTATTATTTTCTGTCTATATAAATGATCTGATGGACAGAGTAAGTTGTAATTTGCGGCTGTTTGCGGATGATGCTGTGGTGTATCGGAGGGTGTCGTCTTTAACGGACTGTAATGTCATACAGGATGACAGACAAAATTTCTAGTTGGTGCGAAGAATGGCAGCTAGCTCTCAATGTAGAAATATGTAAGGTGATGAAAAAGCAATCCCATAATGTTCGAATACAGCATTAGTAGTGAGCTTCTTGATGCTGTCGCGTCGTTCAAATAGAAAGACGACGTTCGTTTCGTGAATTCCTGTTAAGTAAATTTAGAGGGCCGGAATTTGAAGCTGAGTGTAGTACGATCTTGCTGTCGCCTTCTTACATTTCGCGTAAAGATAAAAAAGACAAGATAAGAGAAATTAGGGCTCGTACGAAGGCATATAGGCATTCAATTTGGGATTGGAATAGGAAAGTAAATGCCCAGTACTGGTACAGTGCACCCTCCGCCACGCACCTTACGGTGAATCGCGGAATATGTATGTAGATGTAGATGTAAGTTTAAGGACCGATGACCACTGTTGTTAAATCCTATAACTTTACAAACATTTGAACATTTGATTTCTCGGCACAGGCTGTCGGAAGAAGCAGGAAGGGCCACGCGGAAGACCCTGTGCCGCTGCGCTCCTTGTGAAGGGCTGACGCAACATCCGTTTGACATGGAGGACGCAGCCACGATGGCGCTGCCACCTGCACCTTAACAGAGTAGTCGAGCCAGCAGTCATGATCGGAGCATAATTCATCCTGAGGCTGAGCTAATCGACAAGGCGAAAGCGACACGTCAGCTTACACCGAAGCAGATACGCCTGAAACGACATCGTCTGCGTATGTTCAAAATGTTCAAATGTTTGTAATTCTATCGGACCAAACTGCGTGGTCATCAGTCCGTAGCTTACAAACTACTTAAACTAAACTAACCTAAGGACAACACACACACCCATGCCCCAGGGAGGACTCGAACCTCCACGGAGAGCAACCGCGCGCTCCGCAGCGAGACGCTTTAGACCGCTCGGCTACTCCACCGCGGCTCTGCGTATGTTCGACAGGGCACTCGCAACAAGGCATAGGGATCTTCAAATTTCAAGATGTTGTAGCCAATGGTTTGTCAATCGTCGGTTAATACCTCCGCAAGGGCAAGTTTCATCCAAGTCTCAACGTGTCTCCTTGGGCCAGATAAGAAGTATTGAAGTCTATTATCGTACTTTGAAACGACTTCATTGTAAGAGGTACTTACACATCTTCAATGTTCGAAAGGCGTCGCATACTATCTGTACAAATGTTGACGACCCGTATTGACCAAGCTGTGGCGTGGATAACTATAAAGTACTACTAAGCCGTTTTCCTTCACCTTCCCAGTAACCCTCTACGAAATATTTAAATCCAAACTCAGATCTTAAAAAAAAAAAAAAAAAATCAAATGTTTGTAGATCTATAGGACCAAACTGCGTGGTCATCAGTCCGTAGCTTACAAACTGCTTAAACCTAGGTAAATAACCTAAGGACAACAGACAAACACCCATGCCCCAGGGAGGACTCGAACCTCCACGGCGAGCAACCGCGCGCTTCGCAGCGAGACGCTTTCGACCGCTCGGCTACTCCACCGCGGCTCGGATCATCCAAACACCAAAAATTTCAACCATACACGGAATAACAGAAAAGAATAGGAACTATTCTTGTAAGTCTTTTTCATTTATGTACATTGCAGAGCACCTGATGACGCGTCTACAGGACGCAAACCGGTAGTGCTTTTTAAAATAAAGTTAATTGCAATCGAAGCAGATTTGGTGTCTCAAAATGAAAACATTTGGCTGCGGATGCCCAAATTCAAGACAACATGATTATCCTTACTCTCTCACTCTCTCTGTGCTGAGCTGCTTTGGCTAGCCCTTGAGAAGACAATTTCAGTAATATAACGCTTGTTAATGTTAACGTTGAAACCTATCGTTAAAATGTTCGAGAAATGTCCTAGAATTTGAGGGCACCGTGGTTGGAATCTGCGTTAGCAGCGCAGGCACTGCCAAACAGGCGTTCCTTATGAGGCTGCGTAAATGTATAGCGTCAAGTAGGCCTGAGCGACTAAGTAACGCTTTGTTTCCCCTTGAACTAACTTAACACATACAGTAGATGCAGGTTCAACTACGAAGTTTGTATATGGACATATGACAAAGGCTAGAAGAGCTTAGGAAAACTACATCGTATGTTAATTAAAAAATGCTCAGTCTCTGTTGCAATATTTTATTCTCTAATAACGCGTTTCGCGCTGTTAGCGCATCGTCAGATTGGGCGGAGATGGAGCCACAGAACTATCTATAGCTGTGGAGGAGGTATCTTAACAATTTGTGTTGTCATTGGGCCCCATAGCAGCAGAGGATCGCTGCCGCTGCAGGTCCCCGTTTACAGTTGATTTTTAGTCCCTCAAGTTGTCTTCTCTTGATACTAATTAATTTCGCTATTAACCTATTAATTTGTGCTGTGTAAGTGTTACTGTAAGCGGATTATTCGTACAATTCTCTTAGAACTGTGTAGTAAAATTTGGTGGTCCGTTTCTCAGCCCGTGTTCTATGATAACTATAAGAGATTAAAGCTTGCCTTAGTTTCTTCTTAGCCGTAAGAGTCTACCACTCTAATTTGGATCTGTGTCTATCCATAGAACGTAGACAAGTATTCCAAGTTGTTACGATAACCTCTTCAAGTTCTATATCCTGGAGGTGCGATGTCTTCAGCATCCACTGCCCTCTGAACCTTTTAGTGGGTATGCACAGTGGTCTTTAAAATGGTGCTGGTATGACATCAACATCATTAAGACGGTTACTTAGGTGGGACGATGTATAAATCCTGTCGATACGACTACTGGAGGTAGGAGTGAAAAACGTGAATTTTACTTGAGTAGGGTAAAACAATTCCCATGTGTCTTGCAGCCTAATGTTGTTGACAAGTTCATGAAGATCTTTACAATAATTAAAGTGCCGGCAGCGGTGGCCCAGGGGACTGAGGCGCGTCAGTCACGGTCTGCACGGCCACTACGGTTGGGGGTTCTAATCCCCCCTCGGGCGTGGATATTTGTGCCGTCCTTAGAATTAGCTAGTTCATAAATAGTTTGTAAGTTTAGGGACTGATGACCCCGTAGTTAAGTCCCATAAGCTATACAAACATTTTTTGAATACTTAAAGTTCGGCCGTTGGTCTTTTCGGTGGAGGACACAATTGAAGTCCCCTCCTAGCAAGATATTTAGTGGATCTTTTCGTAATAAATAGTTAATTTCATCTTTGAAGAAGGCACTTCGGTCAGATTTGCGACTACTTCCTGAAGGCGCGTAAAGATTAATGAATGCGACATCAAATACTTTGCAAGCAATGCCACGACCAGACTCGAGCTTTTCAATATCTGTTACGGGTATTCCTTCCTGGACTAGGATGGCCGTGCCTGGGCTACATTCTCTATTGTGTGAAATCCTGGGATTTGTAATGTAGAAACAGCTACTTCCTGTAAAAATAAGATATCAGCCTCAGAATCGTAAACGAATTGTTTAAATGCTGCATGTTTCAGATCAGATGTTAGACCAGTTATATTTACACTTATCAGTTTGTACGCTTGTGTCCTACTGGGTTGCATGCTACTTTAAATTTATAGGATCATCAGAATCTCGCCAATCCATCTTCGTGGCTATTCGAACATGTAGTCCTTCACTGGTTTTTGTGTGATCAGTCCGCTCTTTACTTTTGTTTTTGCTGCGCGTTACGATCACTTTAGGCTGTACCGTTTTCTTTGTCCGAGAAGTGGAGGGCAATTTTTCGTTTACTGACGTTGGAAAATCTTACCTCGCTTCTGTCTTCAGATTTGCAGCTTCCGTGTCTTCGGTGCTCGCCGAACTTTGCCCGTCGTCCGGCGAGTCACCGCTAGCGCCTGCAATGGTCGCGTGTGTGTTTACAATTTCTGAATCGGGCAATGTGTATACAGTGCTGACGACACTTTGTTTGTTACCGGTATCGCCAGCGGCGTTTCTTTCGTGTTCGTGTTGCCTGGATACGGTTTGATGACCTGTAGTGATTTCCATGCTGTGTATGTTTACATCGGGTATCGCTTCCTGGTGGGATTGTGGTGGCACCTCTCTTTGAGGTGTTGACGGCGAGGAACACTCTGACGGAGGCACTACTTCCTGCTCTACCTTCTGCTCAATTACGGGTTGTTTCGCGGGTTTCTGTGTGACGTCATCGTACATTTCTACGTCTATTGACGGTCGTACAGTGTCGGTCTCTTGGAGTTTTTCTGGTTTTTCGGGATCCTGCGTTTCCTCATCAGTGCTGTTACCATCGCGAGTTTTGCGCCGCTTGGTAGGTGCAGTGGTTATAACGCTTTTGAGCGGGTTCGAATACGCGTCCGGCTTTTGAGGCAACGGAGGGATCTCTTTGCTCGGAGTCTGCTCTGCATCTTTTTCAATGACAGAGGGTCCTGATATACTAGCTGCTTCGACACGATTTTCTGGCAATAGATCAGCTAGCGTCAGTTTTTTGCGCTGCTGGAGGGTGGAGGGTGGACAGTCTTGCCTTACATGACCACTTTGATTACAGATATAACATGTCGGTACCTGACCAGAATACTGAACTTGCGCTCTATACCCGCAAACAGTGATGTGTGACGGGATATTTACCTTAACGTGCATTTCAACAGAGCGGACGCCATTGTAGCATTATAATTTATGCTGACTGGACCACCGTTCAAGGCGAATGTTCCTAATGTCACCGTATTGCAGTAAGACCTCTTTTAGAAAGCAGTTCTCTACTTCAGGGGGCAGGTTAAAGATTCGCACATTTCTATTAGAAATTTTAACAGTACTCACCGATCCATCTCGATGACGAAATTCAGCGTCCCCTCCGTGCTGAAGCACCAGACGTTCCAGTAGCACCGGATTAATCAGTTTGACGTAAAAACAGTATTGTTACAAATCATAGTAGGCTGTATGAACCTGATCGGTGTTGATTCAAAGGTTCACGTTACCCAATCATTCGCTTCCAGTGAACTCGGTTGCTTGTTTCGGGCTGATTTGTCAAATTCAAATTGCAGGGTGTTCTTCCTTGGTATCGTTGTTGCAAATTAACCCAACAGGGCTAATTGCATATGACGCAAAGAACTACACAAAGCTATCAACAAATCACAGACGCGATCAAACGTATTCACAATGACACAAGTAGTCGAAACGAAGCGGCACGTGCACAGCGTAAACACTGCCGGCGACTCGGAACGCTCAGGTACTTCCTCACTCTACCACGTCTGAGGCGCAACTGGACCGCACCTAACGGGATGTGTACTAAGGTACTCCTTGCAGGGGCGGGGCTTTCTGTCCCCCCAGTGGTGTAGGTGTCAGCGCAACAGCCTAAAAAGCAGGAGGCCCGGGTTCGATTCCCGGCTCAGTATACATTTTCAGCTTTGCCCATTCGCAGTTTCATCTTCTGTGAATTTGAAACAATTACAACTGCAGGATCAGAAGTAACGTCTGTTCTTTCGGAACAGACGCAACATGTATATGCTTTAACAATGGTTTAATGTATTTATTCTTATTTTGTCCATGTTAAAGTTTGTATCCAAAATGTCGACTTCGGTTAAGATGGCGAGTTCGTCATTAAGGGTTTATGGACACAGGAATCGAGCCATTAAATTAACAGATATTTAGTGATGAAGACTTGGCGCCATACACTACCGGGGCTTTCATCTAACTCTGCAACTTCATCTATTTTACCTCCGTTACCCAAATAGAATCTCTACCAGAGCCTTCATCTAAGCCTACATCTACTTCTGGTATAGCTCCATTACCCCATGCAAAACTGTGCATTATCAGTGCCCTCATCCACCTCTAATTCCAGATCTGCCTCTGCTTTACGTTCGTTACCTCAAGCTGCAACTAAATGAGGTCCAAGAAAGCGAAAAAATAAGTTGCCATCTCTACATATAATAAGCACATCCGTGAAAATTTCTCTGGAAGAAAAGAGACAAGAGATCAAAGAGAAGAAGAAACAAGTCAGAAAAATTAAGAAAGATGCAGAGGCAGAAAAATTGAACAAAGGTCCTAAACGTAAACTTGCGTTCAGCGCTTGTTCTGGAACGAAACAAAGAGAGGATACTAGAATTGACTTCTGGGACTCATCTTCGAACTCACCCGTTGAGATTGAGTACGCCGACAGTGATTCCCATTATGTCGATGAAAGAGAGTGTATCCTTCGTAGTGAAGTTGGAAAGACTGAATTATGGTATCATTGTTCTCGATGCCAAGAGTAGGCTCATGCTTAGTGTACGGGCGTAAATTACAGGGAAGCAAAGGAAAAATGCTGAGTTTGAGATTTTTGTGATAAATAGATAACTTTCAATAAAATGTCTTTGTTTTCTAAATAAAATATTCATTTCGCCATTTTACCCATACCCCAAAGTCATCTTACCCTCCTTGTAGGGTAAGTTGACGAATGGTACTATCACTAACAAAAACTGGTCTATATACAAAAGCTTCAGTTTTAGCAAATGTTCAAGGACTTGAATCTAAAGGGGATAAATGAAGCAATAATTTTACCATAAATAATGTATTTGATTTCAATATAAGGGCCAGAAAAATATTAATATGCCTTTTATAATTTCCTTCCTATGGTACTGATATCTTGTTACTTTGCTGCTCTCTGTTAAAACATTACTTGAGATATAATGCAACGCTTTGCCTGTTATTCCAAGCATGGTTTCACATGGTTTCGGGCGGTTGTGTTCGATGTCAAAGTTGTCTCTCGTAAGAGAAGAGGTACAATACATGCTGGCGGACAGTTGTCTCAACCTGCACTTCTCTAAATTCATTGAATTAAAATTTTATTAAAAATAATTTGGTCAGCACCTGTACACTGTAAAATGAATATGCTTCTTAACAAAACTTCGTTTCATTCTGAACGTAACTGGTTAACGACAGTGTTACTTGCTACGCTGTCGACTTATTTGACATTGCAACCAATACTTTGGTAACCCCCAGAGTAGATAATATTAGATTTACTTTAAAGTAACACAACTTTATCGTTTATTTCATGTGTTCAAAATGTTGGCCAGGGACTGAAAGATACTTTTGCAATCGCTATTCGAAAGAACGATGAATACATGTAATTACAGCAGCAGGTGGCAAGTTAGATCATGCGCCGACGATTCGACACATATCGTCTGGCGCTGGTGTAGTTGGGGCTTCGTCATAGACTGCATCTTTGAGTGTCTCCCCCCCTCCCCCTCCCACACACACAAAGAAATGAAGAGGTGTCAGATCGAGTAACCTCGTAGGCTATTTTACAGCAGAAATTCGTCCTATCCAACGTCCAGGAAGAATTTACTCCAGAATTTGCGTTACAAAAGGGGCGAGTGAGCTCGACATCCGTCGCGTTGCAGCTACATACACTTTCTAATATCCAGTAGTACCTTCTGTAGAAGAACTTCCAGAATGTTCAAAAGGAAGTGCACGTAACAATGACTATCCAATATGCCTTGGATGAAGTAAGGTCCTAAGGTTCCACATCACAGTTGCCTATTATGCCTACGCACAATACGTTTAAGCTCCAAGGCCGTTGATGTTGTACCTGCCAAAGCCGGGTAGTGAATGTTATGCAAATTTACATTACCGTGGTTCAAAAAATGTTTGTTAAGCTTATGGGACTTAACTACGGGGTCATCAGTCCCTAGGTCGGCACAAATATCCATGCCCGAGGGGGGATTCGAACCCCCGACCGTAGTGGCCGTGCTGACCGTGACTGGAGCGCCTCAGTCTTCTCGGCCACCGCGGGCGGCATTACCGTGGTTAGTTGATTCATCGGTAAAGAGCATACGTTACAAAAACGTCTCTCAGCTGCTGAAGGACAAACCGACAAAATTTGTACGATGTTCGATAGCACGGTCGCCGAGTGACAGATGGTAGGGGTGGAATTTTCCCGATGCAACATGCGAATGACACTAGTCTCGCTGATTTCACCTTCCTTGGAAATAAGTCTCGTACCACTATGCAGATTCATTAGCGTCGTACCGAGGACAGTTTCTTCGTGTTCTCGGTCGGTTGCAGTCTTTTTTCTTGTTCTCGTTTTGACGTTCAAACAGCCTGCCCGCACTAGCGTCTTCATGACTCGTGCAACTGTCTGACGCGTCAGACATTGGCGGTCCGGATAGACAGTACTATACCGCTGTATTGATCACACGGCATTTCTTTTACACTCACCATATAAAAATAGTATATTCAACTTCTCCTCTCTCGTGGACATGTCTGCACTCAAATGATGTTTCTCAAGAGCTGTCCTATGCACCTTTCAAGAAAAGGCACTTTCACGAATTAGCACGTGCACATAAGAAAAACCTCAAATATCTAGAGATTATAACGCCCAGTTTCAAACAACATCTATTAAGAACAACTACCGTAATCAAAACTCCGAATAAATTCTTCAGAAAGTGTGCGGCACATCAAGGAGAACATCAGAATCAACACTTGAGCTCTGAGACTGGTTTAACCTGTTGCGGAATACCGTAGGGACGAAATGAAATGATCGTATGGCTTTTCGTGGCCAGGATATCTCCACAGGGGTTCGGCCGCCTACTGCAAGTCTTTCTAATGACGCCACTTCTTCGACTTTCTGTCGATGATGATGAAAGTAATGATGAGGACAAGCACACAACACCCAGTCCTCTGTCTGGAATCGTAACCGGGCCACCTGCATCGGCGGTCAGCGATGCTGCCACTGATCTACGGAGGAGGACTGAATAGTCATCATCATCATCATTAGAGACTAATTATGCCTTTCAGCGTTCAGTCTGGAGCATAGTACCTCTAATAAAAATCCTCCATGATCCCCTATTCAATGCTAACATTGATGCATCGTCTGATGTTATGCCTTTTACTTCAAAATCATTCTGGACCGAATCTAAATACTTTCTTCTTGGTCTACCTCGACTCCTCTTACCCTCCACTGACGCGCTCATGAGTCTCTTAGGTAACCTTGATTCTCCCATGCTTGTAACATGACCCCACCATCTCAGTCTGTTTGCTCTAACTGCTTCATCTATGGTGTTCATTCCCAGCTTTTCTTTGATTTCCTCATTATGGACACCCTCCTGCCATTGTTCCCATATATTGGTACCTGCAATCATTCTTGCTACTTTCGTATCTGTAACCTCTATCTTATGAATAAGGTAACCTGTATCCACCCAACTTTCACTCCCATATCACAAAGTTGGTCGTAAGATAGAGCGGTGCACCGCTAACTTAGTCTTGGTACTTACTTCCTTCTTGCAAAAGAGAGTAGATCTTAGCTGAGCACTCTGCATTAGCTTTGCTGCACCTCGATTCCAGTTCTTTCACTATGTTGCCATCCTATGAGAAAGTACATCCTAGGTACTTGAAACTGTCTACATGCTCTAACTTTGTTCCTCCTATTTGGCACTCAATCTGTTTGAATCTCTTTTCCACCGACATTACTTTCGTTTTGGAGATGCTGATCTTCATATCATAATCCTTGCACCTCTGCTCGAGCTCTGAAATATTAGTTTGGGACTGAATATTAGTTTGTGACTGAATAGTATCCACTCAAAGATTTCTGGACACACAACTCGAGCGTATTGCAACCGGCACAGTCAGATCAATGCCTGTTTTCTGGCTACCCATACTTAGTCACGTACCTCCTCCATCTCTGCGGCGGAAAATGCACTTGTACGGGAGTCCCTCGTCACCCAACCCGGAAACCGACAGTGACGCTTTTAATAGCGATGACTGCTGGAGACGCGCGTGGCAGACCGATGCTACGACTGAAGATAGTTTGCGTTCCCACCAAGCCATCTGGCATCGAACTACCAGGGAAAATCTGACATGTTACTGGCCGAAGAAGAACCAACAGTTGAAGGCGCACCGAATCGCTGCACAAATTGAAGGAAGTAAAATCCACTGTAAAGCAGACTGTTCACCATTAGTTCGCCGTTCTCATGGAGAGCTTCCCATTGCATTCCAGCAGAGTAGCTGGTGTTGATGGAGGGGTCGATATTATTTTATTGTAATATAATGATATAGACACGCCCTAAATAAATAAATATAATTAAAATTTAGTATATCCTTCAGAATGAGTATATCCTTTTGCTGATATATAATTTACTCTATTAATTGATACATAAAGTTCAGTAACACATTTTGGTTAGTGGGAATCGTAGTCACAACTCACAGATTACTGAAAATACATGTAATGGATACCCTAAAACGGTTTTAGGACCAATAATAGAAAGATAAAAGTGATACACAACCGCAGAATGGACCATCACGATATAGTGGACAGAAAAAAAGATGCGAGGCACACGACAGAAGGTCCTGGAAGATTCCTTAGTCACGAAAATAAGCAGGGATGTGGTCAAGACAGGGGAGAAATGTGAAACTCGAGCTCTTGCCGGAGTATCGAGTGTTCATATTACTCACGCGAACGTGGTCGGGCGACGTGCTCCACATCCGAATTTTATTGTCTCGACAGGCCAACACCCCGAAGTTTCCAACGCTCAAATAAAACTTGATCACTGTGCGTGGCAACTCCAACCATCGATAGGCTGCAACAACGAAACAAAATAACGGCTTATGTATGACGATAACATTCACGATGGACAACTAGCATAACTACACGGACAACCTTGACCAACATGAGTTAACGACAAAATGAATAATAACTAACAACAGATGAGCATGTATAGCCACCCAGAAAGCATATGCCGGCCACGGTGGCCGAGGGGACTGCGGCGCGCCAGTGACGTTCTGCACGGCCACTACGGTCGGGGGTTCGAATCCCTCCTCGGGCATGAATATTTGTGTCGTCCTTGGTGTTAGTTAGTTCATAAGTAGTTTGTAAGTTTAGGGACTGATGACCCCTTAGTTAAGTCCCATAAGCTATACAAACATTTGAATTTGAGGAAACATATGACGAACCATAATCTGTGTGAGAGCGGCAATAAAACTCTTGGGGCGCGAACCCTTGTGGTACAGAAAACCATGGAACGAGTTCAAAATGTACAAATGTTTCTAAAGCTTATGGGACTTAACTGCGGGTACATCAGTCCCTAAACTTACAAACTACTTATGAAATAACTTATACTAAAGACAGCACAAACATCCATGTCCGAGGGGGGATCCGAACCCCCGACAGGGAACGGCCTCGCGTATCGTAGCATAGCGCCTCATGGAACGTGGAACATCAATTTTTGAAAAGCTGGGAGAACAGAACGGAACTCACATCGCTCTCAACTGACTCGTTCACTTCATAGATAACATTTATACAAAGGCGAGTAGTGGGTTCCGAATGTTTCAGGAAAAGGAGAAAACTATGTCACGACTGTTTACGGCTCTCTGTCCTTCTCATACTTCGAGCCTCTCAGTCCCCCTGCTCCTCCCCCAATCAGGAAAAATGTCTGCCAACTTCCACGACGTTTGTTCAAACAGTGCAGAACTCTACAGCAATATGCCTTTCGCCATGCGCCATACGATATCTTTCGGGCTATAAAAGCCTTCTCCATGAAATCATATAAGCAGGTACTAACTCTCATAGTGATCGGTAAGAAGGTGTCGAAGTCTGTAGTAGAGTACCTTACTGCATGCACCGTATAATGACTTTCGAAAGGTACCTTGTGTGAAGTCAGGTTGTAAACTTCTAAATTTCATCGAAACACGTCCATCTTTTCCAAAACGTGAAAAAAGTGTTATACATGCCGGGTGATCAAAAAGTCAGTATAATTTTGGTCTCCCAGGTACCCAGATTTCAGCCCGTGCGATTATTGGCTTTGGGGTTACCTGAAGTCGCAAGTGTATCGTGATCGACCGACATCTCTAGGGATGCTGAAAGACAACATCCGACGCCAATGCCTCACCGTAACTCCGGACATGCTTTACAGTGCTGTTCCTCGACTACAGCTATTGTTGAGTAATGATGGTAAATATATTGAGCATTTCCTGTAAAGAACATCATCTTTGTTTTGTCTTAATTTGTTATACTAATTATTGCTTTTCTGATCAGATGAAGCGCCATCTGTCGGACATTTTTTGAACTTTTATTCTTTTTTTGGTTCTAATAAAACCCCATGTCAATCCAAGCATGTGTGTCAGTTTTTACCTCTCTAACTACATTATTCTGTGATTTATTAAATTTTCAAATTTATACTGGCTTTTTGATCACCCGGTATATACTCATAATGGAAGTAGTTGCTTGAGGTCGCATTAGTGAGAAACCATTTCTTTCCATCAATACCTATAGTATATGAGGCGATGACCAGTTTGCAGGTAGGGGAGGAGGCGCCTCAAAAGCGTGGATGGACACAACGGTCGCGTGTAGTGAAGGTCAGTGCTGGCTTCGTTCTACGGACGGCCTCAAAGGAGTAACTTAGAATAACAGCGTGCTGCACCACTCACATACACATAGCGATCACTCTGGCTGTAGGCGATATCTTGTAGTCAGCTCAGTGCTACAGTGCACTCTGTCCACAACACAGTGTACATGGGTATTACTATTAGTCACCCGAGTGCCTTGGATATTAAGGCGCATGCAACGTTCTACCAATGTTACGAAACTAAATATCGTATCTTAGCTAATGGTAGGTGTTATACTCTCAAGATGTTATGAAGTGGCCGAGCACTCTAAGGTGCCTTGCTGCAGATAGCGCGGCTGCTCGCCATCGGAGATTCGAGTCCTCTCTGCGGCATCGGTGAGTGTTGTGTTGTCCTTAGATTAGTTTAAGTAATCTAAGGATTGATGACCATAGCAGTTTGGTCCAATAGGTTTACAAACATTTGAACATTTTTAATCTCACAAGCTTTATATATGAAAATTTGTACCGGGGATGGGATTTGAACCCAGGACATCCGGCGTACAAGGAATCGCGATAAATCCCTACGCCAATGCAGGCACACGGGATCAAATCTCCTGCAGGGACTACCGAAGCAAGTACACCGTCCAATCCAAAGTTTGGTATGTCCTACTTGCACCATTGTACTCCACGGCTCGTAGCAGGCCCTGCATTCCCACCAGGACACGGTCCTCGTGTGCATCCACACTGAATGAAGCGTCAGTTCTCGACATGCTGCCTTGTAAGTCGGATTCGCACCCCGGCCCCGGTACAAATTTTCGTATGTGCATGTTGTATGGATACAAAATGTACCGATCGCCATAGCAGATCGGACATTTGAAAATACTGTACACGTAAATCTTTAGACAGGGTTTTAGCTTTTCCTACGCACCACTCAGGCGACATATTCTTCGAAATTGAACGTGTCATCTACCTGCTTCTATGAACATAGTTTGAGCCGAATTGGTGCTCTCTGTTCAATTCCATCCCAATCTTTAGTCGAAATTTGAATTAGAATTCTTTTAGCCGCGCGGGAATCGTCGTGCAGTTTGGGATGTCTTGACGCGGATTGTGCGGCCGTTCCCCATCGGAAGTACGAGTCATCCCTTGGACATGTGTATGTGTGTATTGTCCTTAGCATACTTTAGTTTAAGTAGTTTACAAGTTTAGGGACCGTGCTTATGGAATATCTCCCCAATTGTGCGATTGGATTCACGATTCCCTATCAGAAAGGACACAGTTCGTTCTAATTGACGGTAAGTCATCGAGTAAAACAGAAGTGATATCTGGCGTTCCACAGGGAAGCGTCATAGGTCCCCTACTATTCCTTGTGTTTATAAACGATTTAGTAGACAATCTGAATAGCTCCCTTAGACTGTTCGCGGACGATGCTGTCGTTTATCGGTTAGTGATGTCAACAGAGGATCAAAAGCAACTGCAAAGCGATTTAGACGAAATTTCTACATGGTGCGAAAATTGGAAGTTGACACTAAACAAAGAAAATTGTGAGGTAATACACATGACCACTAAAAGAAATCCGCTAACTTCAATTACCTTATAAGTCAGTCAAACCTGAAGGTCGTAAATTCTACGAAATACCTAGGAGTTACAATTACGAACAAATTTGACTGGAGAGAACACATAGAAAATATTGTGGGAAAGGCGAACCAAAGGTTACGTTTCATTGGCAGAACGCTTCGAAGATGCACCAGCTCCACCAAAGAGACTGGCTACATCATACTTGTGCGTCCTCTCATGGAGTACTGTTGCCCCTTGTGGGACCCTCACCAGGTGGGACTGACGGAAGATATTGAGAAGGTTCAGAGGGGGGCAGCTCGTTTTATCACGTTACGGGGGGAAAGCGTCACGGAAATGTTGTACGAATTGGGGTGAAAATCATTAAAAGATAGACGTCATTCATTGCGGCGTGATCTGTTTGCGAAGTTTCAATCACCGACTTTTACTTCTGAGTGTGAAAATATTTTTCTAGCACCCACCTACTTAGAGAGGCATGACCATCCCAATAAAATAAGAGAAATCAGATCGAAAACGGAACGATTTAGGTGTTCTTTCTTCGCGCGTGCTATTAGAGAATGGAACGGTAGAGAAAAGTTATGAAGGTGGTTAATGAACCCTCAGCCAGGCACTTAAATGTGATTTGCAGAATATGTATGTAGATGTAGATTAACTGCAACAAATGCAGCACGTGGTGGCGGCAGCAGTTGGTGAGTGTGTGTTTTGTTGTGTTGTGTTGCAGGTGAGGACGCGCCGCTGAGCGCGGAGGAGCGAGTGCGGCTGCTGCTGGACGAGGGCCGGCGCGCGCCCGCCAGGACCAGCGGGCCGCCACACCTGCCGCCCTGGTTCGACGCCCGCCTCTACCGACAGTGAGTGACACCAACACCACGTCTCTGCTATGCAAGGCAACGCGCAACAGTCGCGGGCGGGGGGGGGGGGTCACCACTGGGACTCACGTGTTGGAGGGACTTCAAATGTCGAGGCACCCGAGACCATGCCAACAATAGCAGTCTCTTGTGGACTGTGACACCCTCACCAGGCTTTGTTTGAGGCCGTATATGATTGTAAAATACACTGACTTAGCAAATGCTTCGGGATACGCATGGAATATGACGTGGGGTTTCCTCTGGCCCAGCCGACTGCAGTGAGGCGCCGTGGAAGGGACTCTACAAGTACCTGGTACTACTCTGAACGCAAGTGACAGCAAATCGTTTGCAGAACGACATCCAATTCTGGTCTTTTCGTAGATGGAAGGATATTGCGTTCCGTGACATCCAGATGACATTCAAATATGGGCTATGAGAACGTCGTCTCAGTCTTTGCAACTCTGCTGTATGTTTCTAATACCATTCCCGGATGGCCTCGGAGCGAAGTGACGTTATCTTCAAACAGCACAGAACCGTCACAGTGTTGGAGGGCCAAAATTGGGTGTAGATGGTTCCAGAAGAGTTCAACATACCGTGGACCATTCAAAATTTCTTCTAGATAGGGGAAGGGGACTCCATTTATGCAATACAAGAAGCTCATTTGAGATCACTATCCAAAATAAGAAAGTGGAACACAGGTTGCACAATGAGCAATTACATACCTGAAAAAATGCTTCCTAGATATAGCTCTTAGGGGATTATTTATACTCCTTTCCCCCCACCCGTTACTTACGTCCCTCAAGTTCCAGAACATCTACAGAAGGCAGTCCACACTAGGAAAATGCAACCCAGATCATATCTTCCTTGGACCACAGTCGGGATCCATTGATGCATGTGGTTTGCACCACCCACATTACCTCCCATCGGCATTGTGCGGTTGAAATCGTGATTCGTCCGACCTTGTCACGTTCCGCCATTGTGACAGTATCCATTGCTGATGATCGGTGTCAAAGGCAAGCCGTTGTGACGGATGACTTTAACAATGGCATCTGCGAGCGGTACCGACTCCTATACCTCATGGACGCCACGTACCCTCGCACTGTCCACCAGGAAACGGGTTTACCCAACACCACCGAGAGACAAGGCTTCACAACAGCCCATGTGACGACACACCGAGCAGGCCGCGACCACCAGCTGACAGGCTGGTCGCTACGACGCTATGGGCTGTGCCCTAGCAGCCATCCAGTTAGCTGGCGTTCTCGGCCTGGGCTGTTGTGAGGCCTTGTCTCTCGGTGGTATTGGTCTAGCACGCCCTTCATTTATTCCACTGTTGCCTTCTGTCACCACTGACAATTCGTCTGAGACGGCCAGTAGTTGGTCTATTGTGGACTGTGATACCCTCATTCTGCCATTCAAGATACACCCTGGATCCGACTGAACGGGTGCAACCGATTTCCTGCACCACTGCAAAAATCGAATTTCACAACCGCCGTGCACCTTACTCCTTCCGTTTGAACGGAATCAGCTCACGACGTCTCAGGACTCGTAAACAACGGCAGTTGTTACAGGTGAGCGTGGAGCGCGAACAACACGCCCGCGCCATCTGTGCCTTACCGTCCCATGGTATTTGCTAAGTTAGTGCACATAAACAGGTTGTTGTTGTTGTTATGATCTTCAGTCCGGAGACTGGTTTGATGCAGCTCTCCACCCTACTCTATCCTGAGCAAGCCGTTTCATCTCCTCATAAGAACGACAACCCACATCCACTTCAATCTGCTTACTATACGCGTCTCTTGGTCTCCCTCTGCGATTTTTACCCCACACACTTCCCTCCAATGCTAAATTTACGATTCCCCGATGTCTAAGAATGTGTCCTACCAAGCGAACCCTTGCAAAAAAATTCCTTTTCTTACCAATTCTGTTCAGTATCTCTTCATTAGTTACGCGATCTACCCACCTAATCTTCAGCATTTTTCTGTAGCACCACATTTCAAAGACTCTATTCTCTCCTGTCCGCACTGCTTATCGTCCAGGTCTCACTCCCGTACAAGGCAACACTCCACACAAATGGCTTCAGAAAAGACTTCCTTACACTTAAATTAATATTCGATGTTAGCAAATTTCTCTTTTTCAAAAATGCTTTTCTTCCCATTGCCATTCTGCATTTTATATCCTCTGTCTGCGACCATCGCATGTTATTTTACTACCCAAGTAACAAAACTCATCTACCACCTTCATTGTTTCGTTACCTAATTTAATTCCTTCAGCATCGCCTGATTTTCTAAGACTGCATTCCATTATCATTGTTTTGCTCTTGTTAATGTTCATTTTATACGCCCTCTTCATCACACTGTCCAATCCATTCAACTGCTCTTCCAGATCCTTTGCTGTCTTTGACAGAATTACAATGTCATCAGCAAAACGCAATGTTTTTATTTCTTCCCTCTGAACTTTAATCCCTATTACAAATTTTTACTTGCGTTTCTTCACCGCCTGCTCGATGTAAAAATTAAATAACATCGGAGAAAGGCTACAACCCTGTCTTACTCCCTTACCAACTGATGCTTCCCTTTCATGCCCTTCGAGTATAATAACTGCGGTCTGGCTTTTGTACAAGTTGTAAATGACTCTCCTTTCCCTATATTTTACACCTGCTGATTTCAGAATTTGAAAGAGTGTATTCCAGTCAACACGGTCAAATGCTTTCTCCAAGTCTACAAAAGCTAAAAATGTAGGTTTGCCGCCGCGGTGGAGTAGCCGAGCGGTCTAAAGCGTCTCGCTGCGGAGCGCGCGGTTGCTCGCCATGGAGGTTCGAGTCTTCCCTGGGGCGTGTGTGTGTGTGTTGTACTTAAGTTAGTTTACCTAGGTTTAAGTAGTTTGTAAGCTACGGACTGATGACCACGCAGTTTGGTCCGATAGATTAACAAACATTTGAACATTTTTGTAGGTTTGCCTTTCCTTAATCTATCTTCTAAGATAAGACGTAAAGTGAGTATTGCCTCCCGGGTTCCCATGTTCCTCCTGAATCCAAACTGATCTTCCCCGAGTTCAGCTTCTACCAGCTTTTCCATTCTCCTGTAGATAATTCGCGTTAAAATGTTGCATCCATGACTTATCAAACTGATGGTTCTGTAATTTTCACACCTGGCTGCGACTGATTTCTTTGGAATGGTACCTACTTCTTATGGCTGGCCTCGGCAGTTGTCTGTCAAGCGTGCTCAGAAATTTTAGAATTTTTTCGAACTTTGCATGTAACTTAAATACTATAGAATAATTAGCAATTATTCGATAGACACAACACGCTTTATATCCTATGTTAGAAGTATGGTTTGAATTACTGTTATTTTGAATGATCATAACGTTTTAATAGTACAGTGTGTCCGCAAAGTCTCTCCGCAGCGGCGAGATCCGCGTATCTCGCATTGCGGGGCGCGGAAGGGTGGCAGCACATTCATGTCGTTGTTGTATAAGCTAGCGGCCTGGTTTCACTGCTGCTGGCTGCAGTTATGTTGCATGAAGGAATCCAAAATTATTACAGTTAAACAATTATATTAATCAGTTATATTAATTACAAGAAAATACACTGCACTCACCAATATCACAGTGGGAGCTGGAAATGATTTCCTCTTTCTTGAAGGCATAGTTCAACACATTTATATTTATTTTCGAATACCTTTAGCAATGTTTCACATGTAATAAAATGTAGATATTCAGTTATCGCTGTCTTAAGTTCATGTACTGTCTTTGGCTTATTTTGATAAACAAATGTTTTAGCCGCACCCCAAAGGAAATATTCGCGAGGAGACAAATCCGGTGATCGAGGTGGCCACAGACCTTTTGTAATTATTCTGTCTACAAAGTGTTCATCTAAAAGTCGTAGGGATTTGTGCTGTATGAGCAGTAGCGTTGTTTTGCAGGAAAAACGAATCATTGATCTCATCTTCATTCAACACAAAAAAAAGTTCAAATGTTTGTATAGTCTATGGGACTGAACTACGGGGGCATCAGTCCCTAAACTTACAAACTACTTATGAACTAACTTAAGACTAAGGACGGCACAAATATCCATGCCCGAGGGGGGATTCGAACCTCCGACCGTAGTGGCCGTGCAGACCGTGACTGAAGCGCCTCAGTCCCCGCGGCCACCGCGGCCGGCCATTCAACATTGCAATAAATGGATAAATTATCTGGGAACATTAGATTTCGGAGGTGACGGTAGTTTCGAAAACTATTTTCCTATAATTCTCGCTCATGTTATGGCAACCCACACCACGATTTTCTATACGTGCCAGGGCGTTTCTCTTAAGGCATGTGGATTTTCGGATGACCAAATACGTGATTTTTTAGAGTTAATGTGTGCAGATAGGTGAAACCAAGCCTCATCAGTGAAAAATGTTCGATCTGAAACACCAACTCCATGTCTGTTAATAAATCGCTGAAACCATTCAGAAAATGCTATTCTTTTCGTAGGGTTCATACAATGTAACTGTTACAGTGATGTAACTTTATAAGGATACAGCTCCAGTTCTTTGGTTGCGGCATTATGTGCCGTCTTACGGATTTTAGCCTCTTGTGATAATTTCATTACTGATTTTGTTGGACTCCGCAACATGATGTCCGAAATGTCGTCGAGCTTCCATTCTGTGATTTCTGAGAGCCAGTTTGTCACATTTTATGCATTTATGCATGCTTGGAACAAGCAGAAAAACAATTATCTGAAGTTTTGTATATGTATTTGTGCCGTGTGGTACTACACAATATTTGTAGACCATTTTCAGAAACGTGAGTGGCCAAACAATGTATCACTGAATTTTACAGCAGTATGCGTAACATCATGTCAGTTGGCGTCACAGGCATCACATGACTCAATTGAACAGTTTAAGTGGTTTTTCAAATTAATCGCATTTCATTTCCCTTTATTTTACAAAATACTGCAATTCACGAGGGGAAAAGTATAGTAGGAGCATAAGAAAACATAACTAACGATTTAAGACGACTTCTACATGTCAGTCAAATACCCTATTATCTACACGAAGCAGATTTTGGTGCCTGTGCTGTCTACACAGGTGTATTATATTATTAGTACAGAGTAAAAATACGTACACAGGCGCACTGAAGAGCTTTCCAGTTTTTAAATTTTAACCAAAGTATTAAATTCTAATAAATACTTTATCCAAAGGTTATTGTATTGTTTATTTCAACTTTATGAGCTAGAGTTGAATCATTTAGATTTAAGCAATGGTTTTTACTGAGTTTACACATTAAGATCAACATCAGAGTCGTCTAGACTTTATAAGTTTACAAACATTAAACATTTCAAATGGAGAATTTTCTTCTGTCAATTCTGATGCATACCAAATACACAGAATCATTAGGGTGCAAACAGGAGCAGTGAATTGATATTGTACGATTGAAATGTTTAATTTGCATCAGCTCGGGATTTTGTCGTAGCTGTTAATGTGCAGTGAAATGTTTACGTACATTAACAGTTTATTATTAAAAGCTTAACACTGGATGGAATAACATAAAATGACAAATAAAATTAGGAAGCTGTGGTAATCGAATCCGGTCATAAAGTTATCAAATACACTTGCCACTGCGCTACAAATAATACTCCTACAAGTAACTCATACTTCGCTTAAATTGTAATCGTAAATTTCTTTTCCCATGGACTACCCAGACGGGATATTTAAGGAATTTAGAAAGTTAAACCAACTGCTTCTTCTCACACAGTTTGAGCCAAGTCGGTGAGACCAATCCCACGAGCGTAATACAGGTACTGTGCATTTGAGGCCAGCACCATCGGTGATAGTTTTCATAATTTGAAATATATGTCGTAAATGGAAACAACAAATTAGCTACTTCTTCATGAATTGCAGTATTCTGCAGTAGATCCGATAGTTATTGTTGATAAAATTCTTAAAAAACAACATAGTATTAAGAATGTATGTATGGCAAGATTTTATTAATTCTATGTAATTTTGTAAAACAGTGAATTCTGATGCAATATTATGTGCAATGTTGTTCTTGTAGTAAAACTCGACTATTATTGAGTCACTTGCTTATAAATTACTAGGACTTTTTGGTTTTCTCACACTTTTTCGTACGTTATTGTATTAAATTTTCTTTAGGTATGTGGTAATTAGGTGCTAGTAGATACATCTACATGGGATACTCTGCAAATCACATTTAAGTGCCTGGCAGAGGGTTCATCGAACCACCGTTATACTATTTTACCTCCCATTCCATTCTCGAATAGCGCGCGGGAAGAATGAACACCTGAATCTCTTCGTTCGTGCTCTGATTTCTCGTATTTTATTCTGATGATCATTTCTACCTATGTAAGTGGGAGTCAACAATATATTTTCGCATTCGGAGGAGAATGTTGGCGATTGTAGTTTCGTAAGTAGCCCCCGCCGCAGCGATACGCGGCGTTGTTGTAATGGTTCCCATCCCAAATCCTGTATCATTTCCGTAACGCTGTCTCCCCTGTAACGTGACAATACGAAACGATCTGCCCTTCTTTGGACTCTTTCGATGTCCTCCGTCAAATCCACATGATAAGGATCCCACACTGGGCAGCAATACTCCATAAAAGGACGGACAAGCGTAGTGTATGCAGTTTCTTTTGTGGTTCTGTTGCATCTTTCAAGGGTTCTGCCAATAAAACGCAGTCTCTGGTTCGCTAGATAGCGAAAAATGGAGAAGAGGAACAATGTACGCTACTTTATTCCGCAGAACCTCTCATCTAGTCGGTAAGATTAGCTTAGTGCAGTAAAACTGTCAGTAGTAAGCAGCTATCGTTTGGCGTTTGGCGTTTGAGTATGGCATCGAACGCAACACTTGGTTCCATATAGATCAAAGGAGCCGCCCTATGCTCTCCCTTCTGTATTCTCGCTATTCTGTGTTATCATCTGTAAACTTCCAGTTAATAACGTTAGAAACAGAGATGCATGTACACTTACAAGGGGACCATAGGATCTCAGAAATCCGATTGTGGCGTATGGTACTGGAGGAGAGTGGGACTCGAAATCTCGCGAGGTAGTGGTATACCTCAAGGGAGCGAACCCATAAAACTTGTAACGCGCACGAACCAAAAGATTCCGAGAAAAAGAACTCTACGGTTGCGCACACAGCTCATACAGCGCACAGTATAGTTGGTACGCTATGACTGCTCAGCCAAGCACCTGCGCCTGTAGAGACTAGCTTGCCAAGCGCTCGCTTCAGCCTCCATCCTGCAGTCCAGCAACTTTTTTCTTTTAAAAATTATTCTACAGCTAGATAAAACTGTAGTAGGACGCAGACAAACCCGCGCCTGTGTGAATGAAAATAATAGATAACTAAATTTCCTCAAAAACCTTATAAAAACAGAATCACTAGTGAGTGCATCATCAACTATTATTACCAATTTCTAGGTTACCTGATTAGAGAAGTTTTTTAAAAGTAACTGAAGTATGTTTTCCTTTTTTTTTAAAGTTGTTTTTGTATCAAAATATTATTGGTTTTAAATGTTTTGTGATAATTATCAATCTGGTACTTCTGTGTAAAATATGATAGTGACAAATAAAGAAGACAATTTAAAATTATTATGTAAAAGTATTCTACCCTAATTCCGTTAAAGTCGTAATTAAGGATTAAATTTGTCTCTATTAAAATGCAATTAAAATCATTCAGTTTTTCAAAAAGAAAACTTTAATTGTATTTCAAAATGTTCAAAAGTTTGTTAAGCTTATGGGACTTAACTGCGGGGTCATCAGTCCCTAAACTTGCAAACTACGTATGAACTACCTTATACTAAAGACAGCACAAACGTCTTTGCCCGAGGGTGGATTCGAACCCTGACGGGGAACGGCCACGCTTATCGCAACAAAGCGCCTCAATGCGCTCGGCCGCTCCGCCGCTGCAATTGTATTTCATTTTTATTCGCTGAAAGACAGTTTCTCAAGTAAAAATTGTTTTTTTGTGATCCCACTGATAATATTTTAAGGGGGTTACTTCATTTAAGAGGTGTTATTATTTTCAAAACAATTTAATGTTACGAGAAGGTAGAACACAGCCTGGATCGTCTGTGTGCAAGCGACTCCACTACAGGTTATACATTAACATCTCAGATCCTAGTATTAATGTATGAGTTCTACTTCCTGTTTGCCTACCTTGTGTCTGTGGTCGTTCATTTTGGTTATGTACTTGCCCTGCACCGGTTTTATTCCATTGATTTCCAAAATGTTCAAATGTTTGTGAAGCTTATGGGACTTAACTACGGGATCATCAGTCCATAAACGTGCAAACTACTTATGAACTAGCTAACACTAAGGACGGCACAAATATCCAAGCCCGAGGGGGGATTCGAACCCCCCGACCGTAGTGGCCATACAGACCGTGACTGGCGCGGCGCAGACCGCTTGGCCACCGCGGCCGGCCCGTTGATTTCTGTTCCTGTTGTTGTGTCTGTTGGTTGTTGTTATGTCTGTGAGCCTACTTGATTCTAGGGTCAAGTCTGTTATCTGAGTTTCGTGTGTTATGTTTTGGCTGTCTATTATGTAACGGCGTCCTATTGCCTTACGGCAAAGGAATCGATCCTGTATCTCTATAGGTCGGCTACCCGCTGCCGTTTCCATATTGTGCATTTATCTGCTGAGAGCAGTTTGCATTATTGCTAAAGTTTGGATTATTTCTACGTATGTTTCTTATGTCTTCTAGTAACAAATCTACTGTGTCCAACACCGACAACAAATATTACATATTGGAATCTGGCAAATGCATCAACTTTTCCTGAATGTGAAACGGCAATCTTGCTCCTACAATTCTGAGCACATCTTTGTGTGTAACGGGTTCAGGCCAATAACGGCTCTTACTGAAATTTTTCTTTGAATATTTACGAAGACTACCTTGCTTTTCGGGATAGATTTATTTATTAAAATCTTCTTCCCTAAGCCGCTCCTGTATAGGAGCTAATAATGATTGCTCAATCTGTTCAAAGATACAACAGAATTCCATAATTTCGGTTACCCACAGAGAACCCTCACCTTGGATTAAAGAAGCTATGTACTGTACCTTTTTCTGTCAGATCAACAACAGAGAAAAACTCAACGAAAAGATGGAATGAACATAACAGTAGTAAGTTCCTCTGCAATAATAAATTGAGTTTGTCTGTGTTTCAGTAAATTTTCTTCCCGGCAATATGAAGGTGGTGTATGCTCTAAATATGAGTGACACATAGAATGTCCTGATTTTATGTAGTTTTATTCTTACTGACTCTAAATGAATGCTTAAAATTTCCTGTACCACTAGAACTCACATTGTCGATACCGAGAGGATTGCTGTCAACGCATTTAATGACATGAGTATCAACGTTTTCTTACCAAGAAGGTAAATCGTCGATAAGTGTGTCGTGAATGTGATTTACGTCAACTCTAACTTGTTTTTACAATACACAGTACTGAACTGTAACTTCACTAAAAGCTTGATTAACAGTCTCTTATAATTCTTCCGTAATAGCTTCACTTATTTGTGGGATCTGTCGTCTCAATACGCACAAAATTTTTCTTCTTGTCCAGAGAAAAACCGTCGACAGCAGTGACTACTTCATCGATACTTGTTTTGATATTATTGTGTTCTTTCTGTATGCTTTCTACATTATCCGATATTTTTTGAACACGTTCGGGAATATTTGTTGTAGAAGTAAGCGAAACATTTTCATACATTTTTTTTATTATTTATTCTGTTTGTCAGTAAATTCAGCATATTCTGCAACTAGAGTAGTCAGCGATCGTTTGCTGGCCAGAAGCAATTTCACTCACATGCGTAGCTAAAGTGCCTTGTTCACTAGCAAGAAAAGTAACTCCTTTTCGTATCTTTTCAGTAACTAAACTATTCATTTCCTTTGACAGCTGTGAATGGATCTGTTCTGTCTGAGCACTCAGTGTAAGCTTAATTGCTCCGACAGATCAGCTATCAGATAAGTTTTCTTCCAAATCAGAAGGAAATTGTTCCAGATGTTGCGTTTGATTTTCTGCAACTTGTTTTATCTGTTCTTGTAATCGCTCTAGTTGGCAACAGATAGCTTGATCTATTTCTCAAAACGCGTCTCGAGTTTCGCGAGTTGCTTTTAATTTTAATGTAATTGCTTCAACTGACGACGGTTAGCATGATCTGTTTCCTCGAAACGTCTCTCAAGTTTCGCGAGTAGTTTTTGATTTTCTAACTGAATAAAAGGTGGTAGCTGAGCTAATAAATCAATCAGTCCAATTGGTTTCATATTCGTGTCACTAGAAGGATCTACATTAACAGCTGCACGTGATTCAGTAGTATTTGTACCAGTAGCAAAATCCTGTACTCTACTTTCTATAAATTTCTTTAAATATTACCAGTGGTATTGTTTTATGAAAGCATGTTCTGTTGTTGATTTCTAGTTTTCACCATAAGGAATTTAAAATAAATAAATAATCGTGTGTCTTTTAGTGGCCCTGATATCCCCAGAGGGATTCGGCCACCTACTGCAAATCTTTCTATTGACACCACTTCGGCGACTTGCTGTCGATGGTGAAAGTAACGATGTGGACAAACACTCAACACCCAGTCCTCTGCCGGGAATCGCGCCCGTGCCTCTTGCATCGGCGGCCGGCGATGCTGTCACTGAACTACGGAGACGGAAAGGAAATCAGGAAGCACTTACATTTAAACTTTGCGATCTATGAAGTTTAGGCAGAATGTCAACACCATTGTCAAAGCATGTGTACGAGTAGTACGTAGTTGCGGTGGTGGCACCATAGAGTAGAAATATCTCTGGAGTGAGCATTCAGATGCGCAGAAAAGATCTTGTTTTGTCAACATATATTTGCCGTTGTGGTCACGTGATCTCGGGACGGCGTACTTTTGTCCAGACTGTGCTTTTGTCTGTAATGGGGATGACCTAAACAGTGACTGTCCGTAACAGTGATTTCTGTAAATGCTACTTTTTCTATAGCTGTGACATTTAGTTGTGGTTTGTCACGGTTTAAAACAGAAGTTTTCGAATTCACAACTTATCGTTTCCGAACTTTATCAGTTACTATTTCTCCAATTTCTGCCAACTCTATGAGGAATCACCAGATATACTACTTAAAGGTGACTCACTCTCTCACATAGCAACTGGCGGTCACTGCCGAATATATATGCTAATTAGTAATTCTGGGTAAAATTTTACTTATAGACTCTGCGGCGTAGTGTGCTGATGTTGGCAACACCGTGAAATAAATAATTAATGATGTTCCTGCTCTATGGTCAACAGATTCATGTATGTACTCATGTCTGAGCAGCAAATTTATTATTCTCGTAAAGTCAACATTTTCTTGTCAACATTACCACACTACATGGCCGATGCCATAAGTAAAATTTAACAGCATTTCTGTCAAGGTGAACTATGTCAGTGCAACGAAAGTAATGAGTTCTTGCCTTTAAAGTGTGCAAATCGAAAATTTTAACAGGATATAGTTACAGTCATTAAGCGATTTGAAAGGGTGATAATTTGAAATGCCTATTGAGTAAATAATGAAAATTCTGTTAACTTGTCAAGGTCATTCCATATTTCGCAGTTTTCAATCGATATTGATAAGGAATTTGATATGTAATTTAAAGTTGCTAATATGCAAATGAAAAAAAGTGCAACAAAGTAATCATCGAGTTCAAAATTTACCTGTGAATGGGAATACTGAAAATTTTCAATTTTATGAATTGTCTACTATTACAGATTTGGTAAAGTGTGTCCAAATTTGTCGTGATTGTAGGTTATGCTATACATCAATCTCTTGTTACAAACTTGATTCGACATTCAGATTCGTTGTCTTCAGTAATTCCCAAACGAGTTATCACGTTTCAACCTTATACAGTGAAAGACAACCAAAATTCCAGGGTGTTGCAAAATGACTTGATAGTAAACCTGCACCTTCTGAAGTGTCTGGAAAACTACGGACTTGCTACAAATTTATTCTGCATTACTTTTTCCAACTTTTTGTGTATTTTTGTCTTTTCTGGGAGCTAGTGCACAAATTTGCTTGCTCTTAACACTCCTACGTGCATTGTATGTACAGTGCTTCAGTAATTAACAGATGAAGTCTTAAGTAAGATAAAATCAAACAATTGGGTGAACGTGCTACAAAAAATATTTCTGTTAGAGCATATTATAACAACAAACGTAATTCACCACTGCTATAAATAAACAAATGGACCAAACGCAACATAACCTTTGACCTTTGCGGAAAGCAAAAGGTAATTCACAATGGTCATCACGTGAAGTTGTACGTTACGTCACGTCAACTTGCTTAGTCCTGTACCGATGATCAGTGATAAAAGAAAAAAAATGCAGTATAGTATCAGATTAGAGAAAATAACAACGAGGTCATGTTCTTGATCAGTTGTGTATATAGGAAAGTACTGAGAAGAAAAGCATCATTTCAGATTATCCACATGACTTTTCTAGCGAAACCACTGACCGATATTGAAACACATGGATAAATTTTACTATATGTATATGTCACTTCTAAGTACTTTTCCTCAACATACTTTGTCTTAAAATTGCGTGTTTTGAAAAGATCTTTAACGCGATGTTTCATTTTCCCTACAAATTTTCGTAGTAAGTAAGATTAAATACGGTACAGTACCTTGAACTGAAGGTTAGGCAACGCGATGTTCCTTTGTTACGCTGACTGAGCACAGGCCACGTGTTGTAGTCAGCCAACCACAGAACACTGTAATAGCATTCATCAGCCAATAGCAGTCATTCAACACTATACTTTCCCGCGCGGCAACATCCAAATACGAATGATTATCGTTCAAGTTGAAATATGTATATTGTATAGTAAGAAACGAAGTTATGTCTTCACGTGCTATGTTCGCATATTAATCTGGGCAATCCTGTAATTGCAGTAAAAAATAGATCTGTCTGCATCCCGTGAGATTTTTTTTTTTTTTTTTTTTTTTTTTTTTTTTTTTTTTTTTTTTTTTTTTTTTTTTTTTTTTTAAATCAAGTGAGACATGAAGATTCATATTGTCATCCATAGAGCACGAACAGCATTAATTAATTTCCACAAATTTGTCGCGAATTCCGAGGGCAGTGTTTCCCAAGGATAGCTGATTTATTGACCAGAGAAGGATACATCGAGAACCTGTCAACCATAGAGCACGAACAGCATTAATTGTTTCGAAACGATTGAACTTACATTAATTTGCGCAATCGTGCGATTACAGTAAAATATAGATCCGTCTGCATCCCGTAATTTTTTTTTTAATTTTTTATTATTATTAAGTGAAACATGAAGATTCATACCTGATTTAACATTTTTGGAACTTCTATCAAATTTTTTGGTTTTCCGAGGGCATTGTTATACGAGGACAGGTGATTGACTAACCTGACAAGGGTACATCGAGAACCTGTCAACCATAGAGCAGGAACAACGTTAATTAATTTCCGCAAATTTGTCGCTGATTCCGAGTGCACTTTTACGGTGGGACTGAACTTGCAGTATGAACTGTAATGCACAAATCTTTCGAAGAATGCTGGAAGCAGGACAAGCGACTATGGTAAAAGTTTACGACGCATCTCACCGGGCACCAGTGCTTATGTTGGCAACAGATGAACAATGAAGTGTAGAATTGCGTTAATATTTTTCAAGAGCTACAGAGTAAATGTTAATACTGTATCTGCTTTATAGTTGACAGGTTCTTGTACGTACCCTTGTATTTTCAGGAAAAAAAATCTTTTTAATTCAAGTTGTCACGAAGAAACATTTACTTGTCATCTGAATTGCCATCATAACCATTGGTGCCAACATAACCACTGCAGCCGGGCGAGAAGCGTCGTACAATTTAACCGCGACTACAATACGTGCCCTTCAGTAAAATTCACCTCCAGCATGAACAGGTATGTGATAACATCTCTTTGTCTATTACTATACCATTCGCATAGGATCTGTACGGTAATCTTATTTCGTTCCTTATCCTCAGCGAAATTTGTTCTACTGCGTTGTGATTAACCAAGTACGGTTCACTCGAGTAACAAGTATGTTCCACTCGAACTCTGCTTTCCGATTGGCTACACATTCGGCTTCATTGGGTGACAAAAGAACATCGCGATGCGTAACTTCACTTTCACACTGACTCGTGCACCGTATTTCACCATTTTTGTAATTATACTTCACTATTACGGAAAAAACACACTCCTGATGCAACATCGCATTAAAGAACTTCAATAAACAAGCCGTTTTCAGGGAGATTTTGTGTCATACAGTATCCGGAAGTGACCTTTATATACGGTAAAACGTTACGAAATTATTAAAACAAAACAAAAAATTTTTGCTGTGCTGTTCTTGCAGTACTGTGAATCTACACAAAATCTACCTACAACAACACACACGGACACTCAGGAAGGTAAAAGCTAAAAACAAATGGTTGTACTCACCTTCCGCTGTTGGTTGAGTCATGAAGACGCAAAATTAAAATATGACAAAATCAGTTAATTTCTTTCCACATCAGAGTCCAGTCCAATTTCAGGTTTTTCGGGTATTCCACTACAGATGCTCTTGTACAATAGTTATTCGTCTTTGGAAGTACCAACACTACATGAAAAAAATCAGTCACAAATTAGTACTGCACATAAAATACATTCAGTTTTTAGAACGAGAGTCTAAGGTTTGGGAACACAAAGCGGCTCGAAAACCTCGTAGATAACTAATTATGTTCCTGGGCTTAAATTATGTAAGGAATTACTTAACACTGCTGAGGCCAAAGAAGTATTAGGATCCTATTCATGTGTTGGTAATCCTAAGGGACTTAACGGCGAGGGTCATCGGTCCTTAGAGTTACAAAGTACTTAAACTCACTCATGCTAAGGGCAACACACACACACACACACACACACATGCCCGATGGAGGACTCGAACCTCTGACGGGAACGACAGCGCAATAGGTAACATGACAGTCAAGATCGCGCAGATATTAGAATCATGCTCACAGGAACGACACAAAATATTTTAAAATAACTGGTCATTAAGGTTTAATAAATTAGATATGCTGCAATGCTGCGTAGTGCGGTATAAAGTTCTTTCACAATTTACCAGTCAATAAATCCATAATGAAATAAATAAATCACAGGATAGGTATGGAAATGATAACAAGATTAGATGCTTTGGTGTGCCTATTGAAAAATTTAATTAAAGTAAAAGGAGAGAGACCGTGGAAGAGAATTGCTTACGAAAAGAATGTTCCAGGCACCAAGCAGAGAGAGAGAGAGAGAACGACAAAAGACAAGCAAATTTCAGAATACTATAGCATTACATTGTCCTTAAGAAAATTGTCTTTGCTTAATGAATGGTTGCGTGAATCAAAGAGCGTACAAATTGGCTAGTATGTGGACTGTGCGTGAAACTTCGGAGTCTTTTTTTTTTCTTTCTAAACCATCTGGCTGACGGGCTTTACAACTTTTACAAGTGCACATCCCAGAAATATGTTTCTAACCTGTAAAGTCTGATCCAGCACTAAATTTCTGAGGCCGTAAGATCTCTTTGTAAACCTTATAATCCTTTGCAAACGTTACATTCTTTATTGACAGGAAATAACACTTTGTTGTAAGATCGAAATTTGTTACAAATTGTAGAATAAAGATGCTGGACAAACATACACAGTGGACTGTATGAGTAATTAGGAGATTTGGCTTTTGCTCAGTACATCAGTTTATTCGGATAATCAAACTACATCATTTTATTTACCAGTAAAAACTACAAACATTTATAATAACATAAATCTCTTTTATTACTGCAAAGGCAAGTACGGTAGGAATTGTATTGCACAGCCTAGTAAAGAAGAAAGTAATACACATGCGTTTGCATGTACACAACATATGTATTCAATTAATGGTTTAAAAAAATCATGATTTTCAGACCGTCAAAGTAAGCTTACCTGCTTGCTACATTACGGACTACTTTTTTTTTTTTTTTTTTTTTTTTTTTTTTTTTTTTTTTTTTTTTTAAAGCCAATTATCTGATACTCGACACTTTCATCTTGAGCTGCAAATCATCGCAAAACAGTGTATAAACATGATTAATGGTTCAGAAGCAACTGGTTTATTTTCTTCACCTTCACTTTCTTACTCACGTGTTCACGAAATGATGGCGATGTCAGCTTTATCAGTGGCGAGGTTAAGAATTTCGCTCGCGACATCATTTTGACCCCTAAATCTGCTCCGCCGACTCACATCCATTCTAGAATGTTTTCTGCCTCACATTGTTCTTTTATCAAATCAAGCATTTCGAACACAGCAATCTATTCGACATTTTCGCTTAGATTTTCAAAACTATGTGCCATACCCAAAATTATATTCCATGCTTTTGCAAATCTTGTTCCTTTACGCAATCCTATGCTGCTGCGATCACGTAGGATGCAATTTTCAAATCAATATTTTAATGATTTCTTAACAGACTTTTCTCTAGCCTCTTCTTTAATAATAACTTACATAGCATTTCTTTCCGGTAATACCGTTAGAAAGTCTCAATATCCCTTTGGTCCACGAGCTATATAATAAGCTGCTTTCATTAGGTGGAGCAGAGAACATTTTTATGAAATCATCTTTTCCGCTTAAGATACCACACGCTGGACGAGTTGGTGCATTGTCAGGCAAAACCAATGTTTTCTCCTTTTTGCCATTCTGTAATTGATGAGCTTTTACAAAGGGTACAGAAACACCCATAAATGGTTCCATGAAAATCGTTTTCCAATCCAGGCGATCTTCAGCTATGTGAAAATAACAGACATGAGAGATATGGTGACGTGTTTGAAACAACGAAGTTTCTTATCAGTGACCACCATCGGTAATCACTGGACACGAACAGCACTACCGCAAGCTACAAAAGAAGTTGAATCCCCCTTGTTTTAGGACCAATTCACTACATGAAGAAAGAGATTTTTCTTGGCAAAGCTTTCCAACTGAGTCCAGTTTCACTACCATTGAAAACGTTTGCAAAGCATAATCTTCTGACCTCAATATAAACCTTCGTTTGATTTTGGAAGTGTCAGCTCTAGAGATGAGAAACGTTGTTCCTTTTCGGACCCGTTCAATTCGAAATAGTTCTTCTTACTGAACTAGTGTAGTTGAACTACATAGCTCACTTTAAGTAGTTCAGTGAACTGGTTAAAAAACTTCAACCCTTTACGAATTAAATTACCAAAACTCCTGAAACAATAACATTTTAATTTCTGATCAAGAAACCACCTACCAATATTCGTATTTCTAGCTTCAATATTTTATGAATAGGGATGTATTTTCAGAAAGATTTTCACGCGTATTTCATCGTCTATTTCACCCCCTTAGGGGAGAAATTTCGAGAAATCCCTCATTAAACGATAACGGTAGTATAACATCAAACTGCCGGCCGCAGTGGCCGAGCGGTCTGCGGTGTGTCAGTCACGGTCTGCACGACCGCTGCGGTCGGGGGTTCGAATCCCCCTCGGGCATGAATGTTTGTACCGCCTTTAGTATAAGCTAGTTCATAAGTAGTTCGTAAGTTTAGGGACTGGTGATCCCGTAGTTAAGTCCCATAAGCTCGACAAACATTTGAACATTTGATTTAAGATCAAACTCCTCTCCAAATTTCAAGCTTCTGTCTTTAGCGGTTTTGTTTGGGCGATTGTGAGTCATATTTCACCTCCTTAGGGGTTTAATTTCCAAAAACACCAAAACTGAAAACACACATTTATTTATTTCCAAGAGAGAAGTCAAAAACCATACATAATAGACGTAGCTTTAAAAATTATTCAGAAGTTCTTTAATTATTTATTTTCAGAAAAAACTTTCACCCATTGTTTCATCCCCTTACAGGTTACATTTCCAAATTCTCTCAAGTACGTACTTTTTAAATCTTTGAATGAAAAACTATACACAATTGTCTTAGTTCTAGAAGCAGAACTGCATTAATAGAAAAACTTTTCACCCCGATTTATAATTTAAAAATATCCTACTGACAAACACTCTCATTGTAAGTCAATTAACAGAACTGTTTCGGCCTTCCGATCTGACGTAGCTCGCGCAATTCGAATAGTTCATCAACTGAACTAAGTGAACTACCTGAACTATTCCGGTGCAGTTTACGCTGTTATAAATAAGGACTTCTGAAATACATGCTTCAGTTTTTTGCTGGTGGGGTTACTCAGTAACGTGGAAAGGGCTATTTGCACATGCGCCTTATAATTTCCAGTAGATCGGGATCAAAAGAACTATATTTCATCAAAGTGAACTAAAAAGAACTATAATAGTTCATTTCACGGAATATTTCGACTGAAATAGTTCGTCACGAACTACACACCTCCAATCAATTCCACACATGTCTTCCCCTTGTGCTGTGACTCCAGAATGCTGTGTCGTGACCTGAAACATTTAATCAGTTCGTCATTGCTTTACCGTTAGATTTTCATGAAATCATTTCTCTTTCACCAAAAATGATATCAGCTACTTTTGTTTTCTCCAAATACCTCTTGTCTTTTCCTATGCGCGGTATCTATTTTTGCCCTAGTTATAAATGAATCAACACTATTGCGTTCTCCATGCTATTCATAGTAGTTTACCCTCATTCCTATTTTCATATTCATTATTACACATAGTCCTGCATTACCTGCAACTGATTTTGTGTTTATAACCCCGTACTCACCTGACCAGAAATTTTGTTCATTCTAAAAACTTATTTTTCTTAATCCCCTCTATACCTAATTTGAAAGTATACATTTGCCTTTTCAAATTTTGAAATGTAATTATCCGATTAAGATTTATGACATTGCACCCTCCAATCCTTAGATTGCCAATTTTGTTTTTGCTGATGACTAAAATCTCCTGGGTATTACCTGCCTGCATATTCCAAACGGGAATTTCTTACTTCTGGAATATTTTACCCAGATCTCATCACATTATATATCTCTAGAAGAGAACTACATTTCCTCGTGGCAATTAACGACTATATCTCCCCTTGCGTAAAGCTGTTTTCAGTACCTGTAAGGTAGCGCCATGTTGGCTGATGTTATAAGGCACGAACAGTCAGACAGACTAAAAAAACTGCTGTTCCATTTCAGGCTACACGATTATCTGACCTCTCCAAAAATAACCCTCTCCTGTGCCTGCACCTGTGGTACAGCTGCACTACCGAAAAGTAAATTAGTACACCCTTTAACAGTATTCTAATTCACTCGAGATTTATTGTGGAAACAGTGCATACGGAGCATATTAAATTATTACATTTACAGTACAATAGTTCGCGCGGTATGAGGTACCAAGCATCAGTTCACGCTGATACAGCTATATATCAGTACCAGGTGAAGCTTCCACGAGCGACAGAGGAGAAGCTGATTGTGACATCCATTCGATCGTGCAGACGTGGAATATACTGTCCTACCTGCTCGGCATGTTCATGTAGTTCTGTCACAGTTGTCGGTCGACAAGTTGCACGCGTCAGCTATCCCATCATATCCCACACGTACTTGATTAAAGCAAGTCCGGAGGTCTTGTTGTTCACGGCGGTTACTGCACGTCTTGCAGAGAACGTTGGACGTCACGCACAATGTCTCGGTGGCCATTATCCTCTTAGAACAACAGTCAACACCTTCCTGTTGCAAGAATGGCAAAAGAATGGGTCTTCCGCATGTATCAAGCGCTGGCCAGCAGTACCTCCACAAATGCCAGAGATGAACGAGAGTTGTAGCTTTCCGCCAGGGGGGTCACGGTTGTTTCGTCAGTGCGTGAGCGGAGAGCACAAGGCCCAGAACTAATCCAGTCTTTCTTCCTTCTTTCCTCTCTGGACTGCATTTCCTTTCCTTTCCCTTCCTTTCCTACACTCACTCCTCCCCCTCCTCACCAGGGGACTGATGACCTAGGCAGTTTGTTCTCCCTATCCCAAACAACCAGTTGTAGCTTATAGCACCCCAGTGGTGAGACCAGCGTGTTTTGGACGAATGCACTCTACGAGACAACACTTGCCAGGTCTACGTCTTATGCGCAAACGACCGTCACTTGCGTGCAGGCAAAATCCGTTTTCATCGCTGAAGACCGTCGCCTGCCTTTCCAAGTGATCCTCTGACGGCAGCAGTGGTGCCGTGCACGTCCACAGTGGGGCGGGCGTGGAAGACGGGCTAGAGGTGTGCACGTCTGATCGCAGTAATCGCTTGGCGATTCGTGTTGGCACTTCTTGGCTCACACATCCTCTTCGTTGTGGTAGCTGCGCGAGCTGCCACTGCAGAGGACATCTGTGTTGCGTGGACGCCCAGAACCTCGTTCACGGCTGTAAGAAGGTTCACGTGACCATGCAACCAGCATTGTTGCAGCACACCCAACTTGTGTGGCAGTCTCTGAAAGGAGCATCCCGCTACTCGGAAGGCCGCAGCTTGACCTCTATCAAACTCACTCAGTTGGCTGTAGGAAGCTCGGGTGCATCTTCATGATATGGCGTCTGTTTGCTTCACACGTTTACGTCACACTGAGCCTTATGGCAGTAAACATTCCCTATTAAAGGGTGCTCATAGATGGCACTCTGGCAGCTATGTCACTATGCTGTCTGTTGTCGGACGATGTTGAAGCCATTATAATTGCATTTATTTGTTACCACTCCATATAGCATCTGCTGTCATCGGAACAAAATCGAAGTTTTTTTCCCCCGTTAGTTATGTGTTATTGAGGTATACAGTGTCCTCCACTTTAAGAACGTCCTAGGTTCATGAGAGTAGCAAATAATTTCACAGAATTTGAAGATGTCACACTATGCCATAGTCGATTAGGATGGTGGGCAGATGTACAAACCAAGCGGAGGGTTGTCCTTATGACAGAGTTATCTCGGACTGTCAAACATCGTTTCTCGATTATACATGTGTGCTTGCCTATCATGTTAGTCTTCGCCAGTTTTCGGTGCAGAAGGAAATGGTTTCATGTTCGGCTGAATACAAAGGCTCAGTCACCTAATGAATTCTAAATGGCTGGCGGTCTCAGCCAACAAGGTTTTTTCTTTATGGCTGAGCATTATCTCCCATGACTGCTAATCGTCTCCTCAATCCAACATAAATTTTTTTTTCTAGTACTGCCAGAAAACATGTTAGAGAAGTGGTAGAAATATAATCAGGAGATAGCTTATTAAGATATCTACAGTCTGCCCCCCTATTTTTTATTTTTTTTTATTTTTTATTTAATTATTTATTGTTGAAGTAATTTTATGGAGTATTTCGGAGCTGATTAAATCGAGGCATTGGCCAGTATACCTTGTGGAGTCGAAGAGTCATGTGTCTTCTAGGGCACAGATAGTTTTTGCGTGCTTGAGAAACCACGAGTAGGTGATCAATTTGTGATTAATCGATTTATTTTGAAATTAGTGAATACCTAAATGCATTTCCAAATATGTATGCATGTTGAATTTGATTTTCTTAGGTTACTGCTGCTATTTAATGAGTGAGATCTGTCAGTAGGTTACGAAGCCAAGTAGAAAACTGGGCAGTACTGTTTAGTAAATGAGTGTAATTTGGTGAGATTCTCAGTGAAACAAATGATTTGTATTTGTTTATATACAATATATGTGAACAAAGTCAGGGCAATGTTTTCGACAAACGAAATTTGACCGCCATTACCAACTCATTACATCATTTCCCTAAAACTATGGCGTTGATTAATAAAAATTTTCATTTGGCTATGGATACTTCCAGAGTTTCAAATGCCATGGCAAATAACCGAATACAATGTTTTCTGTAAGGCACATGGTGTACCGATAGAAGTGGCCAATATTCAGGATTAAATCACAGGAATGACCATTCGAATGCAGCTGAGAGAGCTGAATACAAAAACACAAAAACGTTCCCTGGTCCGGCCGTAATACTATTTCGGTTACCTTACTTAGCTTGCATATATGTCGAATCTTTAATTCAGCGCTAAGTTCCAAGTAACTGGAAAAAAGGGCAGGTGACTCATAAAGCATTGACGGGTATAATTACAGGTCAATATCGTTGAGATCAGTTTCCGGTAGAATTTTAGAGCATATTCTCAGCTCGAATATAGTAAATTTCTTGAGACGGATAAGGTTCTTTCTCCGAATCAGCATGGGTTTAGAAAACATCGTTCGTGTGAAACTCAGCTCGCCATTTTCTCACTTGATATCTTGCGAGCTATGGATGAAGGGCAACAGGCAGATTGTGTTTTCCTGGATTTCGAAAAGGTATTTGACGCGGTGCCACACTTCAGACTGCCAACGAAGATACGAGTATATGGAATAGATTCACAGATTTGTGACTGGCTGGAAGACTTCCTAAGTAATGGAACGCAGTACGCAGTTCGCGACGGCGAGGTTCATCAGAAACGAGTGTATCGTCACGCATGCCCCAGGGGAGTGTGATAGGACCATTATTTTCTATCTATATAAATGATCTGATAGACAGAGTAACTTGTAATTTGCGGCTGTTTGCTGATGATGCTGTGGTGTATGGGAGGATGTAGTCTTCAATTGACTGTAATAGCATGCAAGATGACTTAGACAATATTTCTAGTTGGTTTAAGGAATGACAGCTAGCTCTAAGTGTAGAAAAATATATGGTGATGCACATGTGCAGGGAAACCAAACCCATAATGTTCGAATACAGCATTAGTAATGAGCATCTTGATGCAGTCGAGTTGTTCATTTATCTAGGCGTAACGATGCGGAGCGACATGAAATAGAATTAACATGTAAGTAATATTCGATTAATATGCAAATTCTCCACAGAGATGACAAATTATTATTCAAAAGAGATAGATAGTCTGGCCAGTACCTACCTTTTTGCTGTACTGCCGATATTTACATTCAGAAAAAAGGAGGAAAATAACAAGCTTTCAGGACTGTGTTCCTTCTTCAGGTGTAGAGAAGGGATTGTAACTAGCGGCAGGACAGCAAAAAGATAAGTACTAGCCAGGCAATCTATCTCTTTTGAATAATAATTAACATGTAAGGATAGTTGTGAGTAAGGCGGACAGCTGACTTCGCTTTATTGGGAGAATTTTGAGAAAATTTGTTTCATCTGCAAAGAAGACTGCGTATAAAACGTTTGTACGACCACGTCTTGAATATTTCTCAAGTCTTTGGGGCGCGCAGCAGAACAGTTTAAAGGAAGACATAGAAGCAGTTAAGAGGCGAGCAACTAGATTCGTTACTGTAGGTTCGACCAATGCGCGAGTGTCACAGAAATGCTCTGGGAACTAAAATTGGAATCGCTGGAGGAAAGACGACGTACTTTTCGAGAATTCTGTTAATGAAATTTAGAGGGCCGGAATTTGAAGCTGAGTGTAAAAATGTCTTCCTGCCACCTACTTATATTTCGCGTAAAGATCAAAAGACAAGATAAGAAAAATTAGGACTCGTACAAAGGCTTATAGACACTCACTTTCCCTCATTCTATTTGGGAGTGGAATAGTAAAGGAAATGCCTAGTAGTGGTACAGTGTACCCTCCGCCACGCACCTTATGTTGGATTGCAGAGTATATACATAGATATAAAAGCCAAAAGTCTGGTAAACATGGACACTAAGGTAGACACCTTAAGAGCTGTGAGTACTTCATATTCTATACTAGGAATCCAATTTCTTGTACTGCAAGCTGATATCTTTCTACAGGATGATTATAATTAACTTTCAAAACGCTGTAAAAGTGACAATCTTGTCAGAATGACGTCAAATTGCAACAGAATATTAGCGAAGATCGGGGAAAACGTAAGACAAAGGAAAAATGAATTGTGTGAAAATTTATCAATAGACTGTGCTGTAAGTTCAGAATATATAAATTGAAACACCTTTCATGCGCTTGACCCTTTGAAATTGGTAAATAGAAACGCCGGATTCAAGGCTTTTCATTTCATATCTATGACGTTCGCCATAACTGTCTCAATGCAAGATGGCGCTGTGCTTGTAAAGCTGTTTTACACGAATGATGATTGTGCACAAGTCGCTCTTCAAAACTTCCAGACACTGAAGAGCTTGAAAAAAGACGTTGGTTCGATGGCTGCCGTGGGTCTGCAGAAAATTATTCGGAAATTCGAAAAGACGGGTTCTCTTGGTGTGCTACCTGTTAGAGGGAGGAGAAGATTTGATTCGACGTCAGTAGACGTGGCCACAGCAATGCAGGAGGACACAGCAATGTGCAAACGTGTAGTGCACGGAGAATTGCCAGAACATAGGACAAACCTGTGAGCAAGGTGCGTAAAATCCTACGAAACGTCCTTCTTTGCTATCCATTCAAAATCACCCATGTGCGTGAGTTGCTTCCTGTTGATCTGCCAGCAAAAGAGACTTTTTCTTTAGAATTTCTTTTTCGCATGGAAGTGGCCGCAGAAGATTTTCTGAAACAGACGAAGCCTACAGAATTGTCGAATATGGGCAACAGAAAATCTACACACAAATCAGTCAATATCGCTACATCTTGAAAAGGTCACTGAGTAGTGCGGGTTTACGGCATCATTTATCATAGGGCGATATATATATATATATATATATATATATATATATATATATATATATATATATATATATATATATATTTTTTTTTTTTTTTTTTTTTTTTTTTTTTTTTTTTTTTTTTTTTTTTTGTGAAGAGACAGGTGCTTATGTCCTATTACCAGTACCGTCATTGTGTAAGCGACAAGAGTGTCTTTGCGCAATCACATCATTCCAGCTCTCCAACAGCTTTGCTGTGTGGATGGGATCATTTTTATGCAAGCTGGCGCATCTCCGCACATTGAAAATCCAGTTAAACAGCTTTTGAAGCGCCATTTGGTAATGCTAGCATTATCATCCGCCATTTCCCTGCAGCCTGGCCGTCCCGATCACGTGATCTTAATCCGTGTGACTTCTGGCTGTGGGGCTATCTGAAAGCTGATGTGTTCAGCGTTCCGACTGCAAATGTAGCTGCACTGAAGGCACGCATTGCGCAACACATTCTGAATGTGACCCCGGAAACAATTGGGGAACATGCTATTTCTCGATTTCAACTTGCAGAAACGGTGGACAGCATAACTGAACATGTCTTGCGTCAGTCACACGGAAATTGAAAATCCGATTTGATTGATGCTTTTTATGCGGTTTTTGACCTCGGGACAATTAAAAATTGATGTAATTGATATTTTTATGTGGGTTTTGGCTTCAGGACAATTAAAAACCGATTTCTCCCATCCGATGTGATATGACCTTCAGTATTACACCTGTACACCCATGCTCACTGAGTAGTACAGTTTGTTTAACGTCAAACTTACACCTTAGGCATTGTTGTATCAATCAGTTGGCATTTGTAGTCGATCAGTATTGAATTATGATGCTTACAGCTGCATCTTTTGATCGATTTTCACGCTATTTATTTTTCTTCTGCCATACGTTTTCCTCATTCTCCGATAATATTCCGTTGGAATTTGATGTTATTATGACCAGTGGTGTTATTTTTATAGCGTTTTGAAAGTTCAATTATAATCACCTTGTATACGTTTAGAGATAGAAGCTCGGTCCAAACGCAGGTACAAATGTGCAGTGAAGAGCTATGAGTACTGAACAACTGCTTGTGGATGTCGTGAGAGCGTATAGTATCAGGTTGTAATAGTTACCGGATGATCAAAAAGTCAGTATAAATTTGAAAACTTAATAAATCACAGAATAATGTAGATATATTGGTAAAAATTGACACACATGCTTGGAATTGACATGGGGTTTCATTAGAACCAAAAAAGAAAAAAGGATTGCTAGACGCGTGGAAGATCTCTTGCGCGCGTCGTTTGGTGGTGATCGTGTGCTCAGCCGCCACTTTCGTCATGCTTGGCCTCCCAGGCCCCCAGACCTCAGTCGGTACGATTATTGGCTTTGGGGTTACCTGAAGTCGCAAGTGTATCGTGATCGACCGACATCTCTAGGGATGCTGAAAGACAACATCCGACGCCAATGCCTCACCGTAACTCCGGACATGCTTTACAGTGGTATTCATAACATTATTCCTCGACTTCAGTTATTGTTGAGGTATGATGGTGAACATATTGAGCATTTCCTGAAAAGAACATCATCTTTGCTTGGTCTTAATTTGTTATGCTAATTATTGCTTTTCTGATCAGATGAAGCGCTATCCGTCGGACATTTTTTGAACTTGTGTTCTTTTCCTTTTTTTTCTTTTTTTAATTATTATTATTCTTTTTGTTCTAATAAAACCCCATGTCATTCCAAGCATGTGTGTCAATTTCTTCCTCTCTATGTACATTATTCCGCGATTTATTAATTTTTCAAATTTATACTGACTTTTGATCACCCGGTATATTATATGCAATATTAATGTTAATGTTAATGTTTGTTAAGCTTAAGGGACTTAACTACGGGGTCATCAGTCCCTAAACTTACAAACTACTTATGAACCACCTACAACTAAGGACGGCACAAATATCCATGCCCGAGGGGGGATTCGAACCCCCGACCGCAGCGGCCGTGCAGACCGTGACTGAAGTGCCTCAGTCTCCTCGGCCACCGCGGCCGGCTATGCAATATTAGCCAAGCCCACTTGCTGTCTATCTTAAGTAAGATTAATGCTAGTTTGACGAAATAAATAGTATGTAATGCACCATAAGATAAGCAAGCCAAAACACATCATATGTACTAATGATCCGCCTTTGATGTCTAGTGGATAACATCGTGGACTGCCATGCTGGGCTCCTGGGATCCATTCCCGGTCGGGTCGAAGATTTTCTTCGCCCGGGGACTGGGTGTTATGTCGTTATCATGATCATTGTCACGCAAGTCGCCGAAGTGGGATCAACTAAAAACACTTGCACCAGGCAAGCTGAACATGGCCCTACTTGGGGTCCAACAGGCGTAAATGCCACACAGTTATCATTATCATGTACTAATGGCCAGTCGTGTATGTTGGCTTGCCTGTCTTAGTGTTCATGAAATTCTTTCTGGGTCCATTGCTTATTTGCTCACCCTGTAGTCGCTCTCGTCCTGTGAGGTACTTGAGACGCCTTGTCTGTCGCAGGGGCCAGCGGTACTTCGCGGATCACTACTGCGCCATGTTCGTGGCCAAGCTGATGGGGCTGCTGGTGCTGCTGGCGGTGCCGAGCGTGCTGCGGGTGCTGGTGCACACGCGGCGCTCCGCCACGCCCATCTCCTCGTTCCGCCGCTACCTGTCCACCGTGGCGCACATGCTCGAATGGTACAGCGCCAACGCCGACGGCGACCTCACCGACCCCAACTCCAGGTAACCCACAGCCGCAGCCGCAGCCACAGTCGCCGCTGCACACTCGCGCTCAACAACAACACTGTTTCTGCGATAAATCCACCACAATAATCGGATATGGTCTGGAGACATCATGGTGAGACACTGTTGAACTGTATGCGGCTATCATTACGTCTCTGAATTGCTGACGCATGTGCAGGGTGTATCTGAAATTATTGTGGAAGAGAGGGCTGGTTCAGCGGGCCATTTCAAGCATGTTTCACATAGCAACTCATGTCCTCATCCCTTAACACGTTCGCTGCCGTTCACGCTCTGGCGCGTGTAGACGTTACTTGAGTCAGGTGCCGCTCACGCTGTGGCGCGTGCTGCGACCTAGCATCCTATTTTGGGTTGTTGTAAACCGGCATCGTCTAATAAAGCTGTATGGTAGGCACTCAGGGAAGAGTATAAGTGATATGCACACGTACGTGGTTCCAGATTTCCGCGTTTGAATTACCGGCTACGAGCCACACACGCTTCTCATGATGTCATGGTAGATTTATTGGATTCTTATGTAAACAAGCAAGCAAGCTTTTGATTAATTTAATGTTATTTCGATTAGTTACCAGTTTATAAAAAAATACTTCTTAGTTTTGATATTATTCATACTTATATTGCTGATGATACAGAAATAAGCATATCTTTTATGAAATACCTTGTATGTCCTGTTTATATTGTTCATTTGTTGTTTTCACAAAAATACAAATTCAAATAAAAAAACCATATCAAAAAACTGAAAACTAAAACCAAAACATTCAGTGGCTCAAAACTATGAAAAGATACTGTCAAAATACGATCACGCGCCAGAGCGTTAAGTGACACCTAGCATCATCGCGCCAGAGCGTGAACGGCAGCGAACGTGTTAAGCCGTCGGCACACGGAGCGTGTGTCTGAACGTGTGCGGTCAACGTGCCGAGTCCAGCGTGCGGCTGAGCGCTCGAAGTCGGCGTGACTTGTGCATACGAGACGTGTGCCTCAACGAGCTACACGCGACCGCTGCGCGCTCCAGCGACAGTTGTCAGCGGCATCAGGTTCTGCAATCACACTGTTTACCAAATCAAAAGGGTGAAATTCCTCCTTTACCATTATGAAAGGCATATTTCCGTGCTTGTGCGTGTGTTCGTCGTGTTCTATTGATATAGGCCTAAATAAGTAACAACTAAATATCTATGAACATAAGACTCATAAAAGTTGCATGTTACGCCAATAAGTGCAGCTAATTATGAAAGTTTCATGACTGTTCGATATAAAATTAGAAAAGGCCTTCCCATGAGGCAAACATTATTGCAACAGTCTCGCTTTTTAGTAAAACTTAGAAAGGTCATTCTTCCACGGTCAATGTTATTATTCAGTACAAGAATGTTAAGAACGTGCAAAACGCAACACGTGAAACACTAAAGTGCGTATTTTGCTCTAAGTAAGGTGCAAACTGTCCTGTTCATAAAACGAATCCAACAAACTCTTCCCTCAGAGGAAGCGCACTTATGTTTACATAGCATCAAATATTATGCAGTATTCTTGTATGAAATTTATAGGATATTCTTTACGTCTATTAGGAAACTCCAAGAAAAAATACTTGGCTTCAAGGAGACTAGAACCACCGCCGTAGGATGTCCCACGTTACATTCCGCGACTTTGCTGCCTACGCTACGGCCGCTATTGTATCTCGGTATCATCGACGAAGGTATTAGATGTATTGTGAACAATACTGGTAGATATGTCACTTGCTGACATGTAATTACAACATATGATGTAAAGAACAATTTGTGTTGATAGATGTTCAGTCCACCTTGCCTTGAAACGGCATATTACTGTAATACGGAAATTTTTTAATCACATGTAAGACGTTTCCAGTCATTAATTCCAACAAATAGTACTTCCAAGGACCGGTTTTCGAAAGATTCTCAATTTACTCAGTTACTTTTACTTGCTTTTAAATGTCATACATTCATAAGACATAAATTATATACATAAAACCCATGAAATACGACAGCCAATATGGCGTCTTCATATCTCGAGCGAAAATAGCCGGCCCCCTCCCCGGATAGCCACGTGGTCGTGGTGTGACGTCGGTGGCGTTCTCCCACTTTATTTGTCATCGTTCAGACGCACGTTGAGAATATCTGGCATGCTTGACACTGCCCGACACGTTGGGAAAGCTTCGCCAACGTGCGGTTCACACGCTGTGACGTCCGCTACTCGCCACGTTGGCCGCACTCGTTCATATACACGCTCCATGTGCCGATGGCTTTAGCGTACGGTGCTAGGCGTCGTTGAATAGCGTCGCGCGCCGCCGAGAGTGTAGGCACACCACATGCCATCCGAGGCGTCACAGTAGCGGGACTGCCGGGCGACTATTTCAATGTATTTGTAACACCAACATAAAAGGTTCGTCGGGTTGAAGGTTTATGACCTTTATCAACAAACGCTGTAGTCGGTATAGTTGTAGACAATACTACGATTTTCTGCCATTGACCATTGACTGATCCTTGATTGCGTTGCTTTTGGCCGTTCACATACTTGTTTCACAGGTTGTGCATAGACGGCAGCATCTATGCACTCTGAAGAGTCTGGTTCCCTCTGCGTCATTTTGTCATCCAACGGGAACTCTGTAGTGTTTATTACTGCGCGGAGCAGACATGAAATGGAGCGCTGTTCTTGGACGGAAAGGACTGAAATGCACTGTGCTCTCGGGGCGGCGGGCGGAATTGTTCACGCTCAACGTTTGTACGTACAGCGGTTTCCGAATCATCGAGACCCAGATCCACGCCTATTTACTGCCATCCATAGGTCCCTATGAAAGATAGATTCATTTTTTCCGTTGGCACGTTTTCGTAATGGCACCTGTGACTTTAAGGCTTACTTCGAAACCCGATGTATTCATTTTGTGTTAAAGATGCGAATGCCTTACGGACACGATCGACAACGTGCCGCCGGCCGCGGTGGCCGAGGTGACTGAGGCGCTCCAGTCACGGTCAGCACGGCCACTACGGTCGGGGGTTCGAATCCCCCCTCGGGCATGGATATTTGTGCCGTCCTAGTTCGTAAGTAGTTCATAAGTAGTTTGTAAGTTTAGGGACTGATGACCCCGTAGTTAAGTCCCATAAGCTTAACAAACATTTGAACATTTGACAACGTGCCGTACGTATACCAGGTTTGGAAGAGGAAGCTTTAGTGCTGCTGGAAAGCACACTCTCAACAAACTCGCGGTGTGTTGCACGAGAAATGTGGTGTAAGCCATTTGGGCTGTGTGCCATGAAGATAATTTGCGTCCCTACCGCCTTCAGAACGTTCAAGCCGTTAAGTCAGACGATTTTCCACGTCGAGTGGGATTCTGGCAGTGATTTTTGCAACATGTGACATTCTATATGAATTTCCGAACTGTGTACTTTTTATGCATGAAGCCCTTTACATCGGAGGGTACGTTCAATAGCCACAATCAACACGTATGGGCACCGGAAAAAATCGCACGGCACCTTTGTTCGTGGTCACCAACATCGCTTCGCTGTCAACATTTGGGCTGGCTTAGTAGGCGATAATGTGGTCGGCCCATACATGTTCCAAATGTTGAAATGTTTGTTAAGCTTAAGGGACTTAACTACGGGGTCATCAGTCCCTAAACTTACAAACTACTTATGAACTACCTACAACTAAGGACGGCACAAATATCCATGCCCGAGGGGGGATTCGAACCCCCGACCGTAGTGGCCGTGCAGACCGTGACTGAAGCGCCTCAGTCCCCTCGGCCACCGCGGCCGGCTCATACATGTTCCCCATAACCTCTTGACGAGAAACTCTGCCAGACTTATTGGAACATATTCAATTCAATACGCGATAGAAAACGTTATACCAACACGATGGTGCATCAACGGTGTTTGCACACGCAGTGCGAAAACATGTGGATGAAACCTTTGGTGAGAACTAGCGCGTTTCCTCAATTTTACGACCATTGATTTCTTCTTCTGGTGGCACCTGAAATCTGTTGTCTACGAAACAGCCATTCAGACTGATTTAGAGCTGATGGCGCGAATTGTGGCGCCCTCCGCTGTAATGTCCACTTTGCCAAGAGTGTTTGAATGAGTGCGACAATCACTGCAGCGTCGTTGCACGGCGTGCATTGAAGCACGAGGGCGTATTCTTTGTAACTGTTGTCAAATAAAGGTTACAACACCTCAACCCTACTTCTCATTTAGCCTGCTGCTACAAACACATTGAAGATGGTGCCCTGCAGTCCCGCTATTGTGACGGCTCGGTGTGCCTACCCTCTTAGCGGCGCGCGACGCTATTCAACGACGCCTAACGCCGTACGCTAAGAATTGCAGTCTTGGGATGCTATGAGAAGTATGCTTTTTATGACGCACTCTATCAGCACTCTCATTTTCTACATTCATTTCCGGCATATCCTGTAGTCCTCCCATACCTTTGAAGCTCACTGATGGCGTCTCTGCCAGACAGAGTCGAAGACTTCATTGGCGCCCGTCGGGATGCATTATTCTCGTAGCCTTCCAGTTCACTCGATCTCTCACATATCGAAAACTCTGGTTGAAGATCACGATAAACCACCTACCTCTACACCAGATCAATATGTGGAAACAGCATGGACTGCTATGCTCTAATTACACATGCTCTGAGGGGTGTAACAGCGATTATAGACAGCAATAGCAATTCTTTCAGAGACAGCAAAGGACCTGGAAGAGCAATTAAATGGAATGGACAGTGTCTTGAAAGGAAAATATAAGATGAACAGTAAGAAGAGTAAACCGAGGGTAATGGACTATAGTGTTAGAAAATCAGGCAATGTTGAAGGAATTAGATTAGGTAATGTGACGATAAAAGTAGTAGATGATTTTTGTTATTTGGCAGAAGTAAAAGAGATATAAAATGCAGAATGGCTATGGGAAGAAGCGAAATTTGTTGAAATCCAATATTAGTTTAAATGTTAGAAAGTCCTTACTGAAAGCATTTGTCTGGAGTGTAGCATTTTATGGGAGTGGAACGTGGACGATAAGGAGTTCAAACAAAATTATGATAGAAGCTTTTGAAATGTGGTGTTACAGACGAATTATGAAGATTAGATGGGTAGATCACGTAACTAACGAGGAGATGCTTAACCGAATAGGGAGAAAACGAGTTTCTGACGTATCCTAAGAGAAGTGATAGGTTGGTGGGACACATTATGCGACATCAAGGAATCGTCAGCTTAGCGTTAGAAGGAAGTGTGCGGGGTAAAAGTCGTAGAGGGAGGCCGAGGGATGAATACAGTAAGCAGATTTAGAAAGATGTAGGTTGCCGTTCGTATTCTCAGATGAAGAAGCTTGCACAGGACAGGAGAGCTTCATCAAACCAGTCTGCGGACTGAAGACCACAACAACAACAGTCAGCAATGATGGTCAAGAGTGCTGATTTAATTATCTTCTTCACTTCATATATGGCTGTATTTAAAGCGTTATCCCCAACTAAATTTGGCTCTGATATCTACAGTCCTCCTTGGTGAGACATTTTGGATGGCAAGTAGTGTATCTGGCTGTTGAGTTAGATTTGTGAAATGAAACCATTTTCTGAATCTGTGCGAGGGTAGAAAAGAGCGGCGGCTGAAAATTCTACTTTCAGACCTCTCGACCAGAGGAGAAGTTCCCCTTAGCACATTATGCAGTAAAGAGTCTCTTAGCAGATCGTGTTGTGCAGTATGTCTTTACTCTCCTCTAAGAAGAAACTGGTTCTTCCACTACTGAATTCTCGCCGACCTAGCACAACTGACCATTTTATAAACAAGTTTAGTAATTTCCTGTTCTTGCATCTCTTGTCATTGTTAAGCCACTTGGTCTCTTTCCTTTGTGATGTGGAGAAGTGGGGATACAACGTCTCGAACTACATGACACATTTCGGATTTTATCTAACCAAACTCCAGTGCCGGATCTCTGAGACATCCCAAATGGGGCACAAACTTGATAGTGGCAGGCTCCCTCCCCGCCTCCCCCATTTGGGGCATCCATTCATTAGCACCCTCCCTCCCACACTCGTCACCTTGTCTTCCTTCATAGAGATCATCTGGCACCCCTCTGCGAGTGCCACCGCGGCAGACACCCCAGTATGTCCCCACGCCCCTTTTATGCAGGGCTGCTAAACTCTGTGCTATTATGGACGGATGGGATCTTGCCACACTACCAAAACAATTAGTATCAGCCAACAAGAGAACCCCTCGCTAGAACCTGAATTAACAGCAGGCCGCGCTCAGGGCGTAATGGCTGAGTGCACGTTCTGGAGACTGGTGTTTTCTCTTCTACCTTAGTCAAAAAGATCTCTTTAATTTGTCTCGCAGTGCAGTTTTATGGCTCCTCCTGTGTTGAAGGGGCCGGATGTCCTCCTCTGCTCTCTACCTGCGTGGAACACAGCTGTTAGAAGAAATCAAGTTTACATCTAGTCCAGTTCCTAAATGAACTCTCCTTTAACGAGCCAAGTAAGTTCACACACCATTCTGGACAGCAGATTATTTCACTGTAACAAAAGCAAATAATAATAATGCAATTATTCGCAGCAGTGAATATTGCTTAGAATCCCGTGCAAATATGTTTTCACTTTCGTGCTTGTACCATGGCATACACGTCTTCCGAACCGTGGCAACATGCTGGCTGTCATTATCCTCGACCAGAATGAGAACAGTGCTGTTTCGACCACACTTCGTACGTTTCGCTGGTCAGCCCTTACATATACTCCGTTAGTTTCCACCGTTCCCCATGCGATTTCCCTGTTTTTGGACTCCCAAGGAAAGCATTCGTCTATTTGATTTGAGTGAGGAGGTGTAATCGTGGTTCCGTAAGCAAAAAATGTTCAAATGTTTGTAAAGCTTATGGGACTTAACTACGGGGTCATCAGTCCCTAAACTTACAAACTAATTATGAACTACTTACGAACTAGGACGGCACAAATATCCGTGCCCGAGGGGGGATTCGAAACCCCGACCGTAGTGGCCGTGCAGACCGTGACTGGAGCGCCTCAGTCCCCTCGGCCATCGCGGCCGGCTTCCGTAAGCAACCAGTAAAGTTTTCCCACGAAAGTAGTAACCAATGAAGTAATGAACAGTTCACGTACTTCTTTTCCATCTACCTCGTTTTCATTTGATTGCCTCTTATCAGTAGTGCGTTCCATTCATGTCCAGGCTGTGATGTGAGTTGGATCACCTATTTTTATTTAAACGATATATTTTCCAGATTGGTTTGTTTTGTTCTCCAGTTTTAAATTTAAATACCTTGGACCTTAATGTAGATATTAACTCAGACAGAGATTATTTAGCATTTACAGGAAAACTGTAACTAGATATACACTGATCCCAGTAAGTTCCCAACCCGTACACAACCACAAACATACAGGTTTCCATTCCATAGTGCATCGATCTGTTTCTGTAACATTATCTGTGTCTGCCTTTGAAAACAAACTAAACACAGTTAAACATATCGCTTCGACTAACGGCTATAGATGTGCTCTAGTAGATAATATATTAGAAAAAAAGAAAGAAAGAAAATACATAAAATTTCAATAGTACTATATGCTGGTCAATAGGAATCATTTAACAGCTACGACAAAAAGTGGTGCACCATCCCAAACTTGGGCGAAATTTCAGAAAAAAATTAGCAAAAGTTGAAATCATGGAACTGTAGACCCTCATTTTACAATATCAACAACATATCAAAATTTTTATTCATAAACTGAAATCCTTGGCTCAATATGATGTATACAAAATCACATGTAAAAAAAAGTGGAAAAGTATATATAGGCCAGTCAGGCAGAGATGTGGCAGTTAGATTACCAGAACACCAGCTGGAGGTTAAAAAAGGTAGATTTAGCTTTAGCCAGCCATCTCATATCAGAAAACCAACCATATGACACAGATTGTAAAGTGTTATATTCCATAAAGAATAGTAGAAAAAGTTGAAATATGACCCTGCTGGAAATACTAGAATTTAAGAGACATAAATTATGGTACAGGATGGCAGCATACCCAATTTCCATTTTACACTCTGTTAAAACAATTTTGTCAAAATAGTATAATAATATACAGTGAAGGGCCAAAGAAACTGGCACATGTGCGTAATATCGTGCACGGTCCCTACGAAAAAGCAGAACTGTTGTAATACGACGTGTCACGGACTCGGCTAATGTCTCAAGTAGTGCTCGAGGAATCTGACACCATTCATACTGCAGGACTGTGCATAAATCTCTAAGAGTACGACGGGGCGGGGATCTCTTCTGAACAGCACGTTGCAAGAAATTAAGGCTCAATAATGTTAATCTCTGCAGAGTTTAGTGGCCAGCAGAGGTGTTTAAACTCACAATAGTGTTCCCGGAGCCTCTGCAGGAAGCAATTCTGAACGTGTGGCGTATCGCATTGTTCTTCTGAAATTGCCCAAGTCCGTCGGAATGCACAGTGGAGATAAATGAATGTAATTGATCCGACCAGGATGGGTACGTACCAGTGGCGTAACTAGGACTTGGCTTTGGGGGGGGGGGGGAATAGATCTGCTAGACGAGCAAAATTTTAGTCAGTTTCCAGACAAACTACCATCTACCACTTCCGTTGAAGACATCTACCACTTCCGTTGAAGATTAATTCACTCCCATCCAATGAAAGCTTATGGTAAAACACCCCGAGTTTCCAATCTTTTCCTTTACTAGATTCCGGATATACAATTTCTTTTTTTTTGTTCTGGGGGGGGGGGGGGATTCTATCCCCCTCATCCTCCTCCCCCATAGTTACGCCACTGGTACATACGTGTCACCTGTCAGAGTGGTATGTAGACGCATCAGGAGTCCCACATCACTCCAACTGCCAACGCCTCACATCATTACAGAGCCTCACCAACTTCAAGTCACCCGCTGACATGCGGGACCCATGTATGCATTAGATTGTCTGCATACCCATCCACGTATATCCGCTCAATACAGTAGGAAACGGGACTCGTCCGATCAGGTAACATGTTTCCAGTCAACAACTGCAATGTCGGTGTTGATGGGTCAAAATGACGCATAAGGCTCTGTCTCGTGCAGTCGGGTAGGACATATAAGTGGGCCTTCGGCTCCGAAAACCCACATCGACCATGTTACGCTGAATGGTTCGCACACTGACACTTGTTGACGGCCAACCAATCAAATCTGGAACATTTGCGGAAGGGTTACACTTGTGTCACGTTGAACAAAGCGTTTAAGTCCTCACTGGTCCCATTCTTACAGGATCTTTTTCCGGCCACAGTCACGTCGGTGGTTTGATGTTTTTCCGGATTCCTGCTATTCACGGCGCACTCGTGAAATGGTCGTACAGGAAAATTCCCACCCCGCAGATGCTCAGTCCTACCTCTCGTGCGCCGACTATAACACCACGTTGAAAGTCATTTAAATCGTGATAACCTGCCGTTGTAGTATCAGTAACTGATCTAAGGCCAGCGCTAGAAACCTGTTTTTTTTTTTTTTTTTTTTTTTTTTTTTTTTTTTTTTTTTTTTTTTTTTTTACACTTCCAACTTAATCTTGAATTCATATCAGCTATCGTGCTGCTTATTCACTACTAATTCAGTAACACAGCCCATGAGACCTATTGGGCAACACGCTTTGTTCCATTACTGCACTATAGTAGTATTACATCTTGGCTAAAGTTGCTTTACCCATTTTAGTGTTACATTATTTTGTCATCCTTTCTCCACCGCTCTCTACTCGAAAATGACTTACGGCATAGTAGTGGAATCACATTATTTGTCTTATAGCCCATTTGCCTTGATATGTTCTAAAATAGGGATGCAGCCCTACCCTCAGGAAAGGATTAATTATAAAAAGTCAAAATGTCAAAGGAACTGCTTTTTTATTATTATTACGTTTGGTTAATGCCCTATCCTCGTTATTACAACAATTACAGTGACGAATTAATCAAGGTTGTGTATAGGTTCCTACTGAATGGAAGGTGATACAAAATAAAATAAAATAAAATGAGCGACCTTGCGCAATGCGAAAAACATTTAAAGTAAAAATTAGCAGCATCATTAAGAACTCCGGGCTGTGTCCACCGCGAGCTCTAGTGCAACCGTCACGCTCCGCTACTACTCTTCGACTCACCCGCGGCTACACTCAGCAAACCCCGCCTATCGGTCGCCAAAGATAATCCTTGCGGACCCAACAAAGATATATATATATATATATATATATATATATATATATACGTTGTTGCGAACATATATAATCCCAAAACTAAAGGTAGGAAATTTCCATTCAGTAGCCACCTTACAACCTGTTGTCTTATATAGGCGTTACTACCGCAGCGGCGTCCTCTGAGTGTTTACATATCTCTCTGTTTACCTATGCATGCCTATGCCAGTTTCTTTGGCTCTTCATTGTGTTCCACCAGTGTTGGATGTACATCAAAATAAACAACAGTATTTCCTTTTTTTAGTAATAAAATTATTTCTGTTAGAATATGATGTAATACATTCGAGAGTCAAAACTGGTATATTCTGTCTTAAATCTTTGTACGTCGCATATTTTATGTGTTAGCGACATTCAGTTGTCAGTCACCATAAGCTGGCCTAGAGAGCCGAAAACCGGTAAAACGTTTTTAGCAGAACTTTCGGCAGCGTTTACCTTGTGGGGTCAAGAATAGTATACGATACAACCCGTCGATATTGACCAATGACGTCATTATTCAAATATGTTTATGTATATTTATGAAGATGATATTAATTTTTTGTATCAAAGATATGGAATTATTTGCATACAGTCGTTGATAACATTAAACACAGACAATTGATATCACGATTCTCTACTGATTGAAGTGATTCGACGATTATGTTATAATTTAAAAATAAATATTGTAATTGAGAAATTGATTGCTTACATTCGACACTAAGTAATATATTTTATTGTTTGTTTTTATTTTATATGAATTTATGACCTTCCCCGGCTTAAGTCAAGAATACGATACAGTTATCTCTCGAAATACCTTCATATGGTATCATTTAAAAATTGTATCGTAAACTAGACTTGACCTCCCCCTGTTCAAGTCAAGAATACGATACAGTTATCTCATGAAATAGCTTCATATGGTCACATTTAAAAATTGTATCGTAAACTAGACTTAACCTCCCCTTGTTCAAGTCAAGAATACGATACATTTATCTCATGAAATAGCTTCATTTAAAAATTGTATTGTAAACTAGACTTGACCTCCCCCTGCTCAACTCAAGAATATGATATAGTTATCTCATGAAATAGCGTCATATGGCCCTATTTAAAAACTGTATCGTAAACTAGACTTGATCACCCCCTGTTAAAGTCAAGAATACAATACAGTTATCTCATGAAATAGCGTCATATGGTCCCACTTAAAAATTGTATCGTGAACTAGACTTGACCTCCCCCTGTTCAAATCAATAATACGATATAGTTATCTCATGAAATAGCGTCATATGGCCCTATTTAAAAACTGTATCGTGAACTAGACTTGACCTCCCCCTGTTCAAGTCAAGAATACAATACAGTTATCTCATGAAATAGCGTCATATAGCCTTATTTAAAAACTGTATCGTAAACTAGACTTGACCTCCCCCTGATCAAGTCAAGAATACGATACAGTTATCTCATGAAATAGCTTCATATGGTCCCATTTAAAAATTGTACCGTAAAGCAGACTTGACCTCCCCCTGTTCAAGTCAAGAATACGATACAGTTATATCATGAAATAGCTTCATAGGGTATCATTTAAAAACTGTATCGTAAAGTAGACTTGACCTCCCCCTGCTCAAGTCAAGAATACGATATAGTTATCTCATGAAATAGTGTCATATGGCCCTATTTAAAAACTGTATCGTAAACTAGACTTGATCTCCCCTTGCTCAAGTCAAGAATACGATATAGATATCTTTTCAAATAGCGACATATGAACAGGAACATATGTTATTCTGCTACAATTTTACGTACAATTCTACGTAATTTGTAGCTTCTTTTTTGCTTTTTGTTTCAGACGCCAGACTTGGAACTGTATCATCTCTAAAAAAAAAAAAAAAAAAAAAAAAAAAATCAATACTTTTCATTTGTCGTAATTTTTTAAGTTTCACTGTTTTTTGTAATAAATAGAAATAAAATTATAGATATGTTGTTTAATTTTGTTACACATATTTCTTAAACCAGCTAATAATTATTTATCTGTAAAATAGTTTATACTATTAACTTTGGTATATTAATAATCGATATATTTCTTGATAGACGTCAGATGTTCAAATGTTATTACTTTCAATTCTTTGCTTCGTATATGACGTCATTGGTCAAAGCCGACGTGTTGTATCGTATTCTCGACTATTCCCACCTTGTGTGACCAAAGACCCAAAGTTTTTAATTGCAGTTAATTGTATCGATAGGATGGATAGGATGTGTGCCTGCTGTGTGCGGACGCAGGAGGAGTTGGCCGCGGTTCGCGAACAGCTGAGCGTGCTGTTGTCTACGGTCAGCCGTCTTCAGGCTGCTGTCTCGGGGTGCAGCGATGGTGGGGAGTCTGGTGCGTCGAGTGGGACACCTCAGGTGTCTCACGCTTCGCTCTCTGTCCCTGCTACCTAGGCACCTTCAGGTGTACCGGACGTCGTCGAGCCGCCTTCTCCGCAAGGGGAGTGGCGGGTTGTACGGCGTTCGCGTCGCTCGAGGCGGAAGGCAATTGTGGAGGCTGGACGCCCGTCCGCGCCCGTTCGTCCTGTGAGTGAAAGTGTGGCCACTCCTTCAGCAGGGTCCAAGCAGGTGCACGGGGGGAGGGGATTATTAGTTATTGGGAGCTCCAATGTTAGGCGCGTGATGGAGCCCCTTAGGCAGATAGCGTCCAGATCTGGAAGGAATTCCAACGTGCACTTGGTGTGTCTGCCGGGGGGCCTCATCCGAGATATGGAGGCGGCCTTGCCGGCGGCTATCGACGGTGCGGGATGCAGTCGACTGCAAGTCGTGGCTCACGTCGGCACCAATGACGCTTGTCGCTTGGGTTCTGAGGACATCCTCAAGTCCTACGAGCGGCTGGCGGAATTGGTGAAGGCTGCTGCCTTCGCACGCGGGGTGCAAGCAGAGCTGTCGATTTGCAGCATTGTTCCCAGGGTTGATAGGGGTCCTTTGGTTTGGAGCCGAGTGGAGGGCCTGAACCAGAGGCTTCGCCGACTCTGTGACAGTCATGGCTGCAGATTTCTGGATCTGCGTTATCGGGTGGGGAATTGTAGGGTGCCCTTAGATAGATCAGGGGTGCACTACACTAAGGAAGCGGCTACTCGGGTTGCAGAGTACTTGTGGAGTGCACATGGGGTTTTTTTAGGCTACGCGCTAACTCTGATGAGCACTCGCCTGTCGGCATTCAAACAGCGAATTCAGACCACGTTAGAAACAAAAATTCGAACATAAAAATATTAGCCGCGAACTTACAGAGTATTAGAAACAAAGTTCCCGAATTTGCAGCGCTGCATGGAAGTTATTGCGCTCAGGTAGTTTTAGACACCGAAAGCTGGCTAAATGATGATGTGGCAAGTTCAGAAATATTTAGCGAAGCGTGGAATGTATATCGGAAAGATTGATCTTATACAACTGGAGGAGGAGTGTTCATCTCTGTGGACAAAGATATTGTTTCTACTGAGATCGAGGTTGAAAGTAACTGTGAAGTTATCTGGGCATGTATAACAGGTCTAAAAGAAGTAAAGTTAATAGTTGGGTGTTTTTACCGGCCCCCCAGTGCTGCTGTAGCAGTTTTAGAATCATTCAAGGAAAGTCTACACCAGGTAGTGGATAGGTATCCGGGCCATGTAATATTAATCTGAGGAGACTTCAACCTTAAGAGTATAGATTGGGACCTCGCTAGTTACATTTCAGGCGGTACAGACAAGCAGTCTTGCGAGCTACTTTTGGACACATTCTCCGAAAACTGTCTTGAGCAGTTAAACCGGCAACCCACGTGCAATGGAAATATTCTAGACCTTATAACCACAAACAGGCCTGACCTTATTAACAATGTCTGTGTAGAGACAGGAATTAGTGATCATGATATCGTCATAGCGTCGATGGTGACCAAAGTTCATAAACCAGTCAAGAAGGCTAGGAGCGTGTTTTTGTTGGGAAGAGCCGACAAGCAAATGTTACGATCGCACTTAGAAAATGAATGGGCATCGTTTAATTCCGGGACTATGGATGTAGAGGAATTGTGGACTAAATTTAAGTGCATTGTTAATAAAGGGTTAGAGAAATATGTGCCAGTAAAGACGATTAAGGATGGAAGAAATCCACCGTGGTATAATAATAATGTTAGAAAGCTGCTGAGAAAGCAAAGACTCTTGCACTCTCGATTCAAAAAAGAACACGCAAATGATGACAGACAAAAGTTAGTAGAGATTCATGCGTCTATAAAAAGATCGATGCGTGAAGCATACAATAATTATCACAGCCATACCTTAGCAAAAGATCTTTCCGAGAACCCGAAAAAATTCTGGTCCTATGTAGAATCGATAAGCGGGTCAAAGCCCACTGTCCAGTCACTAGTTGATCATTCCGGGGCAGTAATAGAAGAAAGCAAACGGAAAGCTGAAGTTCTAAATTTAACCTTCAAGAAATCTTTCACGCAGGAGGACCGCACAAATATACCATCACTTGATCAACGTACTAATTCCGAAATGGGGGAGATAGCAATAGGTATTTCCGGTGTAGAGAAGCAGCTGAGAGAGCTAAATACGAAAAAGTCTGCTGGTCTGGATGGAATACCAGTTCGGTTTTACAAAGACTATTCTGCGGCATTGGCCCCTACTTAGCTTGCATTTATAGCGAATCTTTAATTCAGCGCAAAGTTCCTAGTGATTGGAAAAAGGCGCAGGTGACTCCCTTTTATAAGAAAGGAAAGAGAACTGACACATACAATTACAGGCCAATACCGTTGACATGTAGAATTTTGGAGCATATTCTCAGTTCGAATATAGTAAATTTCCTTGAAACGGAAAAGCTTCTTTCCATGAATCAGCACGGGTTTAGGAAACATCGTTCATGTGAAACTCAGCTTGCTCTTTTCTCACATGACATCTTGCAAGCCATGGACGAAGGGCAACAGGCGGATTGTGTTTTTCTCGACTTCAAAAAGGCGTTCGACACGGTGCCACACTGCAGACTGCTAACGAAGATACGAGCTTATGGAATAGGTTCACAGATTTGTGACTGGCTGGAAGACTTCCTAAGTAATAGAACGCAGTACGTTGTTCTCGACAGCGAGTGTTCATCAGAGACGAGTGTATCGTCAGGCGTGCCCCAGGGGAGTGTGATAGGACCGCTATTATTTTCTATCTATATAAATGATCTGATGGACAGAGTAAGTTGTAATTTGCGGCTGTTTGCTGATGATGCTGTGGTGTACGGGAGGGTGTCGTCTGTAACTGACTGTAATAGCATACAGGTTGACTTAGACAAAATTTCTAGTTGGAGCGAAGAATGGCAGCTAGCTCTCAATGTAGAAAAATGGAAGGTGATGCGCATGAGTAGAAAAAACAATCCTATAATGTTCGAATACAACATTAGTAGTGAGCTTCTTGATGCTGTCGCTTCGTTCAAATATCTAGGCGTAACACTGCAGAGCGATATGAAATGGAACGAGCATGTAAGGACAGTTGTGAGTAAGGCAGACAGCCGACTTCGGTTCATTGGGAGAATTTTGGGAAGATGTACTTCACCTGTAAAGGAGACCGCGTATAAAACGCTTGTACGACCACGTCTTGAGTATTGCTCAAGTATTTGGGACCCGCAGCAGATCGGTTTGAGGGAGAACATAGAGGCGGTTCAGAGGCGAGCAGCTAGATTTGTTACCGGTAGGTTCGACCAATGCGCGAGTGTCACGGAAATGCTCCGGCAACTCAATTGGGGATCGCTGGAACAAAGACGACGTTCTTTTCGTGAATTTCTGTTAAGCAAATTTAGAGGGCCGGAATTTGAAGCTGAGTGTAGTACGATCTTGGTGCCGCCTACAAACATTTCGCGTAAAGATCACAAAGACAAGATAAGGGAAATTAGGGTTTTTTTTCTTTATTGTCATTTCAATTCCCCTAAAAAAGGGGCGGGCCGGCAGCGCTCACTGGCGCTCTTCGGCCTACAGAAATAAAATTTGTCAGCGGAGAACATAAAAACACAAAGGAGATAAAATTTTGGAGATAATACAGACATAAAACGGAGATTTAAAATGGAGATAAAACAAAGTACATAAAATGGAGGAAACAGTGGTGACATAAAACACTTGGAACGGCGAAAGTGGTGAATAAAAACAATTGCTCGAATGTCAGTGGCGCACAAACACAATTAAAATGAGCATAGGGCAGCGGCCATGGTGAGACCGTCCGCTATTTGGAGTTAAAACAAAAACAAACACACACTTCGAGAGATACACAAGTTAAAACTGATGGTGTCGGCTGCGGGTTGGCCGTCCACTGTTGTAAAATAAAACAATTTAACTAAAACACACCACACTTGTCGAAGCACAAAGGAGGTTCCGTAGATGGTGGGGCACTGACAGCATTGAAGATGTGGTGTGGGGGGGAAAGGGATGAAAGGAGGTGGAGAGTGTGGGGAGGAGCCACAGAGCCGGTAGGGAAGGGACGGGGGGGGGGATGATGTCCCAGGAAACCACGGGGAAGAAGGATAGGGGAGGGCGGTAAGAGGAGGATCCGGAGGGACGGAGGAGGGGAGAAGGGACAGGAAGGGAGGGATAGTCGGGGCCCTCAGGGAGAGAAGGGGGAGAGGGAGCAAGGAGAAGGATCAAAGCTGGTATGAAGGGTAGATGTCAGGTCGGAGGGCATCATCCGGGAGGGGGAGGGTACGGAAGTTGCCATGGGAAAGGATCCAGAGGGTGGACAAGTGGAGAGCAGGGGGAATACAGTGGTGGAGGCGGGGCAATGTACCAGGTGCAGAGAGGAGGGGATGGACGAGAGGATTAGGCGGATCTGATTTGCGGGATATGTAACGGAGGCGGAGATTTTCAATAAAGAGAACGAGTCTGGGGAAAGTAATGAGATCATAGAGGATCCGCGTGGGGGAAGGGGGATAAAGTGGGATACGGAAGGCGAGGTGGAGGGCATGGCGTTCCAGTACCTCCAGAGATTTGTAGAAGGATGGGGGAGCGGAGATCCAAGCGGGATGGGCGACACAGAGGACTGGGCAGATGAGGGATTTGTAGGTATAGAGGATGGTAGAAGGGTTGAGGCCCCATGTTCAGCCAACAAGGAGTTTGAGGAGGCGGAGGTGGGAGCGGGGTTTTCCTTGGATAGCACGTAGATGGGGAGTCCAGGAGAGGGTGCGATCAATAGTGAGGCCCAGGTACTTTAGGGTAGGGGTGAGACGAATGGGACGGTTATGGAGGGTCAGATAAAAATCTCGGGGACGGAAGGAAGGGGTTGTACAACCTACGATGATCGCCTGGGTTTTGGTAGGCTTTATAGACAGGGGCCACTGGTTGCACCAAGTGGCAAAGAGGTCAAGGTGTTCTTGGAGCAGGCGGTTGGAACGGGCAAGGGTGGGAGCTAAGGCAAGGAAGGCGGTGTCGTCAGCATATTGGAAAAGGTGTACGGGAGGGGCAGGCTTAGGCATATCCGAGGTATACAGGAGGTACAGGAGGGGAGAAAGGACAGAGCCTTGGGGCACACCTGCAGAGGGATAAAAAGACGGGAGTCGGTGTTGTGGACGGTAACATAGGTGGGGCGAAATTAGGGCTCGTACGGAGGCATAAAGGCATTCTTTCTTTCCTCGTTCAATTTGGGAGTGGAATAGGAAAGGAAATGCCTAGTAGTGGTACAGCGTACCCTCCGCCACGCAACTTACGATGAATTGCGGAGTATGTATGTAGATGAAGATATATATATATACCTCTTTGTGTGTGACATTAACGCCAGGAGCTGCTCCCTCTAGTTGCGCCTCCTGCCGCAGGGCGTTCCGGTCGCTGAGCGAGGTGCGCAGCCGGCACTGCGCAGCAGCGCGCTCTGCCGGCGGCATCTCGCAGTTCGACATGGCGGTGACGCAGTTCGGCTTCATCGGCTTCACGATGGTGGCGCCCGAGAAGCTGGGCATCCGCCGCGGCGGCGAGGAGGGGCTCGTCCACTTCTGGCGCGTCATCGGCTACCTCATGGGCATGGACGACAGGTGCGTGCCGCGGGCGCCGTCGCGATACAGGGCAGAGGCGCCGACTTCTGAAAATCAGTGTGGCTGCTCTACATCACGGTTCACAAATGTTCGAAACCAACCCTCCTGAAAATCATCTTCATGCATTTTTGAATGAGGAATACTTGATAAAAGTAAATAGGCAGTTGTGTGGCCTTATAAAGATAGAAGGAAGAAATGAGGAGGAAGAAAGTGATGTAATTGGCCGAAGTGGATATTTCGATGTAAGTAACACCCCAAAACTTCTACACGACCAATGAAATAATTTTTCACTGTACACTAATCTAACACTTTTTGCGCGAAGCTATTCTTTCTGACAAAAGCGTTTGTAGAACATCGTCGCCAAGGTTTAAAGCAGAGGTGGGCACAAATCGGCTCAATGAGCAGCGCTCCTGCTCAGGCCGGAAAAAGACCAGCGTTCGCGCTCGGCCGGTAGTTATCCTAGTTCAGTGGCGTAACTAGGACTTGGCTTTGGGGGGGGGAGATAGATCTGCTTGACAAGCAAAATTTTAGTCAGTTTCCAGACAGACTACCATCTACCACTCCCGCTGAAGAAACTAATTCACTCCCTTCCAATGAAAGCCTATGGTAAAACACCCCAAGTTTCAAATCTTTACCTTTACCAGATTGCTGTTAAACGATTTCTTTCTTTTCTCTCTCTCTTCTTCTTCTTCTTTTTTCTTTTTTTCGGGTTCTGGGGGGGGGTTTCTATCCCCCTCATCCCCCCCCCCCATAGTTACGCCACTGTCCTAGTTGCCGCTAGAGGTTTGCATGCTTGCCGGCGCACGTAGTTCTGTTACTTACTTATAAACATAACAGCATTTTTCAGGAGATACCCCTAGCAGTAGAATCTGTTCATTCGAGTTGGATACTAAAGAGTTTGCACTATTTTATAACGTACTCAGCCAGGTGCATTACTGCGGTTACGTTAGCGCGTTGGCTGCGCATAACGCCATCTAGTCTTTCCAGCAGGAACTACGTGATGGACGCCAGCTGCTCGCCGCTCTGCTCCCGCTTAGGCAGGGGGCTCCGAGAGCGCGGCTCGCTCATTGCCCACCTCTGGTTTAAAGAAATCTTTGAAATATTTTGAGATTTTGAAGAGAGAGATTTTTTTTTTTTTTTTTTTTTTTTTTTGTCAGCTCCAAGCAAGAGCTGTATACTTCATCGAAACTGTCATCACTTCAAGATAAATGACATTTCTGACAGTATTAATATAGTCCAAGGATTTTTTTAAGTCTGAGAGAAAAGCATTACAATTTCAACTGAATCTATAATTTTAATTCAAGGGAAGTGACAAAGATAAATGAAAAACGATTAACTTTAGCATCAGCATCAGATTCTTCAAGCTAAATTCCTGAAAGAACACAATTGAATGTTCATAAATCGTACACCTGAAAGGTCAAAAGGACCGACGTCCTTCAGGATGAAAAAAGCTAGCATAGTGGGTAAAACACGGACACACATTAATACTCGCTTGGGGACCCGCGTACAAAACTGATTATTTCATTCATGTATGAAATATCGTCTCTCGCTGTGGTCACGTTTTGCATTTTCTCTTGAGTCATAAGGTAGGTTTTGATTTTTCCCGATTTTTTAAAAATTTATACAATTTTATACTACCGGTTTCTCATCTTTACTGATGAGAAACCGGTAGTGTCGGAATAAACACATCTTGACAGCTGTTGCGATTTCATTCTTTACACACCTCCACCTAAGACATCATCGAAGTCAATTTTAATTTTCAATCTTTATTTTTTGTGGTGATTGTGTAGAGAATTCCATAAATATGTATTTAAGCTGTGGTTGACCTTTTAAGAAAATTGTTTCTTTCTATAAAGTTATTCCCTATTAAAATCAAATGTTGAAATGTTTGTAAAGCTATGGGCTGTCTCTAATTAGCAACAAAAATACGATGTGCGGGGTATCAAATTACTGAGAAAAACAAATTGGTTCTGTTCGTGTAAAAGGAAGGAAGCTTGGAGTTTAACGTCCCGTCGTCAGCGTGGTCATTAGAGACGGGTTTCTGTTCGTGTACAGAAAAATAGCATGTAAGGAGGTTAGCAGTTCTTGACTCCGGTACGTCCTGTTTTGTCGTGTTCCTGGTATCATTCTTAATGGACATTTCTTCCGGTTTGCCTTTCATTTTGACTATTCTGCTCCGGATTTATATAGCTTTATTTGATATGTTGACATAGTTTTGGTGTTTTATTTTTTAAATCCGGTCGTTTAATTTTTTATCAGTATTAATTTATTTGTTGTTATAATTTTTTATTTTCATTCATTTATATGTTTTATTTAATTTTATTTTTAATATTATTTTTATTGTTTTTTAATTCATTTTACGACTTTTGCGTGGGTTTATTATTCTGTTTTGGTTTGTTTACTCTATGGTGTATTTATCCGGTACATGAATCTTGTTCGGTCATCTTTCCCTTGTTCCCTAATAAGTTCCATAATGAGAGTACCTCTCCGTTAGAGCGAAGAACGCTTTGGGCAGTTCATTGAAGCGATCTGCCAGTATGGGAACTCCTGCTGCATTGTGCAGGTCTGCCGTGGGAAATCTTGTGTAAATAGGTTCGTTCCAGCAGCTGCCAGACGGCTAATTTCAAGCGCTAAGAAACAGATATTAATGCGCATGCGCAGCTACTGTGACGTAAAAACCCTTGTTTGATACTTGCACTGCTGGAACGCTTTTTGCACTGTTTCTGGCTGCAGGCGAAGGTGAGTTCAAGGAAATAATTAAAATACTTTCCTTCCTAAGTGTAAACGAGAAATATCTGATCTCAAGTGGGATTGCAGTGACTTCTAAATAATCGAAAATCACGCTACTAACACACACGTATCACGTGATGGCTACCCCCTCTCTAACTCAGACCTTTCTGCGCATGCGCAAATTGGCAGCTTGACCGCGCCTGAAATAATTTTCCGGGTATCGTCTGGCTGCTTGCGGCAACTGCTGGAACACCAAACAGCCACACTCCAAGTAGCCAGAAGCAGGAGAAGGCGCTGCTGGAACACAATTTCAGCATTGCGCATGCGCGTCAAGCAGTCTGGCAGCTGCAGGAACGAACCTAATGTGTATCGCTGTTTTCAAGGATCTATTTTTTATTGTTGCAAGTAACTTTATGTGGGTTGGTGCGCCATAAGTCCTTATTGGTGCTGTGTGTTCCATTTTTGGTCTTATGAGGCTGCAGTACAGGTGGACTTCTATTTCTCCCTAAAGTCCACCATTCATGTTTAGCACAGGGTATAGTTCTGCCAGCTGTGCGACGCTTTTTGCCTAATTTTTTCTATGTGTGGTTTCCAAGTAAGTCTCCTGTCCATAGTAACCCTTATATATATTTTTCCGTTGAAAGTTAATGGATGGTGTTAGTAGGGGGGGGGGGGTTGGGTGGTCGTTTACGTATGCTTTTGATGAACATGATCGCCTGGGTATTGTGATTCTCCATATCCTGGCCCATTTATCTGTTTCCTTCAGGACTTCTTGCAGTCGTTGTGTGGCTACACTGCGGTTTCCAGGTTCAACATCTGCCGGCCAGAGGGCGTGGAGGAGACGCGTCGCGTGTGCTCGCTGCTGCTGGAGCAGGTGTTCGCGCCGAACCTGAAGCAGCCGCCGGCAGAGTTCGCGAGCATGTCGCGCGCCATGATGGACGGCATCTGGGCCATCCTGCCCGCCTACGACACCGACGCCGTCTTCGCCTACGTCTACAGGGAGATGGTCGGCCTGCCCTACGACCTCGACAAGCTCAGCAAGGCGTCGCGCTCGGCCTACGAGTGGCAGGTGAGCAGACTTCCTCAACACGTTGGGCAGAGAAAACGAATTGATGTGTGACGCACTGGTGTTCAGCTACTCGTCACTAAATTCCATGACAATGTCCTCTACTCCATTCACCATGGGATGTTCTTATGGATTCTTAAGTAATTGTATTTCATTCTACCACTTTCAAACAGAATACTCAGCTTTTCAACATTACGATGTATGGGGGTTCGGCTCGCTGCAACATTATTCTCCTGGGGCGTCGTGGTAGAAATAAATACTCGTAGGTACATTTTTTCACTTCTTCTTTAATTTGCACTCAAAGTGCTTTTCCACCAAACATTACAACTTTAAACTTGCGTACACAAATTACCACAACAAGACAGACTGACATAGATTCCAAAGTACTTCAGAAGCGGCAAAACTCGAACTCCCCCACGCAAGGCGGTGAGGCAAATATATAACATTGACAATAATAGCATTACATTATCCATTGTTCAGAACAACTGAATATACTGATTTACAATTACCGAACATACATATAAAACATTTCATGTACACAAGAATAATCACAATATAAAATCAAAACTATGCATACAATAATTTTAGATTGCGCACGTATTTTAAGACGAAATTTCCGATCTTTCTGTTGACAACAAAGTGCGATGTTAAATGTCAATTAATTTGTTAATGGGTACATCATACATGTTCCTAACGTATATTGAACTATCAAATATATTGTCAATTCTGAAACTAGGTTTAAAGTCTCACGTCAGTCAATACATACAAAGAATTACAATATTGAATTTCGACTATTACATTAATTAACACAATTAGCTGGTCAATACAACTTGCTTACGAGCCTAACTTATATACAATGCTATTTATTTTCATGACTTTATGTTTTACATAAGTTTGTACCCTTCGTATATTTATTAAAATAATGTACAATGACAAAAGTATTGTTTATAGAACTGTCCAGAAACGACTTATACAAATCTCTTAATTAATAAAATCTATCACTTGTTTTGATCACAGTATCACCGAGACACTGTCCTACACTGATTCCTAGGCTGGTTATTTCGTTTGTAACTAACTTCACACGCAACATATATCACTACGAAACCACACGATTCCGGATCCGACGCAGACGGTATCGTACGATAACATTGAGATTAGGGGGCCAGCAGTATCATCACAACCATCAGACTAAACCTGATGAAAATATTAAACTATGTTTTCTTGCGTGTCTACTTTAACCTATTTGGTTTTCGTTTCGCGTGGAACGAAACTCAAGCAGTCTCGAGGACAGTCAGGTACACTGCTCAAAACAATTAGGGGATCAAGTGACCTGTCATATACAGTACTAGCTTTAAACCCGGAGATGACCGGGTGTTTATTTATCCAGCACTCTCGTAGTCCACTTCCCCCTCCCTACTCCCTCTGCATCCATCTCTTTCTCTCCCATCTCTCTGCTCGTTCCACCTTTCCCTGTATCGGCAAAGTTTTCTACAAGGTACCCTCTGTCATGTACCCAGTGATCTTCCTCTTGGTCATGGGTGCAAAAATTCATAAACATAGGAGCCAAACTATGCGTTTTATAAAATTCCGTAAGTTAAGTACCCTCCACCACGCACCGAACAAAATTTTATACAGACAGTGACATTCCTCTTGTTTTCAAGATAGAGTGTGCAAAATTTCATCAACATTGGAAAAGAACTATAGATTTACATGCAATATAGAAACGCAGGGTCACATTGAAAAACGCACTTGTTGTTTTCAAATATTCCACTTTTATTTCATGTAACATTGTACTGAGGAAAAAAAAAAAAAATAGAGCGAGAGAGAGAGAGAGAGAGATCTGTAAAATCGGTCGAGCCTTTCTCAATTTACGGCGCCACCAAAGTATTTAGGGATCCATTAATATTTTGCAAAGTACCCTCCCCCATGCACCGTATGAAATTTAAGTTAGGCGGTGACGTTCCTCTTGTTTTGAACGAATTTCGTGGAAAACGGAATGAAACTGTAGATTTCGTGAGTCTGTAGAAGTATGCTCCGCCATGCACCTATCACAAAATACTTTCTTAGCTGACTCTTTCTACCTATAAACTACATTCCTGCCAAATTTCAGCTTCATAGGTGAAGTAATTTTCGAGATTTCGTGTTTAGTCAGTGAGTGAGTGAGTGTCTTTTCGTTTTTATATAGGTAGAGGTACATATATGGTGACGCATTTTATTCAGATATTGGTTACAATTGTAATTTGTGTGTGACACAGTACCAAATATTCAGCATTTGAGGTTTATATTACATTTACTTAGAGCAACTTACCATGGAGCTACCGTAATAGTGAAAAACTCATTCTCATTGCCCTCTAATATGGTGATCGCCTCGAATGGCCCGTACAGTGACACACCTGCGTGGCATGGAAAGTTATCCATTAGCTCTTGAGGGATATTTGGTCATTCTTCCATGAGTGCATTATCCAGCTCTACAACCGTTGTGTGTGGTACTAGTCTGCCTACAATGCGTCTGGCAAGTACACAATCATGCTTAAATCAGATAAACATGCTGTCCACAACATTCATTCAATTCTCTCAGCTTCAAGCTTGTTGTCCACCAGTGCAGCTCTGTGGGAACAAGCGATATCGTTCACCAGAAGGAATCCATCGCCTATGGCAAAACAAAAGATCGAAGGATGCCGCCTCTATAACTGTGAGCAGCAAAGCGTAAATCTCAACGACATAGGGGACCGTACATCCGCCAATATTGATTCGATCCCACAAATCTCGTCCAGCACCATGATATTGTGCTCGTTTCCTGCACATACGCATGATTGTTCCGAATTCCACGTTCTCTCCAGGGAACGACGATTGCTCGACTGAACACAAAATCTTGACGCATCTACGAACGGAATCCGGCACTATTGGTTATGACTCCAATTCTTATGTTACTTTTGATTTTATAAAATTAATTTCTTATTGGAGAGAATAGCAGCCTTCTTAACCTATAACATGTTCCATGTCTAGATATAAAAATCAATTTGTGTGCGTTAGTCTCTGTAAAACTCAGAAATGGCTTGACCGATTTGAATATTTTCTTTTGTTTCACTGTAATAGAAAGATGGTTTGGAAAAAAATTAGGGAGAATCCAAAGGAACAGCACAAAAATCGAAAATGGTAATTTTGTTTGGCCATCGCCACTTTGGATTTGATTCGAATTTTATGTGCTGCCATACCGTTCATCCGATTGCGATAACATTTTACGCACTTGACCTTCAAAACAAGAGGAACAGCTGTGTCCACATGATAATGCGTGGCAGAGGGTGTTTCACAACATATCCCGATACCAGTTTACAGTGGTGTTCCGATCTTATAGAACTTAGCACACCTTACCTGAAAAACAAGATATACATAAGTGTCTACATAAGGGTACCTTACTTCTGCCTTACACACTGTTTGTCTGTACGCCATGAAATTTGATGTAAAATTTTCTGTTACAGGAGAGGGAGGAGATGAACAGAAAAAGGGGCAAGAGGAGATTGGCGGGGAGATGAATGGGTTGGCTGGGGTGGGGGAATAGCAGCAATGGGGGGGGGGGGGGGGGGGGGGATAGCACGAATGAGGATTAGATGTCGACTAAACGAATATTGGAATAAATGAATGCCCGAGCAATTACGGGGTCTGAGCTAACTGATACAGAGAGAAGACTAAGAGGACAAAAAGGAAGGAAAAAATACGAACATAGTTCGGGGAAATGATGGACATATGAATTGAGGGAAGGATTGTAGGATGCATAGCCAAATACCACGCCTATTTGCCAGTTGCGAACATTGCCGGATTAGCTAATAATATCCTGGGTTGCGAATGTTTTTCCATCTAGATTGTGGGTCCCGCTGCAAATAAGACTGGGGCTCACTGCTGTAGGACACTTGAATGGTTCCATCGATAAACACGGCAACTGCACATCATATAAACAAGAGTGATGAAAATTTCTAACTTAAATGCAGGATAATTTTGCTGCTATGGGTGGCGTAAACGTGTACTGTAGGGCACCTGGATATAGACGGCCATGCGCCTCCGCCATCTCAGTTCCTCACTTCGACGCGGCAGGGCAGCACAGGACAGTCAGTACGCTTTCAGCGTGATGGGCTGTCCAGCTCAGAATTTTTCTAATAGTTCAGAGAATAGTTTTCGTCTTTTTTGCATTAAATATGGGTAATAAAGTGTCGCTGTGACAAACGGCCATCATCAGGTTATTTAAACCTATGCGTTGTGGGTTAAATCATTTGTAGTTATGCACTATTTCAACACATTGTAAATGACAGATTTTAGTGAAGGGTCCGACATTATGATCTTTTGTTACAGATTGTTATCTATACATATATTGACGATAACAAACAAGACATGCATATAGACTTTATTTTTATTTTACTAAATAGAGTGCCTCATACGACTCGTAATCAATGTTTGAAATTATTGCGACGTTAAGATGCTCGAACTTCCGTGAGCCTACGATATAGCTGTCTTGCAGTTTACTTGCAGTGTGTACAGTCCCCATTAGACCTTTCTTATTCGCCTACTGCAGGGAATCGGTTTTTAATGACTGGTTTAAGAGCTTTTTGCCATAAGTCGTGGTCTATATGTTGATATTGTAACTTAAATCGATTTTAAACGTGTACGTTGTTTGTTATTAATTTATTGATAAACCATTTCTTGGATTCATTGTCAAAACAGTCAGTTTGGGCAAAATAGAGCTGATAGTTCGAAACAATTGTTTTCACTGGTTCTCAAAAAATGTTCAAATGTTTGTGTAGCTTATGGGACTTAACTACGCGGTCATCAGTCCCTAAACTTACAAACTACATATGAACTAGGTAACACTAAGGGCGGCAGAAATATCCATGCCCGAGGGGGGATTCGAACCCCCGACCGTAGTGGCCGTGCTGACCGTGACTGGAGCGCCTCAGTCCCCTCGGCCACCGCGGCCTCCACCACGGTTAACCATTGGAAGACGATGAGGCTAAATTACTTAATATTTCAGGTTAGTATTGATTGTAAGAGGTATAATGGCGTACGAAAACGGAGAATTACGGCATGTCAGCGCATCTTAGGTAGTGCATCTAGCATCCGATAAAACTGAGCTGTTGAGGGGGAAAAATATAGCTCAAAATACATATACAGATGGGTAAATTTCAGAAAATATATTTAACGATTTTTTAAAATATATTAAAATATTTTATTATGACCAGAGTTTTTAATCCAAATCTTTATTTGCCTTTTGATATGTGTATTAGAAATGACGCAAGCGATATTTCAAAACTGTAACCGCAAAATAAATCAGTGATTTAAAAAATAAACACCGCCTTTGAGAAGCTCGTAGTGACACCGCCTGAAACTAAAATGCAGGCGGCAGCCGTTATTACAGCAGAAGACGATGCGTATGCCCGTCTATATCCAGGGCGCCTAGTGTATTTTAGGCATTTCACCGGGTAGTTAATTATTGAAGACGCTGAAAGCATTACTTACTCTCGTTTGCTAACCTCTTGAACACTTTCTATATACAAATCCGAAGACTACATTGCAGTACTACAGCCGGCCGCGGTGGCCGAGGAGACTGAGGAGTTTCAGTCACGGTCTGCACGGCCTCTACGGTCGGGGGTTCGAATCCCCCCTCGGGCATGGATATTTGTGCCGTCCTTGTTCGAAATTAGTTCATAAGTAGTTTGTAAGCTTAGGGACTGATGACCCCATAGTTGAGTCCCATAAGCTTTACAAACAATTGAATTTTTTTTTTTTTTTTTTTTTTTTTTTTTTTTTTTTTTTTTTTTTTTGCATTACTACAACTGAAAGCTGCTACTCTTCATGAGGCGATCGATAACAGAATCCATGAAGCCATGTTTTAGCGATGTTCCATGTACACGTTTCACTACAGAGCAGGAAGCAGCTTTAGCGATTTCAGCAATAGACCTACGTATTAATAGTGTGACAAACGCGGCACAATTGACGTTTACAGACTATGACTGTACACGATGTTTGAAATATAAATTACGTACCCAAAACAACATTTAAGACTAACTTTGATGACTGTCAATTCATTAAAATATCTCTTTTATTTACAGTAACATAGAACTAAGATAGGACGGTAAAATGAGTGGGAGCTACTTCGAAGAGCGGAACAACGGTGCAGTGTGCCAAGGCTGCTGACCAACCATCTCGTTGTTTTTCCTTACATTAGATTTATTTTTACGATGAACGGATTATAGGAGATGAAAGCGCGGTTGCCCAGGCGCGATTTACCTGGATGGTTTCAGCACATCGATTTAATAGAGCAAGAATGACACGTGCCGTTCGCACATTACATTAACGATCCCTGGAAGAGGAGAAAATTAAATAGCGCGTTTGGTATCTGCATCAGATCTCTGCAGGACCACCAAGTATCTTACAAGGGGAAATCTCCACCACACCTCGCATCCCTCATATTGAGTGGATGCTCCGTAAAAACTGAATACAGGTCAAACCTGAAGGTGTACGGAACTATGAAAAAGAAGCAAAATAATACGAAAAAACTGACTTGTGTGAAATAAAAAATGTGCAACATCGAGCGAACTTGATGACATAAAACGTCGTGCTTACGCTGTCACGGTGTTGAACTTCAAAACGAGAGAGAGAGATCCATATTAGAATCTACATCCTTTGTTTTTTCCTACAAAATTATTAATTGTCTATCTGATCATTGACGTGTCACTCAATGTATAAAATTCGTCTCTGTGTCACTCAGGGAAGGGGCTTTCACAAGTATGACATGTTTGGACTCCTGCGTTCCTTTTTCGAGGTTTTGATTCTTGAATTACTTTGTTGTAACTCAGTTCACAGACCGTTTATTTGTTGGGAAGTCAACACAGTCTCTCACGTGCTCTTACTATCCATTACATTTACTTGCGACCACAATGCAAGATGTACCAAAATGAATATTGGGCTTTTAAAGCTTTGTAGTATTTATTACGGTGACTTAAACATGAAAAAGGAACTCTAAACAGTTTGTCGTACAGGTGTTTAGTGTAACACCGTTCGTCACACGGCACAAATTGAGTCAGTAACCGAGTTCGTTCCAAACGAAGGTCAGTGCGTCTCGAGTAATTAATTCAGTCGTATGCCGTAGCTCGTTTAGATCTGCTGGTAGCAGAGGCACATACACCGATCCTTTACAAACCCCCCAAAGCTAAAAATCGAGGGGTGTCACATCTTGGTGAAAGTAGAGACCATGTGAAACATCCACTGTTATCCGGCTCCTTGCGCCCAGTCCAGCAGTTGGCAACAATGTTATTTGACCAATCGTGACAAAGGTGGTACGCCATCTTGCTGCCAAATAATGTTCTCTGGCGCAGCTTGGTGTGTTTGAGGAAAGAACAATTCTTGTAGCACCTCAAAATAAGAATCACTAGTTACAGTTATTTCAGGCCAATAGAAAGGTTATGTCAAAAAAAAAAAAAAAAAAAAAAAAAAAAAAAAAAAAAACACATTAATTTAGGGAAATTTCGCTGCAACTGTACCACCTCGTGGGGATTTGTTGACCTCCAGATTGCCACATTATGAGTGTTCAAAAGTCCAGTTAGGTGAAATGTCGATTTATCACTGAAGACGATCCTATGCATACATTATTATAAGTATGCAGCAACATAGTCCCATAGTCCCCCTTTCTCTTTCGTCTACACCTCTCCCCTCTCCCTGAGAACAATAAATTAAAATCATTAATACATGTGATTTTATGGCAATTTTTTCTATTGATAGTATTTCAGTGACAGTACTGTATATTCGTATATTGCTGATCAGAGGTAAACAAATTTCAGATTAATATTATTTTATACATGAATCATGCAAATGATACGCAATCAATACCTTCCACAGAATAAAACATAGTATTACCCTCAGATAGGACATTTTTGTAAGATGGGATGACGACACCATGAGTGGAACAGGAACTCTATGTTTCATAGGTCTAGAAAAGGCTTATGACTGTGTTCCTAGTAGGAAGCTATTGTCTCTTCCACATAATTTTAGATTAGGGGGCAAACTTATGCAGACAATTAAAGGTCTTTACGATACTGTATAGCAGCAGTTAGAGTAACAGTAACTTGAGTTCATGGTTCACGGTAGCTTCAGAGGTAAGACAAGACTGTAACCTGTCACCACTGTTGTTCATACAATTTATGGATCATATGTTGAAAACAATACATTGGCAGGGTGAGATTAAAATAGGTGAAAAGGAGTCTCGAATATGCAGACTACTTAGTAATGACATCAGACTCGACTCAAATGTCGCAAACTAATATTTCAGAGCTAGATCAGATTTGTAAGGTTTATGGTATGAATATCAACATCTCCAAAACGAAATTAATGTCTGTAGGAAAGAGATTTACACAGATTGAGTGCCAAATAGGAAGAACAAAGTTAGAATAGTTCAAGTACTTCAGATGTATTTTCTCACAGGATAGCAACATAGTAAAAGAACTGGAATCAAGGTGTAACAAAGCTAATGCAGTGAGGGATCTGCTACGATCTACTCTCCTTTGTAAAAATGAAGTCAATACCAAGACTAACAAGGAAAGTACATGGGCTCGAACAAACATATCAGTATGAACTTTTGGTTACAGGATCTCTACGTACACCTCAATGTGCTGGTGGGTGTCGTTTTTCTGCAAAGCTCTGCAACCATGCTCTAAATAGCACTGTAGATGTAATTGTAGACGCCATATGTAATGCAGATATCTTAACTATAACTTATGTAATAATCATCGTACATGTTCTCTAGCGAATTGTCATCAAAAGCTGTGATGATAGTTGCAACTTTAACCTTCTTCCCGAAAGACTGTTGGTATTCACTACCACTGATTCCATCGCCTCTTCCCGCACTTAACGTAGCACTACCAATTGCAATGAGTTGTTCGTCATTATCATCCTTATTATCATTATTATGAGTTTGTAACAGCAGTATCTAACTTATGCTCATATTTCTGTACCATAACAGATACGAGAAAGCATGCAAATGATTCATCTTCTACACTAATACCATCTTCATGAAGAAGGGTTCTTTGTAACTTCATCTCAACTAATCGTAATACATTAGCAGGATTGAGTAGCAATCACCGCCTCATCTGACGCTTCACCACACAAATAACATCACAAAACGCAACTTCGGAGGCACACTGCACCATCCCTACTGGCCAACCGACAGGTCAAAGTGCAATGTGGCATGGCGCACACAGAGGCTTCTAACGGACGACTGCAGAGTTTTGCAGGTGCGGGAGTATCACTAGAGCAATAAGGGATCTTTACATCACCTCTCATACGATTTTGATGTTTATGTGATTGTTCGAGCCCAAGTACTTTCCTTGTAAGTTAGCTGTGCACCGCAGTATCTATCGACCAACATGTTGTATGGGAGTTAAAGTTGGGTGGATACAGGTTACCTGTTGAGGTTACAGATATAAAAGTAGCAAGAATGTTTGCCAGTTGAAAAAGAAGTGAAAATGGCAAGAGGAAATCAAAGAAAAGCTGAGAATTAACACCAAAGATGGAGCAGTTAGAGCGAATAGACTGAGATGGTGGGTTCATGTTACATGTGTGGGAGAATAAAGGTTACCTAAGAGACTCTTGAGTTCAGCAGTAGAGGGTAAGAGCAGACTAGATAGACCAAGGAGAAAGTACTTGGACTGACTCAAGAATGACTTTGAAGTAACAGGCTTAAAATCAGATGAGGCGTGAATGTTAACAATGAATAGGGGATCACAAAGGAATTTTATTAGGGGGGACTATGCTCCAGACTGAACGCTGAAAGGCATAATCAGTCTCTAATGATGATGTTGCTGCTGCTGCTGCTGATGCTGATGATGATGATGTGGATGATCACAATGTTCTGATGTTTATTATGCTATAATGAAGACATGTAGAACCTTACTAGTGAATGAAACGTATAGTTTTATGATAAAGCTTTTGTCCATAACAAAAAGGGGGAAAATAGGCTGAAAAGAGGTACTGAACTGGCCCACAGATATAATTACTTTCATTGTTAATTAGTTTGGTTAATATAATGTCATTTCTATCATTTTACTTGGTAATAACATGTACCACAATGTTTACTTTATAAACATTTAGAGTACTTGTAAGTTTTACTTTATTTGTGTGTACTGAAGTATTTTAACTGTTACCTCTGATCAAAGTAATGAAAGGCTGTGATTCTTATTCATAGTTTTAATTGCTTTGCTAGAAGACATATGAAGAAATGGAACAAAGTAATTTACAATTAATACAATGATTCAAGTACAGTCAACAGTTTTTTTTAATTTAGCATTACCTTCAGGAACCAGTTGTGCTGAAGTTTTATTGGTAAAGTATAATCTCAGAACATAAAAAGGGTAACGTGCAGATAAAGCTATGGAATGTAGCTTTTTAGATTACTCTGCTATCCAAAGTAAAAGATTTGTATCAAACATAATTTTAAATAAAATCTTGTATAAAACTTATAAAATTTCAAATTGTTGTAAGACTTATTAAACTATATCAAATATAAATACACCAAAGTCAGCTTTAAAAGAAAGAAGTGGTTCTTTATATGTATTGCTATTCAGTCCTAAATTTTTGATACAAATTTTATTTATTTTGCAGGTATATCTTGCAGATTTAATGCTGACAGCTTGGTATGCATGGATGATACGAGCATTTTCTAATTTTTTTGTGTGGTTGTGCATCTACCTCGCACAGAAATCACACTTCCTCGCAAATTATACATTGACAGATAAAGTAGTTCACCAGAACATATATCTTGCTAGTTAACATAGTACTGTATTTACATATGACAGAGCACTGAACTTTCACAGTACCTGTTAGAACCAAACTGATCTACTTTCAGCAAAAGGTGCAGTTACTACTAGCAGAAGTCTGATAAGAAGTAAACATTTTATGGAAATATAGTCATCTTCACATGACACTAGTCATACAATAAATACTTTTATGAAGTTATGATTTGAGTACTTTATAATATATAATAAAAGTAAACTAATACTGTATATGTTAAACTAATTGTCTGTATAAATTACAGAGCCAAATACCTACAATTTATAGAAGTAATGCCATAAAATATTAGGCTACATAATGTGTGAGCTTTGTAAATAAATTCAGAATGCCATTTGATACTTCTGCAACCAAATTGGTATTCATACTCCAAACAGTTACACAAAGTTTCTTGTGGAGTATTTTAATTTCGTAATGTTCTTTAAATCCTCAGACTGTGTCAGCTCCTTCAATTTCAAAGGTTTTCATTTGCTAGCAATTTTTCTCTGAATATATCTAGATATACCTCAAGCCAATCCATTTTCTAGGTGTTTGAGAAAGTGCAATATTCTGTAGAGACCTATTCTATATGATTTGAGTGATATTTTGTAAAGTAGAAACTGAGAAGGAACTGTTTTACTGGTATATAAATGTAGGAATATGTCGAAAGATTTTTAGTGTGATTTTTTTTACGTCTACTTCACACATTAGTCTTGTTGAAACACTTTTTAAACTTTACTAACTAAATAATGATAACAGTTGCTATTCAGATTTAAGTTTCATGAAAAATCAGCATGTAATTGAAATGTTATATTATTGTACTTCAGCCAAACAGTTCATTCTTGATCATATCATACGAATTTGCTCTTTTCATCTCGATACAGTAGCACTGCACTAATGATTCCCAATGTAACAAAGTGTCATTATTACTCTTACAAAATAACTGAATTGTCTCTCAATGAGCACTGTAATATTACATTAAAAAGTAATTCCTTTTAATGTTTGATCTTTGCACTCTGTGTCAATGTAAATACTGCTTTTACATTAAAATCATTTATTTCTCAGTTCATTTTCAAACTCATATGAATGTTTATACAATCATTATGCATAAACAAGTTGATGATTTTGTAATTTGATGATTAGTATCTGTTCCACAAAGTATTATATTTTAGTTAATATGTAAATGATCAAGTACATGTTATTTTTTTCCTTATATTTCAGTTTTGAGATGTTATTGTTGCACATGAGATTGCTTATTTGTTATAAGAATGAATTTATGTACAGTATAATAATTGGGAGTTACTATCCTGTGCTTTAATTTTTTTGTATTCATATGTACCTAAAATATGCAAAGAAAGCCAAATGTGTGATTGTTTTTCTGTGATATTCATTGTTGATGTACATAATAAAATGGATTCAATATGAACAATCTTCCAAGAAATTCATATACCAACAATTACCTTTAATAGCTTTAAACAACAATAGCTAAAATGTAATTTAGTCACAGCCTAGAATAGCAATTATACAACTGCATGTGTTTGAATCATAAATAAGTGCACTTATATTGAGGAAATATTAATATTTTGAACATTCAGGTTCACCAAGTACATGAAAAACACTAGATTTGAGTGTGCTGAAGTCTAGTGTGGAAAAGAAATTAATCATTAGTCCTATGTTCAAGCATAAAAAATACTATAGTAGTGCAATGACTTGATCACACAACACAACATGCTTATTGTTGCTAGAATTAGGCATGAAATTGTTTCAAAAAGAAAGTAAGAGTAAGTGTACAGCTTGCTCTTACACTTATAATTGATGTCATCTGTTTTCTTCCACTTGATCTATTTTGGGATAAGGGAATCACTATGTTTATAAAGTGCAGATTAACTTAATTATTGAAGAAACAATGCTTTGGGTAAGTTAAATGCTCTCTATTTTTATATATGTTTTTCCTACCAGGAATGTTTCCCTCTATAATATATTATTTCAGACTGTAATTGAGGTGTGTGACAAAGCATTGTTGAAATCAGTGAAAAACTTAAACCTCTGACACTATTTGAGTATAGCATGTACAGTATCGATAACCTGTACAATAAACTTTCAACTATAGAAATATAAAAACTTGTACTAAAATAATTACATGTTAGGGTAATGTATTCTTACATGATACTTCCAAATGTAAAACGTTTCATGCCAATTGAATTAATAATTATGACTTGTACTAATAGTTTCAACAATTAAGTTACAGATACAGCAATTAATCACATTAGGTATTTTAATTAAGGGCCAATTCTGGATTGTTATTGTTCATAATTATATCACGCTATACAGAATACAACTGAGGAGTAAGTCTCCATGATCATGCAATAAGTCAGTATATGAAATTGTAACAGTAAATTCTGTGCATCTGAAAAGCCATAGGTTTTAGTAAACATAATGTACACTGTAACTTAGGAATTAACTTATTTTTTTATGTTTCTAGGAGTTTCTCAAAGGAAGCTGTTCAGAAATTCCTTTTCTGTTCATCATCTTTGGTGAATAAAAACTGTTCTTTTCCAGATGAAAATGTATCCTTGACAATTGACACATTATTGTGAAACTTTTTGTCGTAAGTTAGCAATTCTCGGCGACAAGAAGATAAATAATTATTTCTAATAAATTCCAGAAACTCTAAGAAATCATGTACTTTAAACAACTGATTCAGTCAACACTTTTGTAACATATGACTGTGTCTGCTTTATAAAAATCCATGTTTCTATTTACGTAGAAAATAGCATTGCGCCCACAGGACAAGTGAAGACAAGGATTACAGTCACACTTTTCATAAAATAGTTACCTCTCATAAAAAAATATAAATGGTGATTACAATTACAGTGAAACTTTCAAAACTCTGTAAAAATGCCACCACTCCTTAGAATGACGTCAAATTGCAGCGGAATATTATCGGAGAATGGGAAAAACGTATGGCAGAAGAAAAAGAAATAATGTGCAAACAGATGAGTAGACGACGCTGTATGTGTTACAATATGTAAATGAAAACACCTGCCATACACACGACCCATTTAAGTTGGTATAATCATGCCAGGTACATGGCTTTTCCTCATTCCGCATCTGAGACGTTTGCCATGACTGTCTCAAGGCAGGATGGCACTCAGCTTGTGAGCATTTTATAAGAATGATGACTGTGTACAAGTCATTCTCCAGGATTTCAAGTTCAGGATGTGGTGTCGCACAAGTACAAAGTGCGCGCCACCTACTTTCGCCGCGCGCCGCCATGCACGCACGGCGCGGCGTTCTTACGACGACAGCCACGAGCGCCCTCTGCTGCAACGCCGCTCGTGGCCACCACTGAACGACATCGTGCACTTGGGACTGAGATAGGAACCAGTAAAGACCTCGGAATCCGATAGGCACCAGTGAAGACTTGGCTATCAGTTAGGCACTAGGCAGGACTCTAGCTCAACTATGTATCAACATTCTGCAGTACTATGTAAAAGTTAAGTATTGTATAAATTCTGTGCAATATATATCTCGTTCTAATTTACTCTAGTGTTTCTAGTTTCTGGCTGCTCCTCTCCGTACCTGCACCAGCGTGCTATCTTTATTCCTGTGTCGGTCTCATTCCACTCAGCCACCGACACCTACAACGGAACGAGACAGAAAAGCGACGACGAGGCTGGGACACAAAACAGGACATTGAAGGGTTTGAAAAAAGGTGTTGGTCCGATGACTGCCGTGGGTCTGGAGAAAATTATTCGAAAAGACAGCTTCCTTTGGTGTGCAGCCTGGTAACGGAGGAAATGAATATTGATTTGACGTCAGTGGAAGAAGTGGGCACAGCAGTGTAGGAGGAGTCGAGTCGTGGTGTGTAAACATGTACTGCATAGAGAATTTCCCGAACATTGGACAAACCTGTGAGCACAGTGCGTAAAATCCTACAAAACATTTCTATGCTGTCCATTAAAAATTATTCATGCACACGAGTTTCAGACTTTGACCTGAAAGAAAGAGACTTTTGCTTTGGAATTTCTTGCTGGTATCGAACTGGGCAATGAATGGCTGTGGCCGTGGTGGAGTGGTCGAGCGGTCTAAGGCGCCTTGCTGCAGAAGGCGCAGTTGCTCGCCATCAAAGGTTCGAGCCTCCCTCGGGCATGGGTGTGTGTGTTGCCCTTACCATAAGTTAGTTTAAGTAGTTTGTAAACAAAGTATCTAATAAGAAAAGCACTCAAGTCCCGTACATTTACAAACATTTCATTTGAAGGTCTGTGGAAAATTGTGTGGACAGAGAAGCCCATGTCCATCTGACAGGATATGCCAACACATAGAATTTTCGAGTATGGACAACACAAAATCCACACGCAAATCATCTTCAAAAGGTCACTGTGTGGTGCGGGTTTAGGGCATCATTTATCATAGGGCCTGTTACCCGTACCACACTGGTACCATTATCGGTAATAATAACAGATTTTCCCAGCCAATGTGATATGACTTTGCTGTGCAGATGGGCTTATTAACTAACACTCATGCACACTGAGTAGTAAAGTTTGTTTAATGAATAACTTACACTTAGACATTGTTGTATGATTCATTTGTCATTTGTGGTCGAACACTATGAAATTATAATGAGTAGAGCGCCATCTGTTGATCAATTTTGACACTATTTATTTTTCTTCTGTCATACGTTTTCCCCCTTCATCGATAATATTCCGTTGCAATATGACGTCATTCTGACCATTGTTGTTATTTTTGAAGATGATTTGCGTGTGGATTTTGTGTTGTCCATACTCGAAAATTCTATGTGTTGGCATATCCTGTCAGATGGACATGGGCTTCTCTGTCCACACAATTTTCCACAGACATTCAAATGAAATGTTTGTAAATGTATGGGACTTGAGTGCTTTTCTTATTAGATACTTTGCTTACAAACTACTTAAACTAACTTATGGTAAGGGCATTTCATCTTTTAAATCTGTTCAGATTTCTGCTAATACAGTGATGTGAAGAGTTGAAGCTATGAGCTCTGATGTAGTTTCACAACGTAAAACTGACTTTGATCATTGTAGTTCTTTTTCCTTACAACTTGACGAATCAACTGATATAGTTGATACAGCTGGTAAAGGTTGTGCCGCTTACCGGTCACACTACCAGAAAGGATATATTTTTGGCATTTAAAAAGCTTATTGAGTCTGAAAATATTCCTGTGAAGGAGTTGGTGGCCCTAGCTACGGATGGAGCTCCTGCAATGATAGGTGTGAAAAAGGGATTTATTGCCTTGTTTCGAAAAGTCAGCGATATACCAAAGTTTGTGTCTTATCATTGCATAATACACCAGCAATCATTACGTGGAAAGTTCTTAAGTATGATCAATGTCATGAAAACAGTTGTCAAAGTAGGAAATAAAATAAGAGCGCATGCACTTTATAGACGACTGTTCAGAGAACTAACAGAAGAGTTAGAATGCCAGTATGGTGATCTGTTGCTTTACACAGAGGTTCTTTGGCTTAGCAGAGGCAGAGTTTTGCAACGTTTCAAAGAGTTCCTTCCTGCAATAGTAGAATTCTTCAAAGAATGGGGTGAGCCTTTCATTGAACTCGAAGATCCCACATGGCTACAAGATTTTGCCTTTCTCACTGATATAACTGAAAAGTTGAATGGTTTGAACTTGCAGCTTCAAGGCAAAGATAAGGACATTGGTGGAATGATTTCAGATGTGACGTCATTTTCAAAAAAGCTCGAGCTGTGGGGAAAAAAATTGTAACCAGTTTGAATACAAGCACTTTCCCAGTCTGAAGCAGATTGTTGAGAAACAAGACCCTACTCAACACCCCAGCAAAAACCAAGAATACGTGGATATTCTTTCAGACCTCAGAGAACAATATGATCAACGATTCCAAGATTTTAAAAACATATTGATGTGGCACAGTTCGTCAACTCCCCTTTTGTTGAGATCGATGCAGAAGATTTTTCAACTTGTATTGTAAAAAGTTTTGGTGGAGATCAGGCTGCAGTGGAAATGGAAGTTGTTGATTTTCAAAATGATCTGTCTCTTAGAAGCCTTTTTACCACTGGAAATATTTAGCCTCTAGTTCCCACCAAAAATATCCACTTCTTGTTCAAGTTGGATTGACATTGAAAGCGATGTTCAGCTCTACATACTTATGTGAATCAGCATTTTCCACTATGAAGTTCATTAAAAATAAATATAGAAACAGACTGACCGATGAACACTTGGATAACTGCATCAGAATGGGCGCTACTACATACTCTCCAAACTACAAGAAGATACTTGATGGCCAAATACTGTTCTACTCCTCTCATTAAAATGAAAATTCAGAAACTTTTTGTAACAGCTCCTATCTTAATTGTTATTTGATTAATACTAGAAATGTATGTTTTAGGCAATAAAAAGAATATGTTAGTTCAATGTTGCGTACTTTTTTTGGCCCAGTATTCCTTGGTAGCTCATAGAAAATTTAAGAATGCTATGGTGGCTCACTGGCTCAAAAGTTTGGCGACCACTGCTTTAAAGTAATGCAGTGGGTTTGTTAAATGCGAAGTTAATTCATTACTTGGAATTGACACTCACTTGGATGGACTTTTGGCTCATACAAAGGCTTGGATACAGGACGATGTTTGATTAAAACATCAAATAACAAAACCACATATACCTTCTGAAACTCGAAGACAGACACTAACTACATAAGCAGAGAAGGTGCTCTACATAAAAGAGTATACGGTCATGATAACAAAACAAATTTCACTGATTCAAAAAAGTGTTACTCCGAAAATTTCATATATTTACTTACCTCTTGTGGATTTTTTTCTGTGACATACTCCACCACAAACCCATTCTTCTAGAGCCGTGTTTGTCTCATTCAAAAGTAAAGAAATTGTAATTCATTCAGATGCATCTGCACACTAAGTGTCATGACATCATCTTCTTCTTGCCTGTGTTCTTAATTTGTATATTTTTCTACAACAATGTATTTGAGTTGTGTAAACTATTTTACATTAGTTAAATTTTTCTTTGCAGTTGATGCCTTATTGCTAACAAATACAAACAATATATCTAAATGTTCTGTGATGTACATTCACCACACACCCAAGTGGTATCATTTTCAAAATTATATTCATTAATTGATTTGCATATAATACCACACTCATCATCAGATCCTCATTCCCACAAACCGATCATTACATTCATACTTTATAATTATTATTCTAATACTAAGATTCTTTCCCTCTCTCCCCTTCTCACCATCTCTCTCTCTCTCTCTCTCTCTCTCTCTCTTCCCCTTCCCGCTCTTCCCCACCCCCTCTTCTCTCTCTCTCATTTTATGTCGAGCAGTATGGGGGAGCACATCCACCTGTGCCCCCCTCCTGAATCCGCCCTTGCTGGTAACAGATAAAGAAATCGAAGAAATTGAGGAAGTAGTTTGAGAATATCATCTTGAGAACGTATGGTAAAAAGTCATCTATGTGCACTGAACAGAAGGTATCAAAGTGACCATCCCCTCAGATCTGCGTTTTAATTTTAAAAAATCATTGTTTTCCGTGTCTTTTTCAGGAACCACCCATGAATTAATGTGATTTTGTAAGCCACATAACGCCCAGCATAGACGATACGCAATGTGTAAAACTAACTGAACTGATCAGTCTCATGGGCTCCAGGAAGTGTGTAATATTTAAATTTTGACCTTGTACTGTAGGGTACCTACAGTATTACATTCTTCTAATATACATACCAATGATCACTAGGCCAACAGCTATCCAAGGAACTCGCAATGTTGGTCTCTGAGAACCCACAATTTCATATTAGGCATTTCATAACATGTTAATACTGTGCTCATTACAGAACAATCAATTATGTAACACTAGTAAAAGCCTACCAGAAATTTGATAAAATAATTATCACATCCAATATTCAGTAAGTTCAGCCTTATCAAATAATTAGTATCATGTATTATGGACAGGGGCGTAGATAAATCTTTCCTCTGGGAGGTGGGGGTTCAGAGCCAGAGCTATATTGAGGTGCCCTCACACAGTTGACACGTGCCAAAGCAGTGACGCCGCCGAATTTGGAAAGCGTTATTGAAAAAAGATTGTAGACATGAAGAGCAGTCTGTTATACCTTGAAAATGACGGACGTTCATCTCCCGAAATACTGGCTGTTGTCGAAGACGCTGCCCAACTATATTCCCGTAAATTATTTGAGCATAACATACAGTATAAGCCCAATTTTTATATAAAAAGTAATCGCTGTAAGGATTAGTAAATTAGAAATACCTTCCGCACTACCACATCTCGCACAAGTCATAAGTTATCAGCAATCGTAAAAAATCGAAAGCCTTCAGACAAATAACATGTAGGCGAGACCAGGGGAATGGAGCCACCTGAAGGGAAGCCAGTTTTTACCTTATTAAAAGTGTGTCTTTTTCGTACAGAATAATACCACAGCTTTGCCAGCTAATACTACTTTATTATAATTTTTTCAGCCATGTATTTTGTAAAGTTTTATTGTTAAAAATATATTGTGAAAGTATATGCAGTGGCGCCAGTACCCTGGGTTCCGGGGTAATGAAGCCATACGTTTGAAAATCAAGGGTATACCTACATGATGAATGAGTAATAGTAGATAAGTATCACAACTGTTCTAATTTATACTTATCACTCTACTGTATTAGACATTTAGAAGGCTTCAAGTAATTATCGACGTAAAATTGGAATGAAAGTAGATTTTATAATTTAGACTTGATTAAAACACCGCAAACGTCAGAAATACAGTTTCTGGCGCTTGAAAAGTACTACATTCTACAAGTGCCCATTTCACAAAATGTATGCATTTGTATTACACTTCATTTGCCTCGAAGCTAAATATCTACAGATTACGTTAATATGGGTATTAAAAAGCACTAACAGCCTATAGAGGTACTTATTTCAATAAAATACAAACTCGAAAATTAGATCCAAAACTTCGAAACTAACAGTTCCTTTCACACAATTAATATCTATCAAAAGAGGAGGAATTTAGTCTATCTGCTATACAATGCTGCCACTTTAGGCATGCGTACGTGCAGATGATCAGCATCTGTGGTAAAAATTATACATGGAAGTAATAAGGTAATGTCATACATTAGTCCTCGTTTAATCTAAATATATTTTTCTGTCAGGTACAAGTTTTCAGCTCTACTGTAGTAATAAAGTTAATAGAGCACTGAAGTTGGTAGCAGTAGTAAACATAAGACACGAGGGCCTTCGTTACACACTATGCAAGCCTCCAGCCTGTGGAGCGTGTTTCTCGCTGCAATTCAACAATACTTGTTCATTGTTACTGATGTTTAGGTGGTGGTTACCTGAGCCATTATCTTTTATTTTTATTTTTTTTTTTTTTTTTTAATTGCCAAGATTTACAGTTGTGAAAGTTGTGCACGACGCTTGCCTAGGCCTCACGAAGGCCACCAATAAGACACTCGAGACAAAGTGTTCCGACAAGTAAGAAGCCAAAGCTCCACTAAGCATCGATTACAACTTACAATCATGCTGGTACCTCTATTTCTTGGCAAAGTTTTCAGTCCAACTCTCATATTCATTACACAAATTATTGTCAATTTTAGCACAAAAAAAAGAAAAAGAAAAATACACATTCAGGGAAGGGGGGTTGAACCCCCTTGTCCCCCCCCCCCTGTCTACGCCCATGATTCTGGAACAGAATGAAATAGTTTGTGCCTCATCATATGCTGGCATTTTCTCCTATCTTCGTGCTAGGAACAGTTTATGAAAAGTTATTGTTAATGCAATAAATTACTTGGAGTTGGAACGAGCATTAATACCACGTGGCTGCTCTTGTAATTACCTGAATAAATCTTAAAAGGTTTAACTTTTCTAGAATGAAAATGTTTAATAAATTACCTTTACTAACGATATAGACGATAGTAAGTGGTAACAGAAATGTATTTTTGCGAAAAAGTAGGGGGTTCCAGTTGGATAAGATAAACAATTATGCAATATTGAAGTAATTTAGGCTCAGAGAGTAATGAAGTAAATTACAAAATTATGTTTTCTGGTCCTAGATGGACGAATCGCACCTGACTGATAAGTGTGTCATTCTTGACTTATGAGGTTGTTGGATTCGTTATGGAGGGCCATGTGGTCAACACAATGTTCTCCCATTCGTAATCTGTTTTCTTGAAATTGGAACTGCCACTAATCCTTCGAGTAGCTCCTCGGCTAAACTCAGTCATGGTGGAGTAGCCGAGTGGTCTAAAGCGCCTTGCTGCGGAGTGCACGGTTGCTCGCCGTGGAGGTTCGAGTCCTCCCTGGGGCATGGGTGTGTGTGTTGTCCTTAGGTTAGTTTACCTAGGTTCAAGTAGTTTGTAAGCTATGGACTGATGACCACACAGTTTGGTCAGATAGATTTACAGACATTTGAACATTTATTTGGCTAAACTCACGAGGCTGGGTGCAACACATTCCTGTCCTTCCACCAACAAGTGGCAGTCCCTGCCATGACAGTCAGTCGTGCTGACCACTCAACTACGTGAGTGAACTCATAAAATAATAATTGCCGTTAAAATATCTAACGAAAGTATTTAATTTCCAAAACACCGGTATCATTTGGTATAGTCTAATTGCATCGATTTATCGGCAAAAAATGATATACCCTAAGGAACTTCTCTGTATTTAATACACAATGATAACTAACTTGACTGTATACATTACAAAAGAAAAAAGTTGACAGCTGCGTAGTTCTGAGGTTTTCTTACAGTAGGGTCACACAACTCATGTGTTGAAGAATTGCATTCACACACTAACTTTCTATGAAGTCGAAACTAAAGCACAACTAAATTATTGAATCTTACTGGCAGATTAAAATTGCATGCCGGAACCAGGACTCGAACCTGGGACCTTTGCCTTTCGCCGCCAAACACTCTACCACTGAGCTACATCGACACGACTCACGGTCCGTCCTCACACCTTTACTTCCACCAGTACCTCGTTTCCTACTTTCCAAACTTCATAGAAGACTAGCACTCCTGGAAGGAATGATATGGAGGACACATGGCTTAGCCACAGCCTAAGGGATGTTTCCGGAATGAAACCTTCACTCTGCAGCGGAGTGTGCGCTGATATGAAACTTAATGGCAGATTAAATCGTGTGCCAGAACCGGAACTCGAACCTGGGACCTTCTGAAGTTTGGAAAGTAGGAGGCGAGGTACTGGCGGAAGTAAAGATGTGAGGACGAAGCGTGAGTCGTGTCGCGATAGCTCAGTGGTAGAGTGCTTGCCCGCAAAAGGCAAAGGTCCCAGGTTCGAGTCCCAGTTCTGGCACACAATTAATCTGCCAGTAAGTTTCATATCACCGCACACTCTGCTGCAGAGTGAAAGTTTCATTCTGGAACTGAATTATTGTTTTTGTAGTCTTCAGTCCAGAGACTGGTATGATGCAGCTCTCCAACTTACTCGACCCTGAGCAAGCCTCTTCATCTCCTCATGAGAACTTCAGCTCACATCCATTGTAATTTGCTTACTGCATTCGTCTCTTGGCCTCTGTGATTTTTGCCCAATACACTTTCTCCAATACTAAATTCACGATTGATTGATGTGTCCTACCAATCGGTCTCTTCTTTTAGTCAAGATATGCCAGACATTTCATTTTTCCCCAATTCTGATCAGTACCTCATTAGTTACGTGATCTACATAACTAATCTTCAGCATTCTTCTGTAGCACCACATTTCAAAAGCCTCTGTGCTCTTCGTGTCTGAACTATCTATCGTCCATGCTTCACGGCATGCCTCCAGAAAAGGATCACTTACACTTAAAATAATATTCTATGTTAGCAAATTTCTCTTTTTCATAAAAGCTTCTCTTCCCATTGTCGTTCTGCATTTTATATTCTCTGCGCTATGACCTTGATGTGTTATTTTGCTACCCAAGTAATAAAACTCAGCAACCACCTGTTTGTTTCGTTACCTAATATAATTCTTTCAGCATCACCTGGTTTTCTTAAACAGCATTCCATTACCCTTATCCTCTTATACGCTCCTTTCAACACACTGTCCATTCCATCAGCGACAGCTTGTTCTAAATAGCCACAGGGGCCCAGCCACACCAAAACATTTGTGATATAATTTTGCAGTATTTTATCAAACAATTGAAATGTGACATGATACCCTCGACATCCTAACTCAATTTACAATGACGCAATCAAATGGTTTCGCTTGCCTTTCGCTGCAGCCTAGCTGAGGGCCCACTAGCATGTGCCCCCTCTCTTCGTTATGCAGCCATGCTAACAGTCGGGGGCCAGCGGCGGCCTGGACCTTACTCCCCCTGTACCCCATACTCCCAAGACTGCAGTCGCAGTGACGTCACAGAGCTCTTTTCCTTTCCCCTCCTAGCCCCTGGCCCTAGTGCTGCTTGGAGCCCGGTAAAGCGGGCGCCGGTGAAGCGGGTTGTACCAACCACCTAGAGACAAGGCCTTACAACAGGCCATGCTACGTCACACTGACCAGGCCGCGCCCGCAAGCTGAATGGTTGGCCGATGGGGCACAGCCACTGCCTCATAGCAGGCAGCCAGTAAGCTGGCGGTCGCGGCCTGGTCAGTGTGACGTAGCACGGCCTGTTGTAAGGCCTTGTCTCTAGATGGTGTTGGCTATACCTGGCGTGTTACCACTCCCCACCCCTTATGCATATATCCACAGGTCCTCATAGTTTGTGGCCAGTGAACCTGGGCCCTTAGCACCTACATCAAAACGTATTGTGGACCTGTGTCGTTGCCACTTGAGTGTTCGTAAACTGAGTATAAAGTGAATGGACTCTTTGCCTAAAACGGCTTTCATTTATTAAGTATGGAAGAGAAGCTAGAAATCAACTGGTTACGCAAACATCAAGGAAAAAAAATTTCTCTGCCGCGGTAGAGTAGCCGAGCGGTCTAAAGCGTCTTGCAGCGAAGCGCGCGGTTGCTCGCCGTGGAGATTAGAGTCCTCCCTGGGGCATGGGTGTGTGTGTTGTCCTTAATTAGTTTACCTAGGTTTAAGTAGTTTGTAAGCTATGGACTGATGACCACGCAGTTTGGTCTGATAGATTTACAAACAATTTTTTTGAAAAAATTCTTTGATGTCTCAACTCGATGGAAAGAAGAGAACTTTCTGCAATATATGGTTCTGCGAAAAGTCTTGCCTAACTGTGAGTGAAGAGAAACAAAAATTGTTTTGTTTCTACTGTTTGTTGTTTGGTGGTGAAGGATTGTGGACAACAGTCGGCTGCAAGGATCTACATCATTTAAGAGAACTAATTCAGAAATGTGACAAAAGTGGACTTCATTTAGAAAATGCTTGTAAAAATAAAATATTTGGAACAGTTAACACGGCTTCTCAGATATATTCGGTGTATAAAATGTTAATTCAGAAACATAATGAGTTAGTTACGAAGAACAGGCATATATTAAACAGAATAGTAGAGATCTTAATGTTTTGTGGAACTCATGAGTTAATGCTAAGGGCTCACAATGAGAAACAAGAGTCAGCAAACCGTGGGAAATATTGATGATGTATTAGATGATCACTTAAGGAGCACCATTAATTATGTGTGTAAATATACATCACTTACAATACAAAATGAGCTGTATGTATAAAGTTTACATCGAAGAACTGATTAAAAATTGTTCAAATGTCTGTAAATCTATCGGACCAAACTCCGTGATCATCAGTCCGTAGCTTACAAACGACTTAAACCTAGGTACACTAACCTAAGGACAACACACATACACCCATGCCCCAGGGAGGACTCGAACCTCCACAGCGAGCAACCGCGCGCTCCGCAGCGAGACGCTTTAGACCACTCGGCTACTCCACCGCGGTGAAGAACTGATTAGAGAGATTATCAATGCCACTGTAGTTCCTATGCAGGCTGACGAAGTGCAGAATTTAGTTTGTCCTTATACTGCGGCATATTAAAGCTTTCTTTTCTTTCAAAACGTTAAAGATAGGAAAGCATATGGACTTAGTGAGGTTTTGAAAAGAAGTGTGGAACGTTTCAGTGTACAAAAAAAAAAAAAAAAAAAAAAAAAAAAAAAAAAAAAAAAAACACACACTGCTCAGGCATATGATGGCGCCCCAGTAATGAGCGACCGTCACAGTGGTGTGCAGACACTGACACAGAGCACTTTCCCATATGCCAAGTACGTTCATTGCTATGTGCACCAAATGAATTTGATTTTTCAGAATGCTTGCAGTAAAAGTGTAAAGTAGGTAAGTTGTTCTTCGCAAATATTGCTGGTTTTACAACATATTTTTCTTCATCTGCCAAGCGAAGTGATTTGTTACAGGCAGTCTGAAACAACAGAATTCCTTCAGTCTCTTCAACTAGATGCAACCTCCAGTCCCGCTTTGTAAATACTGTCAAAGAAGTTAAACTGCACTAAATGGAATGTTTTGAGAAGACAGAGCAAGGGGATTCCGGGGATGATGTTACAATAAGAAAAGTATTGGCCTTTAATAAATTTACTTTGCAACCCACACTTTTTGTTTCTTCTAAATTTTTTCTGTGATATTATGAAACACGTTGATATTTTCTATAACACAGTTTAGATTCAGAGTGCAAAACCCATTACCATATCCAATGCAATACATTATTTTGAGTGTACTGTATCTGAAATACGAGAGAAAATTCAACGTTTTCGAGTTTCTCATGACGTTCCAAAAGTAGCTGTAAACTTAATCTGACAGCTGATGCCAAATAAGTGTCTTACATTATGAGTAACCAACTGAAAGGAAGATTTCAAAACTCTCATGTATTTAGCAGCTTCGAAATCATGACCCAAAGAAGTTTGTTTCTTTTAGTGAACATTTCCCGGCCACTATAGTCAATACTATTTCATTAAACAACAGTCCGTTTATTTGCCACAATAAATTGAAAAATGAACTGACAGTGATTTATCGCAATAATACATTTAGAGGCATTACATTAGAGCTGTTTATTTTCTTTGTAGAACATTTCTTTGAATAATCGTTCACTGAAGTGGACAAAACATTACAAATTACTCTAACTGCACTAATTTCAACAGCAGGAAAAGAGTGCAGTTTCAGCACCTTAAAAAGAATCAAAACAGTCCTCAGGAACAGTATGAGTCAGGAAAGGCTGAACTCACTGGCTGTTTGTTCCATTCACAAGGAGGAAATCAGTGATATTTCAAACTTCAACAACAGAGTAATTGACAAGTTTGCCAGTCAGAAGAACATGCATGCACTTTTACTGTGTAAATAACCTGTCAGAACACAGACCTCATTAGCTAATGTGCTAGTTATGTGAAATACACATGAAACGGCAAAAGCCAGGAGGGTCCCTGTTGTCTCTCTGGTGCATTCTCAATGGGGAAGATGTCGCAGACGTTCTCCCACAGTTCATTTTGATTTTGACATTGCAATCAGTAAACAGAAGCACAACTACAATCAGTACTAACTTCAGCATGAGAAATGGTGGTGAACTTCAGTTCGAATCCAAACACCTCGAAGCCCCTGCCCTCTTCCCCCCCCCTCCAAGTTCTTCAAAAAATTGTGTCACCATAGCATAAATTCAGATACCCACAAAAGTACATGGAAAATCAGTGGGGCTGGTGGACAAGACCAACTACAATATTATACATATGTAACCCGCCGAAAAATCAAGATAGTAATAAAATAAAAATGTTTATTGCACATTTGAATAAATTTTCGTTAACTACAGTGTTTTGTGTATTATATTAATTACTGCATAATTAGCATATTTAATATTCTTGAATGTCTGTAAATGATGTTATATAAATGGAGGTTATGTAATGAAGACTTCAGACTGATTCTATTATACTGGATTCTAACTTTTTGTCTGGGTCCAACCAATGAGCCGCCACTGCAATCCGTTCAATTGCTCTCCCAGCTCACTTGCTTTCTTTGACAGGATTAAGATGTCGTCGGTAAGCTGCAAAGTTTTTAATTTTTCATCCTAATCTTTAATTCCTTCTTTAAATTTCTCTTTTCATTCTTTCATAGGTTGTTCAATGCACAAACTAAATAAAATTGGAGAAAGGCTACACCCTATCATACTCCATTCCCAACTAATGCTTTCCCTTCATGCCTTTTGACTGTAATGACTGCTGTATGTTTTTGTACAAGTTGTAAAAAACCTTCCATTCCCTATATTTTACCCCTGCTGACTTCAGAATTTGAAATAGTATATTCCAATCAACTTTGTCAAAAGCTTTATACATATCTACAAAAGATAAAATGTAAGTTTCCCTTTCCTTAATCTATCTTCTAAGATAAGTCGTAAGGTCAGTATTGCTTCACATGTTCATACATTTCTTGTAAATCCAGAATGATCTTTCCATTGGTCAGCTTCTACCAGATTTTCCATTCTTCTGTAAAAGAAAAACGTAAAAATTTGGCAGCCATGACTTATTACACTGATGTTTCTGTAATTTTCACACTGTCTGCGCCTTTTTTCTTTGGAATGAGGATCATTACATTTTTCTTGGTTTTAGGGTATCTATTTCGCCTGTCTCATAGATATTACACACCAGGTGAAATAGTTTCGTCATGGCTGGCTCTCCCAGTGTCTTTAGTAGTTCTGAGTGACTGTCATCCACTCTAAGGGCCTTGTTTCGACTTGGGTGTTTTCGTGCTCTGTCAAATTCTTCTCTCACTATAGTCTCCTCTATTTCATCCTGATCTACTTCTTCTTCCCTTCCGACAATATTGTCTCGAAGTTCATTTCCTTTGTAGACCATACATTTTTTTCCTCCTCTCAGCTTTCCATTCCTTGCACAGAACTGCTTTTCCATTTAGAAATTCAGATAGCTGTGTTTCTTATCTCCAAATGTCTCTTTTGTTTTCCTGTAGGCGGTATTTTCCCCCCTTAGTTATACATTTTTCTACAGACTTGCATTTGACCTGTAACCACTCCTGCTTAGCCCTTTTACACTCCCTGCCAATCTCATTTTTAGTCGTCTGCACTCCTTTTTGATTTCTTCATTTAACTGCATTTTTATAATCGTCTCCTTTTATCAATTACATTTGGGACTTCCTCTGATTTTTGTAGGTTTCGCCTATATATACAATTGGCCCTCTGTTGCCTTCACTATTTCATCTATCAAAGCTCCCCATTCGTTTTTTACTGTGATATTCCCCCCCCCCCAAAAAAAAATCAAATGTTCAAATCTTTGTACAACTTATGGGACTTAACTACGGGGTCATCAGTCCCTAAGCTTACAAACTACTTATGAACTAACTAATACTAAGGACAGTACAAATATCCATGCCCAAGGGGGGATTCGAACCCCCGACAGTAGTGGCCGTGCAGACCGTGGCTGGAGCGCGTCAGTCCCCTCGGCCACCACGGCCGGCTTCCCCTCCCCCCCCCCCATTTCTGTCAATTGTTGCTAAGGCTTCCTCTCAAACTCTTAAGATCTTCAGGTTCATTCAGTTTATCCAACTCCCATCTCCTGATTTTCCTACCTTTCTGCAGTTTCTTTCGTTTCAGTCTACATTTCATGATCATTAAGATAGAGTTTATATCTGCTCCTGGATATGTCCATGTCCATGGGAATCTGCCCTGCATTTCATTCCGAAGGAGACTGGAGTGCATGTGGCGATCATATCATGCGTTCAATGCCCAAACAGTACCTGATCACCATCCTATGTCATTGTTGAGGGATTACAATAACGCACTGCATGGGACGACAATATCCAGTGTGACTGGCTGCGCAAAAGCGTACATCCAGTTTCCTGTGGCAGCAGTAGATATACCAAAGTCTGCAATCATCACCCTGTTAAGCTTATTCGAGGGCAAATTCATGAAATTTGGACTACACAATACTGCACAAACCTGGCAGCGATTTATTGGCTCTGTCTTACGTGGGTTGCCATTCTGCTTTGCTTACTTGGACAATGTGCTTGTGTTTCCATGATCCAAGGACCATCATTGCCTACATCTAAGTGATGTTTTCAAACGTTTGGAGCAGTATGGTGTGGTGTTGAAGGTCGACAAGTGCGTGTTCAGACACCTAATATCCTCTGCAGGTTCACTGCCACTAAACGAGAAAGTTCAAGCGGTTTTGCGGCTGACAAGACGAAGTACAATCAAATAACTCCATATGTTTTTAAGACATGTTGAATTTCTACCGTCGGAATTTACTATGGACGGCAGACTGTTGACAGCAGAACTGGCTGGGCCACAAATCAAGAAGAGTTCTCCAGTGCAGTGGACCAACAAGATGGTTTCAGTGTTCGAAGCGACGAAACAGAGACTGGAAAAAGCAACCCTTCTGGCACATACCAAGCTCGACGCTCCTCTTCCTTTAGTGATGGACGCCAACCAGAAGGCTATTGGTGCTGTTCTTCAGCAATGGGTAGACAATGCCTGGCAGTCACTTGCAAATTGTTTCCCAAATTATCACCATCGCAACAAAAATGGAGAACAAATCATCGAGAACTCTTGGCTATTTGAGATACAATGAAATATTTTAGACGACAGGTCAAAGCAAGAGACTTCATGATATACAGTCATCATAAGCCATGGACTTTAGCATAATCTCCACGCCAGCAAAATCACTTGCACTTTATTGGCAGTTCAGAAATAATATTAAACAGATTTCTGGCCTTAACAATGTTGAGGCAGAGTGTTTGTCCTGGGTAGCCAGCATATCACAGCCTGTGGACATTACAGCACTCTCCAAGGCTCCATAAGAGGTTCCTGAGTTATGTGTCCTGCTGAATGATGATACAGGAGTACTGAAATTACAACTAGCCGCCGTTCATGACGAAGACATCCACCTATACAGTGACAGGGCACATGGATGATTCTGCCCTTGTACAACAGTTGTGTACTGAAGACTAGCGTATGACAGCCTTCACAATCTCTGTCATCTTGGAGTTAGACCAACACTCAGTCCTGTTATGTAACGAGACCACCATAAGTGGGCACAAACATGCCAACAATGCCACATATGTAAGATTTCATGCCATGTGCACACGCTGTTTGGTGATTTCCCAGACGCATCCTCACATTTTGCCCATATTCATCTCGATGTGGTGGGACCGCTCGCCCCATCAAATGGTCAACGGTATATACCAGCAATGATAGACATCTTTACACGTTGGCCCAAGGCAGTTCCCACAGATAACATATCAGTCGAAACATTATTCTCAGCATTTACATCAACATTACTAGCGAGATTTGGCTGTCCTTTACACATAACCACAGACAGAGGCAGACAATTTGAATAATGTTGTTTGCACAGCGGGAGAGATTTTGTGGCTATATACACAATAAAACCACTAGTTGTCATACCGCCGGCAATGGCAGCAAACATTGATGGCGGTTCTTATGATCCACGAAAGTTCATGGACGTCTGCAATCTTCATAGTTTTGCTCAGCCTGTGACATGACAGATACAGGGGGAAACTGATTGTTTCCATGTGAAAGGCGGGTTTTGCCAGGCTGTTGGGTTCTGCAGCCTGCCGGCTCACAGTTTAGACCTAGTTAATGGGATACAGGCAATAAGGGTTTTCCTAATGTGCTAGGAAACCGGAAACTGCCTTGGATAAGCGAGGGCGGCTAACCCAGATTGCAACTGAAATACAACATAACCACTCACATCATTCTAAAAATCCATATAAAATCAGGGAATGATCATACGGCAAATATAGTCATATGAATGGATTCAGGAGACTTGGGAAAATCAAACGCTGCAATTACAATTTCAATATCCACTACAGATAAAAAGCCGATGAATAATAATAAGACTTATATTTACAATTATTGATACATAGTGTTTATCAGAAACAGATTAAGAAGCAAATGGGCAGCACTGCATCACGCTCCCTATCTAAAAAGATGTACCAAGTTATTTCCATATTCTTTCAATAAACTTTGTTTTACTCTCTTGTTCTGCTTTTCGTTGAGGTAATAACATTCTTGTGTCAAAACATAGATTCCACCACAGAAAATCTAAACATGAACCCAGTAAAGGACATTACATTTATACATGTGTTTTATTATACTTGATATTATTCTTAGTAATGTTCGATTTTTATGTTGTAGACTGCCACTTAAATAGTTCATGGCCGACTAAAAATAGTAGATATGTAGCAGACGATTTTTATACATTTACAAGTATTTGTGGACAAGAACTGAATATATTTGTATAAAAAGCCATGATAAATTAAATATTAATTGTGTAACTATGTTTCGATGACAGCAGTATATTTGAACAGTGAGATGCCATGCTTAATGGCTATCTGAGCAAAGGGCTTCAATCTCAACCATTTTGTAGTATTGTTAAATATATATTTGTTTGTTAAATGTAAATAACATTTATAGGGATGTGGTCAAAGCATTTATTTCTGTGAGATTCAAATGTATAATATTTTGGAAAGGAAACTGTAATTTAAAGATGAGGCATTAGGATGCGTTGATGGATACAAATTTGTGAGCAGGTAGATCACGCTTTCGAATGATGGGAAGGGACTCATAACTTGGATGTGCTGGTGAAATGTTGTGACACTAGGTGGTCTGAAGCCACATTACGAACTTGTGATTTGAAGAGATAGGCATGTGTGATCTTGAAAAATTTATGGGACTGTGACTGCAGAACGTAGTCTCTGTTTGAAAAGTGATAAACTATGCACGTTATAGGGCTGTGGAAGAGTGATAATTCAGCAATCATGTACTCGTGTGATTACAAACCGTGTTTTATAACAAATACTTTAATCACGGATTAATTAGGAACTGCAATGTTCGATAGACGTCAGTAATTATGAGCGATAATTTGGAACTTTTACTCTCGAGTGCATGTGATACTTATTGTGCCTCTCATGAACAATAATTGGGAAAATATTCAGTTATTTACCGATGTGTAAAATAGGACCACCTCCACATTTCATGTCTAATAAGAGTAATAAACTCCATTTATAAAGAATTACTTCGTGAGTGAATCACTTCTTTATCTTAGAATCCATTTTGTTGGTTATTAAGAGGTTTAATTTATGTTTCTTAAATATATTTTCAGGTCATCATATGCAGATTGACAGACTGGCTAAACTACAGATCTTGTTTAAACAGATTGGGTAGCTGTTAGGGCATAGAAGCTGACATACATAATTCACCCCTATGAACTGAGACAACAAGCCATAAACTTTTTACTACCCTGCGGCTTTTACATTGAGACGTAGTGAAGTGATGTAGTGTCTCTGGAGTTGTGACGTGTGTTATTGCGACAATCGGTGACTCCCGCGTTTCCCACCTGGAGCGCTATTTCTTTCCTACACTTTATACGTTTTTTTTATTCTTTAATGTGTTAATTTTTTCTCTTTTGTATGCTCAATGTTATAAATATTCTGCGGTTTTCGAGTTTGTTACTGTCTCTCTGGCCAATAAATTATTTTCTGGCTCACCAATATCATGCAATTAATTTGTTCTCATGGTAGTTTTGGTGTACCTAACTGACTATTATTTCTAGTATGGGAGCTAGAAGTGTAATAATATAAAATATAAATATAAAATTCAGAATGGCAATGAAAGGAAAAGTGCGTAGAAAAGGGTAAATCTAGAATGAAACTTTCACTCTGCAGCGGAGTGTGCGCTGATATGAAACTTCCTGGCAGATTAAAATTGTGTGCCGGAACCGGGACTCGAACCTGGGACCTTTGCATTTCGCGGGCAAGCGCTCTACCACTGAGCTACCCCGACACGACTCACGATGCCGTCTCACAACTTCACTTCCGCCAGTACCTCGCCTCCTACTTTCCAAACTTCACAGAAGTTCTCCTGCGAAACTTGCAAGACTAGCACTCCTGGAAGAAAGGATATGGTGGAGACATGGCTTAGCCACAGCCTAGGGGATGTTTCCCGAATGAAACTTTCACTCTGCAGCGGAGTGTGCGCTGATATGAAACTTCCTGGCAGATTAAAATTGTGTGCCGAAACCGGGACTCGAACCTGGGACCTTTGCATTTCGCGGGCAATCGCTCTACCACTGAGCTACCCCGACACGACTCACGATGCCAACTCACAACTTCACTTCCGCCAGTACCTCGCCTCCTACTTTCCAAACTTCACAGAAGTTCTCCTGCGAAACTTGCAAGACTAGCACTCCTGGAAGAAAGGATATGGTGGAGACATGGCTTAGCCACAGCCTAGGGGATGTTTCCAGAATGAAACTTTCACTCTGCAGCGGAGTGTGCGCTGATATGAAACTTCCTGGCAGATTAAAAATGTGTGCCGGAACCGGGACTAGAACCTGGGACCTTGGCCTTTCGCGGGCAAGCGCTCTACCACTGAGCTACCCGACACGACTCACGATGCCGCCTCACAACTTCACTTCCGCCAGTACCTTGCCTCCTACTTTCCAAACTTCACAGAAGTTCTCCTGCGAAACTTGCAAGACTAGCACTCCTGGAAGAAAGGATATGGTGGAGACATGGCTTAGCCACAGCCTAGGGGATGTTTCCAGAATGAAACTTTCACTCTGCAGCGGAGTGTGCGCTGATATGAAACTTCCTGGCAGATTAAAATTGAGTGCCGGAACCGGAACTCGAACCTGGGACCTTTGCCTTTCGCGGGCAAGCGCTCTACCACTGAGCTACCCCGACACGACTCACGATGTCGCCTCACAACTTCACTTCCGCCAGTACCTCGCCTCCTACTTTCCAAACTTCACAGAAGTTCTCCTGCGAAACTTGCAAGACTAGCACTCCTGGAAGAAAGGATATGGTGGAGACATGGCTTAGCCACAGCCTAGGGGATGTTTCCAGAATGAAACTTTCACTCTGCAGCGGAGTGTGCGTTGATATGAAACTTCCTGGCAGATTAAAAATGTGTGCCGGAACCGGGACTCGAACCTGGGACCTTGGCCTTTCGCGGGCAAGCGCTCTACCACTGAGCTACCCGACACGACTCACGATGTCGCCTCACAACTTCACTTCCGCCAGTACCTCGCCTCCTACTTTCCAAACTTCACAGAAGTTCTCCTGCGAAACTTGCAAGACTAGCACTCCTGGAAGAAAGGATATGGTGGAGACATGGCTTAGCCACAGCCTAGGGGATGTTTCCCGAATGAAACTTTCACTCTGCAGCGGAGTGTGCGCTGATATGAAACTTCCTGGCAGATTAAAAATGTGTGCCGGAACCGGGACTCGAACCTGGGACCTTGGCCTTTCGCGGGCAAGCGCTCTACCACTGAGCTACCCGACACGACTCACGATGCCGCCTCACAACTTCACTTCCGCCAGTACCTCGCCTCCTACTTTCCAAACTTCACAGAAGTTCTCCTGCGAAACTTGCAAGACTAGCACTCCTGGAAGAAAGGATATGGTGGAGACATGGCTTAGCCACAGCCTAGGGGATGTTTCCAGAATGAAACTTTCACTCTGCAGCGGAGTGTGCGCTGATATGAAACTTCCTGACAGATTAAAATTGTGTGCCGGAACCGGGACTCGAACCTGGGACCTTTGCCTTTCGCGGACAAGCGCTCTACCACTGAGCTACCCCGACACGAGTCACGATGCCGCCTCACAACTTCACATCCGCCAGTACCTCGCCTCCTACTTTCCAAACTTCACAGAAGTTCTCCTGCGAAACTTGCAAGACTAGCACTCCTGGAAGAAAGGATATGGTGGAGACATGGCTTAGCCACAGCCTAGGGGATGTTTCCAGAATGAATTTTTCACTCTGCAGCGGAGTGTGCGCTGATATGAAACTTCCTGACAGATTAAAATTGTGTGCCGGAACCGGGACTCGAACCTGGGGCCTTTGCCTTTCGCGGACAAGCGCTCTACCACTGAGCTACCCCGACACGAGTCACGATGCCGCCTCACAACTTCACATCCGCCAGTACCTCGCCTCCTACTTTCCAAACTTCACAGAAGTTCTCCTGCGAAACTTGCAAGACTAGCACTCCTGGAAGAAAGCATATGGTGGAGACATGGCTTAGCCACAGCCTAGGGGATGTCTCCAGAATGAAACTTTCACTCTGCAGCGGAGTGTGCGCTGATATTAAACTTCCTGGCAGATTAAAATTGTGTGCCGGAACCGGGACTCGAACCTGGGACCTTTGCCTTTCGCGGACAAGCGCTCTACCACTGAGCTACCCGACACGACTCACGATGCCGCCTCACAACTTCACTTCCGCCAGTACCTCGCCTCCTACTTTCCAAACTTCACAGAAGTTCTCCTGCGAAACTTGCAAGACTAGCACTCCTGGAAGAAAGGATATGGTGGAGACATGGCTTAGCCACAGCCTAGGGGATGTTTCCAGAATGAAACTTTCACTCTGCAGCGGAGTGTGCGCTGATATGAAACTTCCTGGCAGATTAAAATTGTGTTCCGGAACCGGGACTCGAACCTGGGACCTTTGCCTTTCGCGGACAAGCGCTCTACCACTGAGCTACCCCGACACGAGTCACGATGCCGCCTCACAACTTCACATCCGCCAGTACCTCGCCTCCTACTTTCCAAACTTCACAGAAGTTCTCCTGCGAAACTTGCAAGACTAGCACTCCTGGAAGAAAGGATATGGTGGAGACATGGCTTAGCCACAGCCTAGGGGATGTTTCCAGAATGAAACTTTCACTCTGCAGCGGAGTGTGCGTTGATATGAAACTTCCTGGCAGATTAAAAATGTGTGCCGGAACCGGGACTCGAACCTGGGACCTTGGCCTTTCGCGGGCAAGCGCTCTACCACTGAGCTACCCGACACGACTCACGATGTCGCCTCACAACTTCACTTCCGCCAGTACCTCGCCTCCTACTTTCCAAACTTCACAGAAGTTCTCCTGCGAAACTTGCAAGACTAGCACTCCTGGAAGAAAGGATATGGTGGAGACATGGCTTAGCCACAGCCTAGGGGATGTTTCCCGAATGAAACTTTCACTCTGCAGCGGAGTGTGCGCTGATATGAAACTTCCTGGCAGATTAAAAATGTGTGCCGGAACCGGGACTCGAACCTGGGACCTTGGCCTTTCGCGGGCAAGCGCTCTACCACTGAGCTACCCGACACGACTCACGATGCCGCCTCACAACTTCACTTCCGCCAGTACCTCGCCTCCTACTTTCCAAACTTCACAGAAGTTCTCCTGCGAAACTTGCAAGACTAGCACTCCTGGAAGAAAGGATATGGTGGAGACATGGCTTAGCCACAGCCTAGGGGATGTTTCCAGAATGAAACTTTCACTCTGCAGCGGAGTGTGCGCTGATATGAAACTTCCTGACAGATTAAAATTGTGTGCCGGAACCGGGACTCGAACCTGGGACCTTTGCCTTTCGCGGACAAGCGCTCTACCACTGAGCTACCCCGACACGAGTCACGATGCCGCCTCACAACTTCACATCCGCCAGTACCTCGCCTCCTACTTTCCAAACTTCACAGAAGTTCTCCTGCGAAACTTGCAAGACTAGCACTCCTGGAAGAAAGGATATGGTGGAGACATGGCTTAGCCACAGCCTAGGGGATGTTTCCAGAATGAATTTTTCACTCTGCAGCGGAGTGTGCGCTGATATGAAACTTCCTGACAGATTAAAATTGTGTGCCGGAACCGGGACTCGAACCTGGGGCCTTTGCCTTTCGCGGACAAGCGCTCTACCACTGAGCTACCCCGACACGAGTCACGATGCCGCCTCACAACTTCACATCCGCCAGTACCTCGCCTCCTACTTTCCAAACTTCACAGAAGTTCTCCTGCGAAACTTGCAAGACTAGCACTCCTGGAAGAAAGCATATGGTGGAGACATGGCTTAGCCACAGCCTAGGGGATGTCTCCAGAATGAAACTTTCACTCTGCAGCGGAGTGTGCGCTGATATTAAACTTCCTGGCAGATTAAAATTGTGTGCCGGAACCGGGACTCGAACCTGGGACCTTTGCCTTTCGCGGACAAGCGCTCTACCACTGAGCTACCCGACACGACTCACGATGCCGCCTCACAACTTCACTTCCGCCAGTACCTCGCCTCCTACTTTCCAAACTTCACAGAAGTTCTCCTGCGAAACTTGCAAGACTAGCACTCCTGGAAGAAAGGATATGGTGGAGACATGGCTTAGCCACAGCCTAGGGGATGTTTCCAGAATGAAACTTTCACTCTGCAGCGGAGTGTGCGCTGATATGAAACTTCCTGGCAGATTAAAATTGTGTTCCGGAACCGGGACTCGAACCTGGGACCTTTGCCTTTCGCGGACAAGCGCTCTACCACTGAGCTACCCCGACACGAGTCACGATGCCGCCTCACAACTTCACATCCGCCAGTACCTCGCCTCCTACTTTCCAAACTTCACAGAAGTTCTCCTGCGAAACTTGCAAGACTAGCACTCCTGGAAGAAAGGATATGGTGGAGACATGGCTTAGCCACAGCCTAGGGGATGTTTCCAGAATGAAACTTTCACTCTGCAGCGGAGTGTGCGTTGATATGAAACTTCCTGGCAGATTAAAAATGTGTGCCGGAACCGGAACTCGAACCTGGGACCTTGGCCTTTCGCGGGCAAGCGCTCTACCACTGAGCTACCCGACACGACTCACGATGCCGCCTCACAACTTCACTTCCGCCAGTACCTCGCCTCCTACTTTCCAAACTTCACAGAAGTTCTCCTGCGAAACTTGCAAGACTAGCACTCCTGGAAGAAAGGATATGGTGGAGACATGGCTTAGCCACAGCCTAGGGGATGTTTCCAGAATGAAACTTTCACTCTGCAGCGGAGTGTGCGCTGATATGAAACTTCCTGGCAGATTAAAATTGTGTGCCGGAACCGGGACTCGAACCTTGGACCTTTGCCTTTCGCGGACAAGCGCTCTACCACTGAGCTACCCCGACACGACTCACGATGCCGCCTCACAACTTCACATCCGCCAATACCTCGCCTCCTACTTTCCAAACTTCACAGAAGTTCTCCTGCGAAACTTGCAAGACTAGCACTCCTGGAAGAAAGGATATGGTGGAGACATGGCTTAGCCACAGCCTAGGGGATGTTTCCAGAATGAAACTTTCACTCTGCAGCGGAGTGTGCGCTGATATGAAACTTCCTGGCAGATTAAAATTGTGTGCCGGAACCGGGACTCGAACCTGGGACCTTTGCCTTTCGCGGACAAGCGCTCTTCCACTGAGCTACCCCGACACGACTCACGATGCCGCCTCACAACTTCACTTCCGCCAGTACCTCGCCTCCTACTTTCCAAACTTCACAGAAGTTCTCCTGCGAAACTTGCAAGACTAGCACTCCTGGAAGAAAGGATATGGTGGAGACATGGCTTAGCCACAGCCTAGGGGATGTCTCCAGAATGAAACTTTCACTCTGCAGCGGAGTGTGCGCTGATATGAAACTTCCTGACAGATTAAAATTGTGTGCCGGAACCGGGACTCGAACCTGGGACCTTTGCCTTTCGCGGGCAAGCGCTCTACCACTGAGCTACCCGACACGACTCACGATGCCGCCTCACAACTTCACTTCCGCCAGTACCTCGCCTCCTACTTTCCAAACTTCACAGAAGTTCTCCTGCGAAACTTGCAAGACTAGCACTCCTGGAAGAAAGGATATGGTGGAGACATGGCTTAGCCACAGCCTAGGGGATGTTTCCAGAATGAAACTTTCACTCTGCAGCGGAGTGTGCGCTGATATGAAACTTCCTGGCAGATTAAAATTGTGTGCCGGAACCGGGACTCGAACCTGGGACCTTTGCCTTTCGCGGACAAGCGCTCTACCACTGAGCTACCCCGACACGACTCACGATGCCGCCTCACAACTTCACTTCCGCCAGTTCCTCGCCTCCTACTTTCCAAACTTCACAGAAGTTCTCCTGCGAAACTTGCAAGACTAGCACTCCTGGAAGAAAGGATATGGTGGAGACATGGCTTAGCCACAGCCTAGGGGATGTTTCCAGAATGAATTTTTCACTCTGCAGCGGAGTGTGCGCTGATATGAAACTTCCTGGCAGATTAAAATTGTGTGCCGGAACCGGGACTCGAACCTGGGGCCTTTGCCTTTCGCGGACAAGCGCTCTACCACTGAGCTACCACGACACGAGTCACGATGCCGCCTCACAACTTCACATCCGCCAGTACCTCGCCTCCTACTTTCCAAACTTCACAGAAGTTCTCCTGCGAAACTTGCAAGACTAGCACTCCTGGAAGAAAGCATATGGTGGAGACATGGCTTAGCCACAGCCTAGGGGATGTTTCCAGAATGAAACTTTCACTCTGCAGCGGAGTGTGCGCTGATATGAAACTTCCTGACAGATTAAAATTGTGTGCCGGAACCGGGACTCGAACCTGGGACCTTTGCCTTTCGCGGACAAGCGCTCTACCACTGAGCTACCCCGACACGAGTCACGATGCCGCCTCACAACTTCACATCCGCCAGTACCTCGCCTCCTACTTTCCAAACTTCACAGAAGTTCTCCTGCGAAACTTGCAAGACTAGCACTCCTGGAAGAAAGCATATGGTGGAGACATGGCTTAGCCACAGCCTAGGGGATGTTTCCAGAATGAAACTTTCACTCTGCAGCGGAGTGTGCGCTGATATTAAACTTCCTGGCAGATTAAAATTGTGTGCCGGAACCGGGACTCGAACCTGGGACCTTTGCCTTTCGCGGACAAGCGCTCTACCACTGAGCTACCCCGACACGAGTCACGATGCCGCCTCACAACTTCACATCCGCCAGTACCTCGCCTCCTACTTTCCAAACTTCACAGAAGTTCTCCTGCGAAACTTGCAAGACTAGCACTCCTGGAAGAAAGGATATGGTGGAGACATGGCTTAGCCACAGCCTAGGGGATGTTTCCAGAATGAAACTTTCACTCTGCAGCGGAGTGTGCGTTGATATGAAACTTCCTGGCAGATTAAAAATGTGTGCCAGAACCGGAACTCGAACCTGGGACCTTGGCCTTTCGCGGGCAATCGCTCTACCACTGAGCTACCCGACACGACTCACGATGCCAACTCACAACTTCACTTCCGCCAGTACCTCGCCTCCTACTTTCCAAACTTCACAGAAGTTCTCCTGCGAAACTTGCAAGACTAGCACTCCTGGAAGAAAGGATATGGTGGAGACTTGGCTTAGCCTCAGCCTAGGGGATGTTTCCAGAATGAAACTTTCACTCTGCAGCGGAGTGTGCGCTGATATGAAACTTCCTGGCAGATTAAAATTGTGTGCCGGAACCGGGACTCGAACCTTGGACCTTTGCCTTTCGCGGACAAGCGCTCTACCACTGAGCTACCCCGACACGACTCACGATGCCGCCTCACAACTTCACATCCGCCAGTACCTCGCCTCCTACTTTCCAAACTTCACAGAAGTTCTCCTGCGAAACTTGCAAGACTAGCACTCCTGGAAGAAAGGATATGGTGGAGACATGGCTTAGCCACAGCCTAGGGGATGTTTCCAGAATGAAACTTTCACTCTGCAGCGGAGTGTGCGCTGATATGAAACTTCCTGGCAGATTAAAATTGTGTGCCGGAACTGGGACTCGAACCTGGGACCTTTGTCTTTCGCGGGCAAGCGCTCTACCACTGAGCTACACCGACACGACTCACAATGCCGCCTCACAACTTCACATCCGCCAGTACCTCGCCTCCTACTTTCCAAACTTCACAGAAGTTCTCCTGCGAAACTTGCAAGACTAGCACTCCTGGAAGAAAGGATATGGTGGAGACATGGCTTAGCCACAGCCTAGGGGATGTTTCCAGAATGAAACTTTCACTCTGCAGCGGAGTGTGCGCTGATATTAAACTTCCTGGCAGATTAAAATTGTGTGCCGGAACCGGGACTCGAACCTGGGACCTTTGCCTTTCGCGGACAAGCGCTCTACCACTGAGCTACCCCGACACGACTCACGATGCCAACTCACAACTTCACTTCCGCCAGTTCCTCGCCTCCTACTTTCCAAACTTCACAGAAGTTCTCCTGCGAAACTTACAAGACTAGCACTCCTGGAAGAAAGGATATGGTGGAGACATGGCTTAGCCACAGCCTAGGGGATGTTTTCAGAATGAAACTTTCACTCTGCAGCGGAGTGTGCGCTGATATGAAACTTCCTGGCAGATTAAAATTGTGTTCCGGAACCGGGACTCGAACCTGGGACCTTTGCCTTTCGCGGACAAGCGCTCTACCACTGAGCTACCCCGACACGAGTCACGATGCCGCCTCACAACTTCACATCCGCCAGTACCTCGCCTCCTACTTTCCAAACTTCACAGAAGTTCTCCTGCGAAACTTGCAAGACTAGCACTCCTGGAAGAAAGCATATGGTGGAGACATGGCTTAGCCACAGCCTAGGGGATGTTTCCAGAATGAAACTTTCACTCTGCAGCGGAGTGTGCGCTGATATTAAACTTCCTGGCCGATTAAAATTGTGTGCCGGAACCGGGACTCGAACCTGGGACCTTTGCCTTTCGCAGACAAGCGCTCTACCACTGAGCTACCCCGATACGACTCACGATGCCGCCTCACAACTTCACTTCCGCCAGTTCCTCGCCTCCTACTTTCCAAACTTCACAGAAGTTCTCCTGCGAAACTTGCAAGACTAGCACTCCTGGAAGAAAGGATATGGTGGAGACATGGCTTAGCCACAGCCTAGGGGATGTTTCCCGAATGAAACTTTCACTCTGCAGCGGAGTGTGCACTGATATGAAACTTCCTGGCAGATTAAAATTGTGTGCCGAAACCGGGACTCGAACCTGGGACCTTTGCATTTCGCGGGCAATCGCTCTACCACTGAGCTACCCCGACACGAGTCACGATGCCAACTCACAACTTCACTTCCGCCAGTACCTCGCCTCCTACTTTCCAAACCTTACAGAAGTTCTCCTGCGAAACTTGCAAGACTAGCACTCCTGGAAGAAAGGATATGGTGGAGACATGGCTTAGCCACAGCCTAGGGGATGTCTCCAGAATGAAACTTTCACTCTGCAGCGGAGTGTGCGCTGATATGAAACTTCCTGACAGATTAAAATTGTGTGCCGGAACCGGGACTCGAACCTGGGACCTTTGCCTTTCGCGGGCAAGCGCTCTACCACTGAGCTACCCGACACGACTCACGATGCCGCCTCACAACTTCACTTCCGCCAGTACCTCGCCTCCTACTTTCCAAACTTCACAGAAGTTCTCCTGCGAAACTTGCAAGACTAGCACTCCTGGAAGAAAGCATATGGTGGAGACATGGCTTAGCCACAGCCTAGGGGATGTTTCCAGAATGAAACTTTCACTCTGCAGCGGAGTGTGCGCTGATATGAAACTTCCTGGCAGATTAAAATTGTGTGCCGGAACCGGGACTCGAACCTGGGACCTTTGCCTTTCGCGGACAAGCGCTCTACCACTGAGCTACCCCGACACGACTCACGATGCCGCCTCACAACTTCACTTCCGCCAGTTCCTCGCCTCCTACTTTCCAAACTTCACAGAAGTTCTCCTGCGAAACTTGCAAGACTAGCGCTCCTGGAAGAAAGGATATGGTGGAGACATGGCTTAGCCACAGCCTAGGGGATGTTTCCAGAATGAAACTTTCACTCTGCAGCGGAGTGTGCGCTGATATGAAACTTCCTGGCAGATTAAAATTGTGTGCCGGAACCGGGACTCGAACCTGGGACCTTTGCCTTTCGCGGACAAGCGCTCTACCACTGAGCTACCCCGACACGAGTCACGATGCCGCCTCACAACTTCACTTCCGCCAGTTCCTCGCCTCCTACTTTCCAAACTTCACAGAAGTTCTCCTGCGAAACTTGCAAGACTAGCACTCCTGGAAGAAAGGATATGGTGGAGACATGGCTTAGCCACAGCCTAGGGGATGTTTCCAGAATGAAACTTTCACTCTGCAGCGGAGTGTGCGCTGATATTAAACTTCCTGGCCGATTAAAATTGTGTGCCGGAACCGGGACTCGAACCTGGGACCTTTGCCTTTCGCAGACAAGCGCTCTACCACTGAGCTACCCCGATACGACTCACGATGCCGCCTCACAACTTCACTTCCGCCAGTTCCTCGCCTCCTACTTTCCAAACTTCACAGAAGTTCTCCTGCGAAACTTGCAAGACTAGCACTCCTGGAAGAAAGGATATGGTGGAGACATGGCTTAGCCACAGCCTAGGGGATGTTTCCCGAATGAAACTTTCACTCTGCAGCGGAGTGTGCACTGATATGAAACTTCCTGGCAGATTAAAATTGTGTGCCGAAACCGGGACTTGAACCTGGGACCTTTGCATTTCGCGGGCAATCGCTCTACCACTGAGCTACCCCGACACGAGTCACGATGCCAACTCACAACTTCACTTCCGCCAGTACCTCGCCTCCTACTTTCCAAACCTTACAGAAGTTCTCCTGCGAAACTTGCAAGACTAGCACTCCTGGAAGAAAGGATATGGTGGAGACATGGCTTAGCCACAGCCTAGGGGATGTCTCCAGAATGAAACTTTCACTCTGCAGCGGAGTGTGCGCTGATATGAAACTTCCTGACAGATTAAAATTGTGTGCCGGAACCGGGACTCGAACCTGGGACCTTTGCCTTTCGCGGGCAAGCGCTCTACCACTGAGCTACCCGACACGACTCACGATGCCGCCTCACAACTTCACTTCCGCCAGTACCTCGCCTCCTACTTTCCAAACTTCACAGAAGTTCTCCTGCGAAACTTGCAAGACTAGCACTCCTGGAAGAAAGCATATGGTGGAGACATGGCTTAGCCACAGCCTAGGGGATGTTTCCAGAATGAAACTTTCACTCTGCAGCGGAGTGTGCGCTGATATGAAACTTCCTGGCAGATTAAAATTGTGTGCCGGAACCGGGACTCGAACCTGGGACCTTTGCCTTTCGCGGACAAGCGCTCTACCACTGAGCTACCCCGACACGAGTCACGATGCCGCCTCAAAACTTCACATCCGCCAGTACCTCGCCTCCTACTTTCCAAACTTCACAGAAGTTCTCCTGCGAAACTTGCAAGACTAGCACTCCTGGAAGAAAGCATATGGTGGAGACATGGCTTAGCCACAGCCTAGGGGATGTTTCCAGAATGAAACTTTCACTCTGCAGCGGAGTGTGCGCTGATATTAAACTTCCTGGCAGATTAAAATTGTGTGCCGGAACCGGGACTCGAACCTGGGACCTTTGCCTTTCGCGGACAAGCGCTCTACCACTGAGCTACCCCGACACGACTCACGATGCCGCCTCACAACTTCACTTCCGCCAGTTCCTCGCCTCCTACTTTCCAAACTTCACAGAAGTTCTCCTGCGAAACTTGCAAGACTAGCGCTCCTGGAAGAAAGGATATGGTGGAGACATGGCTTAGCCACAGCCTAGGGGATGTTTCCAGAATGAAACTTTCACTCTGCAGCGGAGTGTGCGCTGATATGAAACTTCCTGGCAGATTAAAATTGTGTGCCGGAACCGGGACTCGAACCTGGGACCTTTGCCTTTCGCGGACAAGCGCTCTACCACTGAGCTACCCCGACACGAGTCACGATGCCGCCTCACAACTTCACTTCCGCCAGTTCCTCGCCTCCTACTTTCCAAACTTCACAGAAGTTCTCCTGCGAAACTTGCAAGACTAGCGCTCCTGGAAGAAAGGATATGGTGGAGACATGGCTTAGCCACAGCCTAGGGGATGTTTCCAGAATGAAACTTTCACTCTGCAGCGGAGTGTGCGCTGATATGAAACTTCCTGGCAGATTAAAATTGTGTGCCGGAACCGGGACTCGAACCTGGGACCTTTGCCTTTCGCGGACAAGCGCTCTACCACTGAGCTACCCCGACACGAGTCACGATGCCGCCTCACAACTTCACTTCCGCCAGTTCCTCGCCTCCTACTTTCCAAACTTCACAGAAGTTCTCCTGCGAAACTTGCAAGACTAGCGCTCCTGGAAGAAAGGATATGGTGGAGACATGGCTTAGCCACAGCCTAGGGGATGTTTCCAGAATGAAACTTTCACTCTGCAGCGGAGTGTGCGCTGATATGAAACTTCCTGGCAGATTAAAATTGTGTGCCGGAACCGGGACTCGAACCTGGGACCTTTGCCTTTCGCGGACAAGCGCTCTACCACTGAGCTACCCCGACACGAGTCACGATGCCGCCTCACAACTTCACTTCCGCCAGTTCCTCGCCTCCTACTTTCCAAACTTCACAGAAGTTCTCCTGCGAAACTTGCAAGACTAGCACTCCTGGAAGAAAGGATATGGTGGAGACATGGCTTAGCCACAGCCTAGGGGATGTTTCCAGAATGAAACTTTCACTCTGCAGCGGAGTGTGCGCTGATATTAAACTTCCTGGCCGATTAAAATTGTGTGCCGGAACCGGGACTCGAACCTGGGACCTTTGCCTTTCGCAGACAAGCGCTCTACCACTGAGCTACCCCGATACGACTCACGATGCCGCCTCACAACTTCACTTCCGCCAGTTCCTCGCCTCCTACTTTCCAAACTTCACAGAAGTTCTCCTGCGAAACTTGCAAGACTAGCACTCCTGGAAGAAAGGATATGGTGGAGACATGGCTTAGCCACAGCCTAGGGGATGTTTCCCGAATGAAACTTTCACTCTGCAGCGGAGTGTGCACTGATATGAAACTTCCTGGCAGATTAAAATTGTGTGCCGAAACCGGGACTTGAACCTGGGACCTTTGCATTTCGCGGGCAATCGCTCTACCACTGAGCTACCCCGACACGAGTCACGATGCCAACTCACAACTTCACTTCCGCCAGTACCTCGCCTCCTACTTTCCAAACCTTACAGAAGTTCTCCTGCGAAACTTGCAAGACTAGCACTCCTGGAAGAAAGGATATGGTGGAGACATGGCTTAGCCACAGCCTAGGGGATGTCTCCAGAATGAAACTTTCACTCTGCAGCGGAGTGTGCGCTGATATGAAACTTCCTGACAGATTAAAATTGTGTGCCGGAACCGGGACTCGAACCTGGGACCTTTGCCTTTCGCGGGCAAGCGCTCTACCACTGAGCTACCCGACACGACTCACGATGCCGCCTCACAACTTCACTTCCGCCAGTACCTCGCCTCCTACTTTCCAAACTTCACAGAAGTTCTCCTGCGAAACTTGCAAGACTAGCACTCCTGGAAGAAAGCATATGGTGGAGACATGGCTTAGCCACAGCCTAGGGGATGTTTCCAGAATGAAACTTTCACTCTGCAGCGGAGTGTGCGCTGATATGAAACTTCCTGGCAGATTAAAATTGTGTGCCGGAACCGGGACTCGAACCTGGGACCTTTGCCTTTCGCGGACAAGCGCTCTACCACTGAGCTACCCCGACACGAGTCACGATGCCGCCTCAAAACTTCACATCCGCCAGTACCTCGCCTCCTACTTTCCAAACTTCACAGAAGTTCTCCTGCGAAACTTGCAAGACTAGCACTCCTGGAAGAAAGCATATGGTGGAGACATGGCTTAGCCACAGCCTAGGGGATGTTTCCAGAATGAAACTTTCACTCTGCAGCGGAGTGTGCGCTGATATTAAACTTCCTGGCAGATTAAAATTGTGTGCCGGAACCGGGACTCGAACCTGGGACCTTTGCCTTTCGCGGACAAGCGCTCTACCACTGAGCTACCCCGACACGACTCACGATGCCGCCTCACAACTTCACTTCCGCCAGTTCCTCGCCTCCTACTTTCCAAACTTCACAGAAGTTCTCCTGCGAAACTTGCAAGACTAGCGCTCCTGGAAGAAAGGATATGGTGGAGACATGGCTTAGCCACAGCCTAGGGGATGTTTCCAGAATGAAACTTTCACTCTGCAGCGGAGTGTGCGCTGATATGAAACTTCCTGGCAGATTAAAATTGTGTGCCGGAACCGGGACTCGAACCTGGGACCTTTGCCTTTCGCGGACAAGCGCTCTACCACTGAGCTACCCCGACACGAGTCACGATGCCGCCTCACAACTTCACTTCCGCCAGTTCCTCGCCTCCTACTTTCCAAACTTCACAGAAGTTCTCCTGCGAAACTTGCAAGACTAGCGCTCCTGGAAGAAAGGATATGGTGGAGACATGGCTTAGCCACAGCCTAGGGGATGTTTCCAGAATGAAACTTTCACTCTGCAGCGGAGTGTGCGCTGATATGAAACTTCCTGGCAGATTAAAATTGTGTGCCGGAACCGGGACTCGAACCTGGGACCTTTGCCTTTCGCGGACAAGCGCTCTACCACTGAGCTACCCCGACACGAGTCACGATGCCGCCTCACAACTTCACTTCCGCCAGTTCCTCGCCTCCTACTTTCCAAACTTCACAGAAGTTCTCCTGCGAAACTTGCAAGACTAGCACTCCTGGAAGAAAGGATATGGTGGAGACATGGCTTAGCCACAGCCTAGGGGATGTTTCCAGAATGAAACTTTCACTCTGCAACGGAGTTCTCCTGCGAAACTTCTGTGAAGTTTGGAAAGTAGGAGGCGAGGTACTGCCCAATCAAACAAAAAGTCCCAGAGTTTTCAAGACTCAGTGCATTGATAGTGCGCTAGCTTTGCATTCTAAAAAAAAAAAAAAAAAAAAAAAAAAAAAAAAAAAAAAAAAAAAAAAAAAAAAAAAAAAGTAGGAGAAATTGGGGGGGGGGGGTTGGCGAGCTTTATCTGACAAGAATGTTCATCATCAACAATCCTGGAGAAATTTCTACATGCTTGTTTCTCTACAGAAGAAAGAAGAGACTTTTGCATATTAATAGGAAACGAGGAAACATCAAATACCACCCCCCTCCAAAAAAAATCATTTGCAGTTTATTGATGAAACGTCCTGTCAAATTAACCACATTTTATCCTGCAAGCATATTTCGTTTGAGCATACTCTCCACTATAATGTAGAAATTAATGCTGGAATAGCTATTACTGACGTACATAAGGCATTTAACATATCTATATCAAATGTTAAATACTTTCACATAATCCCTAATTCAAAATAAAATGTTCATTTTCGTTACCTAATGATGATTCACATAGTTGACAGAAATCATAGCATTGAAATAAAGGTAATATTGCCAGAATGGAGTTTCAAATGCGGTACTAATTCATTGGCAATCCACAAGTCTTTTTTTTACCAAAATATATTTATAAATTGTAACAAATTACATGTGAAGGTTACAATTGCTTACATTTGTTGTCCAATAGACATCATTTATGACATTATATCTTAATATCATGCTCTGTCTATTAACATGTTCGTCGTTTGCTGAAGTATGCTATCCATTGACACAGTGTCTGTCTCTTCCCTTTCGAATAGTTCTTTGAAGTATCTTCTAAGTTTTATTTCGAGTCTACTTTCGTTTCCAGAGTCTTTCCATCCTTGTCTTGCAGTTCCCTTATACATTTGCTGTTCGTCATTTACCTCTCCCTACTGTGGTGGTACCATTGCGATCTTCTGTTTCTGTAGGTGGATTGTGCATTTGTAGCTACAGTGGCCACTCCCATGAACCACAGACATTGCCGAGGTGGGGTGGCTTGCGTGCCTCAATGATACAGATAGCCGTACCGTAGGTGCAACCACAGCGGAGGGGTATCTGTGGAGAGGCCAGACAAACGTGTGATTCCTGAAGAGGGGCAGCAGCCTTTTCAGTAGTTACAGGGCCAACAGTCTGGCCAATGTGGCTTTGCCACACAGTTATTGCGAACGGCTGAAAGCAAGGGGAAACTACAGCCGTTATTACTCTCGAGGACATGCAGCTCTACTGTATGAACATATGATGATGGCATCCTCTCGGGTAAAATATTCCGGTGGTAAAATAGTCCCCCATTCGGTTCTCCAGGCGGGGACTACTCAGGAGGATGTGATCATCAGGAAAAACAACACTGGCATTCTACGAGTCGGAGCGTGGAATGTTAGATCACTTAATCGAGTAGGAAAATTAGAAAATTTAAAAAGGGAAATGGATAGGTTGAAGTTAGATATAGTGGGAATTAGTGAAGTTCGGTGTCAGGATGAACAGGATTTCTGGTCAGGTGAGTACAGGTTTATAAATACAAAATCAATTGGGGGTATCACAGGAGTAGGATTGATAATGAATAAGAAAATAGGAATGCGGGTAAACTATTATGACCAGCACAGTGATCGCATTATCATTGTCAAGATAGATACAAAGCCAACACCGACAACAGTAGTACAGGTTTATATGCCAACTAGCTCTGCCGATGATGAGGAGATCGAAGAAATATATGAGGAGCTAAAGGAAATTATTCAGACAGTTAAGGGAGAGGAAAACTTAATTGTTATGGGAGACTGGAATTTGGTAGTAGGACAAGGAAGGGAAGGAAAGATAGGATGTGAATATGGTCTGGGCAAAAGGAATGAAAGAGGAAGCCGCCTGGTAGAATTTTGCACAGAACATTAATTAGTTATAACAAACACCTGGTTCAAGAATCACAAAAAAAGGTTGTATACATGGAAGAGACCAGGAGACACCAGGAGATACCAGATAGATTTTATAATGGTAACACATAGATTTCGGAACCAGGTATTACAGAGTCAGACATACCCAGGGGCAGGTATAGACTCTGACCATAACTTGTTGGTTATGAACTATAGGCTGAAACTGAAGAAACTACAAAAAGGTAGGAAAATAAGGAGATGGGACCTGGAGAAATTGAAGGAACCTGGGGTTCTTAAGAATTTCAGAGGGAGCTTTAGGCAACAATTGATAGAAACAGGGGAAAATAAAACAGTAGAGGAGGAATAGGTAAAATTGAGAGATGAAATAGTTAAGGTAGCAGAGGACAAAATAGGTAGGAAGGCAAGACCTACAAAAAATCCTTGGATATCACAGGAGATACTAAATTTAATCGATGAAGGGAGAAAATATAAAAATGCAGTAAATTAAACAGGCAAAATGAAGTACAGACGACTAAGAAATGAGATTGACAGGAAGTACAAAATGGCTAAGCAGGAATGGCTAGAAGGCAAATGCAAGGATGTAGAAAAATGTATAAATAGGGGAAAAATAGATACAGCCTACAGGAAAATAAAAGAAACATTTGGAGATAAGAAAAACAGCTCTATGAATATCAAGGACACTGATGGAAAACCAGTTCTCAGCAAAGAAGGGAAAGCTGAAAGGTGGAAAGAGTAAATAGAGGGGCTCTACAAAGGAAATGAACTTCGAGACAATATCGTAGGAAGGGAAGAGGATGTAGATGAAGATGAAATAGGAGATACTGTACTGAGAGAAGAATTTGACAGAGCCCTGAAAGACCTATGTCGAAACAAGGCCCCTGGAGTAAATGATATTCCCTCAGAGCTACTGAAGTCTCTGGGAGAACCAGCCATGACAAACCTGTTCCACCTGGTGTGTAAGATGTATGAGACAGGCGAAGTACCTCAGACTTTAAGAAAAATGTTATAAACCCAATTCCAAAGAAAGCAGGTGCAGACAGGTGTGAAAACTACAGAACCAACAGTTTAATAAGTCATGGTTGCAAAATATTAACACGAATTATATACAGAAGGATGCAAAAGGTGGTTGAAGCCGACCTCGGAGAAGATCAGTTTGGGTTCAGGAGAAATGTAGGAACACGGGAGGCAATGCTCACTTTACGGCCTATCCTAGAAGATAGACCAAGAAAAGGCAAACCTACATTTCTAGCTTTTGTAGATTTAGAGAAGGCTTTTGACAATGTTGATTGGAATAAACTCTTTAAAGTTCTGAAGCAAGCAGGAGTAAAATATAGGGAGCTTAAGGTTATTTACAACTTGTACAAAAACCAGACAGTGGTTGTCAGAGTTGAAGGGCATGAAAGGGATGCAGTGGTTGGAAAGAGAGTAAGACAGGGTTGTAGTATTTCTCCATTGTTATTCAATGTGTACATTGAGCAAGCTATAAAGAAAAGCAAGGTGAAATTTGGAGAAGGAATTAAAGTTCAGGGGGAAGAATTAAAAACATTGCGTTTTGCCGACAATATAGTAATTCTGTCAGATACAGCAAAGGACCTGGAAGAGCAATTGAACGGAATGGACAGTGTGCTGAAAGGTGCATATAAGATGAACATTAACAAGAGCAAAACTAGGGTAATGGAGTGCAGTGTGAGAAAATCAGGTGATGCTGAAGGAATTATATTGGGAAACGAAGTAATAAAGGAGGTAGATGAGTTTTGTTACTTGGGCAGTAAAATAACAAATGATGGTCGCAATACAGAGGATATAAAATGCAGAATGGCAATGGGTAGAAAAGCGTTCTTGAAAAAGAGAATTTTTTTAACATCGCATATTGATTTAAGCTAAGGAAGTCCTTTCTGAAGGCATTTGTATGGAGTGTTGCCTTGTATGGGAGTGAGACATGGACGATAAACAGTGCGGATAGGAAGAGGATTGAGGCTTTTGAAATATGGTGCTACAGAAGAATGCTGAAGATTAGGTGGGTGGATCATGTAACTAATGAGGAGGTACGGAACAGAATTGGGGAGAAAAGAAATTTCTGGCATACCTTGACTAAAAGAAGGGATAGATTAGTAGGACACATTCTTAGACATCAAGTAATTGTGAATTTAGCGTTGGAGGGAAGTGCGTGGGGAAAAAAATGCAGAGGAAGGCCAAGAAATGGATACAGTAAGCAGATTCAGACAGATGTAGGTTGCCGTTGTTATGTGGAGATGAAGAGGCTTGCTCAGGATAGGGTATTGTGGAGAGCTGCATCAAACCAGTCTCGGGGCTGAAGACCACAACAACAACAACATTTACAGTGGTCTGAAAATTTAACAGGACAGAGTTTTACTTGTGTGATATTTCTGTCTTCAAATTCAAAAGTTTGTATAGTCTATGGGACTTAACTACGGGGTCATCAGTCCCTAAACTTACAAACTACTTATGAACTACTTACGAACTAGGACGGCACAAATATCCATGCCCGAGGGGGGATTCGAACCCCCGACCGTAGTGGCCGGGCAGACCGTGAGTGAAGCGCCTCAGTCTCCTCGGCCACCGCGGCCGGCCATTTCTGTCTGATGATCTGTTTATACATATTCTATCTAATCTATTTTTCCCATTTTTATGGCAGTATCTAAATTCGATGTGGACTGGATGTATGATTCGCCATGAGTCTTGGAGTTTGAGATGATAATTAGTTCTTAACTACAGGCATATGTTAGGATGTGGGATTTGGTTCTCTGCCTCATTGATGCAGTTAAAGTCTTCTCCTGTGACAATGCTGTTGTTGTGGGGAGAAGTTAGCATATCTCTTCATTGAAACAACTGCTCCTGTCTCACTCGTTTTCAGTGCCAGATGGAGCATATATGTTCACGAAAACAGTCTTTTCTATGTTGACTGCAATCCGTGATCGTTTGTCAACATTTTAATTTGATGTGTATTCTGTGCCATATTTTATAATAGTGTCATGTTGGCATTCTGTGTCTAAAATCTTTATTGCCATGCTTCCCAGTAATAGGTCTATTTTGAATGTAACTATAATTACAGTGCTATGTCTGTTGCTCTTTGCTTTAAGTAGTCCGCCAGGACTAATGTTTTGATTGCTTTGCTCATTTTGTTTATATACTGTTCTTTGCCTGCTTTGACATTATTTTAATTTAATTAGTCAGTACTATAGTCAGGATATACGTCGACGTTTATCGCTCGTTTTTAGTTCCAGTCCTGGAAAGCATTCTAGTTGTTTGTTATTTTCTTCTTACCTGTTTTTGTTGTAGCCTGTTCTTCTTCTTTTGTTTGTAGCTGTTTTGGTATTGACACTTCACTGCTTCTTTTGTTGAAGGATTTTGCGGCGGCGTCATCGTCTAGTTTTAATATTTTTTATTGGTTTCTCATGTTGTTACCCACTTCTCGAGGGTCTGCTGCATGGTCGGGGCAGAGGTACTGCTCCTGATGGCAGTAGCATCCATCTGCTTCTTTTCGAGGGTCTATTTCTGCTTGGAATATTGGTACGGCCTACATGCAGGTCGCAGCTGAGTTAGATGCTCCTCTTTTTCGTCGCTAATCCCTTGTTTGCGTTTCCAGGTCGCACGTCCGACTGGGGCTATGATGCCAGGGTCGCCTGGCCCTTGTCAGTGGTGGTCAGCTGGGCAGCTGCCGTCTCCACCACGGCGCAGCCCACCGAGGCGTTGCTGCTTTTTGCGTTCTCCCGCGTCTGTCTCTGAGGCATGTCCTTTTCCCTTGGAGGTGCGTAAGCAGTGTTCAGATTTTGCATGGCGCTTGAATATGTGCTGGGCGTTTCTGTGGGCAGTAACTTCTCATGTCCTCCACTGCATGACAGAAAATGCCTGAGGCTATCATGAATACGGTAGAAACGTCTGTGCCTTCAGATGTTGATGAATCATGGTACATGTTTCCTTAGGTCGATCATTACTGTCTACACACCTGAGATAACCTGTATACATTACATGCTTGACCATTTTTCTTTTGTGACTACAAAGACAGGTCCATAAAGACAGAAGTTTTTCTTAATTTCCTTATTAGGCAGTTTAAAGAGGAAATTGAACACATCAGTTGTCTTCCTATATCTGTTAGTAAATTTCCAGGTACCTTTTACACACCAATTTTGATGAAAAGAGCATACAGAAAGAAGTCCAGTTGTAATCCCAACACTTTTCTCTGTCCATACTTTTACATCATCCATTAGCAATTGTGCATTTTGTTTGCACTAGGCGTTTCAGCTTTCCTATCGAACATACACTGTATGGTGTCTCTGCAGGTAAGTATTCCAATGATTTTCTAGCATATTTAATTCTTAAAACAGAAAATTTATAATCAGAAAGGCGAAGCCTGTGGCTCAGATGGTGTTCACATAAGTGGTAGATGCGGCAGGTGGCAATAGTGAATGGCCAGCTGCGGCGGGTCGGATAGCAAATCTCTCTTAGATTAAATTGCTTCATACTTGTTCCATAGATCATGAATATGAGTCTTCATAATGATGTGAAACGTGTCTGTTTAGTAAAAGATAACATCACATGAAATACATTGATTATTTTTTTTATAAGATTACTCACTTCTATGCATCAATACACACACCTAAAACTTTGAATATTCTATCTTAGCTACAGACATCTGTTCACAGACTATAATAAGTGTCCTTTTGCAGAGAACCACTTAATAATTTACTGAAATACATTATTTACGATTTCAACAGTAAATCTTGTTTATCAGAAGTGATTACTATACTTGTATCATTAGTGAAAAGAACTAGCTTTGCAACAGCTATAATGGCAAATCATGAATATATAACAAGAACACAAGAACAGCAAAGGACAAAAGACTGAACCCTAAGGAACCTCATTCTTGATTAGCCCACCCACCCACCTTCCCAGTTTGAAGAATCAGCTGATTCACCTTTCTGCAGTCTTCCAGTTAAGTATGAAGTCAACCATCTGTTCACTCCCCACTAATACCACAATGCTTAAGCTTATCTAGAAGCATTGCATGATTTACACAATCAACAGCCTTCGAGAGATCACAAAAAATCCCACTGGGTGTGTCCATTTTTTGAGAGCTTTAATCTTGAAAGACGGCTCTCTGCCACTTTTCATTTATTTCAATGTCTGCTCACCTCCCTTTGAAGTTATAGAGACTTTGCACTTGTTAGATTCTATTTTCAATTTAAAAACTTATTGATTTATTGACTATAAGTTAAAGTATTAACTTCCATTGACATGTAGTTATGCTCCCTACCCTGTATTTACCCTATGTGTGAGTGATACGCTTCTACTGCATTCTGCGCTTGCCTCGTTTCGCCGCAGGGAGCTCTGCTGTGCATCGTTCGCTTATGCGTTGTTTCCACTAGCTAACGCTGGGAGCGTTGGTGCGCGCTCCGCGCCTGCCTCGTTCAGCCACTTCCCACTAGGAACACTTCTATTAGTCGCGCGTGCACCGATACTCACCGATGGACCTCGCACAGGCAGCTAGACTCTTTGCGCGAGTACGGTATGTCTCCGCCATGTTCTTTGGGAGCTTTGGGCCCGAGGATTCGTACGTATCGGAGTGGCGTCGTCACTCTCCGGTTTCGGCTTAGGTAAGATGTTCGTATGGTCTAAATGGTGAGCCACAGATAGGTCCATGCTACACTTTGTAGCAGTAATAAGTTATGTGTAATTTAGGCGTGTGTGAATTATGTTATTCTCGGGAATGTGGCGTATTCCTCTCGTGAATGTTTTCCGGCGTGACTTTGTTTGATTTCTGTTAAAACGGTAAATGACGACTAGTGAGTTTTAGTTTGGTGTCCGTTATGGCATGTAGAACAAAGACCTATTCTTTGTTCGACGTTTTCCAGCACTTCAGGCGTTGAAATAATGCTACCTCTTACTATTTCCGTAATATCTTGCCGCGTCCTTCTGCCTTCCCGACTTTGATATTGTGATCCCTAAATTTTCTCGTGAAACCGTAAATTTTATCTGTGTGATTTGTAACTTCGTTAAATGCTCTGTAATGCCCGTTTCGTGTTACAGTAGAACCTCTCAAACTCGATTCCCGAAAACGCGATATTCTGTAAAACTCGTCAGGGCTGGTGAATTAATAATGTTTTTTTACACCGCCCATAATGTAAAGCTTTTCATAAGTACATAGGCCGCCTGAGAGCGCTAGAGACTCAGACTAGATTACTGGGTTTTCCAAGGTCGTTCAACGCACCCTTTTTCTGGACAGCTGGGGCAGGCTATTGTTTGCACACGTTCAGGGATTTTTGTGACCACTTTGCTTATTGTGAGGCCGTGCGTTGATCTGGAATTACCAGACAGATCATAAACTACCCTCAGTACATTGTCGTCACTGGGCGTTCAGTTTAGTGTTTGTTGAGACACAGTTGTGGTCAGTTGTATTTGTTCGAGAGTGATTGCCAATTTTTTAAACGAGTTTTGTGCTGGAATATCAATTACAGGTTTTTCAAACGACTTAAGTAAGTTTTATTTTACACTTTTCTTCTAGTGTTCAGAAAATTTCCAATAATTAACTGTGATAGACTTTTTATAAGCAGCATAAACCACTTCAGTAATAAATGTAATGAACACTGTATTTTCAGATTTTACTAGGCCTTTTGTCTCAAAATTATTTTTGTATTTTGATTATAAGTTATAAATGTTGATATAAATATATAATTGTATATAATAAATCAATAAATGTACATTTCTAATACTCTAAATAAGCGGTTTTATTCAACTCCTAGTTATTTTTATTTAAGTTCCCTAAAACTCGACAACCTCAAAACTCGACAATCTTTAAGTCCACATTGTGTCGAGTTTGAGAGGTTCTACTGTATTCTCTTCGACTGTCCGCATCCATTGAATACTTAAAAGTGATACTTAGTTTATTTCTTTTATAATTTATTGAATTTACCAGATTTTCAACATTTTGTGCCCACATGGTGTTTAACTTTCGGTAGGTTGTATTTCTGCCTTTCCTATGCTGCCTCAAAAAATATAATGGTTGCTTACGTTATCAGTTCACTCGTGTGTAAGGTTTGTGTGATATTTAGTGGCCCCTTGCGGGTATTGGAAGTGGAACATAGTGTACGTTTTGAAAATCGTAACTTGGCAGATTCGGCTTATCTGCCTGGTTGTCCATTGTGCTGTATTTCATGTCGCAGTCTTCTGTGAGAGTAAGTGTCGCAGCTACATGCTTGTGATGATTGTGTGCCATGTCCTACCAATCTTCCTGTTTCTTATATGTTTTACATCCTCGTTTTTGCTCATCTGAGCCCTCTTGGCGTGTGAACAAAATTAGTAGCTAGTAAATTACAGTGGGATGCACTTTTATTGTGTGTTTAAAATCAGTGTTGCCCCCATTTCCATGTGAACTGGCAATAAACCAGCTTAGTTAAATTTTCCCTTGTTTGTAATTTAACCTCAGATCCGTTTTTTTATTATGGTTTCCCTTTGCTTCCCGGTGGTAACCTCATGTATTCTGTTGCGCAGATCTCTTATCTTGGATCCCTTTTGCTAGCTCTTTTATCTGGAGGTTTCCAGCCAGGATTAGTTATTTGAAATTTAACAAACGTCTTTTATCTGGCAGTTCCCTGCCAGGATCAGTTATTTGAAATTAACAAGCCGTTTTTAATCTGTGACCTCACTCACAAAGCACCGGCACTAGTTTTCACCAACTAGAACTGGAATCACATCGTTCAGCCACCAGCAAAAGCTGTGTTAAAGGCAAGTTAGATACACGTATAACGTCATCTTGAACGATAAACCATTGTATAAATGTAAAAATCATACCATGTACTGTCTGACCAGTCAGCAAACACATACAGTATGTGTTTAAACACATTACATTTGAGGCCAATACACATTAACCATGACATCACTTCTGGCTTTCTCAAGAAGAAAGTTTTGACTGAACAGTCGACTACTAACGTCAGAAGATAAGCTATTTCCGTCATGCACACTCACGTTATAGTTGCCGATTACACAGATTATACGCAAGTGTCACATCTTAATCTTTAGATAACTCTGATTTGTTTTACCTAAAAACTACAAATGTTCTCTTGAAAGACAGTGGAAAGTAATGATCTTTTACTTCTCTTGTTTTTATTAATTTACTATGTAGTAAGGTGGAGGCATTTTGTGAGTCTGTAATTCTCCTATTTTATTTATTTATTGATTCATTTGGCCCATATGTGATTGCTGGTCTGGGCAGGAGAAGTTAGTTTTAGTCAGGAGAGTGTTGGTCTGGAGCAAGAGGCTTCTCAAGCAAGGGGAGTGTCGAACGGTAGTTACATCTCTGTAAGTCTGTATTCGAAGTATCATCTGCTACAGCCCATGCTTCTGCAGCAATGCTTTCTTTGACCCAGAGTAACTCTTGAGTAGCATCCCATAACGATGCTTTTGTGCATCAGAGCTAACCCTCTCCTTCCAGTAGTTTGGGAAGGCTCACGCACTGGACAAACCCCCAACCTCCCGCTATAAAATCGCTCGCCACTGGTAGCCCAGAGCACCCCATGGTTTCGGCATTCTGCTGAGGACGACGCTTGAGGTAAGGTGGTTAGCGGGACTGGTGCTCTGTGGCCTGAGGTTAAGATTTTCTTACTGTGGTGTTAAGGTACGTTGAGATTGACCCCAAAACCGGCACCATTTGACTTACATCACGGAAATGCTAATGTGAACTGCAAATATTTGGGTGGCGTCACTCAACTGTCGCCACTTGACAAAGTTCAGGGCACTTGAACTTTGTGACGCTATTTCTCAGAATCAGAACAAACCACCGCCATGTTTATTTGCAGGCTATTAATGTTTTTGGTGTTTTCGTGTATTTATGCCTGTGTTTTACAAAAGAATGTGCATTTTAATTGCGCATCAAATGAAAGATCTTTCCAAAAATATGTGCTTTTAAGTATGGTTTGTTGGGTAACATTGATAGTTAGACATCAGAATGCAGGACAAAGTTTTCATGAGCATACTGTAGTTAATTTGCGTATTTTATGAAGTTCTTATTCAATGTATGCTTAATATATGTGTGTGACTAAACAGGTGTTATTGAGTGATTACTGAAGGGAGATTTGTAGGTACACAACAGACTATTTAATTCTACAAATGAAAAAAATAGGGTGGGGCTGTCAGTGTATTCAGATTTTGGAATTGGCATTTTCATTACTCATAAACACTTGCCACATGGATTTTAGAAAGGAAGTGACACTGTTCATTTTGTAATTTCTGATTGAGTGTATCGGTTAATTAAGGGACTGAACTGTATTACAGTAACTGTCAGTGCAGTTGTACAAAGCATAACCTCAAAAATCTATATAAATTAAAAAGTCGTCGTATTTAACTGTGGGCAAGTGTAGGTAGCTATATTAGGATTCAAATAAACGTCCATTACATTGTAAATAGCATCCAGAACATTACATCAGAACACTGAACTTGTTTTGATGATAGGGTATCAAGTTTGAAGAGATGACAGGTCATGGTCAGGTGTCAAATATCACAATGACACTTATAGTATCACTTAATCCAAGTACTGCATTTGTAATGTTGATATCGGACTTTGTTACAGAGCTTGATAAGCAGATCCCTATAGAAATTTACTTTTTTTTTTTATTTGTAATTGGTTCAGTAATAGAGGTTTGTTTACATATATTACTTGGTTTATACTTGTCTTTAATATATGAGTGTCGTTTATATGCAAAATACATTTCCAAACAAAAAACATTTACACTTTATTTCCCTCTTATTGTAGTCTTATATCAATTATAACACGATAACCTAAATGACAACATCAATGTCTGTTCGAAAAATCTCAGCTGATGCAATGTTAACAGCTATGCAGCCAGGATTCTGACAGGAGTGAGTGGAAATGGCTGTGTCAGCACCACTCCATTATAAACCATAATGTTTATATAGCCACTGTCAACGTACCTTTAGATTCAGAGTCAAAATCCTTACAGCAGTCTTAAACTGTTCCAGTATTTCGATCAGAATACGGGATGAATATTTCAGTTAGACGTACCATGTGTAATGGTCAAAATTTATTATCTAACGTGTGGTAATGATAGTCGAACTGCGTGTACCTTTTTCTTTTGTTCTTGTTAGGATTTCTTTATTAAATTATATTTAGTCTGGCTCGTAACGATGACTAAGCTGTGCAATTCCACTACCTTGTTTCTGTGGTCATTTTCATTGTGATTTATGTTAATTGTAAAGAACTTTCTTTGTCTGTTTGTTATGCCACGTGGACTGGCTACTGTGAATCCGATACTGATCATCAAATTACTTTAATGCACTCACGATCTAATGTCTAGTGGTGGACTGAACAACAGAGTAAATATCTCACTATATATTCTTACCTTCATCATTTGAGCTATAGCGTCATGGAAGTATAAAGGGGGCAGATAACCATGACATCACAAACTTAACACCAACTGACACTAGGCCCCACCATGAGAGTGTGGTGAGAAGACTCATTTTCGCATGTCTACTGTGGCCATTTGTGGAAGCGTTTTCACTTGATAATGGCCAAGCAATTCAACATAAGTGTTTCACACCACATTTGCAGAAGCTACGATCATTTGTTCTGATCTGCTATGATAAGGTCAAAAGTGGATATGTTGATAAAACTGAGTACATAAACCTTAAGAGACACTACAGATCACAAATGAGAATAGCCAAATGCAGCGCTAATGATAACTTCATTGATAGCTCCTGTAATAAATGTAAGGCTGCATGGAGGGTCATTAAGACTGAATTAGATATAGGCCCACATTGTAGAAAAATTGCAAATGAAGTTAATATCACTCCAGATGAATTTCACCAGGTTTTTTTATCAATGCTGTAAAACCCTGTTCCCTGCCTCCTTATAAGATGACATTGAAATTTATTTCTAAACCAAAGTCACATCCAGATTATATTAACAATTTTCTACAAACCTTTGCTGACACTGTGCCATCTTTTAGTTGGAGAAAACTGGAAGTAATTAAAGCAGTAGGAAAACGAAGCAGATACAAATCAGAAGGTATTTACAGTTTCTCAAATGTTATATTAAAACAATAACTGACTCTTTGTACACTAATAAATTGGATGTTTGTGATTGGTATTTTCGCTGACTGTCTGAAATAGACAATTGCCATCCCATTACTCAAAAACGTGATAAATCCTGCACTAATAATTATCGTCCTATTTTTCACAAATAATTGAATATTGCATACAAATACAAATTTGCAAGCACTTGTCAAAAAACAACATATTAAATAAGTTAAATTTTGATTTAGATCCCAGTTATCAGCAGTTAAAGCTGTTGTAAATGTAGTCTCTATTATTCAAAACGCCTTTGTATCAAAATTATCAGCTGAAGCCACATTAGTGGAGCTATGCAAGGCTTTTGACTCTGTTAACAATACAATATTACTGGAAAAACTTTGGTTTTATAGCTTTAGAGAACTGGAACTTTGTCTCATCAAGTCGTACCTTAGTAACAGGAAATAACTTGTAAACTAGAGTTGTCAGAAGTCTCAATTTTTGAATGTTACTACAGGTGCTCCCCAAGGATCAGTGCTAGGGCCACTATTATTTGTAATATTTATAAATGACTTGCCCGGGAAATGTTATACATCGCTGTGCTATATGCAGATGATACTACTTACATCAGCTCTGGAAAATACATAAAGAAACTGAAGGAGCAAAGCAAAGATTACCTTGGGTTCTCCAATATAGCTCTGGAAAATACATAAAGAAACTGGAGTAAAGCAAAGATTACCTTGAGTTGTCCAGTATGTGGTTTGAAGCTACTGAGTTAGCAATCAATTATGAGAAGACTGTACACATTTCTTTCAGCATGTCTAATGTTCATGTTGAATCAACATCTACCAAACTCCTAGGCATATATCTAGATACAAAATTGACTTGGAACGACCATGCAGACTATATATCTCGAAAACTCTCTTGTGTTGTCTATCTGCTTAGAAAGTTACACACATGTGTTTCAGAAAATCTGCTAATTAAATCTTATCATGCTTTCTTTCATTCTCATTTAAATTATGGTATTCTACTGTGGGGTAATTCTCCAAATGCCAGAAACATTGTTATTTGGCAGAAGAAGCCCATCAGGAGCATCTGTGGAACTACCAACAGCAGTGTATCATGTTGACCTTATTTCAAAGAATTTCAGATGATGACAGTCCCTTCCCTCATTATATACAGCTGCTTACTGTACATAAAAGAAAATATTAACAGGTACAACCTTAGAAAATCAATTCGCAATCATAACAATTGGCAAACGTACAAGATAGACATACCTGTAACACGACTTAAAAAACACAAGACTGTTATGAATACACAGGAATAAAACTTTACAAAACCTTACCAGCACAGGTCTCTCTTAGTGCCTTTAAAATGGTTGGAAGAAAATGCTTTCTATAGTCTTAAAGAATTTGAAAACTTTTCAAAAGATGACCTTACTTACTAAATAACTGTTTTTAATATTATAATTTTGTAACTTCTGTACCGTTTTACTTATACATAACTTTGTAAGTAATTAAACAATATATAGCTCCTTAATTTTATTATATATGTACCTTTGCAAGTAATTAAACAATATATATTTTCTTAAATTTATTATAAAATTTGTTATGTGTGTTAATATGTGTAGCTAATTTGTATACAGTGTACCAAACTGAATGTTTATCTGTTTAATGTCAATCTTACTGTATAAAATCTTTTGTACACAACACATGACAACATCAATTGCATGAAAATGCTTAAAGATGGCTGAATAAAACAAAAATTAATTAATAAATAATAAATACAACTTGCCATATTTACAGTTGTGTTAATCATTGTGATAGTGTTACCAAGTTAAAAGGAATTACATTCTTTTATGTCAGTGTTTTGGTCAATCAAATTCATAGAATTCTTTGTGTTCATGCTATAGGAACAAAATACTAAAAAATGAACAAATGGAATTAAATAATTTTGTGGCACTTTTTGTGGGAATTGCACAAAATACCACAGTATGCTATTTACTATTTCTCACTTAGTTTATTCTTTACTTTTGCAACTTGATTACATAGACGTGACCTGTCCAACACAGTAACTGAAAAAGAAGAGCAAGAAAAGAAAGGAATGCTAGTCTTGCATGGTTCACAGGAAAACGTTTGTGAAGTTTGGAAAGTAGGAGGCGAGAAGTAGAGTTGCGTGGATGGGCCTAGAGTCGAGTCAGTATAGCTCAGTGGTAAAGCGCGTGCCTGCGAAAGGCAAAGCTCCCAGGTTCGCGCCTCAGTTTTGGCACACAATTTTAATCAGCTAGGAAGTTTCATATCAGTGCACACTCTGCTGCAGAGTGAAAGTTTCATTCTTCAATAAAAGAATTTGTTTGTAAGTACTAACCATGTAAATGTATTATTCAACAAATGGTACCACGTATCAGCATGTACTACTTTTCGATCTGTGGCTTTATCCAGGACTAATATAGTTACTTAAACAAATGAATCGGTCGGTGGAGAAAGGAACTATGTCACTTTTTTGTACTTTTCAGCAGAGACAAAAAACTGTTTTATTGTTAAACTATTCAACAGACTGCAATGAAATTTTGGTCATTTGCTGTACTCGAAACATACATACTGTGAATGAAAATAATTTTTATATATTCTACAAAGTATCTTCTGAAAAAATGAAATTTTTAACATAGTTCGTTACTCCAGTCAACGAAGGAATTAGTACTTTTCGAGAGTATAATACATTCAAAGATACACATTTTTGGATTAAAGTTCAAATTTATTGGTGAATTATATTCAGCTGAACATGAAAACGACTATTTAATAGAATTCAAAGATCGGAATAGTTCATATCACACTGAGCTATCACTTGATGTTAGCCATTTCATAATCTCTTCATAAAAAATCTCAGTGTCTTCTCCATGAATGTGTTTCATCAGTTTCCGAAAATATCTTCAATTCTTTTTATATTGATTTGCACTTTGGTATTATCATGAAAATATTTCATCTAGAAGTCGTATTTCACATTTATGTCTGGATATTTCTTAAGGAACATTTCGTGCAAAGTTTTCAATCCAAACTTGCATCTAGGTATTTCATTTGCTTTCCAGCATAATGAATTTCTTTGAGTGGGAAAGCTGTGATACTGGGTACTATCAAATTTATTACATTTTCTGGAATTTTTGGTATCCATGGATTTTTTCCATACATGTCCTTTTGACATTTAGAAAGACGGTATTCAATCAGTTACAACACTGAACAATAATCGTGACACCTGACGAAGGTGGCACCAAATTATTGTTTTGTTGCGCTTTCTACACCTGCTTGCCACAGACCAACGCCATCTAGCATGTAGCTGGTGTGGTACAAGCTCGCTGACAGTAAAATCTACTGATGGGATGCCACGTGCGGCAGAGAAAGGAAATAAGTCACTTACTTGATTCCTTTCTCTTCATCACATATAAAATCGACCTCATGTTATTCCCACAGGAAGATGCCAAACATAGTTCTTTTTATCACAGTAAGGTGTATCTTGGTCTGTTTACTACATTGGTGTAAAAAAGTGAAAATAACCAAAAAGTGACTTAGTTCCTTTCTCCACCGACCGATTCAAATAATAAAATCTAGTATGTTAAAATAAGCGTTTATATTTTAAATGTGGCTGTGTTCACAGATGTGAGTAAAAAAAATATTGTGAGTGCATGAAACTAAAAATGCACAGAGTCTGAAACGAAATATGGTGTGTCAACAATAACTGATTTCGATATCACAATTTAGCTTACATCATCGCAAATCTAGGAAAACTTGATTTACTGTGATTCTCAAAAGTACAAGTCACACTGTAAACTATCATTTTATTATTCGAAAATTCGTAACTACATTGAAAACGCATAATGACAAGTCTACTGCATTGTATTGCTGAGTGAAATACGCATTAAAAAAATTTATAAAAAAACCTGAAAAGCGTTCCTGACGTCATATTCACAAACCGCTATAACCTTTAACATCGTCTGATACTATTGGATGGTTATAATATCAACTATGAAGAACGAGCAATGCTAATCAATGTCACGCGAGTGTTTCTACCATAGAATCATTGTGGTCGACCACACCTACCAGGTTCTAACAGAAGTATAGGAGAAATCGGTGATCTAACGACCTGTCAGTGCAAATGTCTGCACACATCTCACAGTTGTTTTTTGCGTGGACAGCAGATATTATTTGTGTGCAAACCTAGCGTTGAAGGTTTGAACAAAATTGCTCAAATCTGTGGGTTCCAATCACATCTCCGCACTCAAGATGGTGTGTATGGACAGGAGATCGCTGCAAAACTGAGTCAGTGTAGACGTTTTTCGTCGTGTCTATGGACATTGAACGAGAATATCTGGCAAACGTCAGTGGTCTAGTGAATTCAGTGCTGAATTTATTGATATTTATCGAAGCAATACTTTTTATGAAAAAGGAAGGAACATAGTGATTAATAGAGAATAAAGCAGCTGTATACAATTATCTCATGGAGAAATTGTGATTTGTTGATCCTATTGCTTACAGGGAACCTGTTATATATGTATATAAAATTACTTGTGAACTATATATCATAAAGAACATTCGAAAGTTTCAAAACCCTTTCGATATATTGTAGGACGACACCAAGTTTACAGACCGGATCTGTAGTATTTTTATGCTCTCGGCAGCTACTGCCTAGATCATTTCGTTCGCCTTATTGTTTCTCCTGTTTTGTTTACATTTTCCTTGCAAGACACTTTGCAAACATCGACCATAACAGAATTTTCTCCAGCACTGATAAAATAAATAAATTTCGAAAACGGGCGTATTCACTTTCCAGTGTGACCATAGTCTGTGCTACTGATTTTTTTTTCTGCAGCATCAGATGGCGGACGCAACGAGTTAAACACCCATCCACATGCAACGATTGGTTTGTGCACACATATCTGTGCAGGTGAATCATTGTGTGTGGACCGGTCTTTCTACCTCCATACATGCATAGAGTACATAATTTTACTCTATGATCTGTACCAAGGAGGTTAGAACATCACATAGAAAACGAGGCCTGACAACTGGCCGTGCCTGCGTCACACCGAGAGGCGGAGGACGCAAGCTGACTGGCCAACTGCTACAAGGCGGTGGGCGTGCCCCAGCGGGCAGCCAGTCAACAGGCAGCCTCTTGGTGTGACGTAGGCAACGATCTTAAATTTCGTAGAGTGGCTAACACACAAGTTACAGCGCTCTTTGCGACAACTTCTGTAAACTCAACCACCATATTTTTGGTGGTCAGTACACTTGAGAAGAGTATGTCTATCATACGTTGTTGTTGATCCTGAAGTGTTGTATTTAGTTTATATATTATTTAGTGTGTATTGCCTATACATTTTTGCTCATGTAATATGCCTAAAGTGTGTTCAGCATTTAAATACTTAAATCGAAGTCATAAAACGCCAAGAACACCAAATGCTTTGCCTTTTTGATCTCAGTCTGTCTATAGGCCTACTCAAAATTCCTGACTGATGGCAATTAGCAGCCCCAAGAGAAGCTCCAGATGACCTATCCTGCAATTCCCTTGAAGTAAACGCCATACAACAATGCTCAGTTTTCTACCTAGTTTGGTTCGAGATATTTCTTCTTCTGTCGCTCCTGTGGTTGACCAAACCACACTTTTGAGTGTCTACACCTTTAAAACTATTTTCATTTGTTGTTGACAATACTTGATCGAATATGGATGACATGCAACCAGCGCAAAGTGTGGAAGCAGTAGTGACAGCCGGAATTTTTTCACGTGTATATGTCTGTTCTTTATAACAAATATGTAATTATTTCAGTGTGACAACAACGAAAGTTATTAATGATACTTTATTTCGGTGTGGAATGCTTTTGTGGCTCCTGTCCCAGGTGCACTTTCATTGCAACATTCTATTGTGACTTTCGTCTTTGTACTCCAATTTCAAGTACCAAACGCTACTTGTTTCAGCACTGCAACAAGGAAACTTATTAACGAAGTCTTATTTCGATGTGGAATGCTTTTGTGGCAGATGATTTAGGCGATTTTAACTGCAGTATTTTGTTGTCAATTTCGTCCGCCAAAGTTCACAACACTTTAACAGCAATTTTACAAGTTTGTACAGTACATAGGTTTAGTAAACAACAACATAAATGTATACTACCCTTTATGAAAGAATTTGAACAATAGATGCAAATCCATATTTACGACTGTTCGTCATAGGTAATACTACTCACTATATGTTTCACAGCTCGTTTAGACCATGTACTTGCATTAAAATCTACAAAAATATTTTCACAGCAGCACCTCCTTGGTTTGTACCAACATGCTTGGGTTTTGTTTGTACGTACCAAAGATATGCATGTATGACTATGAATATCTCTGGTTATGAACGTCGTTGTAGAATCTTTCGTGCAAAATGTAAACAATAACAATTCTGGGAGCGTCATGAGCATGGCGTACAGGTTAAGTGCGAGATGCGCAAAACATTTATTGCAAAGATGTAACGGTAAATATCAAACTGATATACATATTTATGGTGTTAACCTGTTTATGTTTCTTTACGAAAGTACATGACATGAACAAGACATGACGTTCCCTGAATTTTGTTGTGTGTACTGAGTGCAATAAATAACAAAACATACGAATTTTTGTAGATACCCAAATTTACAATACTTTGGGAGCGAACTTGAATCGTCACACGATCTGCACTATCAAAATAAGTACTAATCAGAGTTGTACTGTGTTTATGACACACAAACTATTTTTTTTCTTTTATTAGATTACGTACGTTACCGTTTCGTAAATAACTGAGGAAGGTGAGTAGACAAATTAATATACAATTGTATTTACCGCCGTGGTGGGTTAATGGCTAATTGACAACGGTATGAGAAGGGCGGTGGGTAGGTGGTAGATATTTGTGCGCTACGAAAATAATTAATGCACTATATTTTAATTGTGTCGTTCATCGTTTTGCTGCGTGTCACCTATATTTGGAATACTCGTCTAATTTTCTTATCAATCATATTACAATAATTTGTTAGCTAATTTAAAATTATTTATTTTTTTAATTAATTTTTATTTTTAATATTCCAAATGCTGCGTATTATGTCCACAGGCCTAACTATGTAGTCTCGCGTTAACGCAGGTAGTCGTGAACCTCCCAGTCCTTAAGCTTCAACTTTAAGAAAATTCTCTGTTGTTATGACCTATCCCGGATATGAACCTGTGCGAATTTTAAATCATGACTTTGTGAGAAACAGTGGTATTATATTTGGATGATGATGTGAATAATGTGTATGAAAGCTAACAAAACACTTTTTTTATTATTATTATTGACAAAACCTAGAGGGAACTTGCTTTCAGGTCTTGGATATGTAAGAGAAAAAATACATTGTGACAGAATGGAGAGCATTCTGTGAGCCAGTGTAATACGGTAAAGTGACTCCAAAATCCTGTTGAGAGAAATGCACAGATTTTTCTCAAAGATGTGAAGTCACTTATTTTGGCTCAGCAATAGACATTTCCAATAACGTGCCAGAAGCCATAAAAAATATAACTCAAAATAAAGTTCAGTTTGAAACGAAGGTAAAATTTTACAACGCTTCTTGCCGGACTCCAGTGCTTATGATGGCAACAGATGAACAATGAAGTGTAGAATTGCGTTAATATTTTTCAGAAGCTACAGAGTAAATGTTACTGCTTCTCGTTTCACTCTCAGCAAAATTAATACTATAGGCCCTACCTGCTATATGGTTGACAGGTTCTTGTATCTACCCTTGTCCATTCAGAAGAAAATAATTTTCGTTTTAATTGAAGTTGTCACGAAAAAACATTTATTGGTCATCTGAGTTGCCATCATTACCATTGGTGCCAACATAACCACTGCAGCCCGGAGAGAAGTGTCTTACAATTTAACAGAAAAGTGTGCAAAGGAGTTTTTGGTGGCCACCTCCTCCTACTCCATCGATGAATTTCTTAGCAGAAGTGATTGAAGTGTGTTATATATACACCTTGTATATTCAACATGTAGTACTTAGTAATAAAGTTTTCTTGGGTCATCTGAACATGGGGGTACCACCCGTAGGCGTATTGTGACAGGGTGGGTACACAGTATATAAGTATCTCTGACTTCCACATTCTGCAAGCACCATTCTATGACCTAGGTCGTGAATTACCATCCCATTCCTTTTTTCTTCCCTTCTATATTACCTGAAGAAGGAACCCTGTTCCGAAAGCTCATTTTATTTTTGTCCTTGTTTCTTTCTGTGTGTGCCTGTCAACAGTACAACAAAAAATAAGTATTTGGCAGCCAATCTATCTCTTTTGAAATATAATTTATCATCTCTGTGGAGAATTTCCATCATTAATCAGAAGAGTGTATTCCAACCAAAATTGTCAAATGCTTTTTCTAAATCTACAAAGGCTAGAAATGTAGGTTTACCTTTCCTTATTTATTTTCTGTGATAAATCTTAAGGTGAGTATTGTCTCCCGTGTTCTTACGTTTCTCCTAAAGCCAAACAGATATTCCCTGAGGTTAACATCTATCAGACTTTCCATCTTTCTATCAATAATTGGTGTTAAATTTTGCAATTGATGGTTCTGTGATGTTCATATCTGTGTGCACCTAATTTCTGTGGAAGGGGCTTATTACAGTTTTCTTAAAGTCTGAGGATATTTCCCTTGTCTCATACATCTTGCACACCAGGTGAAATAGGTTTGTCATGGTTGGCTCTCCCTCTTCAGTAGTTCTTAGGGAATGTCATCTACTCCAGGGGCCTTGTTCCAACTTGGGTCTTTTAAGTGCTCTGTCAAATTCATCTCTCAGTATAGTATTTCCTAGATCATCTATTTCCTCTTCCTTTCCTGCAATATTGTCTTTGTAGAGCCCCTCTATATACTCTTCCCACCTTTCAGCTTTCCCTTCTTTTCTTGGAACTGGTTTACCATCTGAGTTTTTGATATTCATACAGCTATTTTTCTTGTCTCCAAGTGTCTGTTTTATCTTCCCCTAATTATACATTCTTCTACAGATTTGCATTTCACTTCTAGCCACTACCTTTATAAATTACTAAATTTGAACTGCCACTACCATACCCTGAACGCAATGAAAATTATGCATAAAATGCGCAAATTACTCTTAAAATAAAGAACAAAAAACACAAAAAAATACTTATCAGTCAGCAGACATTTCAGTTGGCATGTCCTCACCCCTCGTCCTCTTCCTGGCTCCTTCCCTAACACACACCTAAAAAGAAATTACACTTCTGAAACCATTATCCCCTCTCTATTAACTTTCAAATATTATCACACTGCCACCTCCATATCTAATTTTCCCCTGGTTTGTTAATTGATGACTTTTGTCAGTTTCATTCTTCCATAAGGGCAAATTATTCAAAATCATCATTATTTAAGATTGATTATGGCTTTCAACATTGTCCCCTTTGTAAAATGCTTTAATGATCCCCTATTCAGTGCTAACATTGATGTCTCATGTGATGTTAAGCCTATTATTAAAAAATCATTCTTGATTGAATCCAGGTACTTTCTCCTTGGCATACCTCAACTACTCTTACACTATACTGCCAAAACTTGAGTCTCTTAGGTTGCCTTCCTTCTCCCAACATGATCCCACCATTTAAGCCTGTTCAGCCTAACTGCTTCAGGTATGGCGTTCATGTCCAGTTGTTCTTTAGTTTCCTCATGTGCTGACTATCTGCTCACTAACTAAAGATTGCAATACTCACAATAGGCCTGAAATGAATATGTGGTTTATCTCATCATCATTTAAGATGCGTTATGCCTTTTAGCGTTCAGACTGGAGTATAGTCCCCTTAATAAAATTCCTCCATTCTCTCCGTTCGTTTTCATTCATTTATTATTGTTTCATACCAACATGTATCATTTCGCAAGATTCATTCCCCCACGTCACAACTATCTCTAATAATACCAAGCTACCGCTTGGCAAGCCGCTCATTCTCGCAGGCGTACCTCAGCCCATACCGCTCTGTTTAACGGTCACATATGTTCCGCAGTTATTAAAAATAATACCAGTTGTAAACGTGGACTTGCCGCGACAGCGACTCCTCTGCTGCTATGGTGAGTTTTATCATATAAAAGCGTTTCATTAATTTCCATACCACACCCCTTTAGTCCCTAGTCATTCTAGTTCGAATAACCCTTCCGTACTTTGTACGTTTACCTCTTTGCAGGCGCCCAATGACAACACAAATTGTTAAGATACCTCCTACACAGCTATAGATAGCACTGTGGCTCCATCTCCGCCCAAGCAAGTCTGAATTTTTAAATTTACTCACCTTAGCCACATTAGATTCACTGCCCGCCAGGTACACGGACTGTAACTAAACATTTGTCTTTTTCCAGTCTGACGATGCGCTAACAGCGCGAAACGCGTTATTGGGTAATAAAATATTGCAACAGAGACTGAACATTTTTTAATCCTCCATTCTCTCCTATTCAATGCTAACACCGATGACTCGTTTGATGTAAAGCCTGCTACTTCAAACTCATTCTTGACTGAATCCAAATACTTCCTATGTATTATGAACACCCTCCTACAATTATTCCCATCTATTAGTACCTGCAATCATCCTTGCTACTTTCATATCTGCAACCTCACCCTTATTAACAAGGTAACCTGTATCTACTGAGCTTTCACTCCCATACAACAAAGCTAGTCAAAAGACTGAATGGTGCACTGCTAAGTCCTGGTACTGGCCGCCTTCTTACAAAAAAGAGTAGATCATAGCTGAGCACTCACTACATTAGCTTTGCAATTCCTTGATTCCAGTTCTTTCACTATACAGCTATTCTGTGAGAGAATTCATCTTAAGTATTTGAAACTGTTCACCTGTTTAACTTTTTCTCTCCTGTTTTGCATTCAGTCTGTCTAAATATCTTTCCACAGGTATTACTTTCATTTTGAAGATGCTGATCTTCATACCTTAACCCTTACAGTTCTGATCTAGCTCTGAAATATTTGTTTGCGGCCTTTCAATTGAGTCTGCCATCACAACTAAGTTGTCCACATTTGCGAGACACTTTGTCTTCACCTATTTTGTCTCATCCTAGCAACCTATCATTTTCAACCTATGATCAATAAATAGTATGAACAACTGTGGTGACAAGCTAAAGTCTTGTCTTACCCCTGAAACATGTACGTACTCAGTTCAGCATCAACTCTTTAACTGCCACCTGACTATCGACATAAAGATATCCAACTGCTTGCAAAGTAAGCCTCCTATTCCATAATCTTGTACAACTAACAATATTATAAGTGAACTTTAATTGTATTGTCCATATTGTTGTCCACAACAGCTACTAAAGAATGATTCGTAAATTTCATTTTAAATGTCCAGGTGTTGCAATAGAATGGGTTACTGTCAGAGTTCTGAGATCAAGCATTTGTTGAAGAGTCATCCAATATATTCCTACATACATCTCACAAAGAGATCGTGAGGATAAAATTAGAGAGATTGGATCCACACGGAGGTATATTGGCTTCATTTTTTCCGTGGACTACACACAACTGGAAAATGAAAGGAGGAAGTGACACTGGTTCACAAAAGTATCCTCCACCACACACACACACACCACAAGGTGATTGCACTGTGTAGATGTAGAATGCCAAAAGAAAAACAGGAGAAAAAATCGAAGGTATTTCAAAAATGTAAGCAGACAATAGCCAGTGATGTTAAAATAACCCAACAAGCCAACAAAAATCTAGCTCCCAAAACACTGACTAACACATACCACGACGCCCAATGCTGTAGGCACAAAAATCACTCACAAACAATTGAGAACTATAAACAAACCATGTAGTGTGCCATTACTTACAACAATACGTGTTCTGTAAAAATTACTTACTTCACTGATGCTATGCTACAATGACATCATACAGCAAAACAGTGCTGACTTTAGTTCACCTGAGAAGTGGCAGATTGAAGCTTTGAGTGTCTGTGGTTTATTCAGTAAAATCATTGACTGTTAAAGACAAATGTGTAGGTTTGTGTCTAAGTGTACCAGGCATTTTTTTTTTATCTGTAAGGTAGTATCAGATTATAGCATTTGATGTATTACAGCTGTCTCTGTCTTGGTGTGTTATAAGTTTATTTAATTTCTGTAGACTCCTCAGGGGCTCAGCATTAATTTGCTGGGTAAGGGCTTTGCGAACCTGGGGTCCTGAACCGTGGGCTGTCTCGCGCCATCAGTCCGCTACACCGTAAGCTCTGTGCGTTTCAGCGACCATCGTTCAGCGCGACGGTGGAACGTTGTACATTTCAAAGCCCGGGGATCTTGGCTTAATTGCTTGGGTCATGAGGACGGTACAAATCTCTATAAAAGATAAAAAGAAACCTCAATCTCAAGGTGTGCTACATGCCAAGGAGATGCATGGCTGTTCTGTTTAGGTTGAACAGCCGCTAGCGAGCGTCCTCTGAGGTACCTGCCACACCTCAGTTGTATAAGACTTACCCAGGCAAGTGGGGCTCTGTCTGGGTGGACCTCTAGTTCCCTAGCTGCTCATGGGACCAGACTGAAACGAGCTAATAAAAGCGTGCCCGGCTGCGAAAACGGTGTCCCAAAGCGTGATAAGATTGAATTCAATGCTGAGAAATATGACCCTCAGTCGTTCCCTTCCTTGGCAACGCCGTGGGAGGAACGTAGGGCGAGAAGTCGAGGTGAGGCGTATGACCCGCCATATTTAGTTTGTTCCCGGACTGATGGTGATTCGTTTACCACCACAAAGCCCCTGTTTTTTGTTGAAAACATTGAGAATAGATTCGGCGAGGTGGAGGGCATGTCGAAGATGCGATCCGGATCTGTCCTTATTATGACGTCATCCCCAGCACAGTCACGAGCATTGCTTGCCTGTGACAAGCTGGGTGATGTTCCCATAACGATCACTCCTCATAAGAGCCTCAACATGGTACAGGGTATTACATTCCATAAAGATCTGTTGCAGACTGATGACGAGTTTCGTAAGAACTTGGAGCAGAGAGGAGTTCACTTTATACGGTGAGTGCATAGGGGTCCAAAGGACGATAGGGTCGCTACCGGTGCATTTATCTTGGCCTTCAAGGGCGATTCCTTGCCTGAGAAGGTCAAGGTGATGATATACCGTTGCAATATCAAGCCCTTCGTTCCTCCCCCTATGCGCTGTTTTAAGTGCTGGAGGTTTGGGCACATGTCCTCCAGGTGTACTGCCAACTCCACCTGTCGAGAGTATGGGCATGTGGAACAACCTAACGTCCCTTGTACACCTCCTCCATTTTGTGTGAACTGTGGACACCACCACTCCCCTTGCTCTCCCACCTGCTCTGTTCTGCATAAGGAAAGAAAGATCATGGAATATAAAACCCTGGATAGTCTGTCTCACTCGGGGGCAAAGAGGAAGTACAAAAAATTACATCCCATCAGCATGAATTCCTTTGCTGCAGCCTAACCACCCATACATTCAGTCCTAGTGGGCTCCCAGGCCCAACCATCCACCTCTGCCCCCTTGACCACTGGGAACACCTCAAATTCCATCGCCCCCAAAGACCCTGCTTTGGGAGCGGTAACCACCAAACCAAAGGGGACATTGGTCCCCACCCCGGAGCCAGAGTTACAACAGCCTGCTCTGGTTCCTCGCCCTAGGAAGGGGTTGCTTGGATCCCTTCACTCTAAAATTTCTCCTGCTGAATCATCGGATGCCGGTGGATGGCGGAAAGTATCGCCAGCTGGTCATAGGGCTTCACACCGCTCCTCAGTCCTGGGGACTGAGCTGGCAGCGCCCTTCCAGCTCGAGAAGCCTAAAGAGAAGTGCGAAACAAAGAAGAAGAAAGACAAGAAACCACCCAAGGAGTAGAATACCCCAGTGACCACCTTGCACCACCCCTCTCCACCTCTTCTTCTCAGGACGAGATAGTTCCTCGCGTCCCCCAAAGACTTGGCAATTGCCAAGTCTTCGGTAGTCATGGACGTTAAGGCTCTGCCTCAAAATTTGGTGACGGCAGAAGACACTGTGCCGCCTACTGCGCCGTCGAAATCAGCATGTCCCAGCGACCAGGAGCCTCTCTGATCCTCCAGTGGAACTGTGATGGCTTTTTCTGCCGTTTGCCAGAGTTACAGCACTTGTTGTGTTGCTTCCCGGCGTTTTGTGTAGCCCTGCAGGCAACCTGGTTTCCTGCTCAGATGACCCCAGCCCTTCGTGGCTATCAGGGCTACTACAAAATTGTTCCACATATGACAGGGTCTCTGGAGGTGTATGAATATATGTCCTTGCCACTGTCCCCAGTGCCACTTTACCTCTCCGCACGACTCTCGAGGCGGTGGCTGTTCGAATCCGGGCTATGCAGGAACTGATGATCTGTTCTCTTTACCTTCCTCCCTTCCTCCAGATGAGATGGTTTCACTTACTGACCTTGCTGCCCTGGTGGCACAACTTTCCCCACCATTTTTGCTTCTGGGGGTCTTCAATGCCCACCATCCCTTGTGGGGTGGAGCGCAAACAACAGGACGCGGTCGGGACATAGAGACGCTTATATCACAGGAAGACATCTGCCTGTTAAACACTGGTGCACCCACGCATTTTTGCATGGCGTGAGGCATGTATTCAGCGATAGATTTCTCTATTTGTACCCCGAGCCTGCTCCCGCATTTCCAGTGGAGGGTCCATGATGACCTTTGTAACAGTGACCATTTTCCAGTTCTCATGTCGCTCCTGGGTTTTGAACTTGCGGGCTGCCTGTCTCAATGGTCTCTTCGTCGAGCTGATTGGCAACGCTACACCTCAGCTGCTACGGTTCCTGTCCCACTGCCAGCCAACGTGGACATGGCGGTTCACCAGGTCACCAGTACAATAGTTTAAGCTGCTGAGGCAACCATTCCCACCACTTCTGGCTCCCCACGGCATAAGTCTGTGCCATGGTGGACGCCTGAAATCGCTGCAGCCATTCGGGATTGTCGGCGGACGCTCCAGCGCCATCGGCACCACCCCACCGTGGACAACCTGATAGCCTTCAAATGGCTTCAGGTCCGAGCTCGACGGCTCATTCGGCAGACCTTGCAGGACAGCGAGGAGAGGTATGTCGCCAGCATCGGCTCTCGCGCTTCGCCATCTAAGGTGTGGTCCCAAGTTACATGCCTCGTTGGGTACCGCATGTCAGCAGCAATCCCCAGCTTACAGATCCAGGGTACTGTATGCACCGATGCCACTGCTATTGCTGACCATACGGCGGAGCATTATGCTCGCAATTCCGCAACTGCAGCATACAGTGCAGACTTCCGTGCACTGAAAGAGCGGGTAGAACAGCGACGGCTGTCATTTCACACGTGTCTAGCAGAATCATACAACTCTGCTTTCAGTGAATGGGAATTCAGAACTGCCCTTGCCACATGCCCCGATACCTCTCCGGGACCAGACAGGATCCACCACCAGTTCCTCTGCCACCTTTCCGTGGAGTTTCAACACCAGCTTCTCTCCCTGTTTAACCGTTTCTATGCAGAGGGGGCTTTCCCGTCACAATGGCAAGAAAGCATCATTATTCCGGTGATCAAACCTGGTGCTGATCCACAGGTGGCCGATAGCTACCGCCCAATTAGCCTCACCAACATTCTGTGCAAGCTATTCGAACGTATGGTTATCAGGCGGCTTATGTGGATACTTGAACATCGAGGTCTGTTGTCCCCACATCAGGGGGGTTTCCGCCAAGGGCGCTCCACTATTGATAACTTAGTGGCTCTGGAGTCCACCATATGTATGGCGTTTATCAGGCGTGTGCATCTTGTTGCCGTCTTTTTTGACTTTAGAATGGCATACAACACTACTTGGCGCCACCATATTCTGGCAACACTGCACGATTGGGGCTTGAGAGGTCCGCTCCCAATTTTTATTCAAAACTTTCTATCCTTCCGATCTTTTCGGGTACGGGTTGGTACTACCCTCAGCTCCCCCCGCGTCCAGGAGAACGGTGTCCCGCAGGACTCCAACCTTAGTGTCCCCCTCTTTTTAATTGCCATCAATGGACTTGCTGAGGCAGTGGGGTCATTGATTTCTTCCTCCTTGTTTGCTGATGACTTCTGCTTATACTTCAGGTCAGGTAGCATTTGGGGTCGCTGAAAGGCGTCTACAGGGAGCCATTCGAAAGGCACAGTCGTGGGCCTCAACCCATGGGTTCCAGTTTTCTCCATCGAAAGGTTATGCACTTCTGCCACCGTCGAGCTGTCCATTTGGACCCAGAGCTTTATTTATATGACAAACTTCTTCGTGTGGAAGAGTCTCACCGATTTCTCAGCATGCTCTTAGACACTTGGCTCACTCGGGTGCCCCATCTCTGTCAGCTCAATATTCTATACTGCCACAGCCCCACTAGTTGGGCGGCCACCCGTACGAGTCTATTGCAGCTCTACAGGGTGCTGATTCAATCACGCTTAGACTACGGGAGCTTTGTGTATGGATCGGCAGCCCCATCTGCATTGCAGGTCTTGGATGCAGTACTCCACAGTGGCGTCCGTTTGGCGACAGGGGCCCTACGGAAAAGTCCGGTGGCCAGCCTACTTGCTGAAGCTGGACTCCTACCCGTGCGATTTCGCCGGCAGCAGCTGTTATCCTCCTATGCTGCCCATGTTCATGCAATACCTCACCATCCGAATCGCAGGCTTTTTTTTTTCCAGCTGCTGCACTTCCATCTCCACGGCGACCGAGGTCGGTTCTTCCAATCGCTGTCCGTGTTCCCTTCCTCCTGTCATCTCTTGAGTTCCTTCCCATCCCTCCTACTTTTCACTGCCCTTACCGTACCACTCCTTGGTCTCCTTCACGTATGCAGCTTCGGCTGGACTTGTCGCATGCACCTCAAAAGCCTCTGTAATGCCACTGAGTCTCCGTCGCCAGTTTCAGGCGGTTTTAGAGTCGTTCTCTGGTGCGGAACTCGTGTACACGGATGGTTCTGTGGTCAACGGCCGTACTGGATGGTGAGCATATTGAACAGCATTCACTGCCCTGTGGGAGTAGCATGTTCACTGCGGAATTGGTTGCCATCTATCGGGCACTTGAACATCTCAGAGTGTGCCATGGGGAGTCTCTAGTCATCTGTTCTGACTCCCTGAGTGGATTGCAAGCCCTTGCCAAATGTTTACCAAAACACACTTTGGTGCAATCCATACAAGAGTCTGTTTCCAGGCTTGTTTGGTCTGGTCACTCTGTGGTCTTTGTTTGGACCCCAGGCCACATCGACACTCCTGGAAACGAATCTGTGGATCAGCTGGGTAAGCAGGCTACTACCTCCAGTCCATTTGCTATTGGTCTTCCGGAGAGTGATCTCCGACTAGAATTCTGTCGGAAGATAATAAACCTTTGGAATTCCAAGTGAGCTAACTCTGCTCAACCCAACAAGCTTCGTGCAGTGAAGCTAACTACGGTCGCATGGAAATCCTCATTGCAGTCATCTTGTAGGAAATCGGTTGTTCTCTGCCGCCTATGAATCAGCCACACATGGCTGATGCATGGCCACCTTCTTCGGTGGGAGGATGTACCACAGTGTGACTGTGGCGCACCCTTGACAGTGGTCCACATTCTGGTGGACTCTCCACTTTTAGTTGCCTTGCGACAATCTTTTACTCTGCCGGATGCGCTTTCTTTTATGCTGCTATGGTTGAACGTGTTTTGGATTTTATTCGCGCAGCTGGATTTTATCATGTGATTTAATGGTGGTGTGTTCCCTTCTTCATTTTACTTGTATCCTTTCCTCATATTTACCAGTGATTTTTAATCTTTGACTTGTTAACACATTTCCTTAGGAACGCTTAACACAATGTTTTATCCCTAAGACCGGAACAAGGGACTGATAACCATCGCTGTTTAGTCCCTTCCAAAAACCAACAACAAATATCTGTAGATTCTGATTTTTTAGCATTTGTAGCCATTGTTATTTACATTGGATAAAAATCTTTGTCTTTGCCAAACTGTATGTTGATATAAATATTTGGGGAAAACAGAACAGGTTTCAACTGTAGTTTCTGTTGTTTTTCATGATTTATTATGGTAGTTATCATTTGATTCATGTTAACTCACCTCACAGGCCCATTACTTCACCTAAATTTTTGAAGCTCCTCTGTACTATCCATGATAGTTTATTTCTCCAATGTATAAAACAGTTGGCAGCAAATATAATACACTGCTTCTAATTTATATGCCCTTCTTTATATTTGCATTGGAATGTATCACTTAGAAAGACTATCTGACAGTCACAGGTGTTCAACAACATCAGAAGCTGTCTGGAGTAACTGTCATTCAAGATGTCTTGAAATCAGAAGAACCTGCCACAAAGAGCAGGGAGTCATTAGGAGATCACTCTGGGGAAGATGTAAGCTATAGATTTATATATCCAGAATTTTTACCAGATCCTGATTTTAAAAGAAGAAATCAAATTCGTGAAAAGCTGGAAAGAATGGACATGCTAAATCGTAGAACCAATATTGACATACCAGAATTTTATGTGGGTAAGTTTCATACTGTTTATACATATAATCTCAAGAAATCAATACACTATTTTGTTTGTTGTACAATAAAAATGTTATTTTTGATGTTATTAGTATTATTTTAATCTGCATACGACTCTCCAAGAATTGTCAGTGTACTGTTTGTGGGAATATATTGATACCAGGGTGGCCACTGAACGCTGAAAATCTGGATTATTAATAATATTCATAACTTTTTTGTATATGAAAAGATTTTTAAAATCAATTTGTGGCCTTTTTTAAAAAGCATTCAAACAATAGGCTACATATTTCAATATTTTCTGAGTTTTTTATCTTTACCTCAACATCTTAAACCATATTACTCAGTGTAATTTCTTTCCCAACATAGCTCTCTTTTCAAGGATGTGATGGTTCTGCAGTGTGCGACTATGCGTATTCGCAACTTTAATGAAAGGTGTTCTTTATTTACCCAAAGTTTTACCTTTCAATAAACGACCCACACCATTATATCCAAGATGGCCGCAGTATCAGATCGGTAAAAGTGCAGTTTATGAGTCCGCGAGTGTTGCTTCGTGTGTAGACGTTGGCTACGGCGTGACGAATGACACAGGTGAAGGCGGCCAATCAGTAGTAGCATTTGGTGGGCCCATAAGATTCCGTGTTTCATGTGTAATGAATTTGGCGTCAGTTTCAAAATTTTCGTCTGGCATTTGCGTGAAGAGTTTTTGCCCGTGATTTCAAAATGAATTTCTCAGATCTAATCATCAAAGATTACAAGGTTCGTTAAATGTTGATGTAGTTTATGGTATACTTGAATATTTTGTGCTTTTTTAAAGTTTTGAAACGGAACGTATTTCGTTGATATTTTCAGGAAGAACTCATTCAATGGTGTTTTAATATCGGTTTAATTGCCAAAGACAGGAATTGCAAGAAATGTGGCCATCAGATGAAACTGTTAAAACGATCTGCGTGTACAGACAAAATTTAATGCAGGTGCAAAGGGCAATCACATATGTCACGAATGTCTATATAAAGCAATAGTTGGTTTTTCGGCAGTCACCTAACAATTGGACAGACTAAAATTAACATACCTGTGAGTAGAAAAAGCATCACATAAATTTATTATGAAAGAATTACATCTAGCGAAAGACACAGTTGTGGATTGGCAGAGTTTCTGCTGTGAAGTGTGTGAACTGGATTGTATTCAAAACGGCGATTGTATGGGGGGAATAGGAAAAGTTGTTGACACTGATGAATCAAAATTTGGCAGCAGGAAATATCATAGAGGGAAAAAAGTTTCTGGACACTGGGTTTTTGGGGGGGTTGAACGGGGTACCACGAAATGTTTTGTCGAAGTGTTTCCTAAGAGAACTAAAAACTGCACTATTAGCAATACTGAAGAAATATGTTTGGCCAGGAACAACTGTGATATCCGATTGCTTTTCTGCATATAATTGTCTCAAAGACGAAGGATTCGTGCATCTCACTTTGAATCATTCTATAAATTTGAAAGATCCAGAAACTGGTGCCCACACTAACACCATTGAAGGTAGTTGGTTAGCAATAAAGAAAAAATTTAAGGACAGAAACAAATATAGAAACTCTTTTAATTCTTATCTCTTCGAATATATGTGAAGGAGAAAATGGTCCAACCAAAACGATTTGTTTATGGCATTTTTGGAAGCAGTTAAGAGAATTTACAATCCGGATTAATTGTTTATTTTTACCGTTTTTGAAGCAGTACTTATGAGATTATTTAATGTACTCACCGGATGTTAGACTGTGGGATAAGTTTAAATTGTTGCATATGAACAAACTGTACTCTTAGGTTCATGCCTAACCACATTCTTTAAAATTGTGGCAACTGTAAAAATATAATCGCTTACAATACATAAGTATTAAAATATTATGCCAATGGCACTGTGATAATTATGATTACTCGAAACAATTTAAACTGTACTCTTAGGTTCCTGCCTAACCACATCGTTTAAAATAATGACATATTCGTAAAAATTCGCAGAAAATGTTTGTCTTTCAAAACCTATGGACAGACAATGAGGTGAATAATATTGTGTGTCCACTATGAAATAAATAAATAATACTGTTCCTGCTCTATGGTTGACAGGTTCTTGACGTACCTTTGCCTGCTGAGTTTATTAATGACATTTGTAAGTACTACATGTCAGTAGTCGGTTGTTAGTTATATCGTTCCGGCCGAGTACCATGTTCCATAATTGTAAGTTGTAAGCATTGTGAAGAAATGTAAATTCTTATTCTCCATTCAGGAATAGATTTGTTTTTTGTTGCGAATACATCTGTTTTGGAATGATCTTGCTAATTCCCTTTGTAATATTTTGACTGTTGTTCACCAAAAGCATTGCAATATTTTCTACAAATGTATCACTATTTTTCATACTTTGCAGCAATCTTTGCGAGTGAAAATTGTACTGTGCAGATGATACATGTCAGACACAGTAGTAAATCATTGTAATGAAACATATAATGATTATTGGCCACATGTAGAACACGTACTATGAAAATGTAGAACTGTGGTAACGTTTTACTATATGTAAATAGCACTTCCGGATAATGTAGAATGCAAAATCGCCCTGAAAACGGATCGTTTATTAAAGTTGTTTAATGCTATGTAGTGTCAGTAATGGTTCTTTTTGTAATAGTGAAGTGTAATTACGAAAGTGGTGAAATTCGGTGCGAGAGCCTAGCAAAGTGTGTTATTTTTTAGTATGTCGACTTTGGTATTCGCACAAAATGTTCACACGATGTAAAATAAAAAATGGCTGTAATGCATTTTGTCTCAAGTAATACGACTGACTATAATTTTTCCAGTGTCTTGCAATACATGAATAATGAATCTTATTAAAATTAGTGTTCACTTGCCTAAGAAAGAATCCATGTATCTCGAAGTTCGGTTCTGAATCGAAGATTCCGGTGCTATGCGCCGTCACGTACTTAACCATCTTAAGCTATGCTACAGATAACTTTTTTGAGTGAAAGGATGTCTCCACCACACTTTCAGGCTGTTGTTTAACATGCTATCGATAACTTCAAAACCAGCAACAGGCCAGCATAACCTTAATGTTAGGTATAAGTTACACAAGGTCATCATCTTACGCTCTATCTCCATTACAGAACGTAAATATAAATTTCACATTTATTGAAATACAATATGTTGATCTAAAGATCTCGACATCCACTACGTGATTTTGTTTACAAATCATAATGTGTAAAGCTAAAGCAGTCAACAGGCTAAAAGCTGTATTGAATTGCGAAAGTTCACTGCCAACTGTGCACTTCCACTATTAGTTGATGTGTTATGTTGCACTACTTTTCTGCGAATTTTGTAAAAGAAAGTCAGTTATAAGGAACACAAGTGGTGGAAACTGATGTTCAACATAGTAAAGTGCTGCTGTATGGGAAAAACCTCAAAAAGAATTGTTACATATTATTAAGCGTTTTTCCTCAGAATGGGGTCATATGTCGACAAGAACTTGTGTATTGTTGCTAGAGTTAGAGAGCTTGCCAGTAATCACATAGATGTTTCCCTTGAGCTCCTGGCAGTTAGAGGTTATTTCCAGTGATAATTCTATTAATAAGTGATTTTGATTTCAGTCCCACATTTTGTTCTAAATACTTAAAATGGGTACTTTTTACTGGCAGATTTGGCTCAGTAGTGAAGTGCCAAACTATGAATCCAAATGTTCTGGATTCAATCCCTGGTCAATCCTAGGATTTTTAACTGTCACTTATTACTGCATTCACCTCTGGCAGTGTTGTTGACATGAAATGCTAAGTTGCACCACAGTTCAGAATCCCCATTAAATTGTAGGTCCACCTGTAACTGGTTGGGTAAGTCAGTTCAAAAGTCAGATGAAGGCAATGGCATAGAAAGTACTGTGGTGTTAAAAGTAATCAGTTAAAATGTGGTTTATGAATACATGACTGTGGCTTAATGTGTAGATGTTGGCAATGGTGCAATGAATAATGGCAGGATGAAGGCAACCAGTCGTATGGCATTCAGGCAGCCAGTAAATAATGTCTTTACATTTTTACACTTTGTAAACAAATCAGCATTGTGGATGCAAATGTTTTACATCACATATTCGTAGAAAAATTAAAGATTGCCATATTGCTGGAGAAGACGTTAAAAAAAGTACATGGAGAACTAGTCACAAGTTGTGTGTAACAGTTTGTTTTAATTACATAGATTTTGACTGAAAAGTCTCTATTGATTGACAGTAAATAAAACTCATTACTGAAAAAAAATGTGAACACTTTCCATTAATTAAAACAGTTTTACACGAATGTAGTGACTGGTTCTCTTTGCACTTTTCCGGATCACAATCTGGTTGTAATTTGTATTCTTAAAGAAAATCTGTGTTGACATACTGATGGGTCATTCCATTAAAAATCATGAGATTGGGGTTGCATTGTGGTTACGGATTTAAAATTTAGTACAGTTGATATCTGAACTGAAGTAAGTACATCTCAGGTACTGAAAGGTGTAACACCCAAGAGGCTGTGCTATGCCTCACCAAAGCTACAATTTTGGCCATATTAAAAAAAAACTGCCAACATGTCACTATGTATGATGTAGTAGTAGTTGTTGTTGTGGGTTGTGGTCTTCAGTCCACAGATTGGTTTGATACAGACCTATGCAAGCCTCTTCATCTGATAATAATAATGGCAACCTATTTCCTTTTGAATCTGCCTACTGTATTCGTCCCTTGGTGTTCCTCTATGATTTTTACCCCCACATACTTCCTTGATGATGCAGATTGTGTCTTACCAACCTATCCCTTCTCTTAGTCAGGATATGCCAGAAACTGCTTTCTCCCCTGATTCTGTTGAGCACCTCCTCATTAGTTATGTTATCTACCCATCTAATCATTCATCTGTAGCACCACATTTCAAACAAAGGCTTCTGTCATCTTTCTGTCTGAACTATTTATCTCCATATTTCAGAAAGGACTTTCTAACACTTAAGCTAATATTGGATGCCAGCGAATTTTGCTTCTTCTGAAACGCTTTTCTTCCCATTGCCATTCTGCATTTTATATCTTCTTTACTTTGGCCATCAGAAATTATTTTGCTACCCAAAAGTCATAACTCATCTACTACTTTTATTGTCTCATTACCTAATCTAACCCCTCAGGGGCTCAGCATTAATTTGCTGATTACGGGCTTAGTGAACCCGGGGTCCTGACCTGTGGACTGTGTCACGCCAACAGTCTGCCACACCACAAGCTCTGTGCGTGCTTCAACGACCATCGTTCGGCGTGGCGGTTGACCGTTGTACATTTCAGAGCCTGGGGATCTTGGCTTAATCGCCTGGGTCACAAGGACGGTACAAACCTCTATAAAAAAAATCTCAATCTTAAGGTGTGTACATGCCTAGGAGATGCATGGCTGTTGAGGTTGAACAATCATTAGCGAGCAACCTCTGAGAAACCTGCTGCCACACCTCAGTTGTATAAGGCTTAGCCAGGCAAGCGGGGCTCTCCCTGGGTGGACACAATAGTTCCCTAGCTGCTAGTGGAACCACGATGAAACGAGCAGATCATAGTGTTGCCGGATGTAGAAGCGGTGTCTCTAAGCGTGGACGAACCGAATTTAATGCCGCAACATATGACCCCCAAGCGTTTCCTTCCATGGCCACACCATGGGAAGAACGCAGGGCCCGTCAACAAGGTGAGACTTACACCCCTCCAATATCTGGTGTGTACAAGAACAGACGACGAATTGTTCACAACCACGATGCATCTGTTTTTTTGTTGAAAACCTTGAGGATAAGTTTGGGGAAGTGGATGACATATCCAAAATGAGATCTGGGCTGTACTGATAATGATGTTGTCCCCAGCCCAGTCATGGGCACAGCTTGCCTGTGACAAGCTGGGTGACATTCCCGTTAGCATCACTCCCCATAAGAGTTTGAACATGGTCTAGGAAATTATATTTCACAAGGACCTTTTATTGCAGTCTGACGCAGAGCTATGGAAGAACCTAAGGAGGCGAGGATTACAGTTGATCCAGCGCGTTTATAGGGGTCCAAAGGACAACAGGGTAGCCATCGGTGCGTTCATCTTGGCTTTCGAAGGCGATTCATTGCCAGAGAAAGTCAAGGTAATGATCTACCAGTGTGACGTAAAGCCCTACATTCCTCCCCCTATGCACTGCTTCAAATGCTAGAGGTTTACGCACATATCCTCCCAATGTGATGCTAACCCGACATGTTGGGAGTGCTAACGTGCGTCACACCCAGACGTCCCTTGTATCCCTCCTCCAGTATGTGTTAACTGCAAGCAACACCACTCTCCTTTCTTGCCAGACTGCATGGGTCTTCATAAGGAACGGAAAATCATGGAATATAAGACCCTGGACTGGTTGTCATACTCAAAGGCAAAGAAAAAGTATGCTAAACTCCATCCTGCAAACACAAAACCATCATATGCCACAGTTGCAATACTACCGCCTTTGCCATCTCTGTACCACCTTCTACTGCTTTGTCTTCCATAGTGAGCCCTTTGGCCCAACCGCTCACATCTGCCCCCATGGTGTTTGGGGGTACCTCAGCTTCCGTTGCCCCCCAAGGTCCCTACTTTCCACCTGTGGGGCCCTCAGCTCCCACCCTCATGCCAGAGACACAACAGCCATCTCTGGCTCCTCTCGCCAGGAAGAGCTCCGTTGGAACCCTTCCTTCCAAGTCTTCTCCTGTGGATATCAGTAAGTGGCTGAAAGAGCCACCAACTGCTGGTCGCAGGGCCTCACGGGTGTCCTCAGTCCCCAAGGATGGGTCCACAAAGCCCTCCCAGCATGAGAAGCCTGAGGAACCTCGTGAGAAGAAAAAGAGCAAAAACAAAGAATCCATAGTGGCTACAGTGTCCCCAAAACACTCCTCTGCTTCTGAGGATGAGGTAGAGGTCCTCACATCTCCCAAATACTTGGCAAGCCATGGACATTGAGGCTCTGCCTCAAAAATTGGTGACAGCAGAAGATTCCGTGAACCCTACTGCACTGTCGAAATCGGCATGTCCCAGCGACCAGGAGGCTCTCTGATCCTGCAATGGAACTGTGGCGGCTTTTTCCACCATTTGTCAGAGTTGCAGCAATTGTTGTGCTGCTTCCCGGCATTTTGTGTAGTCCTGCACAGAGGACCCCAGACCTTCATGGATATTGGGGCTATTACAACAATCATTCTATTTATGACAGGGTATCTGGTAGAGTTTGTGTCTATGTTCTTGCAACCGTCCCCAGTGCAGCTGTGCCTCTCAACACGACCCTGGAGACAGTGACTGTTCACATCCAGGCAATAGAGGAATTTACCATCTGTTACCTTTACCTTCCCCTGAATATTGTTGTCTCTCCTGCTGCATTGGTGGCCCAATTACCCCAACTGTTCCTCCTCTTGGGTGACTTCAATGCCCACCACCCTTTGTGGGGTGGAACTAAGACCACGGGCTGTGGTAGAGATATGAGAACCTTTAGCACAACTTGACAATTGCGTTCTGAACAGTGGGGCACCTGCACACTTTTGAGTGGCACATGGCTCTTTCTCCACCATCAATCTGCCCATTTGCAGCCAGAGTCTACTTCCGCATTTATATTGGAGGGTCCACGATGACCTTTGTGGGAGTGACCACTTTCCTATCCTTTTGTCACTCTCACAATTTCACCTCCCAGACTGCCTGCCCCGGTGGTCCCTCCAAAGGGCTGACTGGCAAGGCTACACCTCTACAGCTGTGGCTTCTACTCCATTACCAGGTAACATTGATATGGAGGTTCAACAGCTCACTGCGGACATTTTTCCCACCGCTGAAGCAAATGTCTCGACTACCACAGGCTCACCTCAGCTCAAGTCGGTGTCTTGATGGACGCGGGAGGTAGCTGAAGCTATGCGGGAGCGTCGACGGGCACTCCAACGCCACCAGCGCCACCCCACCATGGAACATTTGATTGCTTTTAAGCGTCTTCAGGCCTGAGCCCAGCTACTGATCCAACAGAGTAAGCAGGACTGTTGAGCGATATGTAGCCACCATAGGTTCCCGCACCTCCCCTTCTCAAGTGTGGTCGCAGGTACAGTGCCTATTCAGGTACCAACCACCGAGTGGAATCCTGTCACTCCAAATTCAAGGTGCTCTGTGTACTGACCCGACACTTATTGCCGAGCACATGGCAGGGCATTTTGCTCATTGCAATGCAGACTTTGGTCACAAAATTAAAATTATTTAACTTGGTTTTGGCAATAACTATGATTGCCTTCATCAGAAATTATAAATTAAAAAAGGCACATAATAAAAGTTACAAATCAACTGTAAAGCTTACATCACAAATTTAAATTTTTTATTTTTTTTATTTTAGAATGAGCTAGCCACTAAGGGCTGCACGCCTGCACGGAGGCATCAGACTGACGTGTGCTAAGTGGAGTTGTGAACAGGTAGATGTTACCACAGTAGTGCCACATAGTAGCTGCAATTACAACTAGGCTACCGTACAGAGAAAAACAGTATTGAAAAAGCAATTGTTGCAAAACGTTTTGTTTAACATGAGAGATGGCTGAAACATCATTTTGGGAATACACGATTAGTAGAGAAAATTAACGAGTACAAAATTGTAATAAGCAAAACAGTTAAAAATTGGTTTTTGGAATACAAATTTTTGGATCAAGTCAGAAGAAATATTTTGGACACTGTATGAAGTACATCATCAAAGACCGAGTAATGGCTTAATACTGTTAAAAATGCTTCTATTACAGAGTTGTAACTGTTCATTTAGAGTAAGCCCATCATTACGAGAAAATTGTTTAAATATTTGCAATTCCTCAATCACATTTAATCTGTGGCCTTTCTTTTCAGTATGCAAAATATTCAGGTCATGAATGGCTTTAAGTGCATGACCTGTAATGAGGAGGAGGTCAGGAAAAGACAAGTTTAGAGGGTTAGTGCCATTCTTTCTCAAAGGATGTTCTCTAAACCTGTCCCGTTTGACCTATGCAGTAGGAAGAGCAAGTATCACAAATAATTTTGTAAACACCAGAATTATATAAGGGAGAACAGGTTGATTTTAAATTGTGAATGACATTTTTTCAAATTGCTGGTCGAGAAGGCTTAAAGTGCATTGTTACCCCCGCTTCTGTCAGACAGTACTGTAATAGAAAAGTTGCTCGTCGACATAAAAACTGGCCTTGACTATGTAAAAATGGAAAGTTCAAGTCAAACCAGAATTACTTTTGACGTAGCTAAAATACATGTCAATCTCAAAAATGTTGTGTACAATGATAGATTTTTTATTAAATCTATAATAAGCTTAAAGAAGCTGATGCTTTAATAACCAAATCTGACAAAGGTTGTTCCTTGGTTATTGCTTGCAATTTTGAATATATTTCAAAAACATTAGAAATTTTTAATGATGATAATATTTTGGAAATGCACGAGGACCCGACCACAGAATTACAAAAAAAAAAAAAAAAAAAAAAAAAAAATCAAGTTGGCCATCAGTGATGCAAAATATTTGCTCAAGGCATTTCATAAAAAAAACTCTCGTTAATGTGAACCTTCAACCCCCTAAACTTTGTTCACAGTTCAAGGTGCACAAACCTAACCATCCGATCAGGCCTATTTCAAACAGTTTGAACAGTGCTTACCACGATTTAGACAGATTTCTGCATGAAACCTTGATAAAATACTTCATTTTTCAAAACAATTATTCAGTTCGCAACAAACACATACTAGTAAATAAAGTAAAAGATCTAGATTGCGGCCCAGATACTAAGCTCTTTTCACTGGATATGAAAAATCTGTACACCATCCTTCCCGTACTTGAAACCCTTAAGATCGAAGAAAAGAACTTATGTCAATTCAAAAAACTTTCATCTGAACAAATCATTGATGACATTAATTTAATTAAAGTAGTAGTCAGATATAACTACTTTGAATTTAACAGTAAATTGTACCAGCAAGACAATGTTCTTGCTATGGGAAATCCGTTGGGTGGTATCCTTGCTGACATTTTCATCAATTCTTTGGGAGAAAAAGTTTCCACAAATTCTCTACTGCAGTGTTAGGCATTGTTTCCTATCCTAGATATGTCAATGACATTTTAGTCATCTACGAAAGACCTACCACTGGGCATTGATCACATTTTTACTCTTTTCAGTGGACTACATGAGAATATCACTTTCACCTGAGAACTTGAAAACAAGTCTCTTCAACTGAACTTTCTCGATTTGACATTTACAGTAGAATAAAATAAAATCTCTTTCAATATCTACAAAAAGGAACCTGTACTGATCAAATTGTACCCGCCTCTTCTGTGCACCCTCAATGTCATAAAAATGCTTCTTTCATTCCGACATTCACAGACCTATTTCTATCCCGCTCTCAAAAGAAAAATTCGAGGAAGAAATAAATTTGATAAAAATCATAGCAGTTCATAATTAATACGATCCTGTCATAGTTGATAACATCCTTAAAAAGATAACTGTTAAAAGAGTTAAAACACTTGGCACTCCCATTGAATGTAACCAAAAGAACAAATATATCTCCATTCCATTTCTGGGGCCCATTTTCTATCAGATTCAATGATTGCTTCGTAATAAGTATAACTGCAACGTTATCTTCTCGACCAACAATTTGGGGGAAAAAATCATTCACAATTTAAAATCAGCCTGTTCTCCCTTAGATAATTCTGGCGTTTACAAAATTATTTGTGATACTTGCTCTTCCTACTGCATAGGTCAAACGGGACAGGTTTAGAGAACATCCTTTGAGAAAGAATGGCACTAACCCCCTAAACTTGTCTTTTCCTGACCTCCTCCTCATTACAGGTCATGCACTTAAAGCCATTCATGACCTGAATATTTTGCATACTGAAAAGAAAGGCCACAGATTAAATGTGATTGAGGAATTGCAAATATTTAAACAATTTTCTCGTAATGATGGGCTTACTCTAAATGAACAGTTACAACTCTGTAATAGAAGCATTTTTAACAGTATTAAGCCGTTACTCGGTCTTTGATGATGTACTTCATACAGTGTCCAAAATATTTCTTCTGACTTGATTCAAAAATTTGTATTCCAAAAACCAGTTTTTAACTGTTTTGCTTATTACAATTTTGTACTTGTTAATTTTCTCTACTAATCGTGTATTGCCAAAATGATGTTTCAGCCATCTCTCATGTTAAACAAAACGTTTTGCAACAATTGCTTTTTCAATACTGTTTTTCTCTGTACGGTAGCCTAGTTGTAATTGCAGCTACTATGTGGCAGTACTGTGGTAACATCTACCTGTTCACAACTCCACTTAGCACACGCCAGTCTGATGCCTCCGTGCAGGCGTGCAGCCCTTAGTGGCTAGCTCATTCTAAAAAAAAAAAAAAAAAAAGTTTAAATTTGTGATGTAAGCTCTACAGTTGATTTGTAACTTTTATTATGTGACTTTTTTTTTTAATTTATAATTTCTGATGAAGGCAATCATAGTTATTGCCAAAACCAGGTTAAATAATTTTAATTTTGTGATCGAGGGCTGCATTTTTATCCTTTATTCCCGTGTTTTTGTAAATAAATAAAAAAAAGTCTGGCAACACTAGGTTTAAATGAGTGGATGTTGGCTGAGCAGCTGACAAGAGAGACATCCAATCTTTAATGAAAACGAATAAAACTGTTGGGTTTATTGCAGGTAACACATAGACTTTGTTATTCCATCAAGTAATTATTTACAATCAGCCAGTATTTCATTATTGTACCCAGGAATAAAAAATATGGTTAGGACTTACCTAACATTTCAATCACTTCATTAGAGGTGCAAGATAGTGATAATGATTCTCCTTGTTACAAATACAGTGTAAGTGTTCCCTAATTGGTGCTTCAAAAGATGCAATCATTTCTATCAGCTTCAGGAAATTTCCATTGTCAAGTTGGTAAATTGTTGTTGAAGAACCTCGATCTGACTCCGTTTGCGCTAAAAATTCAGTTGCTGCAATTATTCTTGTTAAAACATTTCGTCGGTGTTCCTTTTCTTGACTTATTCAAGCTTTGCTCACGTCGCAAATTGTGCAATTTGTTTTTAACATTTGTTTCAGTTCCACCCATTTTGTGAAGGAAGAAATGTGATTCTCTGAGCGATCATGTTTCCAAAGGGCATCACTACAGCGGGTCATGAGTTAAATCCTTCAGATTTGCAGAGTTTACTTGTCGTATGTGGTGTGGATTTAACATCGAAGATTTGATAACAGAATCAGTATGCGACATCTCTAGATTTAGGGTAAATGAGCCAAGTTCTTTAATTAATTTCACAGTTTGATAATTTATAGTGGCAATAATCTTTTGAAAATCGCCGACCATGTTCGTTTCTTGGGAATGTGAATGAGGAAGGATTTTTGGAAGGACTTTTTTTTTTTCTTTCCTTCTTTTTACCAGAATTTCCATTATTGATGTCTGGCCATTTTCCCGCATCATTCAAATCAATTGCTAGTCCCAAAGATTTAGCTAGATGTGATTGAGGGAGCTAGTGATATTTTTTTCGTATCTAATGTTGCATTTTCATAAGATGAAAACACTGTCACTGGTGCAGCTTTATCATTAGAAGTAGTAGGCTGATCGAATCAAGAATCTTTATTCACCGTAAACCATTTTACAATGATATTGTCTTTGTCATTTTTACAATATATATACACTGTATAAAGTACAATGAATAGAATTGAACGTAAGATTAATAGAATTCATGCAGTATATAATAATACAACACAAAGCAACATTTTTCTAAAAACTAATATGATCATCTGGAAAACTGAAATATTCTTTAATATTATAAAATGGATGCTTTATTAACCAGTTGTACCACTTGTTTTTAAAAGTATTTACATCCATGGTCCGAGCAGTTTTTGGTAACTTATTGAAGATTCTGATAGCATTCACTTTGTGAGAGCTACCAGTCATTGTTAACCTATTCCTAGGTATATCTAACTTAGACTTAACCCTGGTGTTGTGGGTATGAACTTCCCCCCTTGTAATAAGTTCTGACATATTATTTTTAATATAGAGTCCTGCAATATAGATATATAAATTCACAATAGTGAGTATTTTGAGGCTGGTGAAAAGAGGGCGCCGGCCGCGTAGGCCGAGGGGACTGCGGCGTGCCAGTCATGGCCTGCACGGCCACTACGGTCGGGGTTTCGAATCCCCCCTCAGGCATGGATATTTGTGCCATCCTTAGTGTTAACTAGTTCATAAGTAGTTTGTAAGTTTAGGAACTGATGACCCCGTAAAGTCAAGTCCCATAAGCTCTACAAACATTTGAACATTTGAAGAGAGAGCGACAGCGCTCCAAATAATTTTTCTTACATATTATATGCAAAACTTTCTTTTGTATTTTTAATATTTAACAGTGTGAGAAGAATGTCCCCTAAGACCATATGATATGTGGGATTGGAAAAGTCCAAAGTATGTCATCCTACGGTACTCCAAGCTTACCATGTCTCTTAGTTTCAAAAACAGGTATGACACCTGAGATATCTTTTTGCATACATTATTTGTATGTTCATGCCAGTTAAGTTTGGAGTCTATATAAATACCTAGAAGTTTTACCGATTTGATTTCTATCTCCCTTGTCATGCCTACTAAAAGCTGCTGTGTTTTGTCAGGATGACATAATAGTTTAATAGCAGTAAACCAGGCCAAAGCTATATCAAGAAATTCTTTTGTTAAGTGATTGAGCTCAGCTATATTTTGATGTGGCATAAACAGTGTAGTATCATCTGCGTAACATATGACAGGGTGTGGTATGTTACTGGGTAAGTCATTGATTGCTACAATGAAAAAGAAATGCCCCAGGATAGATCCCTGGGGAACACCTGTGTTAGTTTCCAGCAAAGATGACTGTATATTATTAACTGAAACAAATTACTTCCTGTTTTTCAAGTAAGAGGTAATAACAGCTAAAGTGTTGCCTTGCAACCCATAGTACTCTAATTTCTTAAGCAAGATTTCAGTAGGAATGCAATCAAATGCCTTACTTAAGTCACATAATGTAAGAGACACTTGTTTTTTTTATTTTCAATAACAGACAGTATATGATCAATAATTTCTAGTAGGGCATACAGCAGCTGTTGTGTTCATCCCTTTGCGAAATCCAAATTGAGAGCTACACAGTAAACCATTATCCTAAAAGTAGGTACTTAGTTGAGAGTGCATTAGTGCCTCATATATTTTTGATAATATAGGCACAATTGAGGTCCGGTTTCGATTCCCAGCCGCACCACAAATTTTAATTCAATGTTTCAGATCTATCAATAATACAATTGAAATTGGTCGATAGCTTTCGGGCAGTTTTTTATCCCACTTTTTATAAACAGGAACAACTTTAGCTATTTTGAGAGTATTAGGAAAAATTCCAAATTCTAAACATTTATTGAATATAAAAGCTAATGGGGAACATATTAAGTGTATTGTTTTTTTAATAATGAAATTAGGCAACCAGTAACAGTCAATACTTTTTGAATTTGAGAATTTAGCAACAGTTTTTAAAATGTCAGTGGGTGTGACAGGTTTCCAGTGAAACACCTGGTTACTGTGTGGAGGCCTAACCAGTAGTTAAATTGCGGAACAATGTGTTCCTTTAAAACTTTCTGTTACTTCCATAACTGAAAGAAGTTATTTAAATAATTGTGATCTAGCAGAGGCACATGAGTGTGTTTAGGAGTCAAGCTTTGATTTACAATTTACCATGCTGCCTTGCGCTTATTGGGAGCACTTTCTATGAACTTTTCTGTGGCTAGTTTTTTTGCTATGACCAGCTTAGATTTGTATTTTTTTTTTTTTTTTTTTTTTTTTTTTTTGCATTTGATATAACAGTTATAAAGTATTTCCCTCTGCTCTGTCCTATGCATACATGAATACTTGTAGATCATATGTAATTTGTGCAAATTTTCACTGATTTCAGAAAGTTCTTCAGTATACCAATTTGGTACTTTATTTTTAAGTTTCCCTGTAGCTCTAAATTTTATTAATGGTGAACAAGAATACCATAAATCTGTAATTTTTTTGAAAAAGTTATCAAGGGCTATATCTGTTCCCTGTATCTCTGGCTGGCAGTTGTATACATTGTCCGAATTTTCATTCCTTAACTTGTCAATAAATAGTGTAATGTATGTCTCTTTTTTTTCCTCTTACTAGTACATAGTTAGGTTCTGTATTTTTAATTGGCTGTCTTTTATAAAGTGTCAGAAGCAGAGGATCATGGTCTGCAAAGCTTCCACCTATAAATCTAATTGTAAAGTCTTCTTAGTAAAAATTTATAATAATGTTGTCCAGACTAGCATCCCCACGAGTAGGGCACTTATTTGTACAGTACAAGTTTAATGATCTAGATACATTCAAAAATGATATTGTGACTTGTCTATCTGTTTAACAATTTCAATGTTGTAATCACCACAATCTGCAATTCTTGCATTAAATTTCAGAATTTTTTATATTAGACACTCAAATTTTTCAATAAAGAGATTAACATCCCAGTTTGGAGATCTATATAGGCTAACCACTATTATGTTTTCATCTACCAGTTCAACACAACTAAACTCTCCATGTGTTTCTGAGCAATATTTTGCCACATCAATTTTAGAGAATTTCACTCCCTCTCTTACAAAAATACCTGCACCATCATTCTTTTTCTGCTCCCTACACATAACGCCAACTACATACCCTTGAGGTAGAAACAAATCTACTTGATCTTTTGTTAGCCCGTGTTCAGAAATACATATAACATCTACATACAGAGTATTACAAATATGTTCTAATTCTAAAATGTTATTTCTAATGCTACAGATGTTGATCTGCAAACAAGTCAATATCTTGTCTTTATCTGGTTTTAACTGAGGACTCTTACATGTTTTCACACTGTTACGTGAAGAATGTGTTCCTAAAGTTACTTTCTTTATGTTAACCCTGCAACTAAGGCTGGGTACAAAAAATCCCTCAGAGTTGTGCATTTCCTAGTTCTTGTGATGCTTCTGCTTGCCTCTGCTGCTGTTGATGAAGGTGGATATGCTGTGATGTCTTTCTCTGCTGTAGACTGGTGATGGGCCATTGCTGATGAAGGGTCCTGTGCCACCAATGAAAGTTCAACAGTAGCTGGATCTTCTGAAACAACTGATGTTTGTGGTGGTGTTCCTATTGATGCTACTTTTGTTTTCTAGGATATTTCTGGCTTGACAAACCCTTCCAATGCTAGCAGGGGAATAGGAATGATGTATATATTACTTGTTGATGCACCAGATTTTATTCTTTCAGTACACATGGCCTCTGCTGTGGCTGAGACTGAATTACTTACAACATGGTCGTCCTTCAGTATTAATTTAGTGAGCATTTTACCAATGTGTGACTTTTCAGCGTTGTTGTAGTGTAAACCGTGTTTCGTGAACTATTCTCTTGAGTTAGGAAGTTCAAAGAATGTCACATTTTGGAAGCCCTTGCAAATTTTGCTGAATTGTCTGTATAATTTTGATACCTCCAAATTTACAATTGAGTTATCCTGCAGATCGTATCCGTGAGGCATACTGGTCACAACAACATTCGGCACTTTGAGATCATGTAGCGTCTTTTTAAACACTGTGTAGCATGTTTGCTGTTGTTTCGGTACACATAATTGCTACCACCCATTATTATGACATATCACTTTTAAAAAACTCGTTAAGTGTGTTGCTGTTTTTCATTATTTCAGTCAAGGGCGCATTCAGCTTCATTATTCCAGTGGCCGTAAGTAACGAGCTGTATTCATTCATTTTTTCGGCAATTCTCTTGACGTGACTATTACCAAGTGATATAACCCGTTTCTTCCTATTCTCTGTTTTATTTGGAGAAATTTTCCTGGGAGAGTACTTTATTGAAAGGTTTGTCACTGTTTTAGGTGTGTCTGTTTCTGTTGTTATACTACAGTCTGCATCCAGGATCGAGTATTTATTTAATTTTGTCACTGTTTTTGATGTGTCTGTTTTTGTTCTTATACTACAGTCTTCTTCCAGCACCGAGAATTTATTCAATAGCGGCATCATCGGAGCTATACTTACTGTTTGCTTGCATGTTTTGGCCGGCACACTCCGCGATTTCTGTGTAGAGTGACCATTAGGCTTAACAGCAATGTCTTGTCCTAGGCGATGATTTCGCTCCATTCCATGGTATTTTGTTTCCAGATCTTGATATTTCTTTAGGAGTTCTTGATATTTTGTGTTAAGAGACACTAAATCATCTGTGAGCACACTTATTATTTTTTCTTTCGATTTTAGTGTATTCATTATTTCGTTTTTCCTGGCACTCGCAAAGCACTGACGGCATGTCCAGTCATGTTCGTCTCTTATATATTTCAGATTTATTTTCACTCATGTATCATCATACCACAACTTGCACTCAATACACAGGATACCTCTTTTAACCTTTTTTACGCACATGTTACACACATCACTATCACTTTTTAAAGAAACTGAGACATCATTACAAGTGTAGTTTTTACCAGGCACCATCTTGCATCTTGTATCGACATCCTTAGTTGAAACTTCTCATTCTGTAGCCTCTCTGTTCTCTCCTGTCATTGTGCTGATCGACTCTGGCTTCGATGTTTGGTCAAACGATTGCAATGAACAGTTGCAAAATTTTTCTAGTGCACCTTTTTGCAATTGTTGGAATTCTTCCCGTAATTTCTGTTTACGGTTTTTCTTTTTTCTTCAGCGCCATATTCGAATTTTCCCCCTCTTATCTCCATCACGACTAGCCATGCTGGATAATCAGTTACCTTAATATGTGAGAGAGAGAGAGAGAGAGAGAGAGAGAGAGAGAGAGAGAGAGAGAGAGAGAGAGAGAGAGACATGAAAACTTCTAGAATGACCCTCTGGAGGTTTTAATGTTATTGGTTCACTCATCAGTAAATAATGAGCAAAGAAAAACTCACCTCTTGTATGTGAACGTTCACAATACCAAAATATCTTTGCATCTGCAACTGATACACAGTCGTGTGTGAATGTTTTGATGCAATGTTGCCAACTGATGGTAATTTTTTCCGTCAGACCAACACCCCAAAATCCGTCAGAATTAGATATCTCTGTATTTTCGTGCTGAATGAAATAAAAATAAAATGTATTTTAAACTATGGGACTCATTACTTTATGTGTCAGCAAAATATTTAAAAATCTGTCAAAATTAGATATTCCCTGTTTTCTTGCAGAAATAAAGATTATTAAAATTTATACTACACATAATATTCCTTACTAAGTTTATGAGTCAGACAAGCATTTAAAACTCCCTCAGTCACAGCCCATGTATTGAGGTCACTATCCAGAATTCCCGAACTAACTTGTAAACCAATGCACATGATAGTTAGCGTGCTGTTACTTGCATCCAAATTAGAGCCATATGCCACTGTTATGTTTATTTTACTTAGTTTCCAGTCATCTGAGATGTTTATTGGCTTTTAGTGCAACAATTCATTAATATGATATGCTAGTGTCTTGCAGACAGAGAAAGATTTTCATTTGTAATATCTTCTTCAAAGAAAATGTTATACTTTTTTGCAAAATTATATTAAACCAGCAATATCTATAAAAATGGTAAATTTCTAATAAGATCTGTCAAAAAGCTGCCAATAATCAAAGCTAAATTTTATCTGTCATACAACTTGAAACTCTGTCAAATTTGATGGGGAATCCATCAATTTGGCAATGCTGGTCCCTTGCCTTCGGCACCAATCAGGTCGAGTTGGATGAGAAACGGAGCAGAAAACAGCACCAGCCTTACGGAAACACCCGAAACAACAGTGAATGTTTCCCACTTTGGGCAGATTATAGCGCAGTGCCACATTGATTGTTGGTTCCAGCATTATTGGATTTCGTGCAACATGCAGCTGGCATACTATATTTGTGGTTGTGTCTCTCCGCCCTCCTTTCATTTCCGAGTAGAACTACATTCACGATTAAACCAGAGACAAACTTGCTTCACACCACAGAGCAAGCAAAAATTCGTTTTCGCTATTTCTCTGGATGAATGAAATTTTATTTGCTTTGTCTAGCACCACTCTTAACAATTTCTACACCCTTGCAATGCCCCGGTTTGTAAATTCTGCGGCACTTGCAATACTAGCCTTTTTGCTCAGAGTACAATAAAGTTGTGCATTGGAATTACACAAAGGTATTTAAGTATAATTATACTTAGTTTCAAACCAGCACATTGTGACCTTGCATTTATTGCATTTTTGGGGATCCAACATAGTGATTTTCAACAATTTCAGAATTTTCAAAATCCGAAATGGCTTTGATGTGCATGTAAGTAACACAACTAAAATTGTTCAGTGAATTCAGCATGATCACAATTCTATACACACCCAATATCATTTCTGTACTGTCATTCACTCCTGAGATCAACAAATATTGCAAATATGCAAAATGTTGTATGTAGCAGTTTGACTTTGCAGCACTTCTGAACAGTGGTGAATCGATGATCTTGGCCTGGGGAAGGGGACTGAGCTCATAATAGAAATGTCATACCTCAAACTGTTGTCAAAAGAGAGAGAGAAAGAGGAGAAAAGGCTTATATTAGGAGGTATTCTTTATGGTCTTTGACCCCCCTCCCCCTCCACTGATTCGCCACTTCTTCTGAACTTTGAACCATTGCAACACATTATTGTTTTCTGCCACAAGGGTTGGCGTCAGCTTTCAAATGAGCCCAGCATTTTGGCTGTATCTGTTGTAGTACATGTACTATAGTCAAACCAAAATAGGATGATCCCTGATCCTTGCACCAATCGGCTTTGAGCGCTGGCTGAGGCAGCAGACCATTAAAGTAAATCAAACGCGAGCTTTGCTCTGCACATGCGCTCGTTTGGCTACGTTGTTCACTTTTGCCAGTTCTGTCAGACAACAGTGAGTGCTAGTTATAATGTCCAGCAGCTAACTACCTACTTGGCAACAGGGTTGTATTCAGTTTCTGCGGCTGGGGTGGTCTGCCAGCCCATTAGGCTGAGCGAGGGATCATCATATTTCGGCCCGACTATAGGTGGTCAAACATGGTGGCATGTTTTTCAAAAAATAAGTCCAAATTGTAACTTTGGTGGGGCCCAGCTCAGCCCCCACGGGTTACACATTTCAGAGTCAGAAATGTGAACTTATTATTTTAGTGCAGATATTAACAGTGCCAAATTTAATTAAAATATCTAACCATGGTGCAACCCACTTTGGCCAAAATCTTATTATTTCCAATGGAATGACCCTGATGTTTTCCATATCAACGACAATCATTTGTTGGAGTACATGGAAAATTACAATGTGAGAGTTATATTTTCTTTAATTAATGAAAATCAAGTAGAATACATTCACAAATAACATTTATTGGGTGTATTTTCAAATACTGTGTCATGTAAAAGTTGTGTATTGGCTGAATTATATAGTTAACATTATATCACCTAGTAATTTCAATTAAGGATATGAAAGACTGTCATATTGGCTGTCAGAACTCCACTCCTGATTGGCTGCCTTAATCTCCTGTTATTCATCATGCTGCTACCAACATCTACAAGTGAAGCAGGAGTCGTTTACACATGAACTGTATTTTAATCAACTAATCTTTGGATTGTAATGGAAGAGAACCTTTTATAAAAACAGATTCCAGCCACTGGTATCCTCTATGTTTATTTTATGCAATAACAAAGCTTCCAACACTTGCTTGGTTCCACAAAAATACAATTATTGCATAATAAATAAAGATATCACAGCAAATCATAAGGCTGTTTAATGCCAACATATTTGGCTGTAATCATGCCATAGAAAATTCTGGGACATACCACTATACATTTGAAATAATGGAAGACTACTAATGGAAAACTACTAATATGCTAACACAGGAGAAATTCAGAATCTGTGAGAAATTGCTGGTGACTGTTGTTGGAACATTCATGATGATTTGGAGATATTCTTTGCACTTGTGATAGCTTTGAACTATGTACACTATGGAACTTACTATTTGTTCCTGCCTACAGATGGACTGATAGGCATTAGCAGGTGAGTGTTTTCTCTGCAGCTGTTCTCTGGTTTTTATTGACACTGATAAAATAGCTGTGCCTAAAACTACTGTCACATTGCACCTCCACTTGGCCCAACTAATGCAAAATTCTTCAACATCCAGCCAGTGGTATTGTTACAATACAGTAGTTTAACACTACTGTTTGATCGGTGAAGTTGTATTTCAATTATTTCTTTGTTTTCATTCCCTTTGTGAAATACTAATGATCACCAGTTGAACATGTCCTCTCCAAAACATTTCAGTTGTCTGACACAAAAACTACCTTTAATAACATTCTCTGGATACTCATCAGTTTACATGTGTTGTGGTTGTTTCTGACATGAGAGCAGTGTGAGGTAGTTCTCTTGGAATGTCATTTTATATCAGACTAATAGTACTATAAAATAAATAAATAATTAAAACCTGCAATATTAATAAATCATTATCAAAAATAAAAAATGTCTGATGTTCTGCAAACTGATAGTATTATCATGTTTTGTCAAGCATCAACAGAAAATTCAGTTAATATTAGTAAATCAATTGCACTTAACTGTGCCATACTAAAACTCTAGTTTTTTTTTTTTTTTTCTTTTTCTTTACACATTTTAAGTTTCTGCAAAGAAGTAAGTTCTTTGAACCAGTAATTTAATAGTGTTTCTTATTAAAGAAACCTGTGAAGTGAAGTGAATCCCTGCCAAGTAGAGAGTAAAAAACAAGACATTTGTAATTCTCTATTGTAGCTCACAGAATACTCTAGCTTGCAAATTTTTGGGACTGCTGGATGTGTTCATATCATTTGAAAACTTGTGTAATGGGTAATGAAAACCAAACTTTTCTAGTATTTTGTTAAAATGTATATTTTAGTGTGCACAGTTAGCTACACTTATGATCTGTTCTTGGTTGTATCTCCCTCCCCCCTTTAAAAAAAAATATTTTGTTCATATCTTGTATTCCATCCTTCATATCTGCAATTTGGTATTCTCTATTAAATATATGAAAGTTAGTGCATTTTTTTAGTTTATACATGAAAGTAATAAACTCCCAAAGGAAATAATTATTCAAAATATCAATGTAAATATTTCTATATGTATTTCCTTCACTCTTGAATAACTTTTTACGTTATGGAATCATATTGGGCTCATTGCAATTCAGTGATATTCTCTTATTTTTTCCAGGAAGCGTAATGGCAGTCACAACATCTGATCCTCATGCACTGAATAAAGTTAATCGGTTTGTTGGCATATGTATCAGTCGAAGTGGATGCGGTCTGAGGGCATCGTTCATTCTTAGGAATGTTGTTGATCATCAAGGTAAAATCTGAAGTAGAGTACTGTATTTAAACTAAATCAAAACTGCAATTTCTTTAAAAGCCCCAAAAAAGTATATTGGGATAAATTTACATGTTCACTTATTATTAATGATGAGATACATATTTCATAAGGTAAGTGTTGAGCTATACATTCATTGTTTATTTGGCTGTAAGATTATCACATTTGCAGTACATGACTGTGGAAATTCATCTGTAAAAACTATATTTCCCAGAGACAGATGTAATCTTGAACTATCATAGATAATGATTACATGGTGAGGCATTGAATTAAAATTTGTGCCATAGCTGGGCGAATTCTATTTGTAATAGAATGTCTTCAGTGCTTACTTATTTCAATATGCTGTGTAAGTAAGGAAGTGTCAGTTATGCCACATTTATGGAATGCATCAGAGTCACAGAAAAGAGCATCATACATATGGCAACAGATGATGTTGGGGAAATACCAACAAATAAGTGCATATTTAACTGCATACCTGGCACGGTGAGATTGGCCTGTTTATCAACCATTCAAGATAATGTTATTGTCTAAAAGGTATAGCCAGGCAGATCCCTGAAAAGCAATGAAAATTCCTGGATGGAATAGTACATAAAAAAATGAAAAGACAGCCACTCACCTTTAGTGACTGATATGTGGTGAATAGAAATGCGGAAAAGAAAACTGTATTTCACCCACTACAACACACAGTAGTGCCACAACAAGACTATTGATTCTCAGTTACTGAGCACTTGCTGCTTGATTTGGGGAAAAGGGGGGGGGGGGTGCCTGCTATACATGTGTGTGGTTGTCTTCCTCTTTATTTTAGGCATCATTTTGGAACAACGATAGAACAAGCCAGGAAGCAACTCATCAGCATGTAAAGTACTTTTTGAGGCCAGACTTCAGTTTGTACTGTGAACTATTATGATTTGGTTTTGATATACTAAAATCTTGCTAATCTGGCCCTTAGCAGTCCAGCCTCCCACTAATCTGACTCACACCCAACCTCTAATTGCACGAGCCAAAATGACACAAGCAATAATGAAGCATCTTGTGTGAAAATTTTAATGATTAAAATGTCAAAATGAGAATGTTAGGTACAAATAAAAGATTGCACAACATCAGATTTTAAACACAAAGCCCTCCTTTTGAATCTCCCCCCCCCCTGCCTTACACACACACACACACACACACACACACACACACACACACACACACTCTGTAGTGTAACTGTCAGTTCACGGTTGCACTGCAGATATATTCCCACCATGAGATGTACACAAGTGTCAGGGATGTCAAAGGACTTGCAGTGTGCACCTGATGTGTGTATGCACAGGGCAGCAGTCAAGGATGTGCATGGGCTGCTCTCAGTCCAGAAACTACCTATGAGGGACTGCCAGCACAATGTGAACGCCCATAGAATATTTTAAACTCTTGGATGACCCAAGGAACACTGCTTCTACAATGTTTTGGAGTATTACAAATGTGTGAGTCAGTTGTTAAGTAAATAACTAATGGTATTATCAGTCATTCTGGCAAGGGATGTACAACTTGTATGCTGCATTATGTAAATAACTATGCAACAAAGGCAAATAAAACTTGTCAAGCATGAGCAGTTTGGTTATTTCATAGTGCAGTTTCTCTAAACCACTTCCTGAAATATAGCCTGCCTGCAAGTAAAGAAGAAAATACTTTTCCATTGGCTACTTTTGCTCAGAGTTAACTAGCAGGGCCTGAATGCAAAGAATAAGAAGACCAACATCAGGAAAGTGCACACAGTAAAGACAAAGTGGAAACTTATAATTACTTGTAGTACCAATCAATGAGGTCATGCTAGTATTTTGGAACTTCTGGATATCACCTGGGTCACTACAATACATATTCAAAATCTCAATTAACTCATGAAAGGTTACTGCCTATGGCCACTCAAGCCAGTGTGTCTACATCTAATGTCTGTTGTATTCCAGAATGGGAGGTGTGGGTAAGAAGGGGCATGGGGCAAGAGATGGAGGTATAGCAAGGTAGCAGCCATGGGCCATGTCACACACTCCCACTCATACGCAGAGACCCTTTCCATCTAGTCCTCTTTGTTTGTACAGCATGACAGGGCAGATTGCCCCAAGCGTTGGGTTATATGTCACTCGTGCAGAAGAAAGGCCACATAGCTTCTGTTTGCCGTTCCCGGCCAACTGAGCAAGATGACGAGATGGATGTTAATCTTGTTCAGAATGTTCACTCTCTGTCTTCCAAATTTCTTGTTCAGATTTTCGACCTTACTTGTTGATACGGGAGCTTCTATTTCTCTTCTCAATTATCTCACATATGTACGGCTTGGCTCGCCTCCCCTGGTCCCTGTCAACCATTCTTAGCATGGCTACAGCCGCCAGCGTGTTTCTATCCTGGGTCAATTTACGGCTTCCACGGCATATAAATCTGTCATCAGGCCGGTCACTTTTCTTGTTGTCGATGACACTGCGGGTGCTAACATTTTCAGCCTGGATGCTATTAATGTTTTTGGTTTTACTATCGATGATTCTGTCAATCTCCTCTTGGATTCGGTCCCTTTCCTGGAGTTGGAAGCTCTTTGTCAGGAATTTTCTTCCTTGTTTTCGGATGGACTGGTTTGTGCCGTGGGCTTTACCGCCCACATTACTATGAAACTAACGGCACGCCCCAAGTTTTTTCATGTGCGACAGGTGCCAGTGGCCCTGCATGACCAACTTAAGGCTGAATTGGATCACTTACAGGACTTGCAGGTCTTAACTCCTATTTCTACCAGTGAATGGGATACGCCACTGGTTCTTGTAAATAAACCTGGGGGGTCTTTACGTATCTGTGGGGATCTTAAAGTTACCATCAATGCACAGTCTGTGATTGACTTGTACCCCTTGCTTCATACAGATGAACTCCTCGCTTTACTTTCTGGTTCACACTCTTACATAGATTTAGCAGAAGCCTATCTTCAGCTTCCTTTGGACCACAACACAAAATGTCTCTTGGGCGTCAACACTTCCTTTGGGTTATACCAATATCAGCGACTTCCTTTCGGGGTCGCTAGTGCCCCGGCTATTTTTCAGTGCTACTTAGAGCAGGTCCTCCAACCGGTTCCGGGCTGTGTTAACTACTCAGACGATATTGTTGTGACCGGGGCTTCACTCCACAAACATTTACACCAACTCTGGGCACTTTTCTCTGTCCTCCAAGCAGCCAGTCTCCATGCAACCTGGCCAAGTCTCGTTTTTTCCAACCTTCTATTTCTTATTTGGGGTTTGAAGAAAGTGCCAGGGGGGGGGGGGGGAGGGCCACCGCTTTCGAAGCTATGGACATCCAGACACCGGAAATGGACGTGAATCAACCTGTGAGTAATGAATCTGCTCCTTTTTTATCTCCAGTGCTGGGGTCAGATGGTGCTCCCGCATCCCCGGTAATTGCGAGCAAGATATACAGAGGTACCAGCCACTCCTGGCAAGGGCGATCAGGACATTATCGACCCTGTGGGGTAGTACCAGCCCAACGTTTGCAGCCGGAGATGGACAAGGTATCTCCCATGGCATGGATGCATGGACGTAGCCTGGGTGCATTTGGCACCCATGGACATTACACCGTGGAGGGGGAGGAATGTGGAAAAGTGCGGCGCGTATGTTAGAATGGCGCACTGTCCATTACCACATTACCAGGATTGGCCGCTGTGTGGCGCTAGCTGGACTATTGCGCTGCATCCTGCCGGCCGCGCGGCGATTTGAGAGAGGCACCGGGCCAGCCGTGAACTTCGCCTCAGTTGCATTCTCACAGTGCTAGCTAATATGGTTGTGCCTCCGGATGATACTGATAGCTGAGACGGAAGTGGTCGTGAGTTGCAGTGGATTTCGTCGGACTCTGATGGGATGGTTCAGGATCCTAGTGACAATTGTAACTGGCTTAACGTGCATAGGTGTGATATTAGTCATAACATGTGGTGGTGACAGCATGCTATATCACACAACCACTTTACAAGCATATTTCTATACTGTACTACTCAAGAACAATTAATATACTATAGTCCCTGTGTGTTTAAACTAGATTTCAGTGACTAATTTAGGAACAATATGTACAAGAAATGGCCATATTAGTGAGAGTATACATTATTCTCTGCTCTCCTTTATGGAAACATTGAGTCCAGATATTGAAAAAATTAATTTAGCCCCTTTAAGTAGTAGTCCCTCTGTGATATACCCTAATATTGAGACTCGTCATTGGATGAGAAGGCAATAAAAACTGTTAAATTCATAAACAAAAAGAGAGAATATGTTCTCTGTCATGAATTGTGAGAGATTTCCATTATTACAATTTATTATTGAAATAAAAGTACACAGTAAAAGATCTGCAGGAAGATAAAATACTAGTGGTTGAAATGCATTTAAAAGTGGGACAATTTTATACCAAAACCAGCTTTCCTTGATGCACTGTCAACATCAGAGCTATTGCTATGAACAGCATAATTGCACTATACAATAGCATTGAAAGGGGAAAGGAAGGGACTTGTAAGTGTATTGGATTATGTGCCATTTGTTGTTATGGATGAAAGTGTATTACAAATTGAACATCAATGCCAAGTCCTGTCATTCCAACATACTTTTTTTTTTTTTTTTAATTATAGTTATATCAGATGTACAAAGTTTTTTTACTTTTGAAATGTTCACAGACAGTGAGTAAGACACACACATTCACAGCTATTTTATTCAATCTCTGAACATTAAACCACTATTTGTATGTGTTTTAAGGGGGAGGGGGAGAACCTATGGTTTCATTTATGTAAAATAATGCTTCATAAATATATTTAAATTTTAGGTGTGGAGATAATGTATGAGATGTACAACCCAACAATTCACAAAATTGAAGTATTAAGACTTGAAAAACGATTGGATGAGGAGTTGTTTTATTTGAGAGATGCACTGCCAGAATACAGCACATTCCCATTTGATATGGAACCTGAACTGCTTCCCGAAGGAACTCCTGTGCCAGTGAATCCACTTAAGGTAAAATGTTTGTTAATTATACTGTTATAAAAAGGCAATTTCAAAGTATAACTGCATTAATTTACTGAGTATTTGAGTTGTCATCTGTGTAACTATATATGGAAGTCTGTGATTAATATCTCTAAATTCACGAACTCAACAATTCACTTGTACAGAAACATGGATTATTTTGAGGTTTTGGTGAATCCTGCTACTAGGGTCACCAGATGTTCTGTTTTTACCTGGACATGGCCTCTTTTTTTGGACCATAAAAATAGTTCAGAAAAGTTTTTAGCAAAATGGGGAAATGTCCGCTTTTCTAGCTATACAACTGCTTCGACTTGAAAGTGTGGACATACACTTGTTTGAAGTCGCACAATCACAAAATCTAAAGAATTTAACTTTCTTTCAACAATGTGGTATTTTTTTTCCACATTTCTCTTTTCTATGTTACCCCCACAGTCAATGTTAAATATGATCTACGTGGTGGCTAAAAGTATTACGTATGTAACAGTGCATATTACCTTCGATTCTAATAATTTCAAATCAGAATTACAACATGAAGATTAATGCTTGAATGAATTTAGAAATGCATTCTTTTTTGAAGACAGATATTTGGTAATCCTATCTGCTACTCTTTTATTCAGTGCTATATTTTGAAGTCTTTGAAGTTTCCATTGTATTATAATTTTATTTCCCAATATAGAAATACTAGATTTTTAAAAGTATTGCAGCTTGTGAAAATAAAGTGTAGTTGTAATTCTGACATTACACATTGGCATAGTGTAGTAGATAATGTACACGTAGAGAAAAGTTGCCTTGAACAAATGGGTGGGATATGCTGTGGAGTGTTGGGAGTGTTGCTGATAAGGCTAAGACTATGAATATACAGCAGACTGGATTTTTTTTTTCTTTCTTCACTTTCATTTTGTCAAACATTCTTCATGAAACTGCTACTTGCTTCTGAAATGTAGGGATAAAGCTAAATAACTGTGAGAAATGAATCATTTTACTACGAGGTCAGGCTGTAATATGAAGAGGGCAATCTTATAATCTTTTGAAAATTTAAAATTATTATTACAAATTATTGACTAAAAATTGCCCTTGAAGGTAGATTAATATCTGTTATGGCATATGGGTTGTGCTCCATTTCTAAATTTCCAGAATACCAATTGTATAATATTACATTGCTGTAATTCTTCTGTCTTAAAAACTCAAAGCTTTAGTCTAGCAATATCTACTGGGCAAGAGCCACAGCCTTTCCATTTGATTCTGAAGCACCCTAGTCAGCATCACTGAATTATCCCATTGTAACTCAGTTGTCGAGGTCAGTGACACAACAAACTTTTGAAAGTAATAGGAGATTGTTTTCATGGCCTGGCACCATTGTGGGGTAAGAAAACTCTATAAGCAGAGCAGATATGAACTGGAACTCATTCTAGTGATAACACAGGTTATAAATGTGGAAATCTACTGACAACTAGCAGTGAGCTTCTCAGAAATACTGAGGCTCATTTGTTTGCTGCTGCCACAGGCATCTATGTAAAGTGATTAAAGAATGAACAGCATTGCAAAACACATTCTAACACTCTGTTGGACAGCTGTCCCTATGTGACGCTGCAGCTGTTGTGCATAAATTTTAACTGGGGCTTTTTAATCTCAGCTGCTGGTAGGTGTTGCAATCGTGAATGTGGACATATGAAAATGGACTCAAGCACATGGATTTAACACACTTATACAGCTGTCCAATCATGTACCTGTATCCTGTCTGACCCAAACTTTCACGTGTCCTCCTCCTTCGAAGATCGTCAGATAAAATCCCTAGCCCCATCACATTTTTCTGATATGTCAGGTTGCAGGATTACAATATCTACCAGCACCTGACACTGAAATGCCCAAGTTAAAATCTACATTCTTAGCTCAAATATACAGGGTGTGGAGAACAAGTAAAAATTATTGGATTTCCTGGTTAAAAATAGTTTCCCAGGTGGAAATACACTTTTTTCCTTTATAAATTACAATGTACTTTCTCTTGCAGCAGCCAAACTTAGTAATCCTTTAAATGTTTTTACACAGTCTTAGAACTTCCAAGTGGCCTGCAGATGTTGTTTGACAGGGGAACAACTGATTGGAAGTAGGCACGCTCATTTGTGAGTCAGATGCAAATGGCTAGCAAGACTTTTATTTTTTATTTCCTCTGATTCATAAATGCAGCTCAAGTACATTTAAATTTTTTGTGATAGCACATGGTAATTGATCAGGTTGTTTATAATTGGGTAACAATTTTTTAGTGTGTTGTTAGGCTGGAACCCAATAGAACAGCTTTAATTGCACTATCAAATTTATGTTCTTAAGAATATAGTACTAGGACAGTTTACAATTTACCTCAAAGACGTGGCGACGAGCTGCAACAGGCACATACAAAAGACACACACATACAACACTTTCAGCTATCGGCCATGACCTTCCTCAGAACATAAGAACACACACACACTGAAATGCCCAAGTTAAAATCTACATGGATTTGAGACCCTCTGTCAATAGCACTCATCACTTCATGAGTGTAAATAAGGACAACACTTTCTGAATATGTGTTGAGTATGGTTCTGAAGAAGGCCAAAGACAATAGCTGAAAGTGTTGTATGTGTGTGTCTTTTGTATTGCCTGTCGCAACTCCTTGCCACATCTTTGCGGTTAGTTGTAAACTGTTCTATTACTATATTATTAATTCCAACCAGACTTTCCATTATTACATCTATGCTCTTGCTTCTTAAAAAACTTCTATATCATTGAACTTGATTTGCAGCAGGATTTTGGAACATACACTTTGTTTGAATATTTTGAAGTACCTATTGACCCCTACTCACCACATATTCAGAAAGTATTGTTCTTCATTACTCTCGTGAAGTGATGAGTGCTATTGACAGAGGGTCTCAAATCCATATTTATAGGGATCCAGAAGGCTTTTGGCATTGTATCTCAGAAGTGGCTTCTAAGAAATTGTGCAGTTATGTAATATCATCTGTTGTGTAATTGGATTTGTGATTTCCTGTCAGGAAGGTCACGGTAATTGACAGAAAGATGTCAAGTAAAACAGAAGTGATACCTGGTATTCCCACAAGGCCCCTCTACTGTAACTTGTCTTTATAAACGATTTAGGAGACAATGTGAGCAGCTCTCTAACAGTTTGGGAGAGATGCCGTCATTTATTGATTAGTAAAGTTGTCAGAAGATCAAAAGTAACTGCAAAATGATTTAGATACCTACATGGTGCAAAAAGATCTAGTTACCTACATGGTGCAAAAATTGACAATTGATCCTAAGGCCGGTATTACACTATCAAATTATTTGTCAAAGAATTGGATAAAGAAAAATTGGACAAAGTGGAATGCGAACATCGTCCAATATTTCATCCAATCTCGGCCTCGGCCTAGATTTGATCAAAGAAATCGCTCGTCTTCTGTTTCCTGCAGTGAGAAATGTGACCGCTTGGAGCGCTAGTAGTATACAGCTTCCTTACCACTACAGCTGTTTTATTTGGAGGTTAAATATCTGACATTACTTGGACATAACGGTCGTATTTGTAAACATGGCTAGTAGTGGAATGTTTGTGTAGTGTTTTCTAGCAACAACAAAATTTTATAAATCAGATGGGGCCTTGTATAACAGGTGACAAGGCCAATTCACACTGTCCGTCACGTCAATTCGCGTAGCCCAATACTCTGCGGCAAAAGTGAGGTTGAGTTACAATCCGTGATGTAAAAAAGTCATTATATACTATCGGAATTGAAGAAGTAATACCCCTAAATCTTAATACGGCCGAAGTAGATTTTAGAATGTATGATTTTGATAATGTGGTGTGCTAAGTTCTGGGAAATGAAACAACTTTCAAAACATCGACATCTGTTTGCAAGCGAATCTATGAACATATAAATACGTCAGCCAATTTTTGTAAGGAAATAAATAGAGCCTATTTACTTTATCAGCAATGTTTCCCCCCTTACATTGTTAATAGCATCATAAACAATTTTGATTATCCTCTTTGTCAGTGCTCACATTTTCCATTTAAAACTTTATTTAATGAAACTTGCTTTATCAACTTAACAATCTTATTCGTATACACTGTTTGAGTCAGCCTTTTTGTTACTCTATTGCAAACTGTGAAGGATGAAGAGCGACAAAATAATTAGCAGTGAACGGCCTGGCTGTTCTGCCGACGGAATAAAAAAGAAAAATCCTCCCGGTCCCGTAACAAATTTTATTTCGCTCTGACACCCACGGTTTCATCCAAGTGCGTTTCCTTTTCTTTTTTCCCTCCTTCTCTTCTAAACGCAGACACAACGCAACTGTAGTATAAACAATAGCTGAGCATTACACCGCCATTTTGAAGCAAATTTGACAAAATATTGGATGATAGTGTAATACCCCCTTTTGCGTTTTATTCAATTTCTTTGTCAAAAAAATATGACCAATATTTCATCCAAGTTTTTCGTCCAATTCTTTGTCCAATAATTTGATAGTGTAATACCGGCCTTAATAATGAAAAATGTTTAGTTATCCATATGAGCAGTAAAAGAAATCCATTAAACCTTACTTACATGATAAGTAAGTATAATCTAAAGGCTGTAAATTCAAGTAAATACCTAGGATCTACAATTATAAAAAAACTGAATTTCAAAAGGAGACAGAAAAAAGATTGTGGGGAAAGTGAACCAAAGAATGTGTTTCATTGGCAGAATACTGAAAAGATGTAACATTTCTACTAAAGAAACTGTGTACACCATACTTCTCTATCCTAATTCAGAGTATTATTGTGGAGTGTGGGATGCTCATCAGATGGGACTGAAGGTGGACCAGTAAAAGTACAGATAAGAGCAACTTGTTTAGTATTTTATAAAGTTCAGAGATGAGCAGCTCGTTTCGTATTAATGCAATGTATGGGAGAGAGTATCAAACAAAAAATGGTAAGATTTAGGTGTTACCTTTCCCGGCATGCTATTAGAGAGTGGATCAGTAAAGAAATATTATGAAATTGTTTCGATGAACACTGTACTAGTCACTTAACCCTGCACTGCACTAGTCACTTAACCCTACACTGCATGGTGTCACTGTTTGGCAATGCAAATTTTTGTTATGTTTTTAGGTGTACTTCTTGTTGCCATATGGCAACACCATGCTGATTGTCTACATTGTATTCTGTTCTAAGCATTTTGTTGATAGTTTCCTCCATAGAGCAGTCATGAATTGAGGAGGAATGCAACAAAGAGCGCTCCAGTGGATTTCTCAGTGTTGAGTGTAAATTGCTTTATGTAATAACAAACCAATATGACTTCTGTAAAGTAAAACTTTTTTATCATGTTACAGACATCTAATGAGAGTCGGAAACATGTTAGATACATTATTTTCCTGGAGAGTGAGTTATGTTTAAATTCATGATGTTTACAAATGGCAAAAGGTAATAAATAATGACTTTCACATTGTTAAATGAGATATATAACTTTTTCATTATTTTTTGCCTTCATTGGTGAACATTTTCTACCATATATATTTTTTGTGCTAAAATAAAAATTAATGCATTGTAAGGTTTTGTTGGTGCATCTGTGTTGATAACTGAGTATGTTTTATTTTCTGTGGTGTTTCTTTTTTATACTGAACTAAAATCTAGGATGACCTACTTATGTACTTTGAATTGTGTTATACATTGTTGGTATTTGCCTTCTTACACTAGATTTTCCTTTGTGTATCTTGTAGGTTTCTTCACCAAAGTAGATTTCTTCAACGCACTATCCTCTGTATTACGATAATACAAAATGAGTGTCCTTCTCTGAACCTTTTCTATGTCCTCCATCAGTTCCAACTGATTCCATAATACACAGCAATACTCCAAAACAAAATAAAAAATTATAGCGTCGGCAGTTTCTTCAGTAGAAAGATTGTACAATCTAAGTGTTCTCCCAGTAAAATGTAACTTTTAGTTCGCCTTCCACATAATATTTTCTGTGTGTGCTCTCCAATTAAAGTTTTTCATAATTGTAATTTCTAGATCTTTAGTTGAATTTACAGGCTTTATATTTGACTGATTTATCATGAAAATGCAGTTTAACAGATTTATCTTAGAGTTCATATGGATGACTTCACACTGTTCATTATTTAGGGTCAATTCCCAAGTTTTGCTTCCTGCAGATTGTTTAGCAGCTCCTTTTTATCTTTGGGGTGACTTTACTAACCTGTAAACAACAGCATCATGCACAAACAGAGTTGCTCAGATTGTCTCCTAAATCATGTATACAGGTAAGGAACAGAAGGAACCCTGTAACACTTCCCTGGGGAACGCCAGATATCACTTCAGTTTGACTTGATGACTTTCTGTAAGTTACTATGTACTAGATTAGATTAGATTAATACTTGTTCCTTAGATCATGTATACGACATTTCGTAATGATGTGGAACGTGTCAGTTTAGTAAATTTTGTCTATACTTGACAATCTATATTTTAAGAATGTTTTTTGTATAATTTTTTTTATTTTTTTTTTTATTTTTTTATATTTTTTAAATTATTTTTTATGTTTTATCTAAAAATTCATCTACATTGTAGAAGGAGTTGCCATTTAGAAATTCCTTTAATTTCTTTTTAAATACTAGTTGGGTATCTGTCAGACTTTTGATGCTACTTGGTAAGTGACCAAAGACTTTTGTGGCAGCATAATTCACCCCTTTTTGAGCCAAAGTTAGATTTAACCTTGAATAGTGAATATCATCCTTTCTCCTAGTGTCGTAGCTATGCACACTGCTATTAATTTTGAATTGAGTCGGATTGTTAATAACAAATTTCATGAGTGAATATATATATTGTGAAGCTACAGTGAGTATCCCTAGATCGCTAAATAAATGTCTGCAGGATGCTCTTGGGTGGGCTCCAGCAATTATTCTGATTACACGCTTTTGTGCAATGAATACTTTTTTACTCAATGTTGAATTGCCCCAGAATATGATCCCATATGAAAGCAGTGAATGAAAATAGGCGTAGTACGCTAATTTACTGAGATTTATATCACCAAATTTTGCAATGACTCTGATAGCATAAGTAGCTGAACTCAGACGTTTCAGGAGATCTTCAATATGTTTCTTCCAATTCAGTCCCTCGTCAATGCAAACACCTAAAAATTTTGAATATTCTACCTTAGCTACAGATTTATGTTCAAAGTCTAAATTTATTAATGGTGTCATGCCATTTACTGTATGAAACTGTATATACTGGGTTTTATCAAAGTTTAATGAGAGTCCATTTGTAGAGAACCACTTAATGACTTTCTGGAAGATATCATTTACAATTTCATCAGTTAATTCCTGTTTGTCAGGTGTGATAGCTATACTTGTATCATCAGCAAAAAGTACTAGCTTAGCATCTTCATGTATGTAGAATGGCAAGTCATTAATATATATTAAGAACAGCAAAGGACCCAAGACCGAACCTTGTGGGACCCCATTTTTAATAACTCCCCAGTTAGAAGAATTAATTGTCTCATCTACATCGTGTGAACTGCTTATTTCAACTTTCTGCACTCTTCCAGTTAAGTATGATTTAAACCATTTGTGCACTGTCCCACTCATACCACAATACTTAAGCTTATCTAGAAGAATCCCATGATTTACACAATCAAAAGCCTTAGAAAGATCACAAAAAATCCCTACTGGTGATGTCCGGTTATTCAAAGCATTTAATATTTCATCAGTGAAGGTGTATATAACATTTTCAGTTGAAAAGCTTTTTTGAAAACCAAACTGACATTTTGTTAGAACTTTATTTATACTAATATGTGAAGCAACTCGAGAATACATGACTTTTTCAAAAATCTTTGATAAAGCTGTCAGAAGTGAGATGGGCCGGTAGTTGTTGACATCGTATGTATCCCCTTTTTTATGCAAAGGTTTAACGATAGCATATTTCAGTCTATCTGGGAAAATCCCCTGCTTTATTGAGCTATTACAAATATGACTGAGAATCCTACTTATCTCCTGGGAACAAGTTTTTAATACCCTGCTGGAAATGCCATCAATTCCATATGACCGTTTACTCTTGAGAGAGTTTATTATTTTCCTAATTTCTGAAGGTGAGGTGGGTGGAATTTCAATTGTATCAAATTGTGTTGGTATGGCCTCTTCCATTAATTGCCTTGCTCCTTCTAATGAACATTTAGATCCTATTTTCTCCACAACATTTAAAAAGTAATCATTAAAAATGTTTTCAACTTCTGACTTTTTGTTGATAAATTTTTCATTTGTTTTGATGGTAATACCCTCTTCCTCTGCTCTTGGTTGCCCTGTCTCCCTTTTAATAATATTCCAAATTGTCTTAATTTTATTATCAGAGGAGCTAATCTCAGACATGATGCACATGCTTCTTGATTTTTTAATAACTTTTCTTAATGTAGCACAGTAGCTTTTATAATATTTTATTGTTTCTGGGTTATTACTCTTTCTTGAGGACAGATATAGATCCCTTTTTCGGTTACACGATATTTTTATACCTTCAGTAAGCCATGGTTTTTTGCATGGTTTCTTAGAATTAAATTTTACTAATTTCTTGGGGAAACAGTTATCAAATATCCTTACAAATGTATCGTGAAATAAATTATATTTTAAATTAACATCAGGTTCCTTGTAAACCTCATCCCAGTCTAACTGCTGTAGACTTTCTTTGAAATTTTTAGTTGTTAAGTCATTAATCGAGCGCACAATTCTGGTGGACTGTTTCGAATTACTGAACGGAGCTATTTCATATACTGTTACTAGCTGTGCACCATGATCCGAAAGACCATTCTCAATGGGACAAGCATTTATGTTGTTAAACTTATCTTGGTCTATAAAAAAGTTATCTATCAATGTACTGTGTCCTTTCGACAGAAATCACACAACTGAGGCAATATTTCACAAGCATGCAATTTGACTAAAAGATGTTTGTGCAGTACAGTGTCAAAAGTAATCTAGAAATCTATTTGAGATCCCTTGTTAACAACACTCATCACTTCATGAAAGTAAAGAACTTGCTGTGTTTTTGCAAGAACTATACTTTCTGAATCTGTGTTGACTACGAGTCAATAGGTCGCTCTCTTTGAGGTAGTTCATAATGTTCGAAAAAATATATGTACCATAAAAGCAATCATATATACAGTAAAACAGAGTTGAAAACACAGTGGGTAAATGAGACAAATTCAAGTTTATTGATGTGAAAAGGAATACCAGATTGCAAAGCAAAGGTTGATGTAGAAAATCATAAGTTCTTTGGAAATACGCACAATTGAACTGAAAAGAGAGAGTAAAGGAAATGAGAGAAAAAGTTCCTCATGTTCTTTTATAATATTGGGTTTGCACCTGTGTGTCTTCAGTCGTTCTTTTTCATCTTGCAGTTCAATCTTGTCTGTCAAGATGTTTTATTTTCCTATCTTTCTTTTGACTTTCCTATCCAAACTGTCAATCAGTTAAGTATTACCTTCTTAGACAGTGGTCTAATCAGTCCCTTATAAAATATGTCTCTTTCATCAATACTTATTCTCACTCCGTTCCAGCTTATCTTCTCCATATTTCAAAGGTCTAAAATCATTTTCATTGTCATTCCTTAATTGCTTTATCTTACAAAACCACACAAGTCTTTCTCACTTGCCCAATTATTTTCCACATAGTAGCTGGCTCTTCCTATCGAACACTTATTTACTTATAGTATCTCAAATGTACATCAAACACTGTTCTATGCACAGAGGAAGACCAAATCAAATTTTGGAGTAATAACAGGTAGCCCCTCAGGGGCTCAGCATTAATTTGCTGAGTACGGTCTTGGCGAACCCGGGGTCCTGAGCCATGTGCTGTGTCGTGCCAACAATCTGCTACACCGTAAGCTCCATGCATGCTTCAACGACCATCGTTCGGAGCGACGGTGGAACGTTGTACGTTTCAGAGCCCAGGGATCTTGGCTTAATCGCCCGGATCGTGAGTACGGTATGAACCTCTATAAAAAAAAAAACCCTCAATCTCAAGGTGTGCTACGTGCCAAGGAGATGCATGGCTGTTGTGGTTGAACAGTCGTTAGCAAGCAACCTCTGAGGACCCTGCCATACCTCAGTTGTATAAGGCTTACCCAGGCAAGCGGGGCTCTGCTTGGGTGGACCTTTAGATCCCTAGCTGCTCGTGGGACCACCATGAAGCGATCACGAAATGTTGCCAGACGTACAACCGGCGTCTTTAAGGGCGGGAAGTCAGATTTTGATATGCCACAGCATATGACCCTAAGTCGTTTCCTTCCCTGGCTACCCCTTGGTAGGAACACAGGGCCTTAAACAGATCAGAGCCATACTCGCCGCAGTATCTCATTTGCTCCTGTACTGATGGTGAATCTTTCTCATCCACCAAGCCACAGTTCTTCGTCGACCAGCTCAAAGACAAGTGTGCTGAGGTGGTGTCTTTCTCCAAAATGAGTAGTGGGGCTGTCTTGATTCAGACGGCATCCCCAGCCCAGTCAAAGGTATTACTTGCCTGTGACAAGCAGGGTGATATTCCCGTCTCTGTCACGCCCCACAAGATGCTCAACATGGTCCAGGGTCTCATTTATCACCAGGATCTCCCGTCACAGTCAGATGACGAGCTGCATGCACACTTGGAACAGAGAGGTGTTCACTTTGTTAGGCGCATTTATAGGGGACCAAAAGATCAGAGGATTGCCATCGGTGCATTCATCCTGGCCTTCGAAGGCGATACACTGCCTGAGAAGGTCAACGTAATGGTCTATCGGTACGACATCAAGCCGTATGTCCCGCCCACTATGAGGTGCTTCAGGTGCTGGACGTTTGGGCATATGTCCTCCTGATGTACTTCCAGCCCTACATTCAGAGACTGTGGGCGTCCATCAAATTAGGACATTCCATGCACCCCACCTCTAGTATATGTGAAATGTGCCCAATTACATCCGCTTTGCTCACCTGACTGTACTATCCTGCATAAGGAACGGAAGATCGTGGAGATCTACATCTTTTGCCATCATTGCATCTTCCCCACTTCCACCAAGAATGACTTCCAAAGTACAGACTCTTTCTACGGGCCCTAGGGGCCATCAATATGCCGCTGTTGCATCGATGGGTGGGGGTGTTCCTCCATCGGCTCCTATACCACCTGCTGTGGAGGCAACTCCCCCATAACCATCGGGGAGTCCAGTCCCCACCTCCCAGCTGGAGAAGGAACAGCCTCCTCCAGAATCTCTCGCTCGGAAGGGGTCCCTCAGGACAATCCCTTCTGATACTTCTCACAGTGCTTCAGAGGATCCTGGCCAGAAGCTCAAGGATCCCCAAACTGCCTGTCAAAGGGCTTCTTGCTCTTCCTCCGCACCTGAAGCCCATCAAACCAAAAGGGCAGTGAGAGGGTAAGAAGCCAAAGCCATGTAGAAAGAAGGAATCTGTGGTGGCTGCGAAGCCACAGCTTCCCTCATCTTCTAATTCAGAAGACGAGTTAGAGATCCTCACATCACCTGAGGATCTCACTCTGACTGATGCACCAGATTCTATGATTCTGGATTCAGCAGAGACAGAACGGTTGGCAGCAGATGTTCCCATGGAATAACCTGCTTTATATTTTTATCATAGCCCATCAGCTCAAAGACACTCTCATTCTCCAGTGGAACTGCGGCGGTTTTTTCTCCCACTTGGCTGAGCAGCATCAACTTTCGAGCATAACACCTGCTCTCTGCATTGCTCGCCAGGAGACCTGGTTTCCAGCAATGCGGACCCCTGCCCTTTGTGGGTACAGGGGATATCATTGTAATCGGTGTGTGTATTACAGTGTCTCAGGTGGCGTCTGTGTGTATATCCTTAACTCTGTGTATAGTGAACGTGTGCCCCTTTAGACACCATTAGAAGCTGTGACTGTCAGGGTAAGGATACCACAAGACATAACCATCTGCAGCCTGTATCTTCCACCAGATGGTAATGTACCACCACACACATTGGCTACACTGATCTCGCAGCTCCCGCCGCCTTTTCTGCTTCTAGGTGATTTTAATGCCCATAATACCTTGTGGTGTGATGCAATAGTCAGTGGCCATGGCAGAGAGGTCAAGAACTTGATATCTCAGCTCGACCTCTGTCTTCTAAACATCAGAGCCCCAACGCATTTCAGTGTAGTGCATGGCTCTTCTTCAGCTATTGACATGTCAGTCTGCAGCCCTGGCCTCTTGCCATCTGTCCATTGGAGGACACATGACGATTTGTGTGGTAGTGATCACTTTTCTATCTTCATATCACTACCACATCATCACTGCTCTGTACGCCTTACCTGATGGGCTTTAAACAGGGCAAATTGGGATCAGTTCGTCCCTGCTGCCACTCTTGGACCTCTCCCAGATGACTCTATTGACGTGATGGTTGCGACTGTCACTCAGAACATTTTAACTGCTGCAGAGCATGCAACTCCCTTTCGTTGGGATGCTCCCGGTGAAAGACAGTGCCTTGGTGGTCGTCTGAAGTCGTAGACGCCATTCGAGACCACCAGCGTGCTCTTCAGTGCTATAATGCTATAAGTGACACCTGCCGCTTGCGAATTTTATCGCTTTTAAAAAACTCCGTGCTTGTGCTCGCCATATAATACGTAGGCAAAAACAGGAATGTTGAGAACATTAAGTGTCCACCATAGGGTCACGTACCTCTCCTTCACGAGTCTGGACAATGATCCAACAGCTGTATGGCTACCAGTCCCAGGCAGCAATACCTGGGATCTCTATCCAAGGTAAGGGGCTGTATGTACGGATCAAGGCACTATCACTGAGGCTTTTGCTGAGCACTATGCTGCGCCACTGCATCCAGAAATTATCGGTCTGCCTTCCGCACATTAAAACAGTGAATGGAACGCAAAAACCTCTCATTTACCTCACACCACCCTGAGGTATATAATGCACCATTTAGTGAGTGGGAGATCGTCATTGCCCTTGCCCACCGCCCTGACACCGCCCCTGGGCAGGACAGACTTCACAATCAGATGTTAAAACATCTATCTGATGACTCCAAGTGCAAAGTTCTTGCACTGTTTAATCGCGTCTGGAGCAACAGTGTCTTTCCATGACAGTGGCGTGCAAGCACCATCGTCTCAGTGCTCAAGCTGAGTAAAGACCCGCTATATGTAGACAGCTATCGGCCCATCAGCCTTATGAACGTTCTATGCAAACTGCTAGAACACATGGTGAGCCGGCGGTTGTATTGGTTCCTTGAATCTCAGGGTCTGCTGGCTCCATGCCAAGGTGGTTTCCACAAGGGGCGCTCGACCTTGAATAACTTAGTCCATCTTGAGTCTGCCATCCAGACAGCGTTCTCTCAACGTCACCATCTGGTAGCCATGTTTATTGACTTGTCAAAGGTGTATTATACGACCTGGCGAACCACATTATATGGGTGGGATCCTGGTGCTCACTCCCAGTTTTTATCCAAAAGTTTTTAGCTGTCTGTACCTTTCATGTTCAAGTTGGTGCGTCCTCTCTAGCATCCTGCATGTCCAGGAGAAAGGGGTGCCTCAGGGCTCTGTTTTAAGTGTTCCATTGTTTTTAGTGGCCATTAACGGCTTAGCGGCAGCAGTTGGGTCATCAGTATCCCCTTCATTGTATGCTGACGATTTCTGCATCTATTTTAGCTCGTCTAGCATGTGTGTTGCAGAACGACAGCTGCAGGGAGCCATATGAAAGGCACAGACATGGGTTCTCTCTCATGGGTTCCAATTTTCCGCTGCCAAAACGTGGGTTATGCACTTCTGTCATTGACGGCCAGTCCACCCACATCCAGAGTTGTATCTTGAAGGCCAACTACTTAATGTAGTTGAAACACATTGATTTCTAGGACTGGTATTTGATGACCGGCTCACATACCAACCACATATTCGGCAGCTGAAACACAAGTGCTAGCGGCACCTCAACGCGCTCCTCTGCCTTAGCGGTACCACTTGGGGTGCAGATTGTAGTACCCTGCTGCGTTGTTACAAAGCCCTTATGCTGTTGCGTTTGGACTATGGGAGTGTAGTATATGGCTCTGCATCGCCCTTGGCGCTGCATATGTTGGATCGTATCCACCACTGTGGAGTTAGGCTCACGACAGGGGCTTTCCGAACCAGCCCTGTGGACAGTCTCCTTGTGGAGGCTGGGGTGCCTCCTCTGCGAATCAGGGGGCAACATCTGCTGGCGAATTACGCAGCTCACGTTTATGGTATGCCCACTCACCCCAACTACCGTCTCATCCTTCCGAAAGACGTACTCCATATTCCACAGCGGCAGCCAAGCTCGGGTTTGATGGTTAGTGCCCGTGTTCGGTCTCTCCTGAGTGACCTGGAGTCTCTTCCTCTGCCATCTCTGATCAAATTCCAGTCATGTACACCGTCATGGTGTATTCCTCAACCTGTTATTTGACTGGACTTGTTGCAGAGCTCCATACACTCTCTCCACCCTGTGATCCTTCGCCACCAATTTCTGTCAATTCTTGACAGATACTGGGGCTCCACCGTTATCTACACAGATAGTTCAATGGCAGAAGGTCTTGTTGGATTCGCCTATATGCATGCAGGACACCACGAACAGCAGAGATGGTGGCCATCCTTTGTGCACTCAAACATATTTCTGCCTGCCCCGGGGAGTACTTCCTCATTTGCAGTGACTCCCTGAGCTGTCTACAGGCCCTCAATCAGTGCTTCCCTTGCCTGAGCAGTTAAACAGAGAACCAACTCATGGTGACAACATATTAGACCTTCTGGTGACAAACAGACCCAAACTATTCGGAACAGTTAATGCAGAACAGGTAATCAGCGATCATACAGCAGTTACAGCATCGGTAATTTCAGCCGTAAATAGAAATATTAAAAAGGTAGGAAGATTTTTCTGTTCGGAAAAAGTGACAAAAAGGGGATTTCAGAGTACTTGACGGCTCAGCACATAAGTTTTATCTTAAGTACAGATGGTGTTGAGGAACAGTTGACTAATTTCAAAGCCATCGTACAATATGCATTAGATGAGTATGTACCTAGCAAGGTCGTAAGAGATGGAAAGGAGCCACCATGGTACAACAACCGAATTAGAAAGCTGCTACGGAAGCAAAGGGAACATCACTGCAAACATAAACGTAGTCAAAGCCTTGTAGACAAACAAAAACTACACGAAGCGAAATGTAGCGTGAGGAGGGCTATGCGAGAGGCGTTCAATGAATTCGAAAGTAGAGTTCTTTGTACTGACTTGGCTGAGAATCCTAAGAAATTTTGGTCTTATGTCAAAGCAGTAGGTGGATCAAAACGAAGTGTCCAGACACTCTGTGACGTAAATGGCATTGCAACAGAGGATGAATTACTAAATGTCTTTTTCCAAAGCTGTTTCACAGAGGAAGACTGCACTGTAGTTCCTTCCCTAGATTGCCGCACAGATTACAAAATGGCAGATATCGAAATAATTGACAGAGGGATAGAAAAATATTTAAAATTTAAAATCGCTCAAAAGAGGAAAGGCCCCAGGACCTGATGGGATACCAGTTCATTTTTACACAGAGCATGCGTAGGAACTGGCCCCCCTTCTCGCAGTGGTGTATCGTAGGTCTCTAGAAGAGCATAGCATTCTGAAAGATTGGAAAACGGTGCAGGTCATCCCCGTTTTCAAGAAGGGTCCTCGAACAGATGTGCAGAACAATAGGCCTATATCTCTAACTTTGGTCAGTTGTAGAATTTTGGAACATGTATTATGTTCGAATATAATGACATTTCTCGAGACTAGGAATCTGCTCTGTTGGAATCAGCATTGGTTTCGAAAAAGGCGTTCGTGTGAAACCCAGCTTGTGCTATTCGTCCATGAGCCTCTGAGGGCCATACACATAGGTTCTCAGGTAGATGCTGTGTTTCTTGACTTCCGCTAGGATTTTGATACAGTTCCCCACAAATGTTTAATGAACAAAGTAAGAGCATATGGTCTATCACACCAATTATGTGATTGGATTGAGGAATTCCTAGTTGACAGAAAGCAGCAGGTCATTCTCAATGGAGAGAAGTCTTCCGAAGTAGGAGTTATGTCAGGTGTGCCACAGGGGAGTGTCATGGGTCCGTTGCTGTTTAAGATATATATAAATGACCTTGCGGATAACATCAAAAGTTCACTGAGGCTTTTTGCGGATGATGCGGTAGTATAGAGAGAGGTTGTAACAATGGAAAATTGTATTGAGATGTAGGAGGATCTGCATCGAATTAACACATGGTGCAGGGAATGGCAATTAAAGCTCAATGTAGACAAGTGTAATGTGCTGCGAATACACAGAAAGAAAGATCCTTTATCATTTAGCTACACTATAGCAGGTCAGCAACTGGAAGCAGTTAATTCCATAAATTATCTGGTAGTAGTCATCAGGAGGGATGTAAAATGGAACGACCATATAAAATCAATCGTCGATAAAGCAGATGCCAAACTTAGATTCATTGGGAGAATTCTAAGGAAATGCAGTCCGAAAACAAAGGAAGCAGGTTACAGTACTCTTGTTCGCCCACAGCTTGAATACTGATCACCGGTGTGGGATCTGTACCAAGTGGGATTGATAGAGGAAGTGGAGAAGATCCAACGGAGAGCAGCCCGCTTCATTACAGGATCATTTGGTAATCGTGAAAGTGTTACGGAGATGATAGTTAAACTCCAGTGGAAGACTCTGCAGGAGAGACGCACTGTCGCTCGGTATGGGCTTTTGTCGAAGTTTCGAGAACTTACCTTTACTGAGGTATACTGCTCCCTCCTACATATATCTCGCGAAGAGATCGTGAGGATAAAATCAGAGAGATTAGAGCCCACACGGAGGTATACCAACAATCCTTCTTTCCGCAAACAATACGTGACTGGAATAGGAGGGAAAATCGATAGGGTACTCAAGGTACCCTCCGCCACACACTGCCGGGTGGCTTGCAGAGTGTGGTTGTGGATGGATACTTTGCTTCAGGCCATGCAAGAATCCCTCTATGCCATCGACCGACGTGGGAAGTCAATGGTCTTTCTATGGATACCAGGACATGTTGGTATCCACGGGAACGAGCTCCCCTGATAGGTTAGCAAAGGAGGCTATCTATAAACCTTCCTTGGCTATAGGTATCCCAGTTAATGACCTCTGTTCGCAGCTACACAGCCGAGTTCTTGGGCTGTGGAATGCAGAATGGCGTTCGCTCCAAACATCCAACAAGTTACGGGCGATAAAGGAGACAACACACATGTGGAGGACCTCTATACAGACTCCTCGTAGGGACTCTGTTGTCCTCTGTCGACTCCATATCGGCCATACTTGGCTGACACACTGTTACCTTCTGCGTCGCGAGGGCCCTCCTCGTTGTTGATGTGGTGAGCATTTGACAGTCACCCATATCTTGAAGGAATGCCCTTATTTCACCACTCAAAGGCAGCGTTTTAATTTCCCTGACTCCTTAAACCCCATTTTAGGTGACAATGCCTCTGTGACTGATGCTGGTTTAAATTTCATTCGTAACAGTCCATCTGATGTTTATTGACTATGTTTTATCTACTTGCTCTGCACCTGCTTCATTTTTGTTTAGGCAGGTGATTTCAATGTGTTGGTGTCTGGACGTTCTTTTATCTCTGCCACTTCACAGCCTAGACACTCTGGTTTTCTCTTTTAAATCTCTTCTTTCTCCCCCTTTTATTTGCTTCTTTTATTTAAGATGCCTTCCATTTAGGGTTTGCCGTATTTTAACACTTTCTGTCAAATTTTAACGATCTTTCATGTCTTTGATTGGAACAAGGGACTGATGACCATAGTAGTTTAGTCCCTTTATAACCAACCAACCAACCAACCAACTAATAACAGGTAGGTAGGTAGGTAGAAGGAGTGTCAAAGGTCACTACAATAAAACTGTCTACAGATATGGAAGAAAGAGATGACTCAGTGTGCATTCATGTTTTTATCAAAGCATTTAGGAATCTGAAATGTCATATATCAACTGGGGTCAGAAATACCTTGCGTTGTTACTCAATTATCAGTTATATGTTACAAGGTATGAAGTCCCCACTAAGTCCGTATTTGCCCTTCTTTTCCTTATCTTTGAAGGTGACTACAAAATGAGGTCCAGCTACGCTGTGCCTCTAAGTTCCTTCCAGTTATCACTCTTCAAAGCTATTCGTAATTCACACCATTGCCTGTAATAACTGATGAACAATGCCTCTTTGATTCAGATTAATTAAACATTTTTATTTGTAACTAGATACATTAATAGGATGAAAACATGTATCGCCTCTGAACATTTAGTCCGATTACAACAAAGTCAATAATCCGAATAATAGGAACAAAAACATCCACACATTGAGTATCTATACTGCCACTGAGCTTCAATATATTCCATTAAGCCAACTACTCCCCATGAAAACCACCAAATATCCCATTTCCTGTCTACCAAAGACAACTCCATTCTATGAGTCTCTCCCTCTCCCCCCCCCCCTCTCCCTCTTAATACTCCATTGTTCCTTAGTCCCACAGGATATTCACCTCTTACCTGTGTTTGAATTGTGCACTCGTTAATCAACTTATGACTCGCCTTTGTTCCCCCCACTCGAAACGAGTGTACACAGGAAACACTCCTAACTAAAAAGCTATGTATACTTAGTATACATGGTAAAGTTTATATTTTCCTGTGATGAATAACCACAAATTTCATTATATGTGGCTGTCTCCTTTTCTTTAGTTCTCCAATGACAATGACATACAAATAAATCAAAGTAACCTAAAGATTTGTGTAAGTGTGTGTGTCTCATGTACTGTTGTTTGTAAGTGTTGATTTGTGTAAAGTGTACATAGAACATGTTTGTGTTTGTAAGTGTTTATGTATGTTGATATGTGTATAGAGTGTGAACTAGACCTCAGGCAATACCCTCAGGAGTAATCACCAGGTAAATAATTCTGTTAAGTGTAATTAAGAATGAGTAATTAAAGATATAGTTTTTAAAGAATAGAAAAAGAGAGAAGAATCTGTCTTCAAGAAAACGAAAAGGAAAAATTCAAACAGATAATTCGAGACCTGGCGGACGTCACCCCGCCAAATCAGCAAAGAATGCCGATTCCTCTGAGGGTTTAATATAAGGTTTAATTATATTGACATTGTATAATCCTTTGCCCATACTCGTAACAGGATCTTGGACATATACTGTTTTTTTATGTGGTATATTTACAATTTCGTAGGGACCACACCATTTATCAAAAAATTTACTAGTTTATTTCTTTAATTTAGAACTTAGTTGAAAATACCTAACCCATATCAAGTCTCCTTCATTATACTTAGGTATTACAGCTTCCTCATTAAACTTTTTCAACCTATGTTCAGCTGCAATGTTTAGGTGGTTTCCTACTTGATCCTGTATACCACCTTCATCCCTTGTAGGATGAGGTGGCCAAGCAAAATATTTCAATAGTGGCTCCCCTATAAATTTTTTATTAAGTATTTCTATGGGTGATAGACCCGTAGACAAATGAGGTAACTCATTGAGTATGACTTGAAATTCATGAATTAAAGGACTCCAAGAAGAGTGTTCTTCTGAACAAAATGTTCTACACAGCCTCCCTAACTCTTGCATCACCCTTTCCGTAGGGTTTGACTGTGGACTGTATTTAAAAATACACCATCAACCCTTTAAATTGTGGACCATTATCTGAGAAAACCCTCTTAGGTTTGCCCACATCTTTAAAATAATCCTTAAAACACTCTATCACAGTTTCTGTATTTGCTTTCTTTATGGGGTATAGCTTAACATATTTTGACAAACACTCTATAATGACAAAAATATATTGCACTCCCCCTTTACTGACAGGAAAAGGACCATAAAAGTCACATGCTGTTAAATCATATAAGCCTTTTGGTATTATAGGATACATAACAAAAGGGCTGGGCTTGTTGTAATCCTTAACACGTTGACAAATTTGACAAGTTCTTAAGTTCCTTATAATTTTCCTACTTAAATTTCTAAAATAGTAAAATTTTGACATATGCTTGATGCACTTAGTTATACCAAAGTGGCCATAACCTTGGAGTATAAACCGTATTACATCTCCTTGTACTCCTGGTACCACATTACTAGATCCCTTAATATATTCCATATCTATGTCAAAATTTTGCAAAAATAATGTCCACCTCATCAAACGACTATGTAACAATCTGCTTTCAAGCAAAAGGGATAATGCTTGATGATCAGTATATACTATTATCTTAGATACCCATATAAGATTTTGAAACTTGGTTACAGCCCAAACTATTGCAAGTAACTCCTATTGCGTTGTGGAATAATTTCTCTCATGAGATGTTAAACATCTGCTTGCAAAAGCTATTGTGTTATGATCTCCTTCTTGTGGATTCCAGTGACCCTGAAACAATTCCGCTGCAACCCAATAAGCCAAGGCATCGGTTGCTAGCTTCAACGGTTGTCCTAGTACGGGATGTTGTAATACATCAGATTCTACAAGAGCCTGTTTCATTTGCTGAAAAGCTACTGAAGTTTCTTCAGTCCATTTCCATGGGTTGTTTTTCTTTAATAAATCAAGTATAATGGGGTTATTTAATACATGACTCTTCACATATCTCCTGTAGAAATTAATTAGTGCCAAAAAAGCTTTTAACTGCTTAACAGTTTTAGGTTCGAGACAATCCTTTATAGCTTCAATTCTCTCAGGATCCGGTCTTATACCCTTTATGCCTACATAATGTCCTAAAAATTTAACTTCATCCCTACCAAAAAATTATTTACTGAGCTTTAAAGTAATTGCTTTTTCAAGGCACTTAGCTAACAATTTTCCTAATAGCAGACAGTGATCCTCCCAACTTTCTGAAATCATTAAAATATCATCAACATAGATAATAAGTTGCTTTAACAAGTCTCTCTCCTATGTTTCATCCAAGGCTCTTATAAATACAGATACAGAAATGTTCAATCCAAATGGCAATACTTTGTATTGATATGCTTTACCATTGAACAAAAAGGCGGTATATTTTCGTGTATCCTCATGTATACCCACTTGATGATATCCCGATGTCAAATCTACAGAACTAAATTACTTAGCCTTCTCAAATTTAGTCAAAATATCATCAATACACATTGGTCTATCGCATTCGATTTCAATATGTTTATTTAAAGTTTGTGCATCAAGTACAATGCGTATCCAACCACATACCTTTCTCACACAAACTAATGGGTTGTTAAACGCACTGTTGCTCCTTTCTATGAAGCCATTATCCAACATCTCGTATATTTCTTCCTGTACTTGTTGCCGTACACTAAGAGGTATCGGGTAAGGCCGACAAAAAAACGGTTTGGTGTCTTTCATTTTAAAAGAGCACGTATATCCTCCTAAGGTACCAGGTTTGTTTGAAAATACCTCCTGATACTTTACAATTAATGAATATATGTCGTTCTTTTGTTCATTAGACAATAGGTCAGACTCGTACGCTTTATATCTCAAGTCACTCGCACTTACAGAACTAGTCATTTCTTTGGTTCGATTACTTGTGAGTTCAACACTGAATGTATGGAAACAAATTCTGTGGAGTTGTTATTATCTATGAAAAAAGGTAAACAGAAAAAATCACCTTTGATATACCCTGTGACCATATTGTTTTTAAAATCTAAAGTCGTTTCACAACGATAGAGCCAATCTATTCCAAATAATAAATCAATATTTAAGTTAGGTACTATTAACATGGTCATCATACATACTAAATTACTCAATCGAACTGGTAGTTGCGTCTAGGTTCTTATTGGCTGACTTTTATAACCTGTAATACCTAATATGTTTACGCCACTGACAGGTAATGTTGGACATGAATGACCGTTCTTAATTCCCTCGAAATATTCTTGTGAAATTATGGAAATTTCACTTCCACTAAGATATTAACAGGTAAGCCAAAAATAGATCCAACTGTTATAGGTTTCTCCTTCATTCTCTTATTATAATTACTTTCCTTTAGTAGCCATTCCCGTGTAGGTTCGGAATGTATGTAACTAATAACAAATTCATTATTAGCGTCCTTAGTCACTAAATCATATCTTGAGACTGGACCCTCTACCCAAGATGTGACTAGTTTACTTTACTTACATTTTGTGTAGTTTCACCATCAGTTTGTGTCGAACTCTGTACTGACTTAGATTGACAGCTTTTATTACTTTTTGTTTTTGTAGGTCCTATTACCATTTGTATTTGCTTCTTGCTTCCTATGTACCTCACATAAATGCACTTCTCTCGTTTGATTGTCTCTCTTTGAATTTGCCTGTCCTCTATGATCATTATATTTGTCCCAGGGCTTCTGCAAAGAGTCAACCCCTTCTGCAGCGTCCAACAACTCTTTAATTGTTTTCCATATTTTACTCTGTACTGACATGAGTAATCTTCGAACTAATACATTTGCTAAATATCCTTCATCTACCAGTTTATCTAGAAATTTAGCTTTTGTCAAATGATCTTGAATATATTGTTTAACAGTACCTTGTTTTCTGTCATATGGCACTGGATCAGATAATTCAAACTTAAGTTTTTCTTGAGTAGTTTCTGACCAATATTTCTCCTTAAATTGATTCTTAAAATACTCCCAAGATTTGAATTCATCGGCTAAAGCCGTTCCCCATTCTAGTGCCTCCCCTTCTAAATACTTCAAAGTAAGGTCTATTTTTAATGAATCTGCCCAACCACTAGGTAGATTCCTTGAGAAGGTTCTGATGAAGTGGTTAGGATGAACCTCCCCTCCTGGTTTAAACTTCGGTAGATGTTTATAAAGATTCACTACTCATGTGATGTTCAAGTTACTTTCCCTAGCACCTACAGGAGACACTATATAGTTTTCACTGGGAACTACATCTTTATTTTCCTTTAATGCAGTTTGTACTCTATGTAACTCTTCCCATTGCCTATCAACTTGTTGATTATTAAAATCAGGCCCCAACCACTGACTGACTGCTGTTAATGGGGTTGTGTGAGATTCTGTGAGTTTTTTATTTATTAATTCTTCTACCCTTTGTTTCCCAGTTAGTATCAAATCCCAAGGACAAACCCTCTTCATCCACTGGTTTTCTTCTTGCTGTGTTCCTAAGTTTATTTTCTGCCCTATAGACCCTTTCATTCAACTTCATGAATTCTACACTAGAGTTTTCTTCTAAAGCTTGGACTTCTAGGTAACATTTAGTTATATTTCTGTCTATGAAGGACAAATTTTCCCCAAATTCTTTATGTACTTCAGCCACACAGTAATCCTCTTCCTTATGGTTCTGTCTTTCCTAGCCTAAATGAGCTCCTACTACTCTTGTTGCTAACTTGACTACATTATCAGGTGATACTATTTATAATTGTCTACCTCTGCACTTAAAATAGTTGTAATTTTGCTGACATTGGTTTATATACGACTCTACAAGAGTTTGACAATTTTCAAGCTTACTTTCTTGCTTGTCTAGTCTACTAAAAACATCATTTGTTACAGTTTCTACTTTTAAATCAATATTGTTTTCCAATTTTGTTATGCTCTCCCTCAAATCTTTAGATTGACTGTCCATTTTACTAGAGTGACTATCAATCCTATTATTAATTAGTATTAGTAATTTTAATTGATTGTCCATTTACTACTAATTTCTTCTAACATTGACATTGTTGGTAAATCTGCACCAGCAACATTCTCCTCAGTCATCATTTTTGTTTGTGATTTTGTCACTGGCATAAATTAAAATCACTTCTACCCACACTAAAACACTTAAGTCACAATAAAAAAGAATTTATACTCTCACCACGGAGTATGTCCAGAACCGCAGTTGCAGCACTGGTCAGCCAGTAAGGACGACAGGCCGCAACCCAAATTTTTCCCGCGGCGTCTCGATGTGTAGGCGTGATGTTTAATCCTGCCAGGAACCGCTTCCACTTTTTCTTCTTTTCTTCTAGTGCTAGTTTTGCACAAATGTTTTCTTCAATTATGACAAAATAATTGTTCAAAGTTTTTTTTATTTCTGTGAGACTTATTTGTTTCCCCTCTTATTTCATGTTCGTGTTGCCCATCGGTCGCCGTACTGTATTAAATATGTATCCGAAGATTGGTATTTCATGTCCTGTGTTACGATTGACACATTGTGTTGTTACTCAGTTATCAGTTATATGTTACAAGGTATGAAGTCCCAACTAAGTCCGTATTTGCCCTTCTTCCTTATCTTTGAAGGTGACTAATTACAAAATGAGGTCCAGCTACGCTGTGCCTCTAAGTTCCTTCCAGTTATCACTCTTCAAAGCTATTCGTAATTCACACCATTGCCTCTAATAACTGATGAACAACGCCTCTTTGATTCAGATTAATTAAACACTTTTATTTGTAACTAGATACATTAATAGGATGAAAACATGTATCGCCTCTGAACATTTAGTCCGATTACAACAAAGTTAATAATCCGAATAATAGGAACAAAAACATCCACACATTGAGTATCTATACTGCCACTGAGCTTCAATATATTTTATTCCATGCTTCTCTTGGGCTTTCTTCTCCTACTATTCACTTTGCAATGCCGACTGCTTGATATATCTGCAACAAAGTCAGATACTCGCGGTGGACACTGCTTTGCCTTGATTAACCCAAGTCGATACTAGAAGAAAATGTAGTTACTTCTGTAATACTACAACCTGTTAGTATTGTAACTGTTGTGTACATGAAAACACACATCACACATCACCTAATCCACACAAATTAAAATTATCATTGTGACTGGAGGACACTATGGCTACATAAGGATTCTATAGCACTGCCACAGAGGATGTTAGCATTCCAGTCACCTTCTCATTTATCTATGAGAACTATTTATTTTCTCCATTCTATAGATTGGCTCCAATAATTGACTAGTCATAAAAAGGATCTCTGTAAAACAAGAGTGGATTGAGGAAATATTTAATTTAAATTCCTAAGGATGTATTACCATTCTTTAAGGTGTTTACTTGCCAGGCGAAGGAGCACAGGTATGTGACAGCAAACATAAATAAAACAAACACAAATGCAAGCTTTCTCAACCTTGTTGCTTCTTCAGGCAGAGTATGGAAGGAGAGGAATTGGGTTTAAAGGAGTGGGTGAGGAGTCAATCCAACTTACCTCTCCTGGAATTGGAATGACTTCTCACCCGCTCCTTTAAATCCAAATCCTTTCCTTTTCCCTACTCTGCCTGAAGAAGCAACAAGGTTCCGAAAGCTGCCGCTTGTGATTGTTTTATTTATGTTTGCTGTTACATACCTGTGCTCCTTTGCCTGGTAAGTAAACTTCATCTACTTTTTATATATATTATTCCGGCTAGGAATTTTTCCTCTATAATCTTCGTATCATAAATTATGTATATATATTCTTTACTGTTGTCATCCAGTGTGGCTATGATACTGCACTCGCCTCTAATCAACCACAAACTCATTGGCTTGCTGTGCAGTGTAACCAACATATATCCTTCATATTTCACATTAAAATTGTTATTCATTCACAAATATTGATGAAATACCTGCAAAAATACAAAATCACTTATTTTTTGATGAAATAGAACCATTCACCATTAGTTAACAATATAATGAGGATAATTTAAAACTCACTGCAGAGACTAAGTTGAGCTATAATGGGCACATGAAAACATACCCTTATTTGCACAGAATTTAAGCTAAGAAGTCTAACGACCAATAGCTTAGGTTCTACGTATATGAGTGTCCTTTTTTTATGTACATATCAGAGCTGGGTTTTCCATTGTCAACCATTAGTTAAGTTATTCATTTTGGCTGATGCTTACAAGCATAAACATGAGTCAGCAACCCAATGGTAGCTAATGTTAAAAGTGTGTCCACAACCAACAAACCAGTATGGCAACACCTAAAATTGAGCACATTCACAGGCGTATTGTTAAGTCTAGCTTAAATGTGTGTTTTGTACAAGCAATAAAGTGTCCAAGAAGAATTTTTTGGGCTTAGTTGTCTTCGACATACAGTGTTCAAAATAGGGGCTAATCAATCAACGTCAAGAACTCCAACATTAAAAAAGAGTAGGGGAATCCAAAAAAAATTACTTCCAATTTGATATCAAACATATCAACACACAGTAATTTTGAGTTTCAAAATAATCACTGGACTCTGAGAATCCAGAAACTTGCCATAGTGATGACAGTGAGAAAGCATCTGCTTTGACCCATGATGTCATCAAAATGGCGGCAATGACGTATGTACTCGTAGCCAATATGGCAACCAAGACACTTGTGAAACGCACACATATAAACACTTGAAAATTAAAGTATAATGACACGAACGGGAATGTGGGGGTTTTGGGCAGTGACATTCTATGCAGGATAAAATACATGAAAATACGTGAGATAAAAAACGAAAATTACCTAAAATGTCAGGGTGGCCACCAAATCTTCATTTTCAAATTCAAGGTTTTCCCAGGTTTTCCAGGTTAAAAATAATTATTTTCCTGGTTTTTCACGAAACTTAATTTTGCTCAATGGGGCTATCAAACAACTACACTGAAAAAAACTAGTTACATATTTTTAAAACACATGTCATCCAAGTTGAACCATGTCACGTTGCAATGTACACCAAGCAGTGGTGAATCCAGGATTTGTGTTGGGAGAGGGTGGATGGGCAGAGCTCATAAAAATTGTAGCAGTGTACCTCAAACTGACCTAAAAAGAACCAGCTCATATTATGAGGTTTTCCTTATGGTTTTGGGGGATCTGCAGCCCCATGCCCCCCTCCCCCACCCCAGATTCGACACCGACGCAATGTATAGTACACGGTGTACATTTTAAGTTGACAAATCAGAATAACTAGGGGAAAAAAAACAGTATATATTCAACAACGGTTTTCACCATTATGAACGGACGAGAGAAGCTTAGGAAACGATACTAAACTTGGACAGTATACCGTTTGGGAGCGGTGTGGGTGTGTAGTGTAAAATTTTAAATGGAAACTCCCATTTTTTATTGCAGATTCAGATTCTACGGACCAAATCATGTATAGTTTGGTTGTTTTTATTTTATTTTTCTCAATTGGCAACATATTGCACAGTAATGGTAAGAATTATTTGTCATACTGCTGAAGAAATGTACCACCCAGGAAAGAAAAGGTTAATTATATTGATGATGCTTCAGAACCCAACCAAATGAAACCAGATGTGCATTTCTTCCCGGCTTGTTTAATTAAGTGTTTTATCAGCAATTCATAACTGGTATTCAGAGAAGGGCAATCTGGACTAAGGTATCACTTGGAAGACTGCCCTGTCCATTGCAGGGAGAGGGAGAGATCACTTCTGGTATCATTTGGTAGCGTTCTGAAGCATCATGAATATGGTTTTCATTTATTTTATTTCCTGTTTAGTACATTTCTTCACCACTATGGTAAGTATTTCTTACTATTACAGCGCCATCTGTCGTAAAAAATAAATAAATAAATACAAAGCAAAGCCAAAACTTATACAACACATACACGCTATAGATTCCATATCACCATCACCATTATAAGTCAAAGTCCTTTTGTATTCACTATATTCTTATCCATTTTCACGAATTTCACACGCAAGACATTAACCCTTTTAACTCCAAATTTTATTGATTTATGAACAAAAATATTTCTTTGCATATATCTATAAATAAAGATTGGATTAATGTATATTCGACATGATTTTTGTTTATTTTTAGTTTTTGGAGGGTAATTTGGGATGACTACAGATGGCATCAGTGTGCAGGATATGTTTCCTTTATTGTACCTAATAACATTTTGAAACTGTTGACTACTAATTTAGACATTGGACAATTATTTAGTAATAAAGTTTTTAAAATATTTTGTTTCCTTTACCTTGATACAGTTATTTGAAAGTATTGTTTCATTTACTCCAACTTACAAGGGAATGGTCACACTTGTAATGCCGAAACCTGTGTTGCTATTTTTACCACTGTGAGTTAACATTGAAGGAAGTCTGTATGCAGACTGTTAGCTGCTGACATGACCTGGAAGTCAGTAAAAACTTTTATGAAGTATGACATTTATTGTCGCGTGGTTTCCGCCCGTATAACTGCCTGTTGTATCTAAAACTGAAGCAGGGGTGGGATACGCCTTCTTTTGCCCCTCCAACGGCACCTACCAAATGTTTGCGCTTCCGCCTGCGTTATTTATTTACATGGCAGAGTTACTGGCCATCAGGGAGGCCATATATTACGGCACACGAACATTTAACTCTATATTGATCCTCACGGACTCTAAAAGCATGCTGAAAAAATAACAACATCCAACGTTTGACAAACGAACGAATAGATATATATTGGACGTCTTGGAGGCCATAACAAATGCACAGACAGTGGACATAGACATCCACTTACTTTGGATTAAAGGACATCATAACAAAACAGTAGACCGCCTTGCCAAGAGAAGTATTACGGAAGGACAACACTGCCCCATGCGGATTCCATATACAGACTTCCGAACGACGATTCGAAAAGCTGCCTATCGAACTTGGGACCACGAATGGCACCTCTCTCAAGCGTTTAAGGGAGGACACCTGGCAGCTATACAACCAAATGTCTCCTCACGACCGTGGTTTTCATCGATGACGCTTAGTAGACGTCATGCAACGTCTATCATTCGGATGAGACTGGGACATGGATGTTACCCTGCTCACCTACACCGTTTGAAAATCATCGCTTCTAGGCATTGCGACAAAGATGTAACGGCAGTGGCGGATCTCAACCACATCATATTGGCATGCACCAAGTACACGGCCGCACAAAGTGTATTCTACCGAATGCTGGTTGCGAGGGGTTACCCCCTCCCCCCAAGTGTCACTGTCCTCCTTCATGAATTCGACATGTTTAAGTACAGTTTACTTAAGGACTACCTCAAAGTCACCGGCATACAGCTCTAATTTTAGAGCTAGTGTGTTTACCTTGAACATGCACAGCGTGAAACTGCATAAGTGATTTTATATTATATTTTGACTTTTGTCTTTGCACCTCTCATATGGTCCTATGCTGTTTGCACTTTTGTTGTATTACAAATGTCAGTCATACTGTTAAATATGTATTGTTTTATGTCTTGTACATATGATTTTTCTACTTTTATTCTAAGGCTGTATGATGTAAGATACTTATTAATATTGTGCTAAACATTGTAAGAATCTGAATTCTATTGTAATGTTGTCAATGTATTAACCGCTGGCTGTATGGTCACTGTAACCAAAAGCCATAATAAAGAATTAAAAAAAAAAAAAACTGCCTGTTGTACAACCCGACCTCTCTGGCTATGTTAGACCAACGCCAAGTAGGGACAAGGTAGCGTTAGCTACGCGCCGCTCTCCTGCCACAGCAGTGAGAGAACTGATTCGCCCAGTGTAAGCGATCGTACGATAATTAAAAAATACGATAATAATAAATTCGTTGACAAATGTAGCAAAAATGCAAAATATTGATACAATGTTCAAAACATAGGTTTTTTGTGCACCAAGAACAAACAAGCAAAGACGACATATGCCAGCCCTGCGAATCACAGACGTTGTTAGACGTCCGTAGACAAAACTCGGTCATTGTTAGGAAGGACTCAGGCCTAATATCAGTATATTTCCAGGCGTGCCACGCATGTTTAATCACGGGGAGGAAAACTGATTATGTACGAGTGATTGCAACTTGAGAAGATAGTCACGGTGATAGGAAACTGCAGTGATTTGCACACAATAATTTTCTCTGTTAGTTTTCTGTAAAATCCCTTCCACTGGTGGAAAAATTCTCTAACGGTTGAATTACGTTCCTCGTGCAGAGTGGAATCTGAAGTATCTCTACTTCTTTGTCAGGGTGTGCTCAAAATACAGCTTTTAATGAATCAGAACTTTCAAGACCTGACCACGAATCTAGAAGGAGATTTGTTCCCGCAGAACCGAAGAAAAGCATGACACATGAGAAGTGTAACGTTATCATTTCCCATTTTTCCAGACTTCGATGCGTCTACCAGAAGGTTCTCTGCGTAGAACATTGTTTGTTTGACGTGTGGTCCAAAACGTCCAGTTCGTTCTTAAAGACACACATATAGTTTGAACCATCTAGACTAATTATAGACATTAGGGTTAGTGCAGTCGTGGACTGCGCAATTGCCTCAATATGTTTTTCCCCTTTGAATGACAGTGTTCTTTTCGCACGCATTTCTTTTTGAAAACCTGACTGATCTGCTTTGTAAACGTAAGATTCACTAAAACTGGAGATCTTATTTTTCGCAGTCGTAAGAAAAGTTTCTATCTTTTCCATTTCAGTCACTTCATTTTCCGACCTGTTTCTCGATACAAATTTTGTTATTTTTCGTGCCACAGTTTTCTGTGATCTTTTGAAGCAACTAATCCAACTTTGAGAAGCTGTAAATTCTTTAGCGCCTATCGCGTTGGCAATCTCTAACGCCCAATCACTCAAAGTTGTGTCGCCGACACTCAATGACTGTCGTCTGGCATCGGTAAATTGCTCAAAAAGTCGCGCATTTATCTCCGTCGCAATTTCCAATCAACTCTTACGTCGTCCAGCGACTTTTTTCCGTCTATACAATTCCCGTTCAGAACGGACAAAGTGATACCTATTTTGAACAGTACTGACATGTAGGCATTTCTTACCACTTTCGTTCAACCAATACTTCACAGCTTGTTCTTTGTCTGATAATGTAATTGTAGTTGCTCGTGTTGCTTTCGGAGATAATTGAAGATGGTACGTGGCACTATCACTCGAAGAGTCTTCAAGTGTGGAACTTTCTTCTGTTTTTTCGCCGTCTGTAGATTCACAATCTGCAATATCGCATGTTTCAGTTGTTTATAGCCACATGTCTGCGCTATTTACATGCTCGTCTAGAAGTTTAACTACCATGTCACACATCACAGTCTTCACGCGTGTTTTCTGTTGATTGCTTCATTTGGCATCTGAGGTATATCTCCATGGCAAGTAGCAAAACCATTACAGGGTTTGCCATCACCTGTGAGGGGAGATTGTATGTTCACCGTAAAGTGGCTTGCGGCATATAGATGTAGATGTACAGAATATCTTTCACATCTCTAACCAGTTTCAGGACGATATGTTTCGAAATATGTACCAGAAATGGAAAGGAAGTGCATGCCACAGAAACGAATATTCGTTTCCCCTTTCCACCAAAACCGTGCAACGATAGTCCTCTTTAGTGAACGCCGTGATAAGACGGCCACACCTCCCGACGATGCGCACAACGCTCACCATAACAACAGCTCGCGACTCGCCATTTCTAGGGGTGGCCAGCTGTCACCGCAAGCGCCAAGCAGGAAAAACAGCCATTTCCGTGATTTTTTTTTAGGTGACTTCCAGGCCATGTCAGCAGCTAACGTTCTGCATACATACTTCCTTCAATGTTAACTAACAGTGATAAAAAAAAATCAATACATGTTTCGGCATGACAAGTCTGACCATTCCTTTGTTAGACATCAAGCAACGATATATATTTTTTGACAATGCATTGTAGCCTAATGCTCTTTGTTTCCTCGAGGTAATGGTAGACAATTTAATAACAATGAATTATTGGAAGCCCTGCAATCGTATTTACAATCTTTGAACAAATGGCTGTGGCTAGAGGGACAGATAAAGATGAGGGGAGGGAAAGGGTTAAGACGTAATTCCATGCATAGGTGACACGGGTCAAAAAGAGCAGAAACTAAGGTCAGACCACTATGTTCAACTGTTGAAGCCTGAAAATTCAAATTCAGAAAAAAATCTATCACTAGCTGTTGCGTTTCGAGATTTTGTAGAGCTGGCAATTAAAACACAAAGACCTTCGCAAGTTGTTATGACGACTGTCTGTTTACAGAATATTTTAGCTAGAAGTTATAGGGCAGTCTTCGCAGCAAGTATGTCGGCTCACTGCAAACGTATGTGGTTGTCAAAAGGTTATCTCAAAAGATATCGGAAATTATATTCGTAGTGTAAACATTTTCATTGTATCGTACCAAACCCACTTCATTTCTAGTTATTTAATTCAATTAAAGGTTGCCGCCTTCAGTTTACAATATTGACTTAACAAGCGGAATTCCATTAAGTTTCGGACTATTTAGAAAACGGTCACTTCACTCACATGTGAACATGGATTTTAATGCATACGAATTTAATTACCTGTTTAAAATGATCTTTTTAAAGCGGTGTCTTACAAAAGCCAGACGGCCATCAATGGGATGAGAGAGTCGATTTTAATTACAGTCAAGAAATATAACATAAAGAAAAAATGATACCTAGCATACCCACTCAAATTTTGGGGTATGCTTGAACGACCGAGAATACCCTTGTCGGCGCCTATGCTAACAAAGCATCACAATACCGACTTTCACGGAGTTTATAGTTAAAATCAACAAAATGCTTCCGTGAAGAGACAACAAAATGCTTCCGTGAAGAGATTTTTCAGCACAGACAACCGAGACCTGTGTTGATATCACTGGGAGGGGGGGGAGGTCAATTACAAAAATTGCTAAAATTTAGTACAAATAAATATCGCCTTTCATTCTATCTGCGATTTCATAGTCGCGCCTTACGATAACATCGCTTCTCTTGACGTACATCGCAAGGAACTGAGTTGCATGGTTGAACAACACTTCGATATAAATACAGAAATAGATAACGGAATACGTTACCTATAATTATAAAACTTTTTAAATCGCCCAGAAATATATCTAAAAATGTTTTTGTACACAAAAATGAAGCGATGAATATTATTTAACCCGCGGGCACTAGCGATCTGAGCACTTTGCTCACCACAATTATAAAACGACTGGCATTTTGTTACTTTTAAATATTAAACTTTGAGGTTTTTTTCTTACTAAGACTGCAGGGATTACTTATTTACACTTATACAATTCGAACTGGTCGTGTAATCTGAGCAATAGGTTATACACGCGAACGATAGTTTAACTCTTAAATCCGCGAGATCTCATGGGTCAAAAATCCCGGTTTCTGGCTGAAATTCAAGGTTTTTTCCCGGTTTTCCCCAGTTTTTTCAAATTCAAGGCTTTTTCCCGGTTTCAAGGTTTGGTGGCCACCCTGAATGTAAGCATGGAATCAAATAGTTCACTTGATCTAAAAATCAAATGAAGAAAGTGATACCACTCAACTCTGTGGCCAAATACAGTAGACTTCCGAAAACTCGGCACTCGATAACCCAGCCATCCTGGTAACTCGCCCCCCCCCCCCTCCCCCTTGCACATTGTCTGGAATTATTCTGTGCTTGCAGAATGCAAGATACAATTGAAATTGTAGCAGTTACAGGCTATGCTATAGCCTAGACAACATCTCTTCGTGTGCCACCTACACTCTATTTAAAAATCCTTTGAGTCTCATTAATGCAGTATCTATATGTGTCTTCATATTAAAAAACAGTCATTATCAAAATTATGGGAGAGCATTTTTTCACAGTGCCTTTTATAATCAGGTAGGTGTGATGGGAAGTTCAGTGGAATATGTTTAATGAAGTAAATCATTATTGTCCATACTTTTTCATTGTTCAAGGCTGTATGTCTTTTTACAGTAGTTTTCTAAGTGTAAATTAAAGTAAGTATGCATAAGTAACAAATATAATTTCTTTGATATTTTCTTCAATTTATTTTCTGTTACTGTATTCCATGATTTGTATTGTATCCTAAAGTAACAGTAGAAAGTATTTTATAACAAAAAAAATCTTACCTATCCTTTTTTAACACCATTCACAATAACCCGGCATTTTCACAAACTCAGCCAACCTTCAGTCCACATTAAACCAAGTTATCGAGACTACTGTAGCATAAGAATAGTATCAAATACTTTAGTTAATCTATACTACATGAAAAATCAAGAAAACGTTACCAATCAAGGTCCTCCCAATTCCCATCAACATTAAAATGGTATTGAATACTACCATTGACCTATAATACACCTAAAATGAAGAAGGTGATAGCAGTTCAAAGGCATTATTTTATGACGCGAATCCACCCTCTGCTTTGACCCATGAAATCATGTTGGAAAACCCGTATATGGGATAATATTGTGATACTTATGTATTGTAGATAAGAAATAATATATGTTCATCCCCATAAATTACAGATTACAACAACAGAATTTAACATCGATCACAGGTCTGAGCCCAAAAATTCGTGCCTTTGGCGATCACTTGCGAAAAAAAAAAAAAAAAAAAAAAAAAAAAAAAAGTAATAATAATAATAATAATAATAAATAAATAAAATAAATAAAAAACCTCTTTTAACCTATACCGTACCATCAAAATGAACTACAGATTACTCTCTAAACACAAAATCTTAACGCATAATCTGAACCTTACGCAAATCCACCTGCTTTGACCAGTAAAAGTTACGCCCCCCCCCTCCCCCCAATCTCACAACTAGTCTGTTGCACCCCCAACCTAACCTAACCTAAACTTTGGGCTGCACTACAGATCAGCCTGTCACCACAACAAAGATTTCAGGGAAAAACGGAATTTTATGTTCCAGCAGCTAGCGCTCACACTCGCTAGGTTAGGAGTGGCAAAGCAGCCAATTAGAAGTCGCATTGCTGGGACCAACAATAAGAAAGAGCATTACCATTGTACTATGTAAACAAATTGAAGACTAATGGAATTCCTTTTTCTTGCTAAACATGGAGTAAATAATTAATGTTGTTCCTGCTACATGGTTGACAGGTTCTCGATGCACCCTTGTCTGGTTAGCAAGGTAGCATACATCTTATAACTGAAAAATCAATTATATAATAATGGAAAGTCCAGGTTGGAATAAATAATATAGTGAGGACAGTTTACAACTCACCGCAAAGACGTGGCGATGAGCTGCGACAGGCACATACAAAAGACACACACATACAACACATTCAGCTATCGGCCATGGCCTTCTTCAGAAAATAGAGCACTCACGCAATCACACAGGCACACAACACAGTCATACAACCATCACCTCCGACTGCCACACTTCGAATCACGCTCTGCAGCGAATCGGGGACGGGAGGGGAGGGGGAGGGGATAGAAAGGTTAAGTCACGGTGGTGGGGATGGGTTAGATGGGAATAACGAGATGCAGCTTAGGAATGGAGTGGGGAGGCGGGTGAGCGGAGAAAATAAAATAAAATAAAGTAAAATAACACACACACACACACACACACAAAAATGCTAGCTTTCGCAGCCTAGCTGCTTCATCAGGCAGAAGGGAAGGAGAGGGAAAAGGAAATGATGAGGGTTTTAAGGAAGGGGGTAAGGAGCCATTCCAATCCCGGGACAGGAAGGACTTTCCTTGGGGGAAAAAATGGAAGGTAAATAAATGCACATACACCCACAATTTAAACAGACACCTTAAAACCCTCATCATTTCCTTTTCCCTCTCCTTCCCTTCTGCCTGATGAAGCAGCTAGGCTGCGAAAGCTAGCATTTTTGTGTGTGTGTGTGTGTGTGTGTGTCTGTGTGTTTATTTGTTGCTATTACTGCCTGTGCCCTTTCGCCTGGTAAGTGTACTTCATCTATTTTTTACGTATATATATATATATACACACACACACACACACACACACACACACACACACACACACACACACACACACATATATATATATATATACATACATACAAACACACGATCACACATTCACACACCACTCAAAATAGGTGAGGTTTGGGATAGAGAGGTAGGAACTGTAAGGTATGGAAAAATATATATAGGGAAGTTATCGTAGGTTCCCTATAACTTCCCTATATATATTTTTCCATACCTTACAGTTCCTACCTCTCTATCCCAAACCTCACCTATTTTGAGTGGTGTGTGAATGTGTGATCGTGTGTTTGTATATATATATATATATATATATATATATATATATGTGTGTGTGTGTGTGTGTGTGTGTGTGTGTGTGTGTGTGTGTGTGTATGTATATATATATATGTATATGTGTGTGTGTGTGTGTGTGTATGCGGTCTTGTGTACTTGCAGTGTGCATGCATGTTATATATATATATATATATATATATATATTATAGAGGAAAAATTCCTAACAGGAAAAAAATATACGTAAAAAATAGATGAACACTTACCAGGCGAAGGGGCACAGGCAGTAATAGCAACAAATAAACACACAGACACACACACACTCAAAAATGCTAGCTTTCGCAGCCTAGCTGCTTCATCAGGCAGAAGGGAAGGAGAGGGAAAAGGAAATGATGAGGGATTTAAGGAAGGGGGTAAGGAGCCATTCCAATCCCGGGACAGGAAAGACTTACCTTGGGGGAAAAAATGGAAGGTAAATAAATGCACATACACCCACACATTTACACAGACACAAGTACACTTAGGCAGACATACTGTAGAACTCATATATATATATATATATATATATATATATATATATATATATAAATAGAAAACAGATGACTTACCAAAAGGACCGGCTCGTCGATAGAAACAAATAAAATAAATCACACACAAACACACATACAAGCTTTCGCAGCCTAGCTGCTTCGTCAGGCAGAAGGGAGGAGAGGGAAAAGGAAATGATGAGGGTTTCAAGGGAGTGGATAAGGAGTCATTCCAATCCCGGGACAGGAAAGACTTACCTTGGGGGGAAAAAAAGAGGGTAAACAAAAACACTCCCACACATTTACACATTTTCTGTGTAAATGTGTGGGTGTGTGTGTTTTTGTTTACCCTCTTTTTTTCCCCCCAAGGTAAGTCTTTCCTGTCCCGGGATTGGAATGACTCCTTATCCACTCCCTTGAAACCCTCATCATTTCCTTTTCCCTCTCCTCCCTTCTGCCTGACGAAGCAGCTAGGCTGCGAAAGCTTGTATGTGTGTTTGTGTGTGATTTATTTTATTTGTTTCTATCGACGAGCCGGTCCTTTTGGTAAGTCATCTGTTTTATATTTTTGTTTATCCCACCGGGAAAGTTTCCCTCTATAATTTATATATATATATATATATATATATATATAATAATGGAAAATCCAGGTTGGAATAAATAATATAGTGAGGACAGTTTACTACTCACCGCAAAGACGTGGCGACGAGCTGCGACAGGCACATACAAAAGACACACACATACAACACATTCAGCTATCGGCCATGGCCTTCTTCAGAAATAGAGCACTCACGCAATCACACAGGCACACAACACAGTCATACAACCATCACCTCCGACTGCCACACTTCGAATCACGCTCTGCAGCGAATCGGGGACGGGAGGGGAGGGGGAGGGGATAGAAAGGTTACGTCACGGTGGTGGGGATGGGGATGGGGATGGGTTAGATGGGAATAACGAGATGTGCTCTATTTCTGAAGAAGGCCATGGCCGATAGCTGAATGTGTTGTATGTGTGTGTCTTTTGTATGTGCCTGTCGCAGCTCGTCGCCACGTCTTTGCGGTGAGTAGTAAACTGTCCTCACTATATTATATATATATATATATATATATATATATATATATATATATATATATATATATATATATATGTTATTTTACTTTATTTTATTTTATTTTATTTTCTCCGCTCACCCGCCTCCCCACTCCATTCCTAAGCTGCATCTCGTTATTCCCATCTAACCCATCCCCACCACCGTGACGTAACCTTTCTATCCCCTCCCCCTCCCCTCCCGTCCCCGATTCGCTGCAGAGCGTGATTCGAAGTGTGGCAGTCGGAGGTGATGGTTGTATGACTGTGTTGTGTGCCTGTGTGATTGCGTGAGTGCTCTATTTTCTGAAGAAGGCCATGGCTGATAGCTGAATGTGTTGTATGTGTGTGTCTTTTGTATGTGCCTGTCGCAGCTCGTCGCCACGTCTTTGCGGTGAGTTGTAAACTGTCCTCACTATATTATGAAAAATCAATTACAATCACAGAAACGCCACATCGAAATCCTTGAATAAACTTCAAAAATGACACCACATTTACTCCTCGAATCTTAAAATAAGCACTCCACCAGTAAAACAATAAATCACAGAACTGACAAAACAACATTTGCACTATCTTTTCAACAGCTTCACTTCTCATTACCATGAATTGCAACCACACATATGACAACAGAAATAAGAATGGCCGTACGACAAAATACCTGTTCTATGTAACATCCAGCACAAGAGAGCGCCACTCGATACTTACACACTACACCTATAAACAAAACTACCGCACATGTGATTACACCAAACAACATGACATGTCGATGTCACGGGTCAAAGCCGTTGGGTGGAATCGCATGCTATAAATGACTCAAGGTTTCCTGCATTTTGTAATACTGAAGACTTGATGGTGATAAAATTGTTGTTGATCAAGTCAATAAATCAGACGTGATGTGGCATGATTAATAATGTGGCATCCATTAACAAGACAATAGTTTTTATCCTACTGACAATACAGCAATGATTTCTCTAGGTGACTACATATAGATGACTTACTGTATATTATAACAATTTAATGAGGATAGCTTACAACTCATGACGTATGGTGAGTTGCGATAGGCACATAAAAAGAAGTCATTAATACATACTGAATTATAGCTTTTGGCCATTAGCCTGAATCAGGTTATACACTACACCACTCCACAGGCACATTTCACAGGCACACAACCATCATCTCCAGCCACTGCATTTGATTTTTTCTTAAGATGCACATTTTGTATTGGGAATAAATCAAAGGTGCTATAGAGATTGTGTGAAATTAATTCTTATGAAGCTTACAAGTTACCACAAGATTTGAGTATAACTGATGCTTATGTGTATTAAATAAGCTGTTAGTATTACATAAGTACAGAAAATAAACATGTTGCTCAAGTATGATTTCAGCTCATTGTGAACCCATTCTTACTTTCAACAATAGAAAAAAATTTAAAAAAATATGGTACAAAGCAGGTCAGCCTGAAAGAGAAATTAGGCAAATGTGTGACTCATTACAACTATTAGACTATAGTATCCGCTGGTATAAATTTGTTAGCTTCTAGATGAGCTTTTCACATACAGGGGAAATGAAAATTCATAAGTAGAGTGGCCCCGGTCAAAATATATATATATATATATATAAAAGTAGAAAAGAGATGACTTACCAAAAGCACCGGCTCGTCGAGAGAAACAAATAAAATCACACACATACAAGCTTTCGCCACCACTGGCAGCTTCTTCAGGAAAAAGAGGAAAAAAGGGGAGGAAAAGGGAAGGATATGGGTTTTAAGGAAGTGGAAAAGGAGTCATTCCAATCCCAGGAGTGGGAGGACTTACCTTAGGGAAAGAAAGGAAGGTAAACAAATACACACACACTCAGACATATCGAAACGCAAACACACCTAGACAGACATTTGTGAAAAGCAATATATATATATATATATATTATAGAGGAAAAATTCCTAACAGGAAAAATATACGTAAAAAATAGATGAAGTACACTTACCAGGCGAAGGGGCACAGGCAGTAATAGCAACAAATAAACACACAGACACACACACACACACACACACACACACACACAAAGTGTACTTGTGTCTGTGTAAATGTGTGGGTGTATGTGCATTTATTTACCTTCCATTTTTTCCCCCAAGGTAAGTCTTTCCTGTCCCGGGATTGGAATGGCTCCTTACCCCCTTCCTTAAAACCCTCATCATTTCCTTTTCCCTCTCCTTCCCTTCTGCCTGATGAAGCAGCTAGGCTGCGAAAGCTAGCATTTTTGTGTGTGTGTGTGTGTGTGTGTCTGTGTGTTTATTTGTTGCTATTACTGCCTGTGCCCCTTCGCCTGGTAAGTGTACTTCATCTATTTTTTACGTATATATATATATATATATATATATATATATATATATATATATATATATATATATATATTCATTTTGTTACCTCTATTATATCATAAATGTTAATTAATAATTAAAGTTTGATATCTAATTATTGACTTCCCAGACTCATCCTGACTACATATGTCATTTACTTACAGGTAAAATTAAAGCCACGCCCTTGGCATGATCGCTGGGAAAGAAAAGATTTGAAAGGCGTTGAGAGCATTGATGTACCAGAGAGGCTTATTAAGCGTGCTGCAGAGTTAGCTACACCCTGGGAAAAATACGATTTGATGAAACAATATAGGTATGTCAAAAGTAGTTCTTTAGAAAATATTGAGCATTTCTGTTATACAAAATAAGGTGCAAAAAGAAGGTAGTAGTATATTTGTCTCATTTGGTAAGATTATAAGCCCAACACCTTATTTTCAGGGCAACTATTCCAGAAGAAGAACAGAAGGAAATATTTTCTGAAATTCAGTCAGAGCTGCACAAATTGGAGCTAAATCGCAAAAGAATAAAGAGCACAAGAACATTTGTTAAACCTAAGAAGAAAGCGTGAAGAATAATAACCTGTAACAAACTAGATGTAAAATAAAATATGGTTATTTGTGAAATTAATAAATTCACAATAATTTGTGTCACTTCAGTAAGATTCAAGACACATCTGTTAGCAATCTGCTGAAGGAAAAAGATATGAAATTGTTATTTTTGTGATGTGGTCTTTTTAATTTAATTTATTAATTATAACAAAAATAAACTTCATGATGATCCATAAATGTTTATGATTTCATTATTTATACTCCTTATTTGTGATATTCCTATGATTGCATATTTTGATGTGGAATGGGTTAGAATATGGAAGTGTACAATTATGATGAATTCTCAATATGGAATAGAATTAAAAATATAATGAGGATAGATTGCGACTCACTCCAAAGACAATTGACAAGCCACAGACAGGCAAGTAGAAAACACAATCTCTCTACCCCCCCCCCCCCCCACTCCCTCACACACACACACACACACACACACACACACACACACACACACCTCCCTTAGCTTACAGCCACAATCTTTGTCAGAAAGAGACACAGATACTGTCTATCTCCCCCTCCCCTCGAACCAAGTTTCCACAACCCCTGGTGGCAGAACACTGTAACACGGTCTTTACTTCACATGACGCCACTCGGTGGTGCTTCTGACCGGCCAAGCTACCAGTTGCTGTATACAACACTTGGCACACTTCAGTCGGCGTAGCAGCAGAAGTTCCAGCAGCATCAAAGCTGCTCAAGCCAGTGCTGCATTTTCCAAGTGTTGTGGAGTGCCGCTTGGTGCAGTGTGAAGAATCGCGCACTTCCAAATACTGTATACATACATTTACTGTTGAGCAAATTTTATAGTTGGGGCAACCTCCACAATCAGAACAATATGCTGGTATATAACAATGGCGTTGACTTAAGAGATGAGTTACTCCAAGAATACATTGTAGAGCAAGAAGTTTTGAAGTCTCCCAAGCAAACATTCTAGCCATACTTATTTTGTTAGGCACAAGTGCCGCTGAAAGTGTAATTTCACATTCTGTATTCAAAAAAATTAATAGCATAACTAATTTGCCCACCTATCCAGTTCAGAACTGTAGGACTATAGGTGCAATGGAAAGTAGGTCCAATAGTGTTAAATTTTAAACACAAATATGAATATCTTGTGCTGATGAGTCTGACACATGTACATTTATGATTAAAGCTCTTGATAAAATTGATTAAGGCTATCAAGTAACAGGAATTTTCTTGGAGTTTTTTCAAAGGTGATTGATAGGGTTGACCATGATCTTCTCCTGTCAAAATTAGCCACAGATGGCATCAATGGAAAACTCGTGCACCTTGTTACTTCATATTTAAGAAACAGAAGCCAGTGTTCTGCAATCACACACAATAATGGAGATGCAATAAAAATACACACGTTCCAGCATTACTGCTTAATTATAACCGTGCTGGTAGCAGTTCACTGCCCTTTAACTGATTATACCGAGTGTGTGGTATACCAGCCTATTTTAGGATGTAGAGGACCAGCTGTGCTGTGCCTCTGTTAATGAGTGTGGATCCTCTTCTGTTGGATCCTCAGACTCCGTCACTGAAGTTCTTACTGCAGGAACAGAGTGCTGGAGAGAGCTGAGATATCCTTCAACCTACTTCTCAATTTCTATGGAAGGAGAAGTCTTGACATGCTGTTCTGCTGTACAATAACCTTCATATATTGCACCACATTTACACAAAAGAGAGAGTGCAATATTCCACACGTCTCTGACAAACAAACTGTACAGAATGAATACCAGAATCAAAATGAACAAACGAACATAGGTTTTTAACAATGAAAGAAATTTTATTCACAGAAGTAAGATATCTTCTTTGACTTGCACAGAACTTCACACTTTCAGTATTATCTGTGCCACTTGCTGTATATTGCCTGGCCATTACACCTGTACAAAAGGAAAAATCCAGGGCAGTATCAGTCCAATACCATATCTAATTAACCTTAAATAAATACCTTGGTCATCTTGTATTTGGTACTGGAGCACGTAGTGTAACTCGTTACACTACAATGTCAATTGTCAGAAACATTAAATTTGGGGTGCCACAAGGATCAATAACAGGTTCTTTCTTGTTTATTTGTTATGTCAATGACTTCACAAGTGTATTCAATAATGAAAAATTCATAACTATGTACGCAGATGACACTTCAGGCCTTGTTTGGGGAACTGATAAAAAGATGTCGGCTTAGAAGTAAAAACGTTTATTGATACTGCAAAGACAAAATTTGAAAATGACAATGTAAAAGTCAACTTGCAAAAAACAAATATAATTTCTTTTAATGTAAGTGATTTGCAAAGTTCTATTGATTCTCATGGTAGTAATACAATAGGAAAAGTCTGTAGCGAGTGTAAATTCTTAGGCATTAGGATTGACAGTAAACTTTTATGGATCCTACAAATTGATAATGTGTTGCAAAAATAACATCCAATCAATATGTGCTGAGAAGAATAGCTCCATTTGTAAACATTCAAACTATGAGAACTATGTATTTCGGCCTAATACACCCCTTTCTTCTATATGGACTTCTATTACGGGGTTGTGCTGCCAAAACCCATGTAGATAGAGTTTTCAAACTTCAAAACAGAGCACTGAGAGTAATGGGCAAAGTAGATTCCAGAATTTCTTGCAAGAGTTTGTTTGTACATTTTAAAATTATGAGTGTTTATTCTATGTATATGTATGAATCAATTATAAAAACTGTAGAAGATAAGGAATATACACTTCGCAATATCGAAGTCCATCAGCATAATACCAGACAAGCACAAGATTTTCACATACTAAGTAGGAGACTGAAAAAAACTTCAAACAGCCCATACATTAAAGGGGCAAAATATTTTAATGCTCTGCCAAAAGAAATGAAGATGTTAACAGGTGAGAAATTCAAAAAACATTTAAAAGCATGGCTCACTGAAACAGTTTTTATATAGTTTAACCTAATAAAACTATTTGAAATCTTTATAAATAAATATATTGTATTGTATACTTATATATCCATTGTAATAACAATTGCTATGCATGTGTATTCATGTTTCATGCAAATAAATTACATTACAAAATTTCTTGTAATTGAAAGATCAATTGAAAATTGCATTCTTGGTTTAATTTACAAGATAGACAAGCATGCATACATTTAAGAGCAGGTAAGTGCTTTCTAATGATTGAAACCACCCAAAACCATCTGCAGTATTAGGGAAAACTAAGCAATGGCAGACATAGTATAGTGGTCCTTATCATATAGTGCCAATTCCACATGACGGAAGCTATTTGCCAGATTCCCTGGTACAGGTAAGATAAAATGATTGTACCCTCATAGATATATAAAAAAAGTTTTGTTCATAAATCTAAAAACTGTTATTGATAAAATGCCTCATGACATAGTGCGAGTTCCGAGTGCGACCTTCGTTTGTGTTGCTAACTGCTTTGAAATAGCTCGTAACGTGCGAAGCCGCTTGTGAAATTTTATTTGCTTGTGTTACCAACTATTTCCAGTGTAGCGCCGAACATGCAGTACCGCTAATGAAATTATCATTCACTCACGCTGGCTACTGTTTCTGCTGTGGCGCTGAGAGCGCGAGGCAGATAGCAGAATTCTATTCGCTTGTGTTGCCAACTGTTCCCATGTGTGGCAGTGAGCGTGCGGGTGGATAGTTAAATTTTATTCGGTCACGTTACCAACTGTTCTGCTAAGCGCGTGGAACCACAAGAAAAATTTAACTTACATATATAACCATTAATAAGACAGTATACTATGTTAGAGGTTTTTTATTGATAACATCATATGATATTAGTTAAACAACAACTATAAAATCTCAACATTAAATCAAGGTAGCAACCTTAATAAATGAAGGATTGGAAATAAGGTATTATACTAATAAGCCACAAGTAGCAACATTAACAAGAAATAATCAATTAAGACCAACCAATGAGGATGTATGAAACCGTAACCATTTGTTCCCCCACAAGCAGTGTAGGGTGATGTGTATGTGTGTATGAATGAATGTTCAGGTGTGAGTGTAAAAAGAAAAAGGTTATTTATTTATTTATTTTTTTGCCTGAGAATGGGATAATACTGCATATCTTTGAGTTCATATGAATTATTGGTGGTATTTGTTGCAAATAACTGCTGGAGAAAAAATATTATCTGCATGCTATTTAAGTTCTAAACCTATCAAATAATTGCGTAATGTGGTTGGTCTCTCACAAATTAGTTAAACCCCAATACTATTAAAAAACGAGTGCTGCCTTGGTGATTTGAAAAAGGAAAAAATTACATTAACTGTTACAAGAGTATTCTTGAGAATGTGGTGTCGCACAAGTACAAAGTGCGCGCCACCTACTTTCGCCGCGCGCCGCCATGCACGCACGGCGCGGCGTTCTCACGACGACAGCCACGAGCGCCCTCTGCTGCAACCCCGCTCGTGGCCACCACGGAAAGACACCGGCACTTCGGACTAAGTTAGCAACCAGTTAGGACCTTCGTAATCAGATAGGCACCAGTGAAGACTTTGTTATTGTACAGGCACTAGGCAGGCCTCTAACAACTATGTATCAACATTTTGCAGTACTATGTAAAAGTTAAGTATTGTTTCATTCTGTGCAATATATATCTCTTTCTAATTTACTCGAGTGTTTATAGTTTCTGGCTGCTCCCCTCCGTACCTGCACCAACGTGTCGGTCTCGTTCCACTCGGCCACCGACACCTACAACGAGGCTGGGACACAAAAGCGGCGACGAAGTTGGGACCCAAAAGTGGCGACGAGGAGTGATAGAACCTTGGACCAGCCCGCTTACAGCAGCCAGACAGCAGCAGTCGGAGCACGCAAAAATTGCTCCCGCCCACCCACCCTTATTATAAGATTTTTGGGGGAACATATTCTGTTACGTATTTTGTGGACTTTTTTGTTGCAGAGCGAGCCCTCCTTTCATATTGCATTTGTGTTTTGTTATAATTTACTTGTATGCGCGGCGCCTAATCGGTCAGCATGGCCACTACCCCGAACCCAAACGTAATGGAAATTATTCAGTTACAGACGGCGCAAATAACGCAACTCCTCCAAGCGGTGTCCCAGCTCACAGCGCAGGCAGCTAACCAACAACAACAGCCGCCGCTTCAGCAGCCCACACCTGCCGCTGCACCTCTTCCTACGTTTCGCCAGTACAACGAACGTGAGGAAGAATGGAGTGACTACTTCGCACAGTTTCAAGAACTCGTCGCGGCTCATCAAATTACAGGTCAGAAAGTGAAGCATCTGTTATTATCTGTAGTGGGCCCCCAGACCTTCGTATTATTGCAAAAACTATTCCCTCACGCATCTCCTCGTGATGTAGACTTTGAACAAATAGTAGAGGCACTAAATGCTCATTATGAGAGAAAAGTTCTCGTAGCTGCGGCTCGGTACCGATTTTTCAGACTTAAAAAATTACCGCAGCAGTCACACCAAGAGTGGATTACGGAATTGAAAGGGTTAACCCGCCAATGTAAATTTACTTGCTCTTGTGGACTTTCGTATAGTGACGTGATGTTGAGGGATGCGATTACGCAGAATATTCAGGACCCCAGAATTAGGGCAGCAATTCTGAAACAGTCAGACCCTTCATTAGACAGTGTACTGCAGCTTATAGAAGCGCATGATACTTTTGACTTAGCAGATGTAGAAATGCAAAGCCACAGTGTTAATTCAGTGCGCCGCAACGGACGCTTTCCTAGCCGTAGTTCTCAGTATAGCACTTGTGATTCTTTAAATTCTACAGGCCGTGCTGAACAGACAGTTAACAGTAGCCAGTGTAAAAGTGCGACACAAAGGTCGCCCCGTCGTGTTAGAAACAGTGATTTGAATAACGGGCGCCAACGCTCATTTCAGAAAAATGTACGTAAATCTTGCCCCCAGTGTGTGTCTCGCCACAAGCGTGCTCATTGCCCTAGTCGCAACGCAACCTGTTATCAGTGTGGCAAATCGGGACATGTGCAGTCTGTGTGTATGCAAATTAAAAACTCAAAGAACAGTAACGTTAGAAACGGTGCTTCGCAAAGTGCGAGAACAGTTCATTCTGTAAATGTTATACGGGCTGTGGAATTGAACAGTGCTTTCCTTGGTTCTCACTTGCAAGAAAGTGGTTCTGTGCCTATGGCAAAACTATATAGTGCACCACGTAGCAAGCGCCGACGAGCGCGTAAAACAGTGCAACGGAAAAGGGTTCGGGACAAGCAAAATGACTATGAACAGTGCATTCCTGTAGTGAAAATAGTGCCTTCTGCAACTGCTCCTTGTAATAGTGCCCAGTACTGTGTAGCTAGTGACAGTAGACATCAAGTAGCTACTCAAAAGTGTAGTGCAGTAGTTAATAAATCTGGAGTAGCTTCGCAGGCTTGCGCGGACGCCGATCCGGCGGTAGTGTCATCTAGTGACAGTGTTGTTAATCTGCTGCGTGCCGAGTCTGCACCGCTTCCTTCACTACGCGGCCCGCGCAAGCGCAGTAAACAAACCGTAGCAGACGTTGCCCACATTCGCGCACCTGTCGAGCACCGAAAGCAAAAACTTTTTGTGAATCTTTCCATTGACAATAAGACTGTGCAATTTCAGCTCGACACTGGTTCCGTGGTTACCTTAATTAATAAAGATACTTATGAACTTCTGTGTTCGCCAAAATTATCGCTGTGTCAACAAGTGTTAACAGCTTATACAGGTCAAAATATTCCTGTGCTAGGAACGTGTAGCCTGCCTGCCTCTTTTCAAGGTGTTACGAAAACAGTTGCTTTTGTTGTTCTTCAGGCCAAATCTACGCAGAACATTTTTGGACTAGATGCTTTTGACTTGTTTGGTTTATCAATTCAAAGAGATGTGCTTCAAATTTCGTCAATAGTGCCTCAGGATAAAATCAATGCATTGTGTGACAAATACAGTGACTTGTTTTCGCCGGAACTAGGTTGTGCAAAAGACTTCGTGGCACATGTGACTTTAAAAGAATCTGCAGTTCCAAAATTTCGTAAAGCTAGACCAGTGCCTATCGCATTGCGTGATACGGTTGCCGAAGAACGTAAACGTTGGCAAGATAGTGGGGTGATTTCTCCTGTTTCTGCGAGTCAGTGGGCCTCGCCTATAGTAATTATACCCAAGCCGTCAGGAAAACTTCGTCTCTGTGCGGACTTTAAATCAACAGTGAACAGTCAAACAATTGTCGACACTTATCCCCTGCCCAGACCTGAGGAACTGTTGGACAAATTAGGACAGTCTCGTTTCTTTTCTAAGATTGATTTAGCAGAGGCATACTTACAGATTCCACTTGATGACGAGTCAAAAAAGTTTTTCGTCATTAATACTCACATGGGCCTTTTTCAATTTCAACGCCTACCCTTTGGCAGTTCTTCCGCCCCCGCTATTTTTCAGCGTTTTTTGGAACAGCTGACAGTTTCCGTACCGTGTTGTTCGAACTATTTAGATGACATTGTGGTGTCCGGACGTACAGTTGAAGAACATTTAGCAAACCTGGAGTGCCTTTTCAAAGTGTTGACTGCAGCAGGTCTACGTTGTAATAAAGCAAAGTGTTCATTTTTTCAAACTGAAATAGAGTACCTGGGCCATGTGATTAATGCCCAAGGAATCCATCCTTTACAGTCACATCTTCGAGCAATCAAAGACTTGCCTCCTCCTAAGAATGTGCATGAATTGCAGGCAGTGATGGGAAAGCTTAACTATTATTTCAGGTTTATTCCCAATGCCTCTCAGATTGCAGCTCCACTGCATCACTTACGTAGGAAGAATGTTCCTTTTGTATGGTCTAATGATTCTCAGGTAGCCTTTGACGAATTAAAGTCTGCACTACTTAGTGATACATGTTTGATTCCCTTTGAACTCTCGTCAGGTTGCACAGGAAACAGCTGTGGATGCAGACCTAAGTGTGGTAGCACATTTTGTTCGCTTTGGTTGGCCTGCCAGAGCCAAAGACATTGAGCGGCCTCTGGTTCGACGTTATTTTGCGCAACGTCATGCATTATCTTTAAGTCAGGGTGTTCTGTTGTTACATATGGACAACGACCAAACAAGAATTATTGTTCCTCGTTCCCTGCAACGAGAAGTGTTACGCCTCCTGCATCAAGGACATTGGGGTATTGTTAGGACAAAGCAACTGGCCAGACGTCATTGTACTTGGGTTGGTATGGACGCTCAGATAGAGAGCATGACATCACAGTGTGCAGTTTGTGCGGAGCATCAGGCGGCTCCTCCACAGCGTTTCTCAGACTGGCCACGCCCCAAGGGACCATGGCAACGTTTACATATTGACTTTGCCGGACCTTTCTGGAATACGCGCTGGTTAATTGTTGTAGACGCTTTCAGCAAGTTTCCTTTTGTGATTGCCATGAACTCAACGACAGCTTCTAGTACAATCAGTGCCTTAAAATCAGTGTTTTGCATCGAAGGCTTGCCTGAAACTATCGTCAGTGACAATGGACCTCAGTTTGTTAGTGCGGAATTTCAACAGTTTTGTCGTGTGAATGGCATTCAGCATATCACCACCGCACCTTTTCACCCTCAGTCCAATGGTGAAGCAGAACGTTTCGTTCGAACATTCAAGTCTCACATGGAGAAGATGAAAGGTCAGCACTCCAGGCAGCAAGCTCTTCAAATTTTCCTGTCTACGTATCGGTGCATTCCACGTGACGGCCCGTCTCCTGCCGAGCTGCTACACGGCCGCCGTCACCGCACTCTCCTTCACCTGCTGCAGCCTCCCACGCACCGAGTCGGTTCGTATGGCGCTACGCGTTTTCAGGTTTCTACGCCGGTGCTGTACAGGGTGTTTGCTGGAAACAAGAAGACATGGTTGCCGGGCACCATTCAGCGCGTGCTCGGTAGCAATATGTATGTTGTACGTTCTTCCACAGGGTCGGAGCTGCGGCGCCACGCAAACCAATTGCGTCTGCATAGGCCGCGCGATCCTGTCTCCGGTTTCTTGATTCCAGACCCAGTTCACCGCCAGGGAGCACAGCCACATCGTTCGTCCCCGGACTACGAGATCCCTATGGACGTCGACGTACATCCGACGCAGTCGTCGCCGCCGCTGTCGCCGCCGCAGATGACAGCGTCACCGAGAGGGACTCCGGGACCGTGTGGGCCCTCCCAGCTTGGGCCACGCACCTCAGAAGAAGATGACCTTCTCCCTCTGGGCGGGGGCGGGCGCCCTTCCCCAGGTTTCGGCGGGTTCCCTGGAGGATCACAAGGCGGATGCCGGGGCGCGGACGGCGTCTCGATCCCGGCCTCAGCTACGACGCCCGTCCCACCAGTAACGCCCCCGCCCAGGCCCTCCTCCCAGTGCCGTCGCCGTGGCCCTCAGCCCTACGCCACGACGGCGCGGCGGTTTGGGGGGGAGGGGTGTGGTGTCGCACAAGTACAAAGTGCGCGCCACCTACTTTCGCCGCGCGCCGCCATGCACGCACGGCGCGGCGTTCTCACGACGACAGCCACGAGCGCCCTCTGCTGCAACCCCGCTCGTGGCCACCACGGAAAGACACCGGCACTTCGGACTAAGTTAGCAACCAGTTAGGACCTTCGTAATCAGATAGGCACCAGTGAAGACTTTGCTATTGTACAGGCACTAGGCAGGCCTCTAACAACTATGTATCAACATTTTGCAGTACTATGTAAAAGTTAAGTATTGTTTCATTCTGTGCAATATATATCTCTTTCTAATTTACTCGAGTGTTTATAGTTTCTGGCTGCTCCCCTCCGTACCTGCACCAGCGTGTCGGTCTCGTTCCACTCGGCCACCGACACCTACGACGAGGCTGGGACACAAAAGCGGCGACGAAGTTGGGACACAAAAGAGAATAAATTTTGATTCTTTATTTTTAAGCTCTTAGACATGTTATGAAGTTTGTTATGGATGCTTGGTTACTAAAGTATATTTTATATTAAGCTATGCCAAGACTTAACGACAGAACCTGACCAGTGTAAAAAGAGAAATGTGGACGAATACGCCATGAAAGCAATCTTTGCACCAACAAAAATCCAAATAGGTTGACTAGAAACTGGGAAAGTGAAGCACCATTGTACAAAACAATTCAGCATAATTTAAGCAAACAATTCAATCTAGCTTAGTGGGGAGTGCTGCCGTCACATTGAGAAAATCCTAAGGTGATACATCAACGGTTGGAGCTGAAGAAACGAAATTTTATTTTTGATACACTGAATGATACATTATATTATGAAATGGTTTACCAATTAACACACTGGAATGATATATGATAATGATTGTGAATCTAATGATTCACCTAGCTTGACACATTCTGTTTAAGCAAGGTGCACTAACTAAATAACACAAATTAACAGCTTCATGGAGAACTCGTGCGATAGAGACACGTGGAAGCTTCATGGGCGAAATATTATCTTTATACTATTAGTACTATTTGTTTTATTTGCACAGTAGATCTGTCTATGTAGTAGTATGTAGTATTTAGTTAGTTAGTTAGTTAGCTGATCGTACACTGTGCCTTACTTACTGTGAATTTGATATCACTAAGGGCCGGTTTGTCAATGTCTTGTTAATTTCCGGTTAAGATTTTAACTTGTTGTTAGCGTAGAACTGCGTTTGTCAGGGTCACGTTATGAGTTAATCAGACGTTAAAAGACCTCAAACTGGCCGTTAAGTTAACTAGTAGAATTCTACTCGTTACACGGATAACTATCAGTTAAGTGAGAATCTGTATGAAAATAGAAAGATTCCAAAGCACTAAAATGCCGCAATATATTCATGTGATAAGACTGCTTTATCGAACAAAATAACAGAAGCACTACATGTATGAAAAACTAGTGTGGAAAGCAGCTTCTTTGAAAAATTTTATTGTCATATTTATTGCACCATCCAAGTTAGTAGTTAGCCGATGAGTTTGATATATTGCAGATATGCAACATAACCTTAAAATTATTGTTGCGATAAAATACAAACTTATGGGTAACGACTAGTTCAGTGAGAATCAGTAACGATTAGTTAGAATAAATATGATGAAAATGGTTGGAATAAGAGATTTGGTTGACAATGAAGATGATATCAATATTTTAGACGATCTAGAGGTCATTGCTCCTATAATGTGACCTAGACGTATTTATGTTCGCCCAAATCATTTTGAACGCTAAGACGATGCAGAATTTGTTACGCTATTTCGTCTTTGAAACGCTACATGAAAAACTCCATGACCAAGTCCAACAGATAGTTACGTATTTGGAAGTTATCTGTCATAATAGAAAACAGAATACATTATTTATACCTGCAAGCTTATTAATTCAGTATTTGGTTAAATTGCACCACACTTCTCGCCGGGCTGCAGTGGTTATATTGGCACCAATGGTAATGACGGCAACTCAACCAATAAATGATTTTTCGTGACAACTTCAATAAACGAAACTTATTTTTTCTGAACAGACAAGGGTACCAATAACATTTACTCTGTAGCTCGTGAAAAATATTCACACAATACTACACTTCATTGTTTATCTGTTGCCAACATAAGCACTGGAGCCCGGCGAGAAGTGTCGTAAAATTTTACCCTTGCCACACGCGATCACATCGCTTTTTTCTTCTCCTTCCATGTCGTGGCGTCTGTTTTTTTACATTCCAATGCACCCTAATATTTCTCTATTGAGGACACAACACACTCACACTAAATTCTTATAAAATTCGAGCTTCTTTCACATTTGTTTTCCACAATGCCAATTAACAACTATCTGCTAACCTCTTCCCTGATAGTTAAATAAGGGAAAAAGCTGTTTATTCAGACGGCACTTTCAGTTGTTTCTATTGCCAACCTAATCGAAATATATCGTACCTTCTTGTTTTCTCCAGTTTAGCAAACGAGAGATGTATCTGGCAATGACAAACGCAACACACTTAACAAGCACATTTAACAGGATGTTAAATGCATCTTCTCGTTTACTTACGAGAAGATTAACGAGAGATGGATGAACCGGCCCTTAGTGTAGTTTAAGTAGTCTAATGTCTATGATGTCTACTCACGTCTTACCTTTCCCTATGTCAACACATTACAAAACTAAAGTTTGTCCTACAGCTAGGGACTAATGAGCAATTAATCCAGAATAGTAATGAGAGAAATTTTAATTCTCTAAATCGATAGATTCACATCTTTCATTACTGATCTTTTAATATGCGATTGTAAAAATCTACGTAGGTTAGGTACTTCTTCACTGCCTGACATGAGCGTAGGCATAACAAACAGAAGCATATTGAATTACTTATTCTGATATGTATGTCAAATACAGTAAAACCCCACTTTTATGTTCCCACATTTTACGTTTTCCCACCATTTACACCATTTTTTGTTGGCCCTGTCAAATTTCCAGTGTTAACAATGTTAACTGGCCCCCGTTTTTGCGTGAACATATTTACACTTTTCCTGCGTTTTATGTTTTGAAACCATGTTCATGCATAAAAATGGTGTAACTGACATCACAGGCATGGCTTTTGCCTTCAAGTATAGTGTTTATAAACATTACGCAGTCAGGTTTATTGACACTTTCCATTTATTCAAACATATATTTCTCATTTCGTTGTTTGCAGTATGCGCCTGCTGCCTAGTTCACTCACGACGCTCCCAACAGCTATCGTGGCAGTTGTCGATTTAGCTTTGTTTACGTATGCAAATTGTAGTATTTCATGCGTTGTGTGGCACATATCGAGAATTTATTCTTATTGTGAAATTCAAATATTTATCCAAGTATGTTATGGGAAGTTTTATAAACAGGGAGACTGATAAGTTTGCTTGTATATCTTTTCTGCACATTGAAGGGGGCACAGTATATTATAACCTCAAAAACGTGATTAATGTTTGAGATGCCGACCCTGTGCAGATGTCACAAAAATATTTACTCATATATTTCCACTCTAAAACGCAAATAAATTCTCAAATATTGTTGTATGAAACGTCAAAGAATACAAAAAGTATGGAACTTGTTCACTTTCACTACGTAAATAATGAATGCCAGTTAAAGACGTGCTGACAAAGTTTTTGTGATGAATAAAATTACATCAAAAATTTAGACTTTCTATAAAGTTAGTAGTTCCATTTCCACCCGGTGAATAAAATAGTACAAAATTCGGATAACCTTTATTACGTATGTAATAAATAAACTTCCATGTGAGGTTTTTGATGCCTATTATGTACATATATCACAAGTAAACTTGAAAATGCAAGGGTGATCCAGTAAGCATATTTTACCATTTAAGAGATAATTTCCCACATTTTACACAATTTTCATTAAGTCCATTGAAATGTGTAAAATCAGGGTTCTACTTGTCAATTGAAAAGTGTCAAATGAATTTAAAATCGATGTACAAACATCTAACTACTATAATAACTGTATTAATAAGTGCAAATTGATACAGTTACCGGTTCACAGAAGTTATAAGTGATTAGAGAGACGCTAATTGGCGATTCCTACGGACCTGTGGTTTCTAACAGTGTCGTGTGATGATAACTAGGAAGGATACTACAAAATAAATAAGTAAATAACATGACTTCAGTGTTTAATACTGTCGCACTGCAATGACATGTGCATGTTTAGTGAAACAACCATTTATTAGTGTAGTGCATAATATTCATTGAACAAATTGTCACGGAGACTGACAATACAAGTTAGATGATGTTGATATATAATATTACAGTAGCAACGAATCAAAAGTAATGGACACTAAGTAGTGCCATGATTAGGTTCATGACTGCAAGCAAATTAATGCCACAGTCATAGTAAACGAACTGTCAAAAACAAGAATTAAAACTGTCCTCACCTTGAAGGATCGGAATCTAACAATATTCCTTCAGTGTGTAGGAAACTGATAAGAATGGACAGTGTATTCGCACTGTTAAATATATCCCACACCACTAATAACACTGCACATTTAATATGCGAATGGACCCATGTCTGTGACTGACATTGTAAATGGAAAGGACTCTCGTGTAATTAAAGAGAGAACAATCATAGAATCTACTTAATGAAGAAAGATTGCAAGGAAACTTTCCTGGTGGGATAAATATGTATAAAAAATAGAAATCTAATAACTTACCCAAAGCACAGGCTCGTAGATAGACACAAAAACACAAATAAAAACACACACAAAAACATTCAAGCTTTTGCAATTGTTAGCCGCTTCATCAGGAAAAGAGGAAGGAAGGAGGGGAAAAAGGGACAGATTTGGGTTTTAAGGGAGTGGAAGAGGAGTAAGTACTTGCACTCCCGGGATTGGAATGTCTCCTCTTCCACACTCTTAAAACCAGCAACCTTCCCTTTCTCCCTTCTTTCCCTGATGAAGCGGCCAACAGTTGCGAAAGCTTGAATGTTGTTGGGTGTTTTTATTTGTGTTTTTGTGTCAATCGACGAGCCTGTGCTTTGGGTAAGTTATACAATTGCTATTTTTTTATACATATATACATAATTATGTTAGTGTAGTCAATTGATTTTTTTTATAAGAAGAAGAGCCTTAAATAGTTTACTTCTTAAGAAGAAAATAGTTATAAAAATAAGTATGTGTAATTCTTTTTAAAGAAATTACCTTTTGTATGTAACTATTTCTTTTAGAGTGCTACGGACGTAGGTATTATTTTCCTTGATGTAAATCATTTTAATGCTACTCAAGATGATGCACATACACCTCTTACAGCCAAGAGAAATACCATCTCAAAAATGTAAGACATACTAATCCTCTCTGTTGTATTTCTTTAATTTACAATCCCATGGGTAAAATTCAAGGAAACCGGACACATCCAACGAACGGCACTATGACTACTGGTGTTACTTCTCACGCCATACGTGAGGGCAAACAACTGTCAAAGTTCTACGACTGACGTTACCCACGAGTCCACTGCCACTTTTGTTAAATTCTGAAAATTATGTACAATATGTGGTCTCTGTTTCTTCTTTTCCAGCTAACATTAATATTGTTATGGCCTAAGGGCCATTCATATTGTACGCGCCTGTATTGTGTTCCGTGGCAGGCGCGGGCCCGGCCATGATAGTTCCCGGCCGTGCCACAGGAGGGCACGGTCGGCTAAACAGCTGACGCGATCTGCGCGCCGTCTGCTGGCGGGCACTGTTAAACAGCCGGCGTGACAGCCGATGCATTCGACAAGTGTACGTGGAGCAAGCTATAGTGTGCTTAGGACAAAGAGTGTTTTCTTCAGTGGCGATGAGGTTTATGGTAGCGTGGTCTTCCTGCCTCAGTCATGGCAGAACACCTTAGCGCATTGCTGATAAATCTTCAGTCGTTACCGGAAATTTTGGCTCAACAGAATGCTTCCCTCACGGCGGCTATTGACACCTTGGCTAGGGCTGTGACACAACAGGTCGGGTGGTGGTCTTCTGTGCCTGTTCCTCCGTTTCCTCCATTTGACGACATTGCCAAGGATTGGTTCGACTACTAACAGTGTTTATGCCAACACTTCGCAGCCTTCCAGGTGTGTGATGCAGGTAAGCAAAAAGCTTATTTCCTTTCGTGGCTCTCGCCTCGTCTTTTTCGTTTGCTGGGCGATTTAGAGCCGCTTCAGACGCAGGCATTCCTGTCCTTTCCGGATATCTGTTCTCTTTTTGCGGCGTATTTTCGCCACCACTCTCACGTGGTGTCCGCCCGCATATCTTTCTACCGTTCGCGGAAACTGCCGGGTCAGTCGTACCACGCGTGGGCCATGGAACAGCAAGGGCTGGTCCGTCGTCGTCTGTTTCGGGCCGAGCCGCACGGTGATTCGTATGCAGAATCTATGGTCCGTGATGTTTTGGTTTGTTTTGCTCCCGACCTGGACGTTCGCAAGCAGGCTCTTCGATCGGACGATCCCTCATTAGCAGAGGTTTTGCATATTGCGTGCTCATTTGAAGTTTCTGAGGCTGTGGGGAGTCAACTTTCCGCTTGGGGGGAGGTATCCTCAGTTGCCGATTCGGCCCAGTTATCCGCGGCGCCGGTTTCTTCGGTGGCTGCTGTTGTGTCGCCCTCCCCTCCCTCCGTTCGGACGCCGCGGCGCTCACCTGTCGTATGGGCGGTGGGAGAGGCGGCGCGTGTCGCCCGCTTCAGAGAGCGAGCCGATGTCATGTCTTTCGTGTGGGGCGTCCCATTCTCAGGAATCGTGCCCGCACAGACGGGCCACGTGTAATCGTTGTGGCAAGTTCGGACACATCGCCCGAGTGTGCCGCTCCTCTGCTAAGGGCCGCAAAAGGACCTCTCCCCCTCGTGATTTCGGCGCATCGCTTATGGATATTAATAAGGTTGTTACCGTCGGTGTTCAGCCACCGAAGTTGTCTATAGACCGCCGCATTCTGCGGAAAACTGTTACACTTCAAGTGGACACTGGCGCGACGACATCGCTTCTAAGTGCTGCAACTCATCAAGCATTAAGCTCCCCCACTTTAAGTCCGGCACCTCGCGTGTTGGTTGGCTACGGCAGCTACCCTATTTCACTATTGGGGTAGTTTGTCGCCGAAGCTACATATCAGAACGTTAGCCGCGCGGTACCGTTTGTAGTAGTAAACAGTGCAACGGCTACGAATATTTTCGGCCTCGATGCTTTCCACGCTTTTGGGTTTTCTATTACCGATTCTGTCTGCTTGGTTTCCGATCAAATTCCGTACGAGAGTCTCAAGCAGCTTCGTGCGGAGTTCTCGTCCTTGTTTGCGCCGGGTCTTGGGTGTGGTAAGAATTTTCGGGCCACTATTACACTTAAAAATATGGCTCGCCCCGTCTTCTGTCGGGCTCGGCCTCTCCCGATCGCCCTCCGTGGCGCTGTTAAATCGGAAGGTATTTTGCGTCCTGTCACAGCAAGCGAGTGGGCCTCCCCTCTAGTTGTCATACGCAAGCCCTCGGGTGCCTTGCGTTTATGTGGCGACTTTATGAAAACTGTAAATTCTCAATCCGTCATTGATTCTTCCCATGCCTCGCCCAGCGGAATTGATAGATCGGTTGTCAGGGGGCCAGTATTTTTCGAAAATAGATCTGGCAGAGGCTTATCTCCAGTTGCCTTTAGACGACGCCTCCAAGCAGGCGCTGGTGATTTCTACGCCTTTTGGCCTACATCAATATCAGAGATTGCCATTCAGGGTGGCCAGTGCCCCCGCAATCTTTCAGCGTTTTTGGAGCAGTTGCTAGCACCGGTCCCCTGTTGCGTGAACTACATGATATTGTGGTGACGGGATCCACAGCTGCTGACCATATTGCCAACCTCCGTTCATTGTTTTCCGTTCTGGAGGGGGCTGGCCTCCGCTGTAATTTCCGGAAATCTTCTTTCTTCCAACCGACTATCGAGTACTTGGGCTACGAGGTATCCAGGTTGGGGGTACGTCCCGTGGCAGAGCACGTGCGTGCGGTCGCATATCTTCCCCGTCCTTCTTCTGTTCACGAACTTCAAGTATTCCTGGTCAAGATCGCCTATTATCATCACTTCCTCCCGCAGGCAGCCACAGTGGCTCACCCCCTGCATGAACTGCTACGTAAAGGCGTCCCGTTCCACTGGTCTTCAGCGTGCGAGTGGGCTTTTCATTCACTGAGTAGGGCTCTCCTGGAGGCTCCATGCCTCACTACATACACCCCGGGCGTCCCACTTGTGGTGGCAGCGGACGCCTCCCACATGGTGTGGGGGCGGTGCTGGCACATTGGTTTCCCGATGGGTCAGAGCGCCCGTTGGCGTTTGCATCTAAAACTCTTACAGAGGCGCAGCACCGGTATTCCCAGGTGGACAAGGAGGCCCTAGCCATCGTTTTTGCTCTAAAAAAATTTTGTGTTTATCTCTATGGGTCAAAGTTCACGCTTTACACGGACCACCGACCATTAGTGTCATTGTTCCACCCATCGGCGGCTCTTCCGGACAAGGCAGCCCATCGTCTTCAACGCTGGGCCTTGTACCTCTCTTGTTTCCATTACGAGATACAGTACCGCTTGACGGCACATCACGCCAATGCCGATGCCCTATCGCGCCTCCCAGTAGGCCCAGATCCAGTCTTTGATGCTGAAGAGCTTTTGTGTTTTGCAGTTGACGAGTCGGCTAAAGATGCAGTCTTCAGTTTTCCTATCAATAGCTCACGGATCGCAGAGGCTACTGCTTCTGACCCTGTCCTCCGGGTCGTCCTTCAACGGGTGAGGCAAGGCTGGTCGGAGCGTCCTCCGCGTCGGGCATCAGACCCTCTCCGCAATTATTATGCTATTTGGCACCGCCTTAGCACCTACGAGGGTATTTTACTTCTGTCCACGGAAGACAGCTCCCATCGAGGGATGGTTCCAGTGTTGTTGCGCCGACGGATTCTCGATCTTCTCCATCGGGACCACCGGGGCGTCTCTCACACGAAGATGCTGGCCCGCCGACATGTATATTGGCCGGGTATAGATGGGGACATCACTCGCCTCATTGCAGGATGCTCTTCTTGTGCATCCCAACAAGCAGCTCCTCGCTCATCTCTCTCTCCATGGCCCACTCCGTCTGCACCTTGGGAACGACTCCATGTCGATTTTGCGGGGCCCTTCTTAGATAGCTACTGGCTTTGCGTCCTTGATGCATACTCAAACTTCCCGTTTGTTGTTCGCCTGACCTCCACGTCCGCAGAAGTTACCACACGTTCCCTGTTAAAGATATTTTCTATTGAGGGTCTCCCGGCCGCACTGGTGACAGATAACGGACCACAGTTTACTTCACAACACTTTCATGATTTTTGTTCTACCCATGGGATCCAACATGTCCTGGCCCCACCTTTCCACCCACAGTCCAATGGGGCAGCGGAGAGGTTCGTCCACACTTTCAAGACGCAAATGCGCAAGTATGTGGCGCATCTTGCAGTGGAGGATGCCCTCCTTCGATTACTGTCATCTTATCGGTCCACTCCGGTGGGTCGGCAGATCCCCTCAGAGCTCCTTCACGGCCGCCCTCATAGGACGCTTTTATCCCTCGTGCATCCAGGCCCTCCCACGCCTCTTCTTCGTCCTTGGTCACGTTCTCCCCCAGGCTCGGCTGTCTGGGCTCGAGGCTACGGCCGCCATCCTCGTTGGGTCCCGGCCTTGGTCGTTCGGGAGCGTGACCGACGTCTCTGTGACCTCTGTTCTCCTACTGGGGTCCTCACCTGCCACCACGATCAGCTGCGGGCCCGCCACCCTCCTTCCACACCTAAGGTCCCTTCCTCCTCGTCCAGGTCCAGCCCCCCTCTGTTGCGGGTGCCATCAGGGGACAGTTCTCTACCGACTTCCGTTCCGCAGGTATTGACTGGGGGCAAGGGGATTTCCCGCTACCGTCGGGGTCCAGGGCCCGCTCCCCCACCACAGTCCCAGCGGCCAGCTACAAGGAGTAGACAGCTCCGGTCACCGGCAGAGGGGGCACCTTGCAGCCTGACGACAGAGGCCCGAGTTGCCAATGGAGGTGCCACAGGAGGGGGGAATGAAGGACCCAACGCCATCGCCAGTGCTGGGAGCAGCGAGACATCGCTCACGAGGGCGAACCCCTCGTCGCTCAAAGGGGTTCTGCCCGTACGAGGTGGTTCCGGCTACGGAGTGGATGGAGCCGCCAGACGATCAGATGGAGGTGGAAGAGTCCCAGCAGCCAGACTTCTGCACCGCTATTGAGGAGTCCGGCTCCTTACCCCAAGGGGGGATGGATGTTATGGCCTAAGGGCCATTCATAAAGCACGCGCCTGTATTGTGTTCCGTGGCAGGCGCGGGCCCAGCCCTGATAGTTCCCGGCCGTGCCACAGGAGGGCACGGTCGGCTAAACCTTTGACGCGAGCTGCGCGCTGTCTGCTGGTGGGCACTGTTAAACGGCCGGCGTGACACCTGACGCATTCGACAAGTGTACGCGGAGCGAGCTATAGTGTGCTTAGGACAAAGAGTGTTTTCTTCAAGTATGATATGAAAAAAAGTATTCTGGACCATCATATGCTGAAAAAAGGTACTTTTGGCGTACATTTATCTGAAATTGATATGACAAAACAAGTGTTAAATTTTGTGACCATTATATGCTATTGTATGTTGTAAATATTCTCTTTTAGTGGACAATTATATAAATGAAAAATTGAACACTTGTAACCACCATGTGCTACTGTGCCTTGTTATCCTTTCTCGGACAATAATGAAGGTCATATATGAGGAGCGTCGTTTCAAAACGTATTTAGTACACTCTTGGTCAAAATACATTTTGATATGATTTCCCCCTATTTTTTATGCGCTCTTTAATGCTATGAACTCAGCTTGAAACATTTTGTTTTATATCCCTTAATATTTCCACGTGGAAGTAGGTGCGTTGGATCAAACCGTATTAGGTGCATGGGAATGATCGGTTCAAAGTGTGTTATGTGCAAGTTTCATCTAGTTAAGTTGGACAACCTGCATTCAACTCGCGCTGCTCTGCTGATATTTCCCACCAATTGTTATGCTGACAAGCTTAGAAGTGAGGTGTCAGTTCATTGTGATCATCATGGAAGGCAGTGAACCTGTTGGAGAACGATCCAAAAGAAGTAGGAAGCTAACCAAGAGTGCGAAAACCAAACGTCAGCGGCAAGTGGAGGCTAGGTAAGTGCCGATTCTACTGTCTTATGACTTACAGTCAACACTAGAGCAATGTATACTCTATCATATCCTTCATATGCTTACTCTGGAGCGGAACTAAGGAGAAATATTGCTATAACTATAGAGAAAGTACATAGTAAATGGCATAATATGGTTATTGTGAGTAAACATCAGAGCAACTGGTCATAATTGTTGTTGCTTGAGTATTGAAGTATTCACTGCATATATTTTATTTTTATAGTTACACAAACCATGACCCCAATCTCCAAGACTTAACCCCCTATGTTCTCATAAAGAAGGGAGATATAAATGCCGAAGCATTCCAATGAACTTTCTCGCAAAAGTGAAGGATCTGGTATACACAATACCTAATAAGCTAGAACAAGATTACCAATTAAGCCACATGCTAAAAGTTACATCTTCTGAGCCGCGGAGAACATCGGAGCATTATGAAGGCAGTCACAGTCGTACTTCAATTGTTGTATCTTAAGAGGAAAGTTCTACAATTATTGTGTTCTATAATTTTTGTGAGGCTCGAGTATAAAGTTAGTATGAAAACTTGATTGTTGTGAAGGCTTGTTAGCAGTCAGTTGGTACTTCCTCAAACGATTATACATAAACTATGCAGCATTTTCTATAGTCACAGTACAGCCTATCACAAAAACATCAACCATATAGTACTTCGGTTCAGCTTGAAAAGTCTAAATTTTGCTTATTTACTAAATTTTTAAATATTCGATAAGTTTTCCTTATTTCAGTTGTTATCTCGTTGCTCGCAGGATATTCCAGATTAAAAATACAACCGATAATGAAAGAAAGTATCATTTACCGGCTTATCTGGAAAGACACAAACTCCGTGTAAAAACGTTCCACAAATGAATGAGTGAGTGTTCTGCTGAAACAAGAAGCTTCTGTTTCGATTTGCAACAGGTGCAGACCCTTCCAAAATTATCAATTGGCAAAGCATACTACTCTCGACAAATATCCTTTTATGCACTATATGTGACTGACATCAGCAACAAGAATGCCACGTTCTCTACATGGAATGAGACTGAAGGTGGTAGAGGGGCAAACAAGGTTGCATCTGGTGTACTTTCTTCTCTGGAGGAAGCCCATTTTGAGGATTTACTCACCACTGTTAGGCTTTTCAAAAATAAAAACATGCACGTAATTCATGCTGCAGTTTATTGGCTCCAAAAGAAAGCACCAACCCATCTCAAAAACATTACAGCAATATTTCCCGTTAGAGGGCATTCTTATTCACCCGCAGATCGCTTGTTTGGAGTTGTAGAGAAGGCCCTCCAGAAATGTACTGACATTCTCATTCCTGAAGTATATAGAGAAGTTTATAAATCTGCTGGAAAAGTAAGAGCTCTTGGACACGACTGGGCTGTCAGAGACTACAAAATACTCGCAAAACAGTTCAGAAAATTGGGTGGAATAAAGGAAATGAAGAGAGCAATGTTGAAGAAATGTACTATAAATGAGAAGCCCCTCTTCAGAGTAAAGATGGAGCCAACGTATAGGTGTGTTTATCCATCAAAACATTTTGAAACAAAACTGAAATGAGGAACAAACATGGAGCAAGTGTTTGAACCTCCTGTGCTTGATCATTTTAGAGCTTTAAGCGATGCAAAGAAAGTAGATGTAGATACTGTTTTTAAGGCAAAATTTTGTGGTAACTGGAGATAAATTCATAGTTTGCAGATTTATAAATTAGCTCTAAATTGTGATGCAGTACTCAAAGGTTGTGATCCTGAAGATTGTTATTGTCTGGAAGAAGTAACGGGACTTTCAAGTTTGTGATATGTTGATGTAATACTGTAAAAAAACTGCAGAAAGGTAGGACAATAAGGAGATGGGGCCTGGATAAACTGAAGAAATCTGAAGTTCTTTAGAATTTCAGAGGGAGCTTTAGACAACAATTGACAGAAATTGGGGGAAATAAAACAGTAGAGGAGGAATGGGTAGCATTGAGAGATGAAATAGTGAAGGCAGCAGAGGACAAAATAGGTAGGAAGGCAAGACCTACAAAAAATCCTTGGATATCACAGGAAATACTAAATTTAATCGATGAAAGGAGAAAATATAAAAATGCAGTAAATGAAACAGGCAAAATGGAGTACAGACGACTAAAAAATGAAATTGACAGGAAGTGCAAAATGGTAAAGCAGGAGTGGCTAGAAGGCAAATGAAAGGATGTAGAAGAATGTATAAACAGGGGAAAAATAGATACAGCCTACAAGAAAATAAAAGAAATATTTGGAGATAAGAAAAACAGCTCTATGAATATCAAGAACAAGATGGAAATCCAGTTCTCAGCAAAGACGGGAAAGTTGAAAGGTGGAAAGAGTATATAGAGAGGCTCTACAAAGGAAATGAACTTAGTGGCAATATTTTAGGAAGAGGAGAAGAAGTAGATGAGGATGAAATGGGAGATGCTATAATGAGAGATGAATTTGACAGAGCACTCAAAGACCTAAGTCAAAACAAGGCCCCTGGAGTAGATGACATTCCCTCAGAGCTACTGAAGTATCTGGGAGAACCAGCCATGACAAAATTGTTTCACCTGGTGTGTAAGATGTATGGTACAGGCGAAGTACCCTCAGACATTTAAGAAAAATGTAATAATCCCCATTCCAAAGAAAGCAGGCGCAGACAGGTGTGAAAACTACAGAACCATCAGTTTAATAAGTCATGGTTGCTAAATTTTAACACGAATTATTTACAGAAGGATGGAAAAGCTGGTAGAAGCCGACCTCGGGGAGGATCAATTTGGGTTCAGGAGAAATGTAGGAACACGGGAGGCAATACTCACTCTACGGCTTATCCTAGAAGATAGATTAAGAAAAGGCAAACCTACATATCTAGCTTTTGTAAATTTGGGGAAGGCTTTTGACAATGTTGATTAGAATAAACTCTTTCAAGTTCTGAAGCAAGCAGGAGTAAAATATAGGGAGCGTAATGTTATTTACAACTTGTACAAAAACCAGACAGCAGTTGTAAGAGTTGAAGGGCATGAAAGGGATGCTGTCGTTGAAAAGGGAGTAAGACAGGGTTGTAGCATTTCTCCGATGTTATTCAATTTGTACATCGAGCAGGCTATAAAGGAAAACAAGGAGAAATTTGGAGAAGGAATTAAAGTTCAGGGTGAAGAATTAAAAACATTGCGTTTTGCCGACGACATAGTAATTCTGTCAGAGACAGCAAAGGACCTGGAAGAGCAGTTAAACGGAATGGACAGTGTGCTGAAAGGTGCATATAAGATGAAGATTAACAAGAGCAAAACTAGGGTAATGGAATGCAGTGTAAGAAAATCAGGTGATGCTGAAGGAATTAGATTGGGTAACGAAGCAATAAAGGAGGTAGATGAGTTTTGTTACTTGGGCAGTAAAATAACAAATGATGGTCGCAGTACAGAGGATATAAAATGCAGAATGGCAATGGGTAGAAAAGCGTTCTTGAAAAATAGAAATTTGCTAACATCAAATATTGATTTAAGCCTTAGGAAGTCTTTTCTGAAGGCATTTGTGTGGAGTGTTGCCTCGTTTGGGAGTGAAACTTGGACGATAAACAGTGCGGACAGGAAGAGGATAGAGGCTTTTGAAATGTGGTGCTACAGAAGAATGCTGAAGATTAGGTGGGTGGATCGCGTAACTAATGAGGAGGTACTGAACAGAATTGGGGAGAAAAGTAATTTCTGGCATACCTTGACTAAAAGAAGGGATAGATTGGTAGGACACATTCTTAGACATCAAGGAATTATGTATTTAGCGTTTGAGGGAAGTGCATGGGGTAAAAACCAAAGAGGAAGAGCAAGAGATGGATACAGTAAGCAGATTCATTCATACAGATGTAGGTTGCCGTTCTTATGTGGAGTTGAAGAGGCTTGCTCAGGATAGGGTATTGTGGAAGAGCTGCATCAAATCAGTCTCCGGACTGAAGACCACAACAACAACATACTGTAAAATTCAAGTTTTTGATTCTATATGCATTAAAACAGCAAAATTTGTAACCTCAAAGTATGTAAACTTAGTACAACCTATTATGTTAACCCGTGAAAAATGCAATGAATGTTAATTAATACTAATTTTTCCTACTTCTATGTACTTTATGTATTGTTGTGACGATAATTTTAAACCATTAAATGAATGTAAAATACAGCAAAACTGATTTGGAAAGCTATAAGTAATTTATCTCCTCTGTGTATGTTTATTTACTAAATGGTTTAGAACGTATTATGTTCAGTATATCGGTTCAAAACATATTAAGTGACAATTTTAAATTTAAATATAAGGCTACTTAATAAAAAACCAATTTCAGTTTTTGTGGATTCTCAAATGTTACTCTAGTATATAAACTCTGACATCTCATTTTGTCGATACTTTTCCCAGTTAGGAAGTAAAACGTTTTTCTTCATTTCTGAAAAATGTACATTGGTGTACCTAATACGCTTTGAAACGATGCTTTCCATATATGATTAATTATGTATTACAATTGATCTATTTTGCAGTTATGCACCTATCTAGTTGAATCTCGTTCTTGTACCAATGTATCTATTTGATGAATTTTGGTTTAAATAATAAAATTATGATATTGTATTTGGCCTTGGCCACTGCCACTTGCCTCCTCAAAGACAAAACGGGGACAAGTGAAGCATTATGAGCAGTCTCTGGCGTTCCCATAGAGATAATTAACTGTTGCTTGCCTTCTCATTTTTATCCGTGATATCCGTAAAGGAGTAGATGTTCCGGGGTATCTAATTAAGAAAGGCATTCTTTGTAAAAAAACTGGTCAGCGTGGTGAACCTAAGATTTGTGTTCCGAAAAAGATAGTTGAGCCTATTTTTCAATGTTATCATAATTTCTTATTGGGCGAACACTTGGGTATCCGCAAAACCATACATAAAATAAAAGAGAAATTCGTATGGCCTAACATGAATCGCGATATCGAGCACACGGTCAAAAACTATACTGACTGTAATCAAGCAAAACCCAGTTCGGCTGCACTACTCGGTTTATTAGATTTCGACCATGAAATGCACCCTATGGAAAAATTATTCATCGACTATCTTGGACCACTACCAACTACCCGGAATAACAATCGTTATATTCTGGTTGCTGTCGATGCCTTTTCACGTTTTCTGTAGCTTTTCCCCACGCGTAATGTCAATGCCTCCAATTCTATTACTCAGTTGACCAAGATATTTAGTAATTTTGGGCTGCCTAAACAGCTCGTCAGTGACAAGGCCCCCGCCTTTACTTCCGACTATTTTCGGGCTTTCTGTGCCTCCAATGCGGTGAAACATATTACCACAACCCCCTATTGTCCGCAGGGCTCCTTCGCTGAGAGGGTCAACCGGAATCTGAAGGCTGCCTTAGTTATATATCACAACAATGGTCCCAAGAAGTGGGACTCCAGTTTGCCATGGTTGAACTTAGCTTTCAGTTCAGCTCATCATGAAGCTCTTAAATAGACCCCGGCTTCCCTTGTGTTTTCTTACAGTGTCAACTCTCCTTTGTCCAACTTGTGGGCCATCCAAGATCTTTTACCCACCACGATCACTCCCAAAATAATTAAAGAAAATTGAAGAAGAGCGAACATCACCTTATCTCATGGCCGCCAAGCTATTAAGTATAATGCTGTCCGTAAAGCCTTTTCTGGTAAGCCAAGAGATACCGTCTACATCCTTAACTTCCCCGGCAGGGGCAGACAAAATAGGTCCAGTGCTAAACTATCTCATAGATATCTGGGGCTCTGTGTCATACTGAAGCTGCTTGGACCAGTTAATTTGTTAGTTTGCAAATTCGTCACAGGTAAGAATTTTAAGGTCCACCTTAATCAGGTAAAATCTCATCAGCCTGCCTCATCTAAAATGTCTCTTGTCCACCTCCGGGTTCCGTCTTGAGGAGGGGAGGTTGAGACGTCCGGCTCAGCATCGCACCATTGCTCCGTTACCCTTCTTCTCTAAATAATCGTTACGTACCCCTTCTATCTTTATTCTCTTTCTCTTTGCTTTGATCGAGTGACATTGATTGTAATTTCGTGACGATTCATTTCTTCTGTTCTTCACTACGATCCTTACCTGGTGCGATCCTTAAATGGACATGCGCGCCACAGTGAGTCTGGTGGTGGATTGCGGATCAATGAAGATACCCCGAGGCGGCTGTCATGGTCGGTGTATGGAATTGCTGCCGAGTGGAGCCACTTGAGGTCATGAGCACCGCAGGGCATAGTGTAGCACTCTCCGAAGCTGGCGCACCTCTCCTCCTCCTGTGTTGTTGTGGTGCATGAGGTCTGCAGCCCAGCTTTCCTTCTTGGCAGACATGGCAGGCTTGTAAGGCTGGATTGTGGCTGCTTCGCAATTCTATCATAATCATCCTCTGACACCGTTCTCTCGGATGTACTGGCTTCTTGTGGAAAGCTGTGTGTGTGACTCGGTTAAACATCGGCTCGCCATTGTGCTCCGTTACCTAGTATTTGCGATGTGTCGCCCGGTAGTTCCTTGGCCCAAACGTGTAGTTGTGAATCTGCCTATTCCACATATCTAGTTACTGTTGGCGTACACTCCGACACCACCCTTTCAGGTGTGTACCGTCAGTAAATGTTACCTTTAGAATTGATAGGTGATCTTATGCCTAGTTGTGCTACCCTGTGATTTACAACCCCTGTGTGTTTGTGTTGGTGCGTGTTTGTTTGTCTTTCGGAACTGTAACTGGCCCCCAGTGGTTGCCTTCCATGTCTTTCGTTTGTCCGTGTGTTTTATGTTTGGTGTCACCACACCAGTGCAGTTATTGTTATTTACTTAATTCCTTACCCTCATATTGTAGGGTGAATTACCTATGTGCTACTGGGAAAATCCTTACTGATTATTTTCTGTCACAGTCTTTCCTTTCGTCATTGCGTGCCCCATTGACGAATGTATTTTTGGGCAAGTTAAATTTTAATCATTGTAAAGTCCTACCTCCCGAACTGAAATTTCCAAGTGGGGAATGGGCAACTTACACCCAGTGTCCTTGGTAGTTGCTATGTTAGTTGCAGTGATCTTAACCTGTTAACGATTTGTACTACTGTTAATGCCTTTCATTAGCCAGTTCTGTGCCTTTCTAAAAATGATAATTTGTACCTAGATTTAATTTTATCAATTTGATTGGGACTTTTGTTTGGGCTAGTTGTGATTTAGTGCCCATGTCTTCTTAGGACTAACCCCCAGATCCTGTTTTCTGTACCAGTCTTGCACAATGTCCAACTCACCTTGTGCCATATTCTTTACTGTGTCAGCAAATTTGCCAAGTATTACTATGAGAAGATCATCTGCGTATCCTTGGCAAAAGTACTGCCTAGAGTTTAATTCTCCAACTTCCTTGAGAAGTTTCCTCCTCTGAGCCCCAGACAAGGCCTTAATCCTAATCTGGTCCAACTTCTCTGTTACAATTCCCACTTCTTGCTCAGGTCTAGACCCTGACTGAGAAGTAGGAGTACACTCCATCGGTCCTGATCCCGATGTCTAAGTATCTGAGGTCTCAGATTGTCCCTCAGATTCTTTTAAAATAATTTTTTCTCTGTGTTCATCTTAGTCCCACGAGATTTGGGGATATATGGTCCACACCACAATAACCCCGCGCGGTGTAAGGCTACTTACTCAGGGAGGTCGCCCCGTATCCCTGAGGCTCTGTTCGAGACACATCCACCCATGTGCCACACACCCCTCGGCACGGATCGCATCACACCTTGGACTGGGAAGGGAAATGGGAAAGGACTGGGAGAGGATAAGGAAGACGGGACATTGATTCACGTTAGTCCATCCGTTAAGTTGGCAATATGATGGTCTAAGTTGTCATTTTGATCATCCGTTACTTGTTGTTGATCAGCTATTGGGTTGTTGGTATTTGTTAATAAGGTGTTACCTTATGTAGTAAGGAGCTTTGTCTAAAGGTTACGACTGTGACCTGGTAATCCTAAGTGCCGGCTCCATTACTGATGTATTAAACCTTGACATTCAAATTAATATACTGGTGTCCACCCTAAATCAAAGTTATGTTAGCATTACCTGGCACATTAAAATGTCCTGATTATTTGATACTGAATTCCATGAGTCAGGATAGTAAAGACTTTCATCTCTGTGAAACTCATTGAAACATCCAAAAATACCACCAATGAACATATATCAATATCTTGTAACTCATTTAAGTAACTAAACTCACTTAAAGACATTTAATTGAACAGATGACACAAATAACAAATTTCAGGTAGTAGATTCACAGAGATGAAAGTCTTTACTATTCTATAATTAAAATGAATCATTCAGAGGACTATTCTATTACGGCCTACCTGGATTGTTATATGTGAGGGTGACTTATCTCATAATATATAAAAATATGTATAAAAAATAGAAATTGATAAACTTACAATGGCCGCTTCATCAGGAAAAGAGGAAGGAAGGAGGGGAAAAAGGGAAGGATGCGGCTTTTAAGACAGTGGATGAGAGTCGTCATTGCTCACTATGTCCTTATATAAGCTTGCAGACACTGTTACTTATTTATTTATTTTATTGTTATCATTAATATTTTTGTATTTGTATATAATACTGATATTCAGTTTCATCAGAGCGTTCCAGTTTCTGTAATTAGTCAAACCACTGAAATACGATCTGACTATTTTATTTGTAGATTAACCGTGTGTTACTTGCTACTCTAATAAACCATAAATAAATAATAATAATAATAATAAACATGTATCATAACATGTTTCATGAGTTGTAATCACAACTTGCTTTACTTGTTACCACTGAAGCTGCTCTTTAACACTCTTTAACACCAAATGCTTGTGCTTGCAGTGTTCTTGTTGTCTGTTGCATCTCATTCACTCTGCAAACATCATGGTAGACTTATGTAGATTGGACCAAATGGTATGCTCCTATCTTGTTGTAGAATTACCTTCTTTTGGAAGTCTAGTTCTGAAATTGAAAAGAATTTTTTTAGTTAAATTAAAAAGCTACAGAAGAGTAAATAATAAATATTTAATAGCGTATAACTCTGCAGATACTTTTTTTTTTTTTTTTTTTTTTTAAACACTGCTAAGTTTAAGAGAAAAGTAATTTCTTTCGCCAAGACAACATTTAATCACACTGACGACATGTTATGTGGGTGAAAACACATGAAATTGCCCAAGAACAGAAGATAAAGGATTTCAAAGGAAGCCACAATAGTTACATGTAGCTCTGAAATATTTTCACCCTCTCACTGCTCCATACATAAAATACACTAATCGTTTCACTGTTACTCTAGATATATTGAGAAATTATTTGACAAGCGACATTTTAAAATCAAGCTGTACTGTAAATAATTAATTCTATTCCTGCTCTATGGTCTATAGGTTTTTGTATGTACCCTAGTTCACTCAGTAAATTAATAAGCTTGTAAAGCGAATATTTTTTTAAAAATCACGCAAACCTTGCTTTTCGTAAATATTTCCTCCACGATGTAAATTTAAGATTAAATTAGAATCTATTTTTTTTTTTTTTTTTTTTTACCATCATATAAGACGACCTTGGATTTTGGGGCCTGCATCTTATCTGAGGAAATATACGGTACAACTTTTTGAAGAACAAATAATGGAAGGATGAGGGTATTCACTCTCCATTAAGGAGAGATAGTTATCCCTTGAAAGGCAAATAAAAACTTGAAATGTTATGGAATTTTTAGACACCGTGATTCCTACACAAACAAACAAAAAGACACACACACATCACAGAAAAAAGGCATTTTCCTTTTATGAATTAGGAGAAGAATGGTCAATCTTTTTGATCACAGTGCGGCACTAAATTAGATAGGTTCACATCAACAATCTGGTTTTTGTGCACAGTTGGGAGAGATTTGAAGCATGTGACAGATGGAAGAAGCCAACAAAATATGTCATGGGGGCACTGGGTATTATATAGGAGTGGGGTAGGGAGGACAGTAAGGTCCACAAGAGGAAGGACATGTTTTGTTGGGCAGTGGTATTGCAACACAGGCAATAAGGTGACAGTTAACTTCTTTTAGAGAAGAATTTCAATTTACTTTACATACTGATTTGATCCAGAGACAAGGCTTTAGGACTATAATGATTAGTAGCAATGATACCAAATAGAAGAAACCTGTGAACTGTCTGGCTCTTTTCCCAAGAATCTCTGTGGCAGTGATTCCATACTGCAGGTCAAATGTGCCTCCAATTCCTATTATGATCATTTGGTCCAAGTACATTTCCTCTAAATCCACCTATTTCCTCATCCTCCGTCCAATTACACCCAGAAATCCAACTTCTGCATACTTCACAAAATATATAATAAACTCTTGTGTGGGATCATAAAAATCTCATCTCTTGCTGACCGACATCTCCAGCCTACTGACTGTAACCTAGTTTCCTATACCAAAAACAAGAACTAATCCTGTAACAAAATCACCAACAACTTTCTTCTTCACGTGTTAAATATCGGTGCACCATCACCACTTAAATATCTTCTAATCATTATTGTCATTATCTCCCTATATACCAACATTACTCATGCTAATAACCTTGACACTGTTTGACACTACTCCACACAACATCCTATTAACTCAAAACTCGCAGCCTCAACCATTAAAAGTTCTACCAACTACATCATTACCCATCAATAAGATCTGAAGAAGTGAGCAAGTTCATGAGAATATATAATGATATAGGAAGGTATTATTCAGCTCCAAAAGGCAAAGGAAGATGCCATAAAAGTTGATTCAGCTTTATGAAAGAAAAGTAGGTTGTTCACAGAAGTGAATGTACAATGATAACATTTAAACAGAAATATAACAATTACATTTGTTTTCCATTTATATGAAGAATCATTGTCAGGCCATTACTGCATTGTTACAGGCATGGGCCAATAAACCACAACAATATTCACAATGCCATCATACTGGTGATGGAAGAAGGTAGAAATTCAAGGAACTAAGGATGTATAATACGTAAGATGAGCTAATTAGTATATGCCAGCCACTCTCCACGATCTTTTGCTCTACCTTCTGCAAGAACAAATGAAGTAGTGCAGCACAGTCATCTTTACAGTGAGCAGTAGTAACTGCAAATAAGTACTTCCAGCATAAAGGGAATAATAGAAATATCAGTAATTAATTACAAATGATAGAAAGATATCTTAATCATTACATGTATAAACAGCCCAATCCCCATGAGGTGGAGGTGTTAACCTAGTTACTGTAAAATCCCATTCTTACGTTCCTGGATTTTACTTTTTCCTGCCATTTACACCATTTTTTGTCGGTCCCGTCAAATTTCCTATGTTCACAATGTTAATTCGCACCTGTTTTTGCGTTAACATATTTACACTTTTTACGCTTTTTGAAAGCATGTTCGTGAAGGAAAAAACTGACGTAATTGACGTAAACTGATGCTGGCATGGCTTTAACCTTAAAGTATAGTGTTTATAAACGTGACACAGTCAAGTTTCTTGACACTTTGCATTTATTCAGACATATATTTCACGTGTTGTTGTTTGCAGTACGCACCTAGTTGACTTACGACGGGGTGGCTGATGGGAGGATAGTATTCCCACAACCACTCCATTTGACAAATAGTGCGTGTGAAGCGCTAACCATCCTACTTCCTGCCTGTGATCGTCTGCTGTCCGCACAGCAAACACCCAAAAACAAAAACAGTTCGACAAGCAGACACCGGAGAACTGTGAGGCGCTGCAATCGCTGCATACAGCCGGTTGGAACCTGTGTAGCATGGTGTGTAGGCTGCTATGAATTTGGTTGGTTCGTTGGTTGGACGATGAATCAGAACGTATGTAGGGGTCTTCAGCCATCACGCTGATTGTTAGCTTGGCTTTGTTTACACAACTGGTAGTTTTTCATGCTTTGCATGACGCGTTTGAGAATTTATTCATGTTGTGAAATGCAAATATTTATCTAAGTACCTTTTGTGAAGTTTTATAAACTTTGAGACTGATGGATTGCTTGTGTATGTTTTTTTGCACATTGAAGGGAGCATGGTATATTATAACCTCAGAAAAGCGATAATAGTGTGAGAGGATGACCCTATGCAAATGTCACAAAAATACTTACGCATATATTTGCACTCGAGAACGCGAATAAATTCTCAAATACAAAAAGAAAGGAACTTGTGCAGTTTTACTACGTAAATAATTAATGCTGGTTAAAGGTTCGCTGACTGATCAATTATGATGAATGAAATTACGTCACAAATTTCTACTTCCCATAAAATTACCAGTTCCCTGGCACTTAAAATGTTAAAAATTTGGATAACCTTTATTATATAATAAATGTCCTGGCGAGTATTTTGATGCCTATTATGTACATATATCACAAATAAACTACAAAAATGCAAGAGTGATCAAGTATGCATATTTTACCGTTTAAAACATTATTTCCCGCATTTTACACTATTTCACTGAAGTACTTGAAAAGTGTAAAAATGGGGTTCTAATGTATTTTCTTTGAATTTATTAATGATATGTTCATAGATTTAGGCCAAAAACAAGTCAATTAAGCTTAAATTTCCAAATAAACAAGCCATCTAGATTGATAATTGATGCCAAGTTATGCACTTAGAACATGACTTACATACACCACTTTAAACCCATTACATCATGAGACTTTTCTGGTGTGCAATTCTGTAGTACAGCAATAATGACAGACTGAAGGTAGAATTTAAAAATTATTATGATTACTACAAAGATCTGCAGTTCAAAACTAGAAGTAAATAATGTAGTCACAAGTTAAGAAACTTGAGTTTTACTGACAGATCTGTTTGGGAAGATATAAACAGCTTTAAGGACTGTAAGGACAAATGAGCTAGTAATCTTACCTTCAACTACAACAGGAGCAGCATAAAATTCCAGTATTAGATCACAAATGTCTTTCCTTCAGGTTGAAAATGCATAAAGGACATTTCAATAACCTTCAACGCAGTTAAACAAATCATATACTTGGCTTCATCCAATACCAAGTAAATGAAATGCATATCAAGGTTACTAAAAATTCCAAAATCAGCAGACTGTGATGAAATTCTATCAGCACACTGAAGAGCTGCATATACAACATACAATGTATCCAATAGTGTGACCACAGCAGTAAATGATGTAACTGCATCAAGCAGTTTCCCAGACAATCTCAACATAGCACCTATCACCCCAATTTACAACTGTCTCTAATAATCATTGAAGACTAATCTGCCTTCCTCCTTTCACTTCTAATTTACGAGAAGGGTGATAATCTAGCATGAAAACCATCAACCCATCTCATTTCAACATTTCCTGCAGTTTCAAACAATGGTATGTCTGTGTTTGAAAAAGATAGATAGCTAATAATGTGTAATGTGGAAACCACTATATTAAAGATACCATACATACTGTGTTTGGCAAATGAGACAGACGACTGGAAACTGCTTTGAAAAGTATTGTGGAAGTTGGAGGCTACCTGAAAAGGAGACAAGAGAAGTCATTCAAGGTGTGATAAGTGGCATCAAAATTTGTTTCTCAGAAATGAAACCTTCAAAAAAGCGTTTGATGAACAATGACGAGGGGGGGGGGGTCAGCTTCTCCATGTGACAAGTCACACCATCTGTTAACAAACACAAAGAGAGAAAGGAGAGCCAACACTCAATGACAGAACTAGTCGCGACACCTATTGGTCACATGCTGAAACAAAACTAGAGCCAATCCCCCATTGGTTTCTATCGGTCAAATGTTGAACGCTGTGCAGACGACATTTACACAACAATACACAATGATTGCAGGAATATGCAATATGTAATGAACATCATATCAAAGGACTTAAATGTGATTGTAGAACAGAAAATACATCAAAGTGCAGTGTGACGAGCCCAACTACTGTAACACTGCAAAATTACAGCAAGGAAACACACAGTACGAACAATGAGGAAAACCATCTCTATAACATAAGAGAACCTAAGTGGATAACACTAAATACTCAAAGAAGTATAAGGAATCCTAATCCTAAGTAAAACCCATAATTGAAACAGGATTAGATGAAAACAAGGATCTTCAAATAGCAGAAAAGAGGGCCTGGTTGTGGCTAGGCAACCTAAATAAAAACATTACCTCATAAAATGTCTGATGTTATCTAGAGAGAAAATGGAATTGAATATGGGCTTAACTACGAAGAACTTTGCTCCCTAGTAGTAAAAAGGCCTTCAAAATAAGGTTTCCATTCAGATTCCTAGAGGCTACAGAACAACCAGAATTCTGGCCACAAGGAGTAAGGATAAGGAGAGTTCACTTTCAACCAACAAGATACAATGGAGGAGAACAGCAATAAACATGGAAACATCCTCTTATGGAATATTCATACCAACAAGATATGATGTCATCATCCCGACAGAAAACTTACTAACAGAAGAATATGTTCCAAAAGTATACTATTGAGTCCACTGCCTTGCACTCCAGACAACAGGTAGACCATCAGGAGGAGTCTCACTCTTTCTCAAACAACACCTAGGATTAATAAAGGAAGTTACAAGAGAAACACACAGTTATTGTTGTTACAGAAGCCAAGTATGCTCAGCCACAGATGACAGTAGAAGACAAAACCGAAAGAATAACATAAGTACTAACACAAACATCATCAAGCCTGACACAAAAACATACTTATCTCCCTTCTTATAATGCTTGCAGAATCAGTTCTGTCTTTGTGTTTGGCCTATTTATCCCTGCATTGAAGTTACCTGCGAGGATTACTCTTTTGTCAATCTGTGTTTGTGTTAGTACTTATACTTATCACCCAATGCAACTAGTGCAATACAGGTTGTACTATTCAGAGGTGAGGGATAAATGCAATCTATCAAAAAGTGCTCTGGACGTCAGCAGCAGCACCAATCAGAAAACATATACCATTCACAACTACATTTGGATTCAGTCAGCCATCACCAATAACTAAGATTATTCCAAACAGGATATCCAGAAAATTAGACATAGAGACGTTACAAGGAAACGTAGGAAAAAAAGAAAAATCAAAATGCGTAATACAGTAGCACCAGGCAACAGAAGCAGTGGACCTATGCACAATGACCCTACAATCCTGTCAAATGCATATAAAGAGAGGAAGTTGCAACCATGGTTTGATAAGGAATGTTATGATGAACGGAATAACACACAGTTATAACTACACCAAGCAATAGCATCAATGCAAGCTTATGGCCTGTCAATGTAGTCAAGGCGACAAAGATTATACAAAACCCTAATTAAGAAAATTAAGGTGGACTAAATAGAACAAGATACTAAACAACAAATGGAACATGCTCAAAGAGACCCATTTATAGCATTCAGAAAATCAAGACCACCAGAAATTTTATAATAAATAAAAAAAAAAATCTCCATAAACATATGAGAAAACCACTTTCATATTATCCCAAACCTCCAACAAAAGGAAAGAGTCTAGAAAACAGTACAGAAGGAACAACAGAAACTCACACCCCTATAACAAGACAAGAAATATGCCAAGCACTAACATAATAATACTAAATTAAATAGATAAATAAAAAGTTGCAGAATCAGATGTCATATATACTGACCATGTCAAGACAGTTTATCACCTCATCGAGGGCTACTGGATGGAGCTATTCAACAACTGCTTGAGCACAGGAAATATATCAGAACAATGGAGAAACCAACAACTCAAACTCATAGTCCTCGAAAACACATCATTCAAAATTTTCATGAAAATATTAACCAATGAATTTACAGTTGAAGTAGAGGCCTGTGTACCAGAAAACCAGTTTGGTTTCAGAAATGGAAGAAGCACCCCTCATGCTGTAAACTACTTTACAAAGCAAGCTCAGGATGCACTAAGACACCCAAGGAAAAAAAAATATTTTGCTGTGTTCGTAGACTGTAACAAAGCCTTTGACACCATTAACAGAAAGACACTTATCAACAAAGTCAGCCTGCTACTTGGAGATGCTCCCACAATAAGAAAAGTTCTCTCAGACATCCTAAAATACAACCACATTCAAATATCTTATATCATCTTGCATTTAACACAAACAAATGCAGTGCTACAAGGAGACCCAATCAGTTCAACCTACAAAACCTAGAGACAATGCCTTCCAACAAGCCATGGCTACGTCACACTTAGAGGCTGCGGCCGCCACCTCACTGGCTGGCCTGGCCGCTGGGGCACGCCCACCGCCGCACAGCGGCAGGCCAGTTACATGGCATTTTCATGTAGCAAGGTTACAATTACAAAATTATTAAGTTCAGCCCATTACCAGAGTGTCGTAGATTGGGTGTATCTTGTAGAATCTGCTTCGCTGGTAAAGTTCTTAAAATGCCTGAAATCCTAGTTAAAGGTTGTGTGCTGGGTGACAACTTACAGACCTACATCACTTGGTGTGAACTCAAAACACAAGTCACACTTTTCATTAAACTGTATTCATCAAAACATTACATTGTTGGTATTAAACCACCTACTGACACAGAGACTGCCCAAAGTCAGCCTTAATAATGACGCTCTGAGTCTCTCTGCTTGAGTCCTTATATAATATTTTGAGATGTAGACAACAATACAAACTATTGTTAGAAACAGGAAGTTGTACATTTATCATGAACAACAGATTTGTTACAAGATATACTTCAAGTTGGTAAGTAGAGCATAAAATGTTTATTCTTTTAAATATGATCACATTGAAAAGAATAGATACAATTAAGCAATATATGGTGTTATATGTATGCAAACAATAGTGTTTGCAGCACAGTTGGTAAATTACGTGGCTGCTTTCACAAGTGGCCTGGCCTCTGATAGGGTAGGATAAGACTGTGACAGGACTGGAATAGGAAGTGCTGGTTGGGTGGATTGGGATATGATCCCTGTGGCAGTGAGCGGGGTTTCAGAGTGGCATAAGGATGAACTAGGATGTTGTGAAGGTTGGGAGGGTGACGGAACACCACTTTAGGAGGGATGGGAAGGATCTTGGGCACGATGTGTCTCAGTTCTGGGCGCGAGGATAGAAAATCGAAACCTTGGGGAAGGACGGAATTTAGTTGTTCGAGACCAGGGTAGTATTGCGTGACAAGGGGAGTGCTCCTTTGTGGATGGTTACTGGTGTTAGGAGGAGGATTTGGGGTGTGTGAGGCTATGGAACAGGAGATTTGTTTGCGGAATAGGTCTGTGTTTCTATTTGTGAAGGCCTTTGTGAGACCTTCAGCATATTCAGAAAGGGAATTCTTGTCAATGCAGATATGCTGTCCATGGGTGGCCAGGCTGCAAGGGAGGGATTTTTTGATGTGGAAGGGATGGCAACTGTTAAAATGTAGGTACTGTTGGTGGGTGGTAGGTTTAATATGAAACTTCCTGGCAGAAGTTCAGGTTTAATATGGACAGAAGTGTGGATGGAGCCATCAGTGAGGTGGAGGTTGATATCCAGGAATGTGGCATGGTAGGTTGAGGGAGAGAAGGAATTGAGGTTATGAAGAAAGGAGGATAGGGTGTCCTGGCCCTGAGTCCAGATCATGAAAATATCATCAATGAGCCTGAACCAAGCCAGAGGTTTGAGGTTCTGGGATGCTAGGAAGGGTTCCTCCAGATGGCCCATGAAAATGTTGGCATAGGAGGGTGCCATGCAGGTGCCCATGGCTGTGCCTTGGATTTGATGGTAAACTTTCCCCTCAAAGGAAAAGTAGTTGTTAAGTAGGATGAAATTGGTGAGGGTTATGAGGAATGAGGTATCAGGCTTGAGTTCAGAGGGACGTTGGGAGAGGTAGTGTTGCAGAGTGGCAAGGCCATGGGCATGTGGGATGTTGGTGTATAGGGAGGTGGCATCCACATGTGACAAGTAAGGATCCAGGAGGCAAAGGGGGGAATGGTGGAGAGTCGGTGAAGGAAGTGGTTGGTATCCTTGATGTGGGAAGATAGATTTTGGACAATTGGTTGGAGGTGTTGCTCAACGAGGGCTGAAATTCGTTCGGTAGGAGCACAGTAACCAGCCACAATCAGACGGCCAGCATTATTAGGTTTGTGGATTTTGGGGAGTATGTAGAAGGTGGGTGTGTGGGGTGCTGTAGGGGTGAAGACAAAGATGGATATAGGGGAGAGCTTCTGGAAGAGGCTGTAGGATTTTAACAGGGATTGAAGATCTTGTTGGACTTTGAGGATGGGGTCATTCCAGCACAGCTTGTAGGTGGAGGAGTCAGAGAGTTGGCGGAGCCCTTCTGCCAGGTAGTCACTGTGATCCATAACTACAGTGGTGGAACCTTTATCTGCAGGGAGGATGATTATGTCAGGATTAGTTTTAAGGTTTTGGATGGCTCTTCTTTCTTCTGCTGAAAGGTTTGACTTCTTGGGAAGGGACTTGGGAAAGGATGGTGAGGACAAGTTGGAGGTGAAAAACTCTTGGAGGGTTACCAAAGGGTGGTTAGGTGGGAGTGCAGGGGGATCTTTGTTGGATGGTGGTATGAATTGGGACAGGCAGGGTTCAATATTGGGATTAGGTAGATTGTGGTCAGAGGGATTGGTGGCAAAGTAGTGTTTCCATTGTAGGGATCGGGAAAAGGAGAGTAGGTCTTTGACAAGGCCAACATGATTGAACTGGGGTGTAGGACTAAAAGTAAGACCTTTGGATAAAAAGGAAACTTCAGTGGTGTTTAGGTTTTTTGTGGATAGGTTGACCACGGTGTTCTGGAGTTGTTTTGGTATTGGATGTTGTGGAGTGGTGGTAGGGAGTTTGGAGGGATGAGGTAGGTTCAAGAGGTCAGCTAAGCATGGTCTGGGAGCTATGAGGGCTTCACGAGGAGGAACACTGTGGTTCGGATGGATATGGGTGCTCCAAGGCGGCAATATGATATCAGCAGGCTGGACAGTTTGTGGAGGTGGTGTTTGGAATGCTCCTCCAGTTGCTGGAGTGCAAAGGATTCGATCTTGGAGATGGGATGTAGGTAGTTTTAGTTACGCAATAGTAATATCTTACAGAGGGAGAGAAGGTATCTAAGGGATTTATGAGCCATGGAGAGGTGATTTTTTAGGACTAGGTTTGTGAGGGATAATGATTGGTGGAATCTGAAAAGGTGCAGGTCATTGTGGAAGGAGGGGTGGGATCCAGACAATGGAGTTTTTAAGGTTAGACCGTTTGGAGGGATACCATGACTGCATTTTAGGAGTAGGATGTGGGATTAGGTTTTGGCCAGCGAAAGGGATAATTTCCTGAACTGGTACAGATAGAAGGAGCAAGGTCCATTGGGACAGGGTTGGTGCAGGGAAAGTGGAAAATGAGGAATGATGGGAGAGACAGTGGATTATGATGAGCCTAAGACCTGGGAAGAGGTTCCTCAACATGCAAAATACGCACCAGGCACGCAAAAGTTCGTAAATTCGCGCACACAGGTACACAGATACACACCCAAACACGCAGATTCACGCCGAGGCGCGCAAAATGACGGAAAAACTGCAAAATCACGTATAAAATCATGCACCAGAACGCAATATCACGCACTAAAACGGGAGATCTCACACATGAACAAGCAGCCCACCGCAAAATGCCTTCAAAAACGTAAACAACGCGTAAGTACGGAAATTCGTGCAAAGAAAGATTATAATGGAGCTTCTAGAACAGAAAACTCGAGACACAGTAATGTAAATTTACGTAATTCCAATATATAATGCCAGAGGAGAAGAATATAAGGGACTGGGGATAAATGATTACATGTGCATATCCATGGGCGGGCCCATATTAAACCTACCAACCACCAATAGTACTAACATTTTGAGAGTTGCCATCCCTTCCACATCAAAAAAATCCCTCCCTTACAGCCTGGCCACCTGTGGATGGCATATCTGCAGTGACAAGACTTCCCTTTCTGAATATGTTGAAGGTCTCACAAAGGCCTTCACAAACAGAAACTATCCCACAGACCTAGTCCGCAAACAAATCTCCCGTGCCATATCCTTACACACCCCAAATCTTCCTCCTAACACCAGCAATCATCCACAAAGAGGCGCTCCCCTTGTCTCGAACAACTAAATTCCATCCTTCCACAAGGTTTTGATTTTCTATCCTCATGCCCAGAACTGAGAGACATCCTGCCCAAGATCTTTCCCACCCCTCCTAAAGTGGTGTTCCATCACCCTCCCAACCTTCACAACATCCTAATTCATCCTTATGCCACCCCAAAACCCAGCTCACTGCCACAGGGATCATATCCCAATCCACCCACCCAGCACTTCCTATTTCAGTCCTGTCACAGGCTTATCCTACCTTATCAGAGGCCGGGCCACTTGTGAAAGCAGCTACATAATTTACCAACTGTGCTGCAAACACTGTACAGCTTTCTATATTGGCATGACCACCAACCAGCTATCCATTGGGATGAATGGCCACCTCCAAACTGTAGCCAAAAACAAGGTGGACCACCCTGTGGCACAGCATGCAGTGGAGTACATGCTTGATTTCAATGGCTGCTTCACAACCCGGGCCATCCGGGTCCTCCCATCCACCACCAGCTTTTCTGAACTGCACAGATGGGAGTTATCCCTACAATACATTCTCCGATCCCGAAATGAACCAGGCCTCAACCTACGATAACTTCCCTATATTTTTTCTCCATACCATACAGTTCCTACCTCTCTATCCCAAACCTCGTCTATTTTGAGTGGTGTGTGAATGTGCAATTTGTGTGTGTGTGTGTGTGTGTGTGTGTGTGTGTGTGTGTGTGTGTGGTCTTGTGTACTTGCAGTGTGCACACATTTTCTATATATATTTATTTTATTTTATTTTCTTTTCTCCCCTCACCCGCCTCCCCACTCCATTTCTAAGATGCATCTTGTTATTCCCAGCTAACCCATCCCCACCACCATGACATAACCTTCCTATGCCCTCTTCCCCCCCCCCCCCCGTCCCCGATTTGCTGCAGAGCGTGATTCGAAGTGCGGCAGTCGAAGGTGATGGTTGTATGACTGTGTTGTGTGCCCGTGTGATTGAGTGAGTGTTCTATTTTCTGAAGAGGGCCATGTCCGATAGCTGAATGTGTTGTATGTGTGTGTCTTTTGTATGTGCCTGTTGCAGTTTGTTGCCACATCTTTGCAGTGAGTTGTAAACTGTCCTCACTATATTATCAGTGATATGTATTAGCATCATTATAATAATAAATGCCCTGTGCAAGCCATTTCATCTGAGAATACGAACAGCAACCTGCATCCTTTTGAAGCTGCTAGTGTGTACTCATTTACTGATCTCCCTATATGATTTTTACCCCACACACTTCCTTCTAATGCTAGGTTGACAACTACTTGATGTCTCAGAATGAGTCCCATGAACCTATTCCTTCTCTTAGTTAGTATATGGCATAAACTCCTCTTCTCCCCAACTCTGTTGAGCACCTCCTCATTAGTTTTGTAATCTACCCATCTAAACTTCATCATTAGTCTGTAGCACCACATTTCAAATCCTCTTTCTGTCTCAACTCCTCATAATCCAAGTTTTACTCCCATACAATGCCACACTACAGACAAATGCTGTCAAAAAAGATTTTCGGACATTTAAATTAATATTGCATATCAATAAATTTCGCATCTTCAGAAACGCCTTTCTTCCCAAAGCCATTTTGCATTCTATATCTACTTTACTTCAGCAATCAGAAGTTATTTTGCCACTCAAATAACAAAACACATCTACTACTTTTATTGTCTCATTGCCTAATCTAATTTCTTCAGCATTGCCTGATTTTCTGACACTACATTCCATTACCCTTATTTTATTCAATTGTTAATGTTCGACTTACACCCTCATTTGAAGACACTGTCCTGTCCATTCCATTCAATTGTTCTTCTTGGTCCTTTGCAGTATCTGACAGAATTACAATGTCATCATCAAACTGCCAAGTTTTTGTTTTGTTTCCATGAACTTTAATTCCTTCTCCAAATTTCTCCTTGCATTCCTTCATAGCTTGTTCAATTTACAGATTGAACAACCACTGAACTCTACAACCCTGTCTTACTCCTTTCCCAACCACTGTGACCCTTTCATGACCTTCGACTGTAATAACTGCTGTCTTGTACAAGTTAAATATAACTCTCCACTTCCTATATTCCCCCCCCCCACCAAAAAAAAAAAAAAAAAAAAAAAAAAAAAAAAAAAAAAAAAAAAAAAAAAAAAAAAACTACTTTTGAATTTGAAAGAGTGTTTTCCAGTCAAAATTGTCAAAAGCTTTTCCCAGATTTACAAATGTTAAAAACATAGGTTTGCCCATCCTTAACCTATCTTTTCATAATGTATTGCCTCCCGTGTTCCTAAATTTCTCCTAAATACAAACTGATCTTCCCCAAGGTTGGAGTCCATCAATTTTTCCAATCGTCTGTAAATAATTCGTATTAGAATTTTGCAACAATGACTGACAGTTCTGTAATTTTCACATTTCTCTGCAATTCCTTTCTTTGGAAATATTATATTCTTCTTAAAGGGTATTTCCCTTGTCTCATACATCTTGCATACCACATGTCTTCATGACTGGCTCTCATAATAATATCAGCAGTTCAGATGGCTTATCATCTACTCCAAGGGCCTTGTTTCGACTCAAGTATCTCAGTGCTCTGGTAAATTCTTTTCACAGTATGACATCTCCTATCTCATCTTCCTCTACTTTCTCCTCCATTTTTAGAATACTGCCTTCAAGTTCATTTGTATAGGCTCTCTATATATTTCTTCCACCTTTCAGCTTTCTCTTCTTAGCTTAATACTGAGCTCTAATTCTATCTGAGCTCTTGATAATTGTTAAGCTGCTTTTCTTGTCTCCAAATGTTTATTTTATTTTCCTGTAGGTGGTATCTATCATTCCCCTAGTTATATACTCTTCTACGGTCCTGTGTAGTCACTCTGCACTTTCTGTCAACCTCATTTTTTAGCTGCCTGTAGTCCCTTTTGCTTGCTTCACTTGCTGCATTTTTATATTTTCTCCCTTCATCAATTAATTCAGTGTCTCCTGTGTAATTAGGCCTTGCCCTTCTGCCTTTATGAGCCTCTGTGGTCTTCACTACTCTCTCTCTCTCATAGCTACTGATTATTCTTCTACTGTATTATTTTCCCCTGTTTCAGCCAACCCTTGCCTAATGCTCCTTCTAAAACTCTCGACCACCCCTGGTTCCTTAAATTTGTCCACATTCCATCTCCTTAATTTTCTACCTTTTTACAGTCTCTTAAGTTTTAATCTACAGTTCATTATCAATAAGTTATGGTCAGATTCTATAATTGCCCCTGGATATGTCTTAAAGTTTAAAACCTGGTTTCTAAACCTATGCCTTACCATTATAAAGTCAATCTGGTACCTCCCAGTGTCTCCTGGTCATTTCCACACATATAACCTCCTTCTTTGATGAAGATTAAACTTAATTGTTTGAGATGCTGAAATTGTGCTCTGCACAAAATTCTACCAGGTGATCTCCTCTTTCATTACTTCTCCCAGTTCATATTCACCTACTACATTTCCTTCTCTTCCCTTTCATACTACAGAGTTCCAGCCCCCATTACAATCAACTTTTCCTTTTCCATAATTATCTGAATAATTTCTTTTATCTCTTCATACAAATCTTCAATATCCTCAACATTGATAGAGTTAGTTGGCATATAAAGTGTAAACTGTGGTCAGTCTTGGTTTGGCACCTGTCTTTGCTACGATAATGCATTCACTACTCTGTTCATTCTTATTTTCTTATTCAATATCAGACCTACTCCTGCATTACCACCAACTGATTTTGTACGTACAAATCAGTACTCACCTGAAGTGCTGTTCATCCTGCCACCGTACTTCACTACCATATCTAATTTTAACTATCCATTTCTCTTTTCAAATTTTCTACATTACCAACCAGATTAACCCTTTCACTGTGATGTCGGGAAAGCGTGTGCAACACCCATATGCAGCTCCAGACATGGAGTTTCTCGCAGAAGAATTTTTTTTCTGCTGCGGCATCGGGAAAGCAGTGTTACTCGTGGTTTATTATTTTCTTTTATTATTTCACGTCAAAAGCAAGTCATTACATTTGAAAAGAATTAATAATACACAAACTGACAGTCCACTCTGTACTTTGATATCACACATCCTTTCTTTTTGAGCCAAGCTGCATATTAAAACACACAAAGTAATAATTATTTTTTATACTTTTACGAAGACATTTACTTAGAATTTCTGCAAGGTGTGATACTTTTGAAACAATTGATAATACACAAACCGACATTGCCCTCTGTACATTGATATCTCATGTCCCTTCTTCTTATTGGAGCCAGTTGAGTATTGGAACACACTCAACAACATCTTTGAGGGCTTTTGTTTTCCTCCAGGTATGGATGGGCTTAACTGTGGAAAGTGGCGGACTGTCAGTCTCATAGGCAAGTCATCAGAAGAGACCCTAATCTCCTCCCCCCCCCCTCCGTTGCCGTACTTCTTGATGGGCTGTCTTATCAGTTCTCACTGAAATTTGGCTAATGGTAGCTTTGACCCTGTTTTTAATTTATACACAGCTTGAGAACTCACCACAGTGAAGTCTATAAGATGGAAACATACTTTTTTGTACCACTTAATTGTTTTATGTAAACATTCAACTGAACTTAGCAGCATATCGATTTGATCTATGGTTCCTATATTTCTGTTATATTCTTGAAAGCACAGAGGTTTCATAACTGGTTCTCCAGTAATTTATCAGTAGACCAACAGTCGTTCAGGCTCAGCTTTTATTCCTAGAAATTAGCATAGTTACTGCTAAGAACAAGTAAATTTCTTTGGAGTTTTTGTCTTTCCATTTACGTAGTCTAGATGACACTGCTGAATCTGTATTAGAAATTAAGTTAGAAAATATCTGTTCGTCTTGAAAAGTTCTGGAGTAACAAAACATTCGAAATAATCTATTATTTCAGATGCGTCATTTTACACAGCAAAAAATGTCTTTGAAACCAGAAGTCGTTTCACTAAATTTATGGGCTATGGGATGAAACTCACAGTTTACCCAGTGAAACATTTCTTCTGTTCGTTCCGCAGGCGGCAACGGCGCACTGCGGCGGGCGTCATTGGCAGCGTCTGAATTGTCATTTAAATGCACATTATCACAACGAAACTGAGCTGGAGTTTCATCACTTATATCACTGTCTACATAATTGAAACTAGGATCTTCACTTTCCGAGGTGCTGAATAACTCACTTAAAGCTGATACTTGTCTTTCACTTAGACCAAAATAAGACGTAGATGCCATTCTGTACACAGTAGCAAGTGGACAACAAAGAACGACGCAGTACAACAACTCCATTGTTGAGATTAGAGTTATAACCAGTCCCAACAGACACTGGTACCTATAAAGGCAAAGAAATACAGAAAACAGTTTAAAAATGGGAGCCGCATAAGAAAATGAAAGGGTGCCCATATATATATATATATATATATATATATATATACGTAAAAAATAGATGAAGTACACTTACCAGGCGAAGGGGCACAGGCAGTAATAGCAACAAATAAACACACAGACACACACACACACACACACACAAATGCTAGCTTTCGCAGCCTAGCTGCTTCATCAGGCAGAAGGGAAGGAGAGGGAAAAGGAAATGATGAGGGTTTTAAGGAAGGGGGTAAGGAGCCATTCCAATCCCGGGACAGGAAAGACTTACCTTGGGGGAAAAAATGGAGGGTAAATAAATGCACACCCACCCACACATTTACACAGACACAAGTACCCCAAGGTAAGTCTTTCCTGTCCCGGGATTGGAATGGCTCCTTACCCCCTTCCTTAAAACCCTCATCATTTCCTTTTCCCTCTCCTTCCCTTCTGCCTGATGAAGCAGCTAGGCTGCGAAAGTCAGCATTTTTGTGTGTGTGTGTGTGTGTCTGTGTGTTTATTTGTTACTATTACTGCCTGTGCCCTTTCGCCTGGTAAGTGTACTTCACTATTTTTACGTATATTTTTCCTTTTAGGAATTTTTCCTCTATAATATTCGTATCATATATATATAAAATGGAAAAGAGATGACTTACCAAAAGGACCGGCTCGTCGATAGAAACAAATAAAATCACACACAAACACACATACAAGCTTTCGCCACCACTGGCAGCTTCTTCAGGAAAAAGAGGTAAAAAGGGGAGGAAAAAGGGAAGGATATGGGTTTTAAGGAAGTGGAAAAGGAGTCATTCCAATCCCAGGAGTGGAAGGACTTACCTTAGGGGAAAAAAAGGAAGGTAAACAAATACACACACACTCCGACATATCGAAACGCAAACACACCTACACAGACATTTGTAAAAAGCAAAGAAGTTGGACAGAGATACCACTTGAGGCAGAGGCTCTGTCCACAGAACCAAGGCAAAGATGTTAAAGATGGTGGGCGGGAATTTGAATTAGCGGAGATTGAGACCAGGTGGGCAACGGGAGGAGAGAATAAGCTGAAGGGCAAGTTCCCATCTCCGGAGTTCTGAAAGGTTGGTGTTGGTGGGAAGTATCCAGATAACCCGGACGGTGTAACACTGCACCAAGATGTGCTGGCCGTGCACCAAGGCATGTTTAGCCACAGGGTGATCCTCATTACCAACAAACACTGTCTGCCTGTGACCGTTCATGCGAATGGACAGTTTATTGCTGGTCATTCCCACATAGAATGCTTCACAGTGCAGGCATGTCAGTTGGTAAATCACGTGGGTGCTATCGCAAGTGGCTCTGCCCTTGATCGTGTACACCTTCCGGGTTACTGGACTGGAGTAAGTGGTGGTGGAAGGGTGCCTAGGGCAGGTTTTACAGCGGGGGCGGTTGCATGGGTAGGAGCCAGAGGGTAGGGAAGATGGTTTGGGGGTTTCACAGGGATGGACTAGGAGGTTACGAAGGTTAGGTGGGCGGCGGAAAGACACTCTTGGTGGAGTGGGAAGGATGTCATTAAGGATGGATCTAATTTCGGGACAGGATTTAAGGAAGTCGTATCCCTGCTGGAGAGCCACATTCAGAGTCCGCTCCAGTCCCGGAAAGTATCCGGTGACAAAAGGGGAACTTCTGGGATTCTTCGGTGGAAGGTTCTGGATTTAGAGGAATGAGGAGGTGGCTCTGGTAATTTGCTTCTGAACCAGATCAGGAGGATAGTTGCGGGATGTGAAAGCTGTTATTAGGTTATTGGTGTACTGGTTCAGGGATTCGGGACTGGAGCAGACTCTTTTGCCACGAAGACCTAAGCTGTAGGGAAGGGAATGTTTGATATGGAGTGGATGGCAGCTGTCATAATGGAGGTACTGTTGTTTGTTGGTAGGTTTGATGTGGACGGATGTGTGAAGTTGGCCGTTGGACAGATGGAGGTCAACATCGAGGAACGTGGCATGGGATTTGGAATACGACCAGGTGAATTTGATGGGACCAAAGGAGTTGAGGTTGGAGAGGAAATTCTGGAGTTCTTCTTCACTGTTGGTCCAGATCATGAAGATGTCATCAATGAATCTGTACCAAACTTTGGGTTGATAGGCTTGGGTATCCAGGAAGGCTTCCTCTAAGCGTCCCATAAATAAGTTTGTGTACGAGGGGGCCATCCTGGTTCCCATGGCTGTTCCCTTTAGTTGTTGGTATGTCTGGCCCTCAAAGGTGAAGAAGTTGTAGGGTATTAAGGAAAGAGGTTTTAGGTAGGGAAGTGGGTGGTCGGCGTGAAAGGAAATACTCCATCGCAGCGAGGCCCTGGGCATGTGGGATATTTGTGTATAAGGAAGTGGCATCAATGGTTACAAGATGGTTTCAGGAGGTAACAGGCTGGGTAAGGATTTCAGGCGATCGAGGAAGTGGTTGGTGTCTTTGATGAAGGATGGGAGACTGCACATGATGGGTTGAAGGTGTTGGTCTATGTAGGCAGAGATTCGTTCTGTGGGGGGCTTGGTAACTGGCTACAATCGGCCGGACAGGATGATTAGGTTTGTGAATCTTAGCAAGTAGGTAGAAGGTAGGGGTGATGGACTCGGGTGAAAGGTTTTGTAGGGGACCTAAGGATCTGAGAATTCCCTGAATCTCTGCCTGGACATCAGGAATGGGGTCGTGTTGACAGACTTTGTAGGTAGTATTGTCTGAAAGCTGGCGCAGTCCCCCAGTAACATACTCCCGCCGATCAAGTACAACGGTTGTGGATCCCTTGTCGGCAGGGAGAATGATGATGGAATGGTCAGCCTTCAGATCACGGATAGCTCGGGATTCAGCTGCGGTAATGTTGGGAGTAGGATTAAGGTTTTTCAGGAAGGACTGAGAGGCAAGGTTGGAAGTAAGGAATTCCTGGAAGGTTTGAAGGGGGTGATTTTGAGGGAGAGCGGGTGGGTCTCGCTGTGATGGAGGACGGAACTGTTCCAGGCAGGGTTCAATTTGAATGATGTCTTGGGGAACTGGATCATCAGGAGTAGGATTATTTTTCCTCGTGGCAAAGTGATATCTCCAGCCAAGGCTACGAGTATAGGATAGTAGGTCTTTTACAAGGGCTGTTTGGTTGAATTTGGGAGTGGGACTAAAGGTGAGGCCTTTGGATAGGACGGAGATTTCAGATTGGGAGAGAGGTTTAGAGCAGAGGTTCACTACTGAATTGGGATGTTGTGGTTCAGGATTGTGTGGATTAGGATTGTGAGGTTTGGGGGGGGGGGGGAGTGGAGCTGGAAGTGGGAGATTGAGCAGATGGGAGAGACTGGGTTTCTGTGCAATAAGAGGAGCTTGTGGTTTATTGGAGAGGTTGCTGAGGGAGAGTATATTGCCTTTCTGGAGGTGGGTGACCAGGAGTTTGGATAGTTTTTTGAGGTGGAGGCTGGCATGCTGTTCCAATTTGCGGTTGGCCTGTAAAAGGATGTTCTGAACTCTAGGTGTGGATGTGGGATCTTTAACATCTTTGCCTTGGTTCTGTGGACAGAGCCTCTGCCTCAATTGGTTTGTCTGTCCAACTTCTTTGCTTTTTACAAATGTCTGTGTAGGTGTGTTTGCGTTTCGATATGTCTGAGTGTGTGTGTATTTGTTTACCTTCCTTTTTTCCCCCTAAGGTAAGTCCTTCCACTCCTGGGATTGGAATGACTCCTTTTCCACTTCCTTAAAACCCATATCCTTCCCTTTTTCCTCCCCTTTTTACCTCTTTTTCCTGAAGAAGCTGCCAGTGGTGGCGAAAGCTTGTATGTGTGTTTGTGTGTGATTTTATTTGTTTCTATCGAAGAGCCGGTCCTTTTGGTAAGTCATCTCTTTTCTATTTTTTATTTTTGTTTATCCCACGGGGAAAGTTTCCCTCTATAATTTTCGTTTCATCAATAATATAGAAGAAGATTACTCACCAGGCTTGTACAGACACATAGACAGACTTGCGTCTGTGTAAATGTGTGTGTGTGTGTGTGTGTGTGTGTGTGTGTGTGTGTGTGTGTGTGTATTTGTTTACCCTCCTTTTTTCCCACCAAGGTAAGTCTTTCCTGTCCCGGGATTGGAATGACTCCTTACACACTCCCTTAAAAACCTCGTCATTTCCTTTTCCCTCTCCTTCCCTTCTGCCTGACGAAGCAGCTAGGATGCGAAAGCTTGCGTTTATGTGTGTGTGTGTGTGTGTGTGTGAGTTTATTTGTTTATTTGTTGCTATCACTGCCTGTGCTCCTTTGCCTGGTAAGTGGACTTCACCTATATATAGAGGAAAAATTCCTAACAGGAAAAATATACGTAAAAATATATATATATATATATATATATATATATATATATATATATATATATATATATATATAGAAGGAGACTTTCCAGGTAGGAAAAATAGGTGTAAAATAAAGATTTTTGACTTGCCTAAAGTACAGGCTCGTCGACAGAAACATAAAACACACACAAAAACAAAAACACAAAAACCCGCATCCTTCCCTTTCTCCTCTCCTTCCTTCCTCTTTTCCCCGTAGAAGCTGCCAGTGGTGGCGAAAGCCGAATGTTTGTGTGTTTTTGTGTGAGTTTTATGTTTCTGTCGACGAGCCTGTACGTTAGGTAAGTCAAAAATCTTTATTTTATACCAAAAGAGATGACTTATCAAAAGGACCTGCTTGTTGATAGATACGAATAAAATCACACACAAACACACATACAAGCTTTCGCCGCCACTGGCAGCTTCTTCAGGAAAAAGAGGAAAAAAGGGGAGGAGAAAGGGAAGGATATGGGTTTTAAGGAAGTGGAAAAGGAGTCATTCCAATTCCAGGAGTGGAAGGACTTACGTTAGGGGACAAAAAGGAAGGTAAACAAATACACACACATTCACACATATCCAAACGCAAACACATCTAGACGGACATTTGTAAAAAGCAAAGAAGTTGGACAGAGATACCACTTGAGGCAGAGGCTCTGTCCACAGAACTGAGGCAAAGATGCTAAAGATGGTGGGCGGGAATTTGAATTAGCGGAGGTTGAGACCAGGTGGGCAACGGGAGGAGAGAATAAGCTGATGGGCAAGTTCCCATCTCTGGAGTTCTGAAAGGTTGGTGTTAGTGGGAAGTATCCAGATAACCCGGACAGTGTAAAACTGTGCCAAAATGTGCTGGCCGTGCACCAAGGCATGTTTAGCCACAGGGTGATCTTCATTACCAACAAACACTGTCTGCCTGTGACTTCATGCGAATGGACAGCTTGTTGCTGCCGGGTTACTGGACTGGAGTAAGTCGTGGTGGAAGGGTGCATAGGGCAGGTTTTACAACGGGGGCGGTTGCATGGGTAGGAGCCAGAGGGTAAGGAAGGTGATTTTATTCGTATCTATCGATGAGCCGGTCCTTTTGGTAAGTCATCTCTTTTCTATTTTTATTTTTGTTTATCCCACCAGGAAAGTTTCCCTCTATAAGATTTTTGACTTACCTAAAGTACAGGCTCGTCGACAGAAACATAAAACACACACAAAAGCACACAAACATTCGAGCTTTTGCCACCAATGGCAGCTTCTTCGGGAAAAAGAGGAAGGAAGGAGAGGAGAAAGGGAAGGATACGGGTTTTAAGGAAGTGGAAAAGGAACCACTCCAATCCCAGGAGTGGAAGGACTTACCTTAGGGGACAAAACGGAAGGTAAACAAATACACACACACTCACACATATCCACATGCAAACACACCTAGGCAGACATTTGTAGCTACAAACGTCTGCCAAGGTGTGTTTGCATGTGGATATGTGTGAGTGTGTGTGTATTTGTTTACCTTCCTTTTTGTCCCCTAAGGTAAGACCTTCCACTCCTGGGATTGGAATGGGTGAAGATTACTCACCAGCCGAAGGAGCACAGGTGTGACAGCATCACAAATAAATAAATGAATACACACATACACACACACACAAACTCAAGCTTTCGCAACCCAGTTGTTTCTTCAGGCAGAAGGGAAGGAAAGGAAAAAGGAAATGATGAGGGTTTTAAGGAAGGCGGTAACGAGCCATTCCAATCCCGGGAGAGGAAAGACTTACCTTGGGGGAAGAAAAGGAAGGCGAACAAACACACACACACCCACACATTCACACAGACACAAACACTCCTAGGCATATATATATATGCAATTACCACCCTTATATATATGGGCATAGCATTGAAACAGTTAAGGGTTACAACATTCCACTCTGAGATCCATACAATGCCTGTTTTGTTCTTCTTGATCACGACGTCCTCCTGAGAAGTCCCTGCCCGGCCATCTGAATGGGAGACCATTTTACCTTAGGAATGTTTTACCCAAGAAGATGCCATTATCATTCGATGTGGAATGCACTAATTTCAGGAGCTGCCATGTGCAAAACAGGAGTAGAAGATCTTTGCATCACTAAGTGATGAGAGCTACATATGTGATGAGTCAGTGTGCAGAATGGTATTCATCTGAGAGTATGTGTTGCATGTTCAAAGTGATTTCCATAATACTCCATATTTAGAGTGTGGCAATTTTACGATGGATTCGTGAACAGAACAGCCCGTGTGTATCAAATTCTGTGCAAATCTCTGCAAAAGTAATACGGAGACCCAAGCAATGATTCAACAAGTGCTTGGGGGAACAGAACATGAGCCATACACGTGTGTTTGAGTGGCATTCTCGGTTCAGGGCAGGCCATACAGACGTCCATGATGAAGCTCACACCAGACGGACTGTTAGCCGCAGAATGCCAGACATTGTTGCCAAACATCAACAACTGGTTTGTGCGGATTGACGTCGAACCATGCAATATGAGGTGCGTATGAAGGGGGTTCTAGTTATGGGACATGTACACTAATGTTGACTTATGAATTGGGCATGCATCATAACGCCGCAAAATTTGGCAGCACAAGAAGTGGCTGCTGCATCACAACAATGTGCCCTGTGACACGTCCTCGCTCATCAGGAACTTTTTGGCAAAACCAACATGGCGGTTGCACCCCACCCACCATATTCAGCAGATTTGTCACCTTGCAACTTCATGCTATTCCCAAAACTGAAATTTAATTTGAAAGATCATTGGTTAGATACTCTAGAGAGGATTCAAGAAGCTTCACTGGCGGTGCTAAACACCCTCAAAGAACAGGACTTCCAAAATATGTTTGACCAGTGACAGAAGCACTGGGACCGGTGCGTACATGTGGATGGGAACTACTTCAAGGGTGATGGTGAGCATTACTCCAAATGTAAGGTTTTCAACAGATAGCAGCACCAGTCCTAAAAATTTTGGATAGCTCCTGCTATATTCATATAGTAGAGCTCTATGTCCTCAGATAAAGTACTACTATAGTTTCCCCTTGCTTTTAGCCATTTGCAGTAACTGCATGGCAAAGCCATGTTAGCTGATGTTACAAGGCCAGCTCAGTCAATCATACAGACTGTTTCCCTTTTAACTACTGAAAAGGCTGCTGCCTGTCTTCAGGAATCACAGATTTGACTGACCTCTCCACAGATATCCCTCCAATGCGGTTGCACCAACAGTATGGCTATCTGCAACATTGAGACACGCAAGCCTCCATATGGTAATAGGCTTGTGGTTCTTGGGGGTGATAAGGGCGGATTAGGGGGGGGGGGGCACGGCACAAGGGCATATGCCCCGCTCCAGACGGTCCGACGAAAAAGAGAGAGAGAGAGAGAGAGAGAGAGAGAGAGAGAGAGAGAGAGAGAGAGAGAGAGAGAGAGAGAGAGAAGGAAGGGAGAGATGAACAAGGGGGGTTGGGTTGAGGGTGGGAGAGGGGAGGGGGGACGAATCTCAGCATAAGAATAATTAAATTGTACTACGTGAAGCATGTAATTGTGAGTTTAAAAATCCAAATACCTCTAATTAACATAATTTGACTTTTTGTGTTGTGTTTCCATTTAATTGCTTGTTGCTCTTTTTTGTCAGTAATTTACGATAAAAATAAGTAAAAGTTGTTTATTGTTTTGTGATTGCTTGGGATATAAATGAGCTATTATTGGGTATGTTTTACTCATAAGTAAATAAAGGATTTTACTATTGAATTTCAAGGGCTCAGTTTAGGCTGGCGCATTCAGGTGTTTTCGGTAGACAGTTTATCTCTAGAGAGTCTTTCCTAAACACAAAGAGATACTACTGCCACCCATTATAAACAGTTTTATTTGAAGCTACACGTTTCGATTCTCCAGTTACTGGAGCAAATTATAAATTTCAACGGCATTTTTCCACACATCAGATACAAACAATTTTCATGGTAGTAGAAATTCCTTTTGAAATACAGTCAAGTGTAATTTTCAGAATGAAATTTTCACTCTGCAGCGGAGTGTGCACTGATATGTAACTTCCTGGCAGATTAAAATTGTGTGCTGCAACCAGGATTCACCTTTTCCAGGCAAGTGCTCTAGCGTATCAGCTATCGCAGCACGTTTCACAGTTCGGCCTCACAACTTTACTTCCGCCAATATCTTGCTTCCTACTTTCCAAATTTCACATGAGTTCAGCGAAACTTGAAGGACTAGCACTCCTGGAGGAAAGGATGTGGTAGAGACATGGCTTAGCCACAGCCTAAGGGATGTGTCCAGAATGAGGGGTGTTAGTCCTGCAAGGTTCACAGGAGAACTTCTGTGAAGTTTGGAAAGTACGAGGCGAGGTACTGGCAGAAATGAAGTTGTGTGGACAGACTGTGAAGTGTGCTGGGATAGCTCAGATGGTAGAGTGCTTGCCAGCAAAAGGCAAAGATAGAAGGCTCTAATCCAGTTTCTGGCACACAATATTAATTTTTCAAGATGTTTCAGGCACAATTTTGTTGATCACAAAAGCTTTCTTGAAAACTTATCTCGTTTTGCGTAGCAAATTTACAAAGCGTTAAGAAAGAATTCAGTACAAAGCAAACACAGGAAATCTGATTTTAGGTTTTCAGAGAATATTGAACAGCGTGACGCATTTACTGGATGTTTGTTACTGACCCGTACTTGGGCGACCTTTTAGGATAGGCTCTTTTTCAATTTTTTGCATTGTTTGGTAATGTGACAGCTACTATGGATACTGTACTGTTCATCCACGGTAACTTGATGACTACGAGCAGAAGGCAGCGTTGCAGTGTTGAAAACGTTACCCACAACATTGTGTGCAGTAATATTTCGCGTCTAGGAGGATGTACCTCAAGTAAGTGCAGATGTTTCCTGCTTCTGGCATCACCAACAAAAAAATTGGTGTCTGCCATTGGGGGTGGACATGGGACCTATCATTGAAAAAAGAAATGTCATGATGATTGTTCCTTTTGGAAAAAATTTGAAAATTATCACTCATTCAGATCTCTGGGAGGAAACTGCCATGAGAAAAAAGGACTGTACAATGACTGAAGTAAAATCATTCTACGATTTGGAGTATGAAATGCTGGAAGTCTTAAATATTATGGAAGCTAGAAAATCTTGAAAGAGAAATGAAAAGATTCAATTTAGACACAGTGGAGTCAAAATGAAAAAATAACAAGAATTTCTGGTCAGGAAAACATATGATATCAATAGCTGCATAAGCTGGTAAGATGGTGTAGGATTCATTATGAATAGGAAAGTAGGACAAAGACTAAGCTACTGTGAACAGTTCAATGACAGGGTTGTGCTCATGTGATTTATCAGCAAATCAACACCAAGAACAATAGTTCCGGTGTACATGTCAATGTCACAAGCAGAAGAGGAAAAGGTAAAGCAAGAGTATGAGGACGTAGAAAAGGTATTGAGTATGTAAAAAGAGATGATAATGTAAAAATCAGAGTAGATTGGAAAGCAGCTGTAAGTGATGGCACAGAAGGTAGGGTTTTGAGAGAACGTTGGCTTGGCAGTAGGAATAAGAGAGCAGAAACACTAATCAAGATCTGTAATAAATTTCAGATGACAATAGCAAATACTATATTCATCACCCCAAATACAGCGGGTGTAAAGAACTCTGTAGAACTCTACAGTATGTCTGCCTAAGTGTACTTGTGTCTGTGTAAATGTGTGGGTGTGTGTGCATTTGTTTACCCTCCATTTTTCCCCCAAGGTAAGTCTTTCCTGTCCCGGGATTGGAATGGCTCCTTACCCCCTTCCTTAAAACCCTCATCATTTCCTTTTCCCTCTCCTTCCGTTCTGCCTGATGAAGCAGCTAGGCTGCGAAAGCTAGCGTTTGTGTGTGTGTGTGTGTGTGTGTGTGTGTGTGTGTGTCTGTGTGTTTATTTGTTGCTATCACTGCCTGTGCCCCTTCGCCTGGTAAGAGTACTTCATCTATTTTTACGTATATATATATATATATAAATAGAGGGAAACTTTCCCGGTGGGATAAACAAAAATAAAAATAGAAAAGAGATGACTTACCAAAAGGACGGCTCGTCGAGAGAAACAAATCACACACAAACACACATACAAGCTTTCGCCACCACTGGCAGCTTCTTCAGGAAAAAGAGGAAAAAAGGGGAGGAAAAGGGAAGGATATGGGTTTTAAGGAAGTGGAAAAGGAGTCATTCCAATCCCAAGAGTGGAAGGACTTACCTTAGGGGAAAAAAAAGGAAGGTAAACAAATACACACACACTCACAGACGAACTCTTCACTCTTGAGAAAGATCTGTATTTTTCTAAAAAATTACATCACAACTGAAAGTTTACAACAGAAAAGACTGACTGTTAATTGACAGGCAAAGATACTGCTCTTCCACTTTTTAATTCCACAGATGAATTTTTTTTCTTCACAACATTAATTAATAATTATCTTTTTTCTCCTTTTTTAATAATAATAGAAAATGAAATGAAAATAGAAATTCGCTTCTTACTGTTCTGATACCCCAACACTCCATTCCTGGTAACAGCACAACTGTACTTAATTGATGAAAGGAGAAAATATAAAAATTCAGCAAGTGAAACAGGAAAAAGGGAGTACAAACGTCTGAAAAATGAGATTGACAGGAAGTGCAGACTGGCTAAGCAGAAGTGGCTAGAGGACAAATGCAGAACCGTAGAAGAATGCATAACTAGGAGAAAGATAGATACTGCCTACAGGAAAATAAAATGAGATATTTGGAAACAAGAAAAGCAGCTGTATGAATATCAAGAACTGAGATGGAAAACCAGTACTAAGCAAAGAGGGAAAAACTGAACTGTGGAAGGAATATATAGAGGGCCTATACAAAGGAAATAAACTTGAAGGCAGTATTCTAGAAGTGGAAGATGAAGTGGAGGAAGATGACATAGGAGATATGATACTGCGAGAAGAATTTGACAGAGCACTGAAGGACTTGAGTCGAAACAAGGCACTTGGAGTAGATGATATTCCGTCTGAACTGCTGATGTCGTTAGGAAAGCCAGTTGTGAAAAAACTGTACCACCTGGTATGAAAGATGTATGAGGCAGGGGAAATACCATCCGACTTGGAGAGGGCATTAAAGTGCAGGGAGAAGAAATAAAAACATTGCGGTTTGCTGATCACACAGTAATTCTGTCAGAGAACACAAAAGATCTGGAAGAGCAATTGAATGGGATGGACAGTGTCTTGAAAGGAAGATATAAGACGAACATTAACAAGAGTAAAACGAAGGTAACGGAATGCAATGTCAGAAAATCAGGTGATGCTGAAGGACTTAGATTAGGTAATGAGACAATAAAAGTAGTAGATGAATTTTGTTATTTGGGTAGCAAAATAACTTCTGATGGCCGAAGTAAAGAAGATATAAAATTCAGAATGGCTATGGGGAGAAAAGCGTTTCTAAAGAAGCGAAACTTGTTAACGTCCAATATTAATTTAAATGTTAGGAAGTCCTTTCTGAAGGCATTTGCCTGGAGTGTAGCATTGTATGGGAGTGAAACATGGATGATAAGGAGTTCAGATAAACAGATGATAGAAGCTTTTGAAATGTGGTGCTACAGACGAATGATGAAAATTAGATGGGTAGATCACGTAACTAATGAGGTGGTGTTTAATCGAATCGGGGAGAAAAGGAGTTTTTGGCATATCCTGACTAAGAGAAGGGATAGATTGGTTGGACACATTCTGAGACATCAAGGAATTGTCAACTTAGCATTAGAAGGAAGTGTGTGGGGTAAAAATCATAGAGGGGAGCCGAGGGACGAATATAGTAAGCAGATTCAAAAGGATGTAGGTTGCCGAACGTATTCTCAGATGAAGAGACTTGCACAGGACAGGATAGCGTGGAGAGCTGCATCAAACCAGTCTGCGGACTGAAGACCACAACAACAACAACATTACTCCATCTGCAACAACAAAACACACTAGGCAGGTATTACTCCACTTCGAAAAACAGATCCCTTTAACCCGGCATTACACGATAATATTTTCAATCATATCTTTGACAAAGAAATATTATCAAATATTTGTAATACTTCTTAGGCATAAATCTTCATTGTGGTGTTAAAAAGGGGTATTATGGTCATCATATTTCAAGGTAGTGGATAATAATAACTTTTTATTGTGAACTGCCTTAGCCACTATCAAAACTGCATATAATTTACTTGACAATTACAGTGACACAACATATCAGTAATTTCACTGTAAAGGTTCTCCTTTCGTAATAAACCAGTGTGGCCAAGTAGCATCACTTTCCACCAGTTTCTTTGCCAGCACGGCTGGTGTGTACAAACAGTTCCTTTGTTGATGTAAGAATGCCTAGTTGCATTTGTTTGTGATACTATCTTTCTGAATAATAACGTACGTTATCTACTTAAGTTGGATATTATTCGGTTCAGTACCACCATATTACCCACACCGGTATCATCATGTGACAAATAATCTATCTGGAGAAGAGAGGGTTACAGTGATTTCTTGCTACTGGGGTAAAACTGTAATTACAGCATGGCGTTGTGGCTATGTTCAAACACATGCACATATCGATTAGCATTGCAGTGATCAGAAGACAAGCAAATTTTATAATCTTACATCTTATAAAATAGGCTGTATGTGTATATGTATGTTCCACATCTCCTCCTAAACTACTGGACCGATTTCAACCTAATTTGGTACACATGTTCCTTAATATCAAGCAACAATTGCTGTCAGAGTAAGAATCACCTACAACACATACGTAAGGAGATATGATGTCATAAAAAATGAGATGCGCAAAAACAGCTGCGTCAAACAACAATGCTGCACATTTCCTCCTAAACCACTGTGTACCAGATTTGGTACACATATTCCTTATGTGAGATAACAATTGCTGTAGGAGTATGAACCACATACCACTCATGGTTCAGGAGATATAATGTCATGAACAATAGGAATTTAAAAAAAAACTGCTACATAATGAGACGAGACTTTATAAATACACTATATGAGAATGACAGTACTTGGCGACTTGCAACAAACTTTAAACATAATTTAAAACCTTTATTAAACTTTTTCTCACAGACAACCACATCAAAATAGTGAAAGGAAAAAAGTTTCTCGCTTACTACTTTTCCGCTGTTCATGGATCAAAACTATGGCATTCGGTATAATGTTACAATTTATAATTTCTGTACTACCAATTGTACTCACTGGAAATTATGCAGACAGATTACACATGTAAAGCTGAATGTACGTTCGAAACTTTATCACAGTATAACACGTAGTTCATGAGATATGAGGACGTAAAGAGTAACATTCATGGAAAACGGCCCAATCAAGCATCACGTTTTTATCTAATACTTCTTTACTACTAACCATATTCGTAACAGATTTTACCAACATACAGTAATTATACCAATCAATATATACCTGCAAAATTTTACAATTGTACAACATATTTATACTAATAATAAATCTGTAAACATAGGGTTTTCACAGGTAACTTCAGCGTACTTTGGGACAACATATAGACTTAGTTTCATAAAAATCATATCACGAAAAGAACAGCATCACAATTTAAAGTTTTTCATCGACAACCGTCATGTCTATCTTTCTCTTTCATCTCCAAAACTGATAGATGAATTTTCAGGGGGTTTTCACAGAAAATGCAAGGGTATCTTGCGGTTACAGAAAAGCTTCACTTCACAAAATCGAATCAGAAAAAGTAAGATATCACAAATTAAACATTTCGCTGAAAGCAATCGCATGTGTCTATTTGTAGAGAGTAATTTCCAAAAGTACTAAATGAACATTCATGGAGGTATCACAGATAAATAGGGAATATCCTGGGGCAACATATAGGCTTCATTTTATCAAAATCAGATCAGGAAAGTAAAAGATATCGTAATTTGATGTTTTGGGTGTATTTCATGCTTGGAAAGAATGACGTAATGCAGCAAAGAACTAATAGATAGCGATGCGGGTGTTCATGTGAAGTTCGGGGCAGCAATCGAATTATTATCCTTTAAAAATACAAGTTACTCTTTGACTTTTCAAATTTACCATATTTCTGAAAATCATTTTCTTGGTTGCTATGTTCTATGAAATATGATTTAACACAATGAATATAAAACTGATACAATCCTTGCCGTGTTTAATCCAAGTCTCACGCTTGGAGTGACAATAGCGCATCTAAAGTAAAGAGAGCCAATTGTAAGAATAATAATTGTTCTCAGTGATATTTCTACTTCATTAAGGAAATACTTATTATATTTCAGCTTTCCATGCCTCAGCCCATTGTTCCAGAAAAATAAATGTTTTAAATATTTTAAATGACGAACTGATGTATGATGTCAGCTACATCATATTTATGAAGATATGCCTATTTCTAACACGCTTCACAAATATATTTAAAAAAAGAAAACTACTGACATATTTTCATGCAGTTTTCACAGGACATTTGAGCTAAGATTGGGGCAACATATAGGCATGATTTTATCAAAATCAGATCACAGAAAAAAGATACATCGCAATCTTAAGTGTTTTCAGTAACTATGTGTTCATCTATTAGAAATACCTAAACTCTTATACTACTTCACGGATTAGCGTGGAGCAACTTCGTTTCATAAAAGTGGAATCAGGAAACTGTTTTTAGATGTAGGTTATGCTTGAAGTATGGACTGCCTAACTAATAAACACTGCTGCTGCATAATAAGTATGGGGTAGTACAACAAGGAGGTGAACATCTGTGACAGAATTAAGCAATCTCATGTCTACGAATACCAACAAACATTGAACATAGCGTTACTGATTTGGCTTTTTGTATTCAATACTTAATGACACTTCTTTGCTAATTTTGGCATGTTTCACTTTTTGTATCAAAAACTTTATGAAGATACATCATTCCAGAAAATGAATTTTACTTACGTTTGTCATCTTGGCTAGGACAACTGAGTTTATTGACAGAGCAATCCAACAAGGATTCTATTTTTACTGACTGAGATCCAGAACCCTAAAAAGCCATGATGCACACAGGCCCTCCTTCAACAACCGTTGCGAAGCACGGGCATATAAGCTAGTCAAATTTACGGGAAGGCACTACATTTGATGATATTTCTTTGATGAAAGATACGTGTATGTCAAAGTTCCCTATTACACTATCAAATATCTTTGATGTAATGTAACTACATGACATATTGATTTTGACAAAGATATATGACCATGTAATACCAGTCTCAGCTCCATTTATTTATTAACTGTCCAGATTCTATAAGTGTTCATTTCAGTGTGTGTTACTGGAGTACGTTTTCACAATAATATGTTACAAATGAAATAATTTTCAATTTTTATGAGAACATTAGTAGGTAAAATATGAGAATTTTATGGGTGTGGTATAAGGTTCGCATGCTCTGAATACACTATACAGAGGGATAAACATCATAGCTGTAATACAATGATTTGAAATCAACAACACTGTACCACATGCAATTATTTTAATAGTTGTAATTTGTTTCAAAAGTAGAGCAAGGAGTCACTCATGTACTAGGATAGCTATCAGGTGGAAGGGCAGTTGAAATCCATCATTGTAAATTACTTATGTCCAGTTTAACAATATAGTAATAAGGAGAGTTTATAACTCACTCTGTGAGTATGGAAGTAGGGGGGGGGGGGGGGATAGAAAGGTTGCATCACAGTGGTGCGGATGGATACAGCATGGCCTTGCAGAGCATGTACATATTATATGGGAGGAAAGAGATACAGCTTAGGAATGGAGTGGGGAGGCGAGTGAGAGGAGGAAAATAAAACAAAAATAAAAATAACATAAATCAATCAAACAAACTCTTGCGCGCTACACACACACACACACACATACACACACACACACACACGCAAAATAGGAGAGGTTCCGGATAGGCAGGTAAGAACTGTTGGGTGAGAAAAAAGAAGCAAAGTTATCGTAGGTAGACAATTTCAGGATCACAGACTGTACTGTAGGGGTATCTCTGACCTGTGCAGTTCAGAAAAGCTGGTGGTGGGTGGAAGGATCCAGATGGTTGGGTTGTGAAGCAGCCATTGAAATCAAGCATGTGCTCCACTGCATGCTGAGCCACAGAATGGTCCGCCTTGTTTTTGGCCACAGTTTGGCGTTGCCTTTCATCCTAGTAGACAGCTGGTTAGTGGTTATGCCAATATAGAGAGCTTCACAGTGATTGCAGCACAGTTGGTAAATTACATGGCTGCTTTCACAGGTGACCCAACCTCTGATAGTGTAGGATAAGCCTGTGGCAGGACTGCAATAGGAAGTGCTGGGTGGGTGGATTGGACAGGTCTTGTAGCAGGTTCTGCCACAGGGAAATGACACCCGGAAGGTGTACATGATCAAGGGCAGAGCCACTTGCGATAGCACCCACGTGATTTACCAACTGACATGCCTGCACTGTGAAGCGTTGTATCTGGGAATGACCAGCAACAAACTGTCCATTCGCATGAACGGTCACAGGCAGACAGTGTTTGTTGGTAATGACCCGTTGCCCACCTGGTCTCACCCTCCCCTAAATTCAAATTCCCGCCCACCATCTTTAGCATCTTTGCCTCGGTTCTGTGGACAGAGCCTCTGCCTCAATTAGTATCTCTGTCCAACTTCTTTGCTTTTTACAAATGTCCACATGCAAACACACCTAGGCAGACGTTTGTAGCTACAAATGTCTGCCTAGGCGTGTTTGTGTTTGGATATGTGTGAGTGTGTGTGTATTTGTTTACCTTCCTTTTTTTCCCCTAAGGTAAGTCCTTCCACTCCTGGGATTGGAATTACTCCTTTTCCACTTCCTTAAGACCCATATCCTTCCCTTTTCCTCCCCTTTTTTCCTCTTATCCTCTTATGCGAAAGCTTGTATGTGTGTGATTTTATTCGTATCTATCAACGAGCCCACTTACGAAATTTGTTATTAATAATCTGACCCAATTCCAAAGTAACAGCAAAGTGCATAGTAAAACACCAGGAGAAAGGGTGATATTAACTATTCAAAGTTAAATCTAACTTTGGCAAGGAAGGGGTGAATTATGCTGCCACAAAAAGCCTTCCGTCACTTACCAAGTAGCATCAAAAGTCTGACAGATAGACAACTAGTATTTAAAAAGAAATTAAAACAATTTCTGAATGACAAAAACTGCTTCTACACTTGATGAATTTTTAGATAAAACCTATTAAATTACACACACACACAAACACACACACACACACACACACACACACACACACACATAAGAAACAGAATAAAAACTCCATAAAATATTGAGTGTCATGTGTAGACACCATTTATTAAACTGATACATTCCACATCATTGTGTAATGTTGTATTAATGATATATCTGTTTTTTGAAAAAATCACCACTAAAAGTTATAACTAGTTTCTGACTCAAAATTGATGGGATTTACAGATAATAATCCATCATCATGTATGGGGTCAGCCAACACAAACTTTTCCAGAAATCAAGGAAAGAAACTTTTACAACTGCTGCTTATGCTCCCACAAGGTGAATGCTTTTCACTGAAAGCCTCACTGGCGTGTCACACAGCTGGCTATCTGTGGTCCCTCGGAAGGGAATTTGTTTTCCTACCTTATTATTATTCAATTCTGGATTGCATACCTTATTAACCCTCCTAACCATAGGAATTCTCATTAAAAATAATAATAATAATAATAATAATAAACTTCAATTTAAAGGAGTTAAAACAGTACAGTTTCCCAGGTGCTCCATTTTCCACCCAGTTCCCTTGTCCGTAGCTCTAGCTGAAAAGCAGTTACTTCATGCCTACAGAAACTACAGCTGTAAGAATTTCTTTCCACGATTTCTGGAGAAGAATGCATTTGCAAACACCATACGTGATGATGAAAAATGCTCTATTAACATTTATCTATCAATCCTGTCAATTTTGAATAGCTTATTTGTTAATTCCTTTAGGGGAAATTTTCTCGAAAGTAGAGGGGTGTAGACCCAAAAAGACTTAAAAGAGTCCTTTGTTTTAGATTGTACACAAGTGACCTGCCAAATTTGAACCAAATCGGTTGGCCGGATCTGAGGCCTCCCCCTTGTAAGTGATAGCTAAATAGATAATAATTTTCTGGTTAAAAAAATCTAAATATAAGCTGTTCAAATAAAAGTTTGATTTCAGGGTAAAACATTTGAGTTACTCTCCTGCTTAGTGCTGTTCATGATGCAAATATTTTTTTTTTAATTTTTATTATTATTTTCTCTGAAAAAAATTACCCTGTAATGGTCGGATACTCACCCAGCAGACATTTAAATGTAACTGCAGCTCTGAATTTTGTTGTTGACTGTGGTGGGCAAAGATCATTAACTACAACTGTTCTCTTCACTGACTTCTGCAAAATTTTAAGCCTTCTCCATACATTCATTGTTTCCCTCAGTGGTTTACTAACTCTGGATGAGAGAAAAACCATGTTTATAAAGATTGAAATATTCAAAATGTATAATAATTAAGTACATTTCTCCATATGAATTATACATAAAGCTCCTCATTGTCAGTATATATGTACTGCACTTATTTTTCATTTAGTTCACAAGTACTCAGTAAGAACAATGGAAATATAGCTCTCACTATTATATCATGAATGATATATACACCAATGAATAAAATTCACTTGAAGCAGAGATTTATTACATCTGAAATTTCCCTTAAAGAGGAAAGGCAAAATTATGAAGTATGTGTAAATAGAAAAATTATAAGTACACATAACAGGACAAAAATGATTAAATAAATACTGTCTTGACTAAAATTAATATTAACACAAAATGAGGGAGTTATAAATAGTAAGACTTTGTAAACCTGAACATTGTAACCAATAAATGGATTCTGTCTGAAAAAGTAAGAACTCAACAAGTGACCCAAAACTGAACAAAAATTACACATTAATAAAAATAAAGTTACTTGCATTAATTACAATGGTCCGCATGAAGCATCTGACAATGTCCAAGGATTCACACTTTATACAACTGCAAAATGGAACAAACTGACCTTTAAACATGTTGAAGTGGCTTCATCCAACCATCTCTTTTTCTTAAGTATTCATACAAACTACTATCTAATGAAACAGTTACCTACACCTAATGTCATAAGGGTCCCAGGCTTTTTAGAACTTAATGTCAATATCTTCCACTTTCAACATCACAAAACATGAAATTCACAGCATACTCAATCTACACTTATACTTTTATATAAACTCTACAATCCACAACACACTGTAGGCCCTATTGACACATCATTATCAATACCTTTAAGGATGTGGATGAGTCATGATAAACACTGCCTGACACAAACAATAATTCATCTAGGAGTGTTCCAATATTATCCCATTTCAGTATACATGCATACCATTTATGTGTGAGTAAATGGTTGGGCGGTTGGTGTTTAAAGGACCAAACTACATTGGTCTCATGAGTAAATGGTTTGACTTACATGGCTCTGAAAAATACATAGTGTGGACCAGAGTGCAGTTGTAATATCTCCACCCTGTTGCTGCGAAGTTCCTACCAGTCAACTGCTGTGAATCATACAGCAGAAAATACAGTACAATGACCCACAAAGCTGTGCAGATGTGTAAGAGAGCCTATTGACCAACTGCATGCATTTGATCAAAGTTGCATCATTGGAATGCATGAAGAGTGTTGGTCACATTGAACAGTTGCCAGTTATGTGGACCATTCATACGTCACAGTGGTCCAAAGTTGGTACATGAGGGCACCCATTCACGTCATGCAGATTCAGGTTCGCCAAGAAACACCTTCCTGAAGAAGGACCATAGTATGGTGTGCCATCAATGCTAAATATCATGATCTTGATACCTTCCACTGTGATGTTTCCACTTCCATATGATGCTACACTCAAGACAAATGCATTCAGAAAGGATTTTCTAATATTTAAATTAGTATTGAATGTCAAAAAATTTTGCTTCTTCAGAGAGAACCGTACAACATTCTCTGAGTACATGCACAATGTTTCAACAACTCACTTCTGCTAGATTGGGTCCTGCAACCCCATGTGTCAGTTGCCATTGACACGAGAACACCAACACAGCATTTGGACTTGTGTCATCTGGAAAGAAAGGGGAACAAATGGCATTGCTGCATGTTCAGTAATGAGTTCCAGTTCTCCACAGTCTCTGATTATCACTGTGTTTGGGTTAGGCAGCATGGAGGGTAGAAGGCATATCTTGCAACTTTGTTTCATAATCCATGGCACCTTGGTGTACGGTGTGCTCGCTGGATCCTCTGGATGGTGACTGACGGACCCAAGGAACAATGCCTTGACTGTGCTTGCATGTTTCTTCAACAGTGTGCGAGGGGAGGGAACAAGAAGAGGTTGTTTGACTCTATCGCCACGGGTGATGAAACGTGGGTGTTTCATTACACGCCTGAAACAAAGCAACTGTCTCATCAGTGGCATCACTCTGATTCACAGCCACCAAAGAAATTCAAACAAACGCAGTCGGCAGGAAAGGTTATGGCGTCTGTGTTTTGGGGTCGTAAGGGGGTACTCCTCATTGATTTCATGCAACTTGGGATGACAATAAATGCAGACAGATATTGTGAAATGCTGACCAAACTGCAGCGAGCAATCTAGAATCACCAGAGAGGACGACTGATGGCGGGAGTAGTGCTTCTTCATGACAATGCTCGACCCCACATCGCTCACCAAACACAGGAGCTTTTGAAGAAATTTGAGTGGACTGTTACGCCCCATCCCTCATACAGCCCACACTTAGCCTCCAGCGATTATCAACTGTACCCCCAAGCTAAAGGAACACTTAGGCAGCAAATGCTTCAACAGCGACGATGAAGTCCGAGCCGAGGTCATACACTTTCTCAACAGGTTGGCAGGAGACATCTTTGACTTAGGAATACAAAAGCTGGAGCACCGTCTTCAAAAGTGTGTCGAAAAATAAATGGAGACTATGTTGAAAAATAGACAAACATGTGAGCTTTTCAACAATTTATAAATTAATAACAATAAAAAATGTTTTCTATTTGTAAAAAATATGGGAACCTGCTTTTGGCACAACCCTCGTATAGAACAGAAGGGGAATCATTTGTGAATACTTAACCTCTTTTCTTTGTAGACAACTTAGAAGAAAAGTATGGTGAATTGGAAGCAATGTCGAAGATGCAAAGCGGCGCAGTCCTCATTGAAGCAACATCCCCTGCACAGTCATGGGCACTACTGGCCTGTGATAAACTGTGACCATCACCCCTCAGAAGAGTTTAAACATGGTTCAGGAGATTATTTACCACCATGATCTCCTCCTGTAGTCCGATGATGAGCTATGCACCAACCTCAAAAGACAGGGTGTCCACTTCATCCAGCGCATCTACAGGGGGCCTAAGGACAACAAGGTACCCAACGGTGCCTTCATCCTGGCCTTTGAGGGCGAGTCTTTGCCGGAACAGGTCAAGGTTATGATATACTGGTGCCTTATATTCCTACTCTGATGCAGTGCTTTAAGTACTGGAAATTTGGGCACATGTCCTCCAGGTGCAATTCCAGCCCCTTATGTAGAGAATGCGGGCATCCATCCCATACGGATGCCCCATGTACCCCACTGCCTGTATGTATCAACTGCAGACAGCATCACCCGCCATGCTCGCCGAAATACACGGAGGCTAAAAAGAAATCTCCATCTACATCAATACTCTGCTAATCACATTTAAGTGCCTGTCAGAGGCTTCATTAACCACATTCATAACCTTTCTCTACCGTTCAATTTTCTAATAGTGCACGGGAAGAAAGAACACCTAAATCATTCCCTTTTCAATCTGATTCCTCTTATTTTATTGGGATGGTCATGTCTCCCTATGTAGGTTGGTGCTAGCAAAATATTTCACATTCAGAAGTAAAAATCGGTGATTGAAACTTCGCAAATAGATCTCGCCGCAACGAATAACGTCTTTCTTTTAATGATTTCCACCTCAAATCATGCAACATTTCCATGACGCTTCCCCCCCTGTAATGTGATGAAACAAAACGAGCTGCCCTTCTCTGAAACTTCTCAATGTCTTCCATCAGTCCCATCTGGTGAGGGTCCCACACTGGGCAATAGTACTCCTGGAGAGGATGCAAAAGTGTGATGTAGGCAGTCTCTTTGGTGTGGCTGTTACATCTTCGAAGTGTTCTACCAATTTTCTGTGTGATCTCTCCAGTTTAAATTGTTCATAATTGTAACTCCTATGTATCTGGTAGAATTTATGACCTTAAGGTTTGACCGATTTATCACGTAATTGAAGTTCAGTGGATATCTTTTAGTGGTCATGTGTATTACTTCACACTTTTCTTTATTTAGTGTTAATTGACAATTTTCACAACATGTAGAAATGTTGTCTAAATCGCTTTGGAGTTGCTTTTGATCCTCTGTTGACTTCACTAACTGATGAACAACAGCAACATACGCAAACAGTCTAAGGGAGCTGTTCAGAGTATGTCTTAAATCATTTATAAACACAAGTAAGACTATGGGACTTATAACACTTCCCTGGGGAATGCCAGATATCACTTCTGTTTTACTCGATGACTTACCATCAATTACTATGAACTGTGACGTTTCTGATAGGAAATCGTGAATCCAATCGCACAACTGGATCAATATTCCATAAGTCCGCAATATTCCTTCAGTAAAAAACCATCTTGATTGCAAATTGTTTTATTAATTAATGACACGTTTCGCCCTTTAGCAGGAAATCTGCAGATTCCGTGGTGTGACACCGCAAGTTGTTTTGCAGAGTTTCTATTTTTCTGGAATTTTTGATTTCTTTGTAGCCCTTAATAGAAGCTAGAAGCGGTGGTCTCTAATGATACAAGATAAGCCCATGTTTACAACTGTGCTCACGGGCGGTGGGCGGGCATGGTGTGCTGCTCCGCCTTTGTACAGCACGCAATTTCATTAGAACTCGCTTGTGAGGTACAGCGACAAAAGCCTTCCGGAAATATGGAATCGATTTGAGATCCCCTGTCGATTACACTTATTACTTCAAGTGAATAAAGGGCAAGCTGTGTTTTGGAAGAGTGATACTTTCTGAATCCATTTGACTACTGGTTAATAGGTCATTCTCTTTGAGGTAGTTCATAATGTTCGAACAAAGTATATGTTTCAAAATCCTACTGCAAATCGACGTCAATATGATTGGCCTGTAATTTTGGGGATCACTCCTATTGCCTTTTTGAATATTGGAGCGACTTGGGCAACTTTCCAGTCTTTGGGTATTGATATTTTGCTGAGTGATTGCTTTTATATGATAGCTAAGTATGGAGCTACTGCATCATCATACTCTAAGAGGAATCTAGTTGGTATACAATCTGGCCCAGAAGATTTGTTAATGACTTAAGTTGTTTCTCTACTACAGGAACCTCTACTTCTAATTTTCGCATGCTGGCATCTGTTCATCTGGCAATTCACATATGACCAGAATTTCTTTGGTTTTCTGCAATATTACGAGACAGGATTACGTTGTGGAAACTACTATAAGCGTCTCGCATTGAAGTCCATGCTAGATTATTGCTAGAGTTATTGTCAACGATTGCCAGTCCTGGGGATTATGTGTGTTTTTTAATTTTGCATGCATTTTTCTTTGCTTCTGCAACAGTGATCGGATCTGTTTCATGTAACACAGGGGGTCAGCCCGCTCTTTTATTAATTTATTTAGTATAAATCTCTCGATTGCTACTGATACCCAAAATACAAGCGACTGCACCCTGTCACACTCAAGTTATAGTATGCTGCTGTCATGTCGTCACCCCTTTCTTTAGTGATGACGGTAGCTAAACCCATGACAACCACCATGGGCTCTCAGTGACATCAAACTCACCCCACCCCATTGATGGTTGGGGGCACTCCATCATATGCTCCCAAACACACACAGCTCCTGTGGGAGCACCTTCCCCCACACCATTGGGGGCAACTTTCCCCATTACTCAGTTGGACGCACAACAGCTAACTCCGACTCATCTTACTCGGAAGGGATCCCTCAGTGCACTCCCTTCTGAGGTTTCTCAAAGTGTGCCACAGGATCCCAAACAATAGCTGAAGGATCCACAAACTGCCAATCGAAGGGCTTCTGGCTCTGTGCCAGTCCCTGATGCTGCTCCAGAGATGCCCTTACCACCAAAGGGCCAGTGAGAGGTAAAGAAAAAGGAATGCTCAGCAGCCTCAAAAACTCACTCCCTTACATCTTCTGCTTCCGAGGATGAGTTGGAGATCCTCGCATACTCTGAGGATCTCGCCATTACAGACTCACCAGAACCTATGGTATTTGATTCTACAGATTCCGAGTGGTTGGCAGCAGGTATTCATACGGAATAAGCCACCTCACTTCAAATCATGGTTCTTCAGCTCAGAGAAAATTCCATTCCGCAATGGATTTGTTGGTATGGGAGATTTTAGGGGGACTAGACTACTATGGACATCAGTCCCCCGCTTCATAGCTAGGCAACACGCAGAAAACCATAACCATCGAAAAGTGTGCCTGAGCGAAATTTAAAACAGCACAGAAGAAAAGAATGCACCGTCAATGAAATATTGAGAGAGTCAACAAGAGACAATATGAAAGACGCCGGACACACAGTAACAAATACGAGACAAAAATGACAGAGCCAATGAATGTGGTTGACCGACCATGCGTGTAAAAAGGGAAAAGCCAACCACATAGCGTAAAAAATAAAAACTGTAGTCTAAAGACACGTCAAGTGGAATATAGAAAATTATCTAAAAGACAACCCAGAGGACTCACAGCAACTGGTATATCCCACCAGCACGAAGAAACCGTAAAACCAAATTAGCCACAGAGGCATTGTCGTCGAGCACCAAAGAGAGAGTGCTCGGGAGGGTAAAAGAATGCTGCAGTGGAGATACAATGGGACAGTGGAGTAGGAGATGGACCACAGTCAATGGAGAACCACATTGGCACACAGGCGGGTCCTCTTGACGGAGGAGGTGACCATGCGTCAGATGGGTGTGACGCCAGCTGCGAGGACTTCCAGACAGATGTTGTATCCTTTATCGTCCGCAGCTTATTGAGCACATCCAGAGCAGACCATTCGGCGTTCCACAGTTCACGTACTTTATTGCGAAGCAACGGGCGGAAGTCTGCTCCTGGGAGGCCAATTGCCAGAGGGCGGCAAGTGGTAGCCTGTTTGGCTAGCTGGTCAACACTCTCATTGCCCGGAATGCCTACATGGCCTGGGGTCCAAATGAATGTCACGGAGCGATCAGAGTCATCAAGAGCCAGTAGCAACTCCTGAATGGCCCTGACCAACGTATGACGAGGATAACACTGATCAAGGGCCTGTAAACTGCTCAGCGAGTCGCTGCAGATCAGAAAGGAGGTCCCAGGGCACGTGCGTGTGTGTTTAAGGGCGCGGTATATAGCCACCAGTTCTGCAGTGAAGATGCTGCTGCCGGGTGGCAAAGAGCGTTGCTCAACATAGGCGCCATGCATGTAGGCATATCCGGTGTGGTCGCCATCCGAAGAACTGTCTGTATAAATAACCTCGGAGTTACAGAACTCACGAAGCAGGGCAGAAAACAGATGCCGTAGGACCAGAGGAGAGGTGGAGGTCTTCGGCTCACGGGAAATATCCAACCGAACCCGCGGTCGAGGAATGGTCCAGGGTGGAGCATGGAAAGTTGAGCAGAAGGGACGGTTAAGAGGGAAGGAGTCAAGGGTCGAAAGAAGCGATTGGATCCGTGCCGCTATCGGGAGTCCCAACCGGGGTCGCCTCTGCGACAAACGAATGACCTCTTCTGGGAAAAGGAGTCTGTTATTTGGATGCTGAGGGGTACAGTGGACTCTGGCAGCATATTGGGCAAGAAGGTATTGTCGCCGGAATTGCAGTGGGGAGACTCCAGCCTCTGCAAGAAGACTCGTGACCGGGCACGTACGAAATGCTCCAGTGGCCAGACGGACGCCAGTATGGAGGACTGGGTCGAGAACTCTCAGTGCAGATGGAGAGACCGCGCCATAGACCTGGCTCCCGTAGTCCAGACGAGACTGCACCAGAGCGTTATACAGCCGGAGGAGGATAGGGCATGCTGCCCCCCAGACAGTTTGGCTGAGGCAACGAAGGATGTCCAGATGTCGTGAGCACCGTTGCTTGAGCTGGCGCAGATGAGGGAGCCATGTCAAACGTGAGTCGAAAAGGAGACCCAGGAAGCGGTGTGTGTCCACAACCTGAAGGAGCTCACCATGAAGGTAGAGCTCCGGATGCGTATGTACCGTCCGTTGGCGACAAAAGTGCATCACCCTAGTTTTAGCAGGGGAAAATGTAAAACCATGGGCAGAAGCCCAATTTTGCGCCCGATGAATGGCTGCCTGCAGTTGTTGTTCAGCTACACTTGTACTAGCGGTGGAATAGTACAGGCAAAAGTCGTCCGCATAGAGGGAGCAAGAAACCGATGGATCCACTGCAGCCACTAGGCCATTAATAGCCACTAAGAAGAGTGGTACACTTAGGATGGACCCTTGTGGTACCCCTTCTCTTGGATATGGGAGGAACTGAAGGAGGTGCCAACGCGGACTCTAAAGCAGTGTGAAAGTAAAAAATTCTGAATAAAAAGTGGGAGGGAGCCACGGAGACCCCACCCATATAGTGTGGCAAGGATGTGATGACGTCATGCCGTGTCATATGCTTTCCAGAGGTCGAAAAAGATGGTGACGAGGTGGTGACGTCAGACGAAAGCAGTACGGATCGCCGACTCCAAAGAGAGGAGGTTATCAATGGCAGGGCGACCTTGCCGGAAAGTACCTTGTTGTGGGGCGAGCAGACCCCGATACCCGAGAAACCACAGAAGTCACCGGCTCACCAAATGTTCAAAAAGCTTACAAAGAATGTTTGTGAGACTTATGGGACAGTAATAGTCAACGTTCAATGGATCTGCACCTGGTTTCAACAGAGGGATAACGATACTCTCCTGCCATTGGGACGGGTATGCTCCCTCGATCCAGAGACGATTGAAGAAATCCAAGAGATGGCGTTGCGAGTGTTCAGAAAGATGTTTTAGCATTTGATAGGGGATTGGGTCCGGTCCTGCCGATGTATTGGGGCAACTGGCAAGAATAGTTTGAAATTAACACTTGGTAAATAGCGCATTGTATGGCTCCTGGCGGTTTGTGCGAAATACCAACTGCCTTCGCTCAGCCCGCTCTTTTAAGGTACAAAAACCTTGGCTGTAGGCAGTGGACGCCGAATTTAGAGCAAAGTGCACTGAAAAATACTCGGCAATGATGGTCGGGTCGGTATGGATCGTACCACGGATAGAGAGACCCGCGACCCCTGTTGGTGGATGGTAGCCTGATATACGGCGAATCTTCGTCCAAATCTGGCTAGAAGAGACACGGGGTCCAATTGAGGATACGTATTCCTCCCAGCATGCCTGCTTGGGCTGCCGGATAAGCCGGCATGTCTGGGCCCGAAGACGTTTAAAGGCAACCAGGTGGTCAACAGTGGGGTGGCGCCGATACTGCTGCAAAGCTCTGCGGCAAATGCGAATTGCTGCTATCTCCGGTGATCACCAGGGTACTGGTTTTCGCCGGGATATGGCAGAAGAAGATGGTATCGCGGACTCAGCGGCAGAAACGACAACGGAAATAATTTGCTCGACTTCCATTGTCGCATCAGCAGGGAGAGGGGTATCCAGCGTTGCAGCTGAAGTGTATGCTGCCCAGTCGGCCCTATGGAAGGACCAGTGGGGTAGACGTGCATGGTGTTGGTGGTGGGGAAGCGAAAGGAAGATGGGAAAGTTGTTGCTTCCACAAAGGTCATCATGGACCCACCAGTTAAGGAGTGGACGTAAGCCCGGACTACACACAGAAAGGTCTATGGCGGAAAAGGTGCCATGGGCCACACTAAAATGGGTAGGAGCTCCTGTATTAGGAATACAAAGGTCAAGTTGGTTAAAAAGTAGTTCAAAGTCTCGACCACGTCCTGTAGTCACATTGCTCCCCCATATGGGGCGATGTGTGTTAAAATCTCCTAAAATAAGAAGTGGTGAAGGAAGTTGACCGATCAAGGCTGCTAGGTCAGCTGGTGCCACTTCTGCATCAGAAGGGAGATAAAGGGAACAGATAGTAATGTCCCGTGATGCTCGAACCCTGACAGTGACAGCCTCCAGGGCTGTGTGAAGTGGCACTGGGGAACTGTAGACAAGGGTATGTACATATAGACATACCCCGCCCGACACCCTATTGTAGATGGTGCGGTTATTGAAGTACCCCCGGTAGCCCCGAAGGGTGGGGGTCCGATCACCAAGAAACCAGGTTTCCTGGAGAGCAACACAAAGAGGTGGAAAAGAGCTCAATAGCTGATGCAATTCAGCCAAGTGACCGAAAAAACCTCCACAATTCCATTGGAGGATCAGACTGTCTCCTGATTGACAGTGCATGAAGATAAAGATGGAAGAGGAGTGGTATGAGCACTCGTCTCTGGCTGTGAAGCCTGATCCTTCGTGTCCATGGCATCCCTGAGATCGGCAAAGGCTAAATCTTCTGGCATCGCGAGAAGGATTACATCATCCTCAGGCGCGTCAGGTGCAAGGGCTGGGGGCACCGAGGCCGCCAGTGTCTCCTTCCGCTTTACTGTCTTTTCTTTCTTGTCTTCCCGTCGTTCCTTGAGCCTACCGGAGGAGGGGGGTTTCTCCGGAGGGGCTTGAGGTGTGTGGGAAGACTGAGGAGCCAGATGGCTTTCTGGCCGAGAGTCCTTCAGCCGCTGGCTAGTGTCGGATGTCTGGGGTGACATGGTTGGAAGCGGACAATAGGTTCCCTTCCCAGAAACCCTTTTCTGGCTGGGGAGTGGGGGTAGCCACTCCCGGCGTGGGGGGCAGTACCTGCCCCACAGAAGATGGTGTGCCTCCAGATGTCTGGGAGGCAGAGGTAGAGGGGCGGCCTATAGGGCCCACAGATGGAGGTAGAGCAGGGTGAGAAGTGGCCACCGGTGGTGGCGCCATCGTCGTAGCTGCAGCATAGGACGTAGGTAGAGAGACTGGATGCAGCTTGTTGAACTTCCTCCGAGCCTCTGAGTATGTTAGTCGGTCCAAGATCTTGTACTCGACTATTTTACGCACTTTTTGTAGAGCGGAACAGTCCTGCAAACAGGGAGAGTGGTGACCGCCGCAATTGACACAATAAGGAGGAGGGGCACAGGCAGTGTCCGGATGGGAGGGACGGCCACAGGGGCGACAGGTTGCAGCAGCGTTGCAACGAGAGGACATGTGCCCGAAACGCCAACACTTGAAACTTCGCATTGGAGGGGGGATGTATGGCTGGATGTCACAGCGGTACATCATTACTTTGACCTTTTCGGGCAGATTGTCACCCTCAAACGCCAAGACAAATGCGCCAGTGGCCACCCTATTATCCTTGGGTCCTCGAAATACTTGCCGGACAAAATGGACTCCGCGTCGTTGTAGGTGGTCGCGTAACTCCTCATCTGTCTGTAGCAAAAGGTCTCTATGATATATCACCCCCTGTACCCTATTTAAGGATTTGTGGGGCGTTATTGTGACAGGAATATCGCCTAAGTGGTCACACTTTAAGAGGCTTCATGACTGAGCAGGGGTCTCTGCCTGTATCAGGACCGAACCGTCGCGCAGTTTAGACATACCAGCAACTTCGCCAAACCTTTCTTCGAGGTGTTCGACGAAGAAGGAAGGCTTAGTTTCCTGGAAAGATTCCCCATCCTGTCTGGTACACACTAATTATCTTGGTGAATATGTCTCAGCCTGCTTTGTGGACTCACGTTCCCCCCATGATTGAGTTAGGGAAGGAAACGATTTGGGGTCATATCTATTGAAATTAAATCTTCCACACTTAGAGACACCTGACTTAGAGCCAGGATTTTCAGAGGTTTGTTTCCTCTTCATTGCGGAATGTCCGCCCCGATGCCACCCACTCCGTAACAGGGGCTCTCCTCAAGGGCGCCATCCAGCCACAGCAACGCCATCTGGCAGGATGGCCGTTGCTGGGAGTCCCGATGCCCCCCAAAGACAAGCATCGACTCCTTGGCATGCATGAGGAGGGCAGTGTGATCCCTGTGCAATTCAGGGGGCTCAACCATTACGATTCAGGGGGCTCAACCATTAGGGTACCTAACAGCCCCACCACACGGACTGGCTACTGTGCTGGTGACCTAGCGGGGGAGGGAGCTACGGTGAGGAAGGGAATTTGGAAGGAAAGGGTAGGAATCCGCACCGTAGGGGCTAGGTTAGGAGTTCTTCCCCAAATGGCTCACACTTACTCGGAAATTTTGATGGAGGTCAAACCGCAACGAGGACATGACTGGGCCGAAATCATTGAACACAGCAAACAAAGACACAATTGCAAAACCAGCAGTACCGTGGAAATAGCCGGGCCATCATCGCGAGAACACCTAGAGACGGGGTTGGAGAAGGGTAGGGTGGGAAGAAGGATTAGGGATGGGAGGGGACCGGGGTGAGGAAAAGCGGCCTGGGACACAGGAAGGAAGGCCGCAATGGCTCGGGGACCCGTGCGCGCCACACACGTACCCACAAAAGAGCTGTGGGCCCCCTGGGGGGCCCCCAATGGAACATCGGCGGTCTTTTCCACCATACTGCTGAGCTGTGACTATTACTTTGCCATTGCCCCACATTTTATGTAGCTTTGCAGGAAACCTGGCTTCCTGTCCGACATACCCCGGCCCTTCGAGGAGGGCTATGGTGGGGTGTGTGTCTACGTCCTTGTCACTGTCCCCAGTGGCACCATGCCTCTCGACACTAAACTAGAGGCAGTGGCTGTCAGGATGAAGGCACTACAAGTCATCGCTGTCTGCTCTGTCTACCTACCCCAGATGAGGTTGTTTCTCCCACTGACCTCACTGCCTTGGTCGCACAACTTCCCCCTCCATTCCTCCTATTGGGGGATTTCAATGCCTATCACACTTCATGTTGTGCTTCTCAGTCCTCAGGGTACTGTAGGGATGTTGAAGCTTTGCTGACACAGGAGGATGTGTGCCTTTTTAATACTGGTTCTCCTATGCACTTCAGTGTCACACATGGCACATACTCTTCCATTGATCTGTCCATATGTAGCCCAAGCCTTCTGCCATAGGCCTATATTAGCTGGAGAATCCACAATGACCTTTGCATTAGCAATCACTTTCCTGTCATTTTGTCATATTGCATTTTCACCCTGCAGGCCGCCTGCCCTGATGGTCCTACCGTCGAGCTGATTGGCAGGGTTACACATCATCTGCTGTGGTTCCTGCTCTGCTACCAGCCGGCACAGATATAGCAGTTCAACAGATCTCTACTGCCATAGTTTCTGCCACCGAGGCTAATGCTCTGACCACTACTGGCTCACCTCAGCGCAAATCTGTACCCTGGTGGACGTTGGAGATTGCTGAGACCATCCGAGACTGTCGGTGAGTGCTGCAACGCCACTGGCGCCATCCCACATTGTAAACCCTAAATGCCTTTAAAAGGTTGCAGGCCCAAGCCCAACTCTCATTTGACGAAGCAAGCAGGATTGCTGGGAGGTACGTAGCACCTATTGGCTCACGTACCTCCCCTTCTTCCGTCTGGTCTCAGGTACTGTGCCTTTTTAGGTACCGCCCGATGGCGGGACTACAGGGCACCCTCTGTACTGACCCAGCTTTATTGCCAAGTACATGGCAGATCATTATGCATGTTGCTCCGTGAAGGCAAACTATAGTGAGTCCTTCGGCTCCCTCAAACAGTGGGTAGAGTGGACTCAGTTATCTTTCCATACGCATCATTGAGAACTGTACAGTGCTCTTTTTATCGAGTGGGAGTTCCAAGCTGCAGTTGCTGCATGCCCTGATACCTTCCCAGGACCAGACTGCATACACAGCCAGTTAGTACGTCACCTGTTAGCGGAATTTCAAAACCAATTGCTCGCCTTGTTTAATAGTGTCTGGGCAGGGGGTGTTTTCCTATCTCAGTGGAGGGATAGTATCATTATCCCCGTAATGAAACCAGGTGCAGATCCACTGGCAGTTGACAGTTACCGCCCCATCAGTTTAACTAATGTACCGTGTAAGTTACTTGAGCGTATGGTGAGTTACTGGCTTATGTGGATACTTGAAGATCGAAGTCTCCTAATCCCACAACAAGGGGTTTTCTATTAGGGCCACTCCAATATTGACAATCTGGAGTCTGCCATCCATACAGCCTTCTCTAGGCATGAGCTCCTAGTTGCGGTCTTTTTTTTTTTTTTCCTCCAAAATTTGTATATGAAACTAACACTTATAACAATCCACTTGACAGATGACATTTACACACAATGATAAAATATCACTTTCAAAAAGAGCACCTAACCAAAACAGTATGCCAGTATTTGTAAATGTGCAGGAATGAGCAGAAATCAATATACGAGTATTGAATGACTCCTAATTTCTAAGAATTTTGATATGTATATAAACTGATAAATGAGTAAATGTCTTTCAACCATTCTTCAAAAACTAAACTTAGGTCTCAGGAAAAAAAAAAGCTAAAAATTTGGAGAAATAAAGGAAAAATCAAGACACAGCAGAAAAAGGAAAAAATCAGGAGATTCCCACCTAAATCGGTAAGGTTAGCAAATATGTATCTACAAATAGGCTTGCTTAGTCTGTCACTGCAAAGGCATACAATGAGCTGCACAGGAAACTAAAACAAAAACACTGACACGTTAACCTTCTCCATAAAGAAGAGGATTTACACAATCACATGGGCATACTTGAAAGTCATACGACCATCATATCTGGCTACTCTGCGGTGAGGGGATTCAGGAAGAGCAGAGTGGAGGGGTGGAAGAACATGAAGGTTGCATGGTGGTGATGGAGATGGATACAGCATGGTGTTACAGAATGTGTAAGTGCTAAATGGGTAGAGCGAGATACAACTGGCGCGCGCGATCGCACATGCGTGCGCACGCACACACACACACACACACACACACACACACAGAGAGAGAGAGAGAGAGAGAGAGAGAGAGAGAGAGAGAGAGAGAATGGAAGAAGTGTAGGATGGAGGAGGTAGGAATGTTGGATGTGGGGAAAAAGGGAGTTCTTGTAGATTCAGGCCTGGATAATTTAGGGATCGGAGAATGTACTGTAAGGATAACTCCTATCTACATAGTTCAGAAAAGCTGGTTGTTGGTGGGAGGATACAGACTGCCCCGATAGTGCAGCAGAAACTAAAAACAAGTATATGCTCAGAAGCATGTTGGCCAGTGTGATCTACCTTGTTTTAACCCAGTTTGACTGATAGACAGCTGGTTAGTGGCCATGCCAATATAAAAAGCTGTGCAGTGACTTCAAAACAGTTGGTAAATTACATGGCTGCTTTCATGAGTGGCCTGAACTCTGATAAAGTAGGATAAGTCTGTCATGGGACTGGAATAGGAAGTGCTGGATGGGTGGAGTAGACAGGCCTTACCCAGTTTACCATCCAACCAAGATCCCCCTATATGCCCACTTAAGCACCCCCAGGTCACACTCCAAAACTTTCTACACTCCAACTTGGACTCACCAACTTCCCAAAGTCACTTCCTAAGAACTCAAATCTTTCAGCAGAATAAATGAGAGCCATCCACAACCTTGAAATAAATCCCGACATAATCATCCTCCCTGCAGACAAAGATTCCACCATTGTTCTTGTGAATTTCAGTGACTACCTGGGAGAAGGACTCCGCAAAATCTATGACTCTTCCACCTACAAGTTGTGCCTGATAGACTCCACCCCAAATGTCCAACAAGATCAATCCTTGATGAAATCATATTGCCCCACTCTCTGAATCCGGTTCCCTTCTCACCCAAACAGCACCCTGCACACCCACCTTCTATAGGCTTCCCAAAATTCACAAACTAAATAATTCTGGATACTCAATTGTGCCTGCTTACTGTGAGTCTACTCAAAGAATTTCAGCTCTCATTGACCAAAAGTTTCACCCATCTGTCCATATTGAGGGTACCAACCACATCCATCACCGACTCTCCACCATCCCCTTACTTCCTCGATCCTTACTTGTCACAGTGGAAACCGCCTCCCTATACACCAAACATCCCACATGACCATGGCCTCGTCACTCTTAAACACTACGTTTCCCAAAGTCCCTCTGAACTGAAGTCTGATTCCTCATAACCCTCACCAACTTTATGCTTAAAAAAAGGGGGGGGGGGAGTTTACAATCAAATTAATGACAAAACCATGGGCATCCGAATGGCACCCTCCTATGCCAACCTGTTTATGGGCCAACTGGAAGAAACCTTCCTAGGATCACAAAACCTCAAACCTCTCGTCTGGTTCAGGTTTATTGACGACATTTTTTGATCTGGATTCATGACCAGGACACCTTATCCTCCTCCTTTGAAAATCTCAACTCTTTCTCCCACATCCACTTCCCTGATCCTCGTTAACCCGCATTGCTTGATGTTAACTTCCATCCGCACTTCCATACACATTAAACCCACAAACCACCAGCAGAACCTACACTTTGACAATTGCAATCTCTTTGTCTCTTTCACTTTAAAACGTTCCGGTGTCACAACCTAGCCACCTGAGGACAGAGTATCTGCAGTGACCTGAACACCATTTCTCAACATGCTGAAGATCTCATGAAGGCCTTCACAGGCAGAAACTACTCCAAATGGATCTCCTGCGCCATATCGCCACACACCCCAAATAATCTCTCTACCACCAGTAATCAACTACAAAAAGACTCTCTTACACTCTATTTGTCACCCTGTACTATGCTGGATTGGAACAACTAAACTGGATCATTCTCCAAAGTTTTGATTTTTTTCCTCATGTCCCGAAATGAGAGACATCCTGCCCAAGATCATCCCCATCCCTCCTAAAGTGATGTTCCATTCCCTCCCAACCTCCATAAAATCTTAGACCACCCATGTCCCAGATTCCTGTGGAAGACCCAACTGCAAGACCTGTCCAATCCACCTACCCAACACTTCCTACTCCAGTCCCATTACAGGCCAGGCCACAAGTGAAAAAAATCACATAATTTACCTACTGAGCTACTATCACTGCACAGCTTTTTATATTTGCATGACTACTAACCAGCTGTCCATTAGAATGAAAGGGCACTGACAAACAATGATCAAAACAGGAGAGACCACCCTGTGGCACAACATGCAGCAGAGCATATCCTTGATCACAATGGTTGCTTCACAACCCAGGCCAACTGGATCACCCCACCAGCAACCAGCTGAACTACACAGATGGGGATTATCCTTACAGTACAGTCTCCAATCTCGAAATTATCCAGGCCTCAACCTATGAGTTTTTACTCCTCCATCTGCCCACTCCATTCCTAAGATGCATCTTGTTTCATCCATGTACATTTAGCAGGTACATGATCTATAAAGCCATGCTGTATCCATGTCCATCACCTCCTTCTCCTCACCACAGAGCGTGGTTTGAAATGTGTCAGTCAGAGATGTCAGTTGTGTGACTGTGAAGTATGGGTGGATGAATTATCTCTCTTCTGAAGAAGGCTGATTGATGGCTGATAGCCCAAGTGTTGCATTTGTGACTGTATTTTTAAGTACCTGTCACAGCTCGTCATACATCTTGTTTATTATCCTTATTATACAGCTGAATTCCAGTTTGGACTTCCCATTATTACATTATTCCTTGTTACAGATCTTTATAACAAAGACTGCTATTTGCATTGTAGGTGAAAATACATTTAAATCTCAAATGGCTAATGAAGTATGTTTTTAACTTTCTTTTTAAACCCAAGTTATTGCTTTATGTTGGACAGAAAGTAATTGAATATGTTACCACCAGAGTGCAGAGCTCCAGTCTGAATTCTGAATATGAAGGCAAAGACAATGTGAAAACACCCTTATTACCACTTTCTACAGGAGTCTGTTTATATCAGTAATTGTCATGATCTAATATATATCAGTTTGTACTATACCAACCACTGGTTTAATAAGAACAGATCAGCATACTACATTGTGACAAGGTGTAGTGTGATGTGATGGATCATACACAGTGCATGAGAGTTAAAAACGATTTTATCATCAGAAGATAACTTATTAATGACTTGAAACTATCCATCATTAGTAGAAGCATAGCAGTCTTGGTACAGGGTTTTTATATTAAAGATTAATCATTCCATGATTTTTATAAAGGCCTAAAACATGGACAGTTATCTGCTTTACACAGTATTCTGATTGCTCACATCTGCTAAATAAATGTTTCATTAACTTTAAGTGCATTGCTCAAAAAGACAGTTTTACACAGTGTGCTTCATATGATCTTCATTATTTAAGGAATGAATTAAGTAACATGAGGAAAGGGGACAAGTACTTATAAATACAAAATGTTTGGTACAATAGACTTTAGCGCTCAGATTGATTTGGCATATAAAATGTCAATTCAAGAAGATATTAAACTTATTACTAAGAACAGTCACATATTAAACACAATTGTTGAGTGCTTCACATTTTTGGCACTCATGAGTTAGCATTAAGAGCTCAAAATAAAAAACAAGTCAGCAAACAGTGAAGAAATTCTGAATGTGTATTAAATGACCACTTAAACAGTTCCAATACTTCTGTGTGTAAATATACACCACATATGATACAAAATGAACTTTTCAACTGTATACATCAAGCTTACATTTCTGAACTAATTAAACACATACTAGATATTTTTCTACAACTACCCAAGTTCTTGCCTCTTGACTCCAACAAAAAGATATATTACATAAGTAAAAGAAATACTGAGGGCAATATTTTTCCTTCCTTAGTAGAGCAAGGGTTAATGAATGTTCTGCAATGCACTTACTTGTTCAGCTCATCAATACTTCATTTATAAGGTCTTGCACTGCCCTTGAAGGTACTTTATGGAATATAAACTATGAGGTGTCTTATAAGTTATGATTAGGTATTTTATTATTGTTATGCACTGCACTTACTTGTCAGTGTCTGTTGGCAGCTCTGTTCCATCTGACAATGAACCGTAGACAGCAGCTTCCATTATTTCCGGATTTATCACATCTGTCACAGAAGACTGCACTACTGCAGGCTGCACCATTTCTAGGTGCCCCTGTTCTGCCTCCCTCTGTTGTGCTATCACATCTGTCACAGAAGATTCAAGTACTGCAGGCTGCACCATTTCTACATCCCCATTTTCTGCCTCTTTTTCTTGAGCTGTCTTGGACAAGTTCTTTTCTAGATTGTTATCTTTCTTTTCTGTGCCTAAACTAGCAATGGATGTATCAATCTCAGGTACCTCCGCTAGAGGTGCTACACTGATAACACTGTCCATCTGCAATAGTCAGGGATGCAAAAGTAATCAGTAACATAAACAATGTATCTAATTAACCTACAGAGAAATGTTTATTCATACTCACTTTGGTTGGAATCTCCAGTTCTTCAATATTCACCTCTGAAAAATAAGAGATAATTGAACAAAATGTTTACTTTTACTTCAACTTGTTTTTTCTTTTCTTTCAGATTCTTTTAAGTATAAGTTAATGTCAAAAGAAAGAAAGTAATAACAAACAATTTGTGCTACTTCTTTCAGAGTTGAATTTCTCCTAACGTCTGTATCCAAATATGTTACTGAGAAATTAAGAGAACTTTTACTGGAGTAGTTATTACCCATTACATATTAAAAGAACATTTCAATAATCATGAATTCTGCACTAATGCATAATTGGAAACAGATTTGTTCTGATGTTATTTAATTTTTATTTGATTCTGTGAGATTATTGTGTGTAAAATAAATATTAAAGACAGTATTGCATATTATGTAGAAAAGGGCAACAATTCTGAATGATCTTTCTAACACTGCTGACAGTATAGAAGCTTATTTATAAAACATAATTTATTACTTAACATTTAGCATTGACTATACAGTCTATGAGTGACTGGAAAGTTACTGTCCCACAAACTAAGTTGTAGAGTATTGGGCAAACTTCTTTTTAGCCTCATACCAGAGTAATGTGGTCAGTTTTCAAAAATTTTCATGGTAGAGTATTTTTTAAGTGGCTTTTCCTCCGGGCATGTTGTGTGTATGGACACCTGCATTTTTTATCCACTCTTCAGTCACCTATTTCACAACACCAAAGTAACAGTGACAGGTGATTTCGTGATGGCTATGGTAGTCTGTTTGGATTCACATGTTTTTATTCTTGTTGCAAGCAGATGGTCCCCATGATGACATGGCAGGTGCAACGTGTGCCCAGATTTTGCCAATGGGTGATATTTGTTCAGCAATCACTGGTTGCATAAGATGACTTCAGAATTTGGAAGCTGCAACTTTTAAAAGGTTAAGGAATAATAAGCCTAGGAATCAAGATATTTGCTAGCATACAGATTCATGAAAAAGAAGAACAAATAAGACATGGACATTATTCAGTAGCATCAGGGTATAATATGTGCATGCTGCTGGGTTGTTATGTTAGTGATTCATTTGTGACAGTTTTTGACTATATGGTGCTGGTCAGGAGGCTCATCTGTGCACCATTGTGTCTCATCTCTGCCAGCAGTAACTATGATAAAATTAAAGATGAATAGTATTTGCAACTTTCATTCTGGGCTGCAAAAATACTCGATAAACAAATACATATTACTTTTGAACATTTTTATTTTTTGATTTTTTATTTTTTTTATTTTTTAAATTCATCCTATGAGGCACTTTTCAATAGTGCACACATTTTGACATGAAACACATTATTTTGAATATACGGGGTGTTCTGACAAAGAAACATAGTTACAGATGAGGAAATTATTGACAGATCACTGTTGAAAGCAGTGACACACCTATCACATACTGTGCTCAACATGTGCAACAATTTGTCAATACACTGAACTAAATCCACAATGCAACCATGATCAAAAGGATGAAGATGTTCAAAAGTAATATGTATTTGTTTATGGAGTATTTTTGCAGCCGAGAATGAAAGTTGCAAATACTATTCATCTTTAATTTTATCATAGTTACTGCTGGCAGAGATGAGACACAATGGTGCACAGATGAGCCTCCTGACCAGCACCATATAGCCAAAAACTGTCACAAATGAATCACTAACATAACAACCCAGCAGCATGCACATATTATACCCTGATGCTACTGAATAATGTCCATGTCTTATTTGTTCTTCTTTTTCATGAATCTGTATGCTAGAAAATATCTTGATTCCTAGGCTCATTATTCCTTAATTTTTTAAAAGTTGCAGCTTACACCCCCTTTTCCACTTAAAGAGATAAAAATATATGCCACTTATTCACTACACACCATTACCACTGGATACTCTCTAGTCAGCATCTATGCGAAGAGTGTGGCATTTTAACCAATATTATGAAATAGCATTGGTGTCACTATAATACTTCCCACATCCCTCAGTATAACGTCAAATGTTCCCTTCAAACACTATAATATCCATGAGAGCTTACAACATCCACAATTGTCTACAAGCTCATGCTTTCGTGAGGTGTCCCATTTATAACCTACTTATTCACCTGGTCAAAATCATCATACCTGAAAAATATGCCTTTAATAATGTAATAAGAAATATAATATATTATTACTCATCACACGAAAGAGGTGTTGGAATGGCAGGCAGCCACAAAGAAAGTAGATTCCATGATATTAAAATGAAAGTCAAAATCAGCACACCATCAAAAAGTTTAAAACAGTCTTTTATAAGTATGAATATGTACTTCATCATATATAAATAAAACATGGGCCCATTTGCACTTACACCTATACCTATCTACACACACACACACACACACACACAGACACGCACACACACACACACACACACACATATATAAACGGCCACTGCTATCTCCAGGTTTCACGGCCTCTGCAGTGAACAGTGTCCATGAACAAGGTGAGTGATGGAGTCTCAGAGTATTGAATTTAGATGAATTATATTGTTGGAGGTCTTCTGAAAACATGGTGCAGTGGTTAGCATTGCAGATCGCTGTGCTTGCGGTTCCCATTTCAAATTCCACCATGGGTAGAAAAAATTTATTTCTTTGTATTTACTATTTCTAGAATGTTTGATATACTTGTACGTTCCAGAAAATTCTTTCTATGTATAAATAGTGAAGCACTCCAAGCAGGAATTAGTCTGTACTCAGTGTATGCTTGTGTTAGAAATAAATGTGTTCCAAGTGTACAGGGTTGTGCTCTATTAACGACCAGCCTTCAAATGCTGGACCAACTCCAGTTTGCAATGTGACACTTTCTGGTGGAGGCACAGGATATCCTGCAGTACATCTGCATCATCATGGCTCCAATTAGGCAGTGTAAGAGTCATCACCTACACGGACAAGAACCGAAATACAAAGGGTATACTGACTACCTCTGTCCGACGGTCCATGTCATCAAAAGACTCATGGATACCAAACAGTAGTTAGCCAGCTGCACATCAGACACCCATTGGAGTTCTCTGGAGATGTTGGACACGACCCAAACAAGTGGCTGAAAGGATTCGACCAAGTCGCCAAGTATAGTATGTGGGACCACATTATGTGCTTGGCAAACAATTATTTCTACCTGGATGGGATGGCCCAGCACTGGTTTGAAAATAATGAGGACAACGTCGATAGCTGGAAAAAAGTCCAGACAGAACATTAGAAGACGTTTGGATACCACCAGCAACAAGTCCATTTATTAGCAGAGCAAATGAAGAACAGGGCCCAACAATATGGTGAGTCAACACAGAGTGTTTTGGCCATATGTCACATATTTAACACATATATGACTGAGGCCTATAAAATTTCACACCAGATGAAGGGCATTGCAAAAGACATGTATTGAGCTCTTCTGTTAAAAGACTTTTCAACGACACAAGAGTTTATCCAATGGAGTTAGAAAACTGAAGAGATGCAACAGAGGAGAGTTGGACGAAAGAAGTATGACAGACTTCCTAATGTAGTCCCTATGGCCATTGTGGAAAACGAGTATGATTTTTCTTCTCTCATATGACAAACTGTGAGAGAAGAATTACAAAAGTTTATGGCAACCGGGAATGTTGGACCAAGCGAGCACCAGATTATGGCCATGGATGTCGGTCCTGTATGTCATGAGGGAGCCGACACTGCTGAAGAAGAGGTATCTGAAACATCAGCACCTGTCAGGCACGCCAACGTGAACAATGGCCTCGCCCTGCTATGACTTATGCCGTATGCTGCAGCTGTCAAACGGCAGCCCAGGAACTGATCGACACGGTCACAACCAAATCCTCCGGCAACTATGACGCCTTGCAGGAGGACAGATACTTGGAGCACAAAAGACAACACCCATTTGTGTTTTCACTGTGGGCTTCCTGAACATGTCGTACGATACTGCAGAGAGAGAAGACGAGTATTTGACAATTATTACGCTGCAAGACACCAATCATCGGAGCAGCCCTTTCAACGGCAGTCGACTGCAGACGATTACCGTCGACCTATCGGGGCGAAGCCTATCGCTGTATCCTGGACATGGTGACTCTCCAACATGCCAGCGCTGTTCGCCATCGCCTTATAGAGATACCAGCCGCTAGCGTAGCCGCCGCTTTCAAGAAAACTAGGTGAGGCGACCACCTACGGAGGTGAGGCTGTTTCAGATGAAAATTCTCCAGGGACAACAGTCGCTAAGATGTCAGGAAATCTCATTGACATCAACATCGATGGCCAACCTGACTGGGCACCAGTCACTTCAGAGCTTCCTTCTCTGTATCGTCAAATGTCTACCACCACAAACTAAAGAAGATAATGTTCTGTGATACAAAAGCAACGGTGCTGAGTGTACCAAATGGAAAATACATCAACCAGCAAGAACATGTGTCCTGTAGTAGTTGGTGTTAGGGCTGCACCTTTTTCAGACTGAAGACACCTGATAGGTATTCCTGCTTAAAGGAAGTCCCTCTAAGAGAGGAACCACATTTGACAAAGTCTAAGAATCTAAGTAATAAGGGAATTACTATTTTTCATCAAAATATACAGGGTAACAGAGAGAAAGTCAATGAACTGCTTATTGATATTGATTCTGACATTATTGGTATTTCAGAGCATTTTTTAAGTGATGTGACAATTCAGAGACTTCTTTTGCCAGGATACAGGTTAGGTGCCTTCTACTCTAGGAGTTCCTTGCAGTGTGGGGGAGTGCCCATGTATGTAAAATATGATTTTTCATCGGAGTCAATCGATTTTTCTAAACACTGCATAGAAAAGATATTTGAATGTTGTGCAGGAGTTGTTAATGTTAATGGAACTAAACTAGTAATTGTTGTTATTTATAGGTCCCCTGACTCAGATTTTTAAATTTTTTTGCCCAAGCTGGAATTGGTTCTGGGTTCAATGTATAGGAAGTATAAAAATTTAGTTGTGTGTGGAGATTTCAAAATTAATTGTGTAGGTGACAGCTCAAGGAAATTGACAATATTTTTGTTCATTCTTCATTATTAGAGGGACACTCTGTCAGCAGAATAGTAAATGGCCTATCAGATCATGATGCCCAAATTTTAATTCTAAAAAGTATTTGTTCTCAATCAAATGTTAAACATAAATATCAACTACTCAGAAGTGTTACTCCAGTTGCAATTGAGACCTTTTTAAGCCTAATTAAGACGGCAGGTTGTTCATAGTGCTGATAATGCAGATGATAACTATAATGCTTTTCTAAAAACATTTCTCTTTGAAAGTTGCTTTCTACTAGAATGCTCAAAACAGGACACTTCCAGTAACAGACAGCCAGGGTGGCTGATAAAGGGGATAAGAGTATCATGTAGAACAAAGCGGAAATTTATCAAAATGTTAGAAGCAGTCAGAATGAAGATGCAGTAGCTCATTACAAACAGTACTGTAAGGTCCTGAAAAATGTCAATAAGAATGCAAAAAGTATGTGGTATGCAAAATGAATAGCAAACTCTCGGGATAAAATTAAAACTATCTGGTCAGTCATGAAGGAAGAGTCTGGTCAGCAGCAGCAGGTAGAAGATATAACATTGTGCGCAGTAGAAATGTTTCTGTTACTGACAAGTTAGATATATCTGCAATATTCAATAATCACTTTCTGAATATAGTAGGGGAACTAAACAAAACTCTAGTTTCTACAGGTAATCATATAACGTTTCTAGAAAATGCCTTTCCGAGGCTGTTACCTGAAATGGTTCTTCATGATACTTCCATAGGTGAGATTCAGTCAATAATTAAATCAGTAAAGACTAAGGACTCTTGTGGATATGATGGGGTATCTAGTAGAAATCGTAAGTACTGTTCTCTATATGTCAGCCCAGTACTACGCCATATTTGTAATTTTTCCTTTCAGAATAGTTAGTTTCCTGACAGATTAAAGTACGCAGTAGTGAAACCCACTTTATAAAAAAGGAGAAAGGGAGAATAGAGACAACTATAGACCTATTTCTATGCCATCTGTTTTTTCTAAAGTTATTGAAAAGGCTGTATATTCAAGATTAATTGATCATTTCAGTTCACATAATTTGTTGTCAAACTTATAGTTTGGTTTTAGAAGTGGTTTAATGATTGAAAATGCTATATTTTCATTTCTCTGCGAGGCACTTAATGGGTTAAATAAGAGGATATGGACATTAGGCGTCTTCTTCGATTTAACAAAAGCGTTTGATTGTGTTGATCACAAAATGTTGTTGCAGAAGTTGGAACATTATGGAATACTTTTGTATCCCAGCATCGACGCCACTTTTATGTCTCGTTCCGCTGGTTGTAGTAGGTGTCGGTGGCCGAGTAGAAAGAGAACAATAGTGATGGGACAACCGACTGTTTTTAACAACCGATTGGTCAATCGGTTGTTTTTTCGTTCAGTCGGTTTTTTCAGTCGAATGAAACAACCGAATGAAAATAGTCTCTGTGGCTGTATGAATGTTTTCACTCACTGGTGGGGTTTGAGTGGTTTCAGTCGATGCGAAACAATCGAATGAAACCAGTCTCTGTCGGTTGCAGCCGCTATATGAATGTTTTCACTCATTCAGTGGGTTTGAGTGGTTTCAGTCGATGCGGGAGCACCGAATGAAACAAGTCTTTGTCATTTATATGAATGTTCTCGGCATTGAGTGGTTTCACTTGATGCGATACAACCGACTGGAAAAAGTCTTTGTCGGTTTCTGCAGTTATATGGATGTTTTTATTAATTCATCGACTTTGTGTGACTTTATTTGCATACTCCTTCAGCCTTTTCGGGTATAAAATGAACCGTGATTCAGCATGAAACATTCTTAAAGAATTTTAAGAATATAGCAGTGTGTCCGTGTGTCTGTTTCTATTGCATGCAAATCTGCAGTTTTGTTCCAATCTTGATGAAATTTTGCACACTTGACCTTCAAAGCAAGAGAAACGTCACTCCCTGCATCAAATTTATTTCGGTGCATGGCGGAGGGTACTTTACATACTAACTTCGACAAAAACCACAATTTGGCTGCGATCTTGATGAAATTTTGCACACTAGACCTTTAAAACAAGGCGAAGGTAACTGTGTACAATAAATTTCGTAGGTGCATGGCGGAGGGTACTTTACCTACTAACTTCAACAAATTCCGTATGTATTCGAATTTTAATGATATATTTCACTTTTCACCTTCAAAGAAAGAGAATGGTCACCGTCTACATCTACTTTAGTTCGATGCATGAGAGAAAGTATTCCAGAATTCGACGCCAGTACAGAGTTTATTCCGATCCTGATGAAATTTAGCACACTTGACTTTCAAAACAAGTGGCATCTAAGATTTTGTATGGTACATGGCGCAGCGATGGAATAAACCTCCACACCGTTTCACCGATAACCACAGAAATATCTGTGACAAGAGTGAATAATTATGAAACTTGAGATGAATGTTTTCATACACCGTTGACGAATACAGGCGCGCTGAAGGAAATTTACAGCACTGATAAATGTTGTATGTCTTCTCGTACTCCTTCAAATTAGATGGAATTAACAAAAATATTTTTATAAGAAAAATTTTTATACCAAATACTTTGATAAACTTTTTTTTTTTTTTTTTACAATATCTAATGTTTTAGTGATCTTCGAATTTGGATCTAGCAAATATGCTCAAAGTTAAAATACTTAACTCTGTCCTACTAGTATCTTAGATATGTATGAACAATAAGCCGCAAACCGCACGTTTCTACCTGTTCCCACTTCGGAGATACAGTATGCGAGATTAAACTTGTAGCGATCATTTTGGAACACCCTGTAGTTTCGACGCTTCTTTATTGAGACAGTAAGTAACCGACAACAATCGGCGATGGCACGCCCTGCGACGCCGCCAGGCACTGTTGTGTGGAGTTTGGCGCGCGCCTGCTGGCGCTGTCAGCAATGAAAACGCAAGCGAGGCAGCACCCCCTCTCGAGTCCCCGCTCCCCGCGAAAAACGTACTGCCTCTTTTCACTTTAAAAGAAAGAATGATAATTCAGTCAATGTACAAAACTGCAAAAGTGTCGCATGTTTTCATTCGGTTGTTCCCACAGACTACTTTTATTCGAAAAAAAATAAAAGTAAAACTACGACCGACTGACTCTTTCATTCGGTTGGCCCCATCGACTGATTTAACTCAAAAGAAAAGGAATGAGTGGTCCAACCGACTGCGTCGATTTTTTCATTCGGTTGATACCACCGACTGGTTTAACTCAAAAGAAAAGGAATGAGTGGTTCAACCGACTGCGTCGATTTTTTCATTCGGTTGATACCACCGACTGGTTTAACTCAAAAGAACGAATGAATAGTCCAACCGACTGAATCGGTTGTTTCATTCGGTTGGTCCCACCGACTGGTTTCACTCAGAAGAACAAATGAATGGTCCAACCGACTGAATCGGTTGTTTCATTCGGTTGGTCCCACCGACTGGTTTCACTTAGAAGAACGAATGAATAGTCCAACCGACTGAATCGGTTGTTTCATTCGGTTGGTCCCACCGACTGGTTTCACTCAGAAGAACAAATGAATGGTCCAACCGACTGAATCGGTTGTTTCATTCGGTTGGTCCCACCGACTGGTTTCACTCAGAAGAACGAATGAATAATTCAACCGATACGAGAAACTACAACCGAATGATCGATTTTTTTCCAACAACCGAATGAATCGATTGTTTTCATTCGATTGTTCCCATCACTAGAGAACAACACAGGAATAAAGGGTGCACGCGTGTGCAGGTACGGAGGTGACCAGCCAGTGGGACAGAAGAAACTAGAAACACTAGAGTAAATTAGAACGAGATATATATTTCATAGAGACTTAGTAATACTTAACTTTTACATAGTTCTTGACTGCAGAATGCTGATACATAATTTAGATAGAGGCCTGCCTACTGATGATTCCTAGTGCCTATCTGATAGCCAAGTCTTCACTGGTGCCTATCTGATTCCCAAGTGGACAATGCAGTCCAGTGGTGGCCACGAGCGGAGTTGTAGCAGAGGGCGCTCGTGGCTGACATCGTAAGAACACCGCGCCGTGCATGCATGACGGCGCGCGGCGTAAGTACGTGGCGCACACTTCATACTTGTGCGACACCACAAATACGAGGAGTAGCTCACAACTGGTTCACCTCCTACTTTAATAATAGACAACAGAAGGTAATTCTCCGCTTTGTAGAAAATGGCTATGACGTACAATCGAAATGGGGCACAATTAAGTGTGGGGTGCCCCAGGGGTCTGTTTTGGGATCGTTGCTGTTACTTATTTATATAAATGATATGCCTTTGAGTATAACAGGTGACTGTAAAATATTTTTGTTTGCTGATGATACCTTGGTAGTGAAGGATGTTGCTCGTAATATTGACACAGTATCAAATAATGCAGTTCAAGAGATAAGTTCATGGCTTGTAGAAAACAAGTCGATGATAAATCACAGTAAAACCAAGTTTTAGACTTAACAGTTCAAATTTCTAAGTATTCAGATAGACAGTAAGCTGTCATGCAAAGCCCATGTTCAGGATCTTGTTCCAAAACAAAATTCTGCTATATTTACCATTAGAACAATATCTTAAATAAGTGATTTTTCAACACAAAAAATAGTCTATTACGCTTACTTTCACTCACTTATGAAATACGGCATTATTTTTTGGGGTAAGTCACCTGATGCAAAAAGGATATTTATGGCTCAAAAATGGGCAGTTCGAGCAATATGTGGTGTAAGTTCACGAACATCATGTCGACCACTTTTCAGTAGTCTGGGAATTTTGACACTGGCATCACAATATGTTTTTTCTTTAATGTCGTTTGTTGTTAATAATATCAGCTAATTCTCACGAGTTAGTAACTTTCATTCAGTGAATAGTAGACAGAAGTCAAATCTACATTTTCATCACACCACCTTGACACTTGTGCAGAAAGGTGTACAGTATTCTGCAGAATCCATTTTCAATAAGCTGTCACAAGAAATAAAGAATCTTAGCACTAACCCACATGCATTCAAATCTAAATTGAAGAGTTACCTCATGGCTCACTCCTTTTATTCTGTTGAGTAACTCCTGGAAAAGATAATTCATTTTTTTCCTTTATCGATTCTTTTCACTTTGTCTTTCTATTACCATTCTTGTGTAAAAAATCATGTATTGACTTGTTCTATGACCATGGAGTCTCACTCCTAAATTGGGTCCTATGGAACAGAAAACTATAATAATATAAATAAAGAATCAACTATCAACAACAGGACGCAGACATATGAATTTGTCATTTTAACAGAGTGTAGCAATATCGCCGTCATCAGGTTGGACTTCCTTCAGTCATCCAAGGCTATATTTACTCTGAAAGATCTGAGCTACAAATTGAGGAAGCCGTACATGTATCATGAACTCTCCTGGGAGGTTGTTTGCTGTCGAGAATGTTGAGAGCCTGCTGTTGACAATGAGAAGAGTTCCAGTCAGCAGCTGAGATGACCAGTTGGATGGTGAAGTGCATGTCGATCCCAAAAAGCTAAACACTATAATGAAGGAAATCTACACACTAGCATTACAGGTGGTCTAGAGCTTTGGATCACAAATTTTCATGAGCAATCGCAACTCATTCCTAAAGGAATGTGTGTTGGAACAGTTGAACCAGTCCAGAACAGTGAGCTCAATGTCAAGTCTCATGCTCTGCTGTTACTGCCAACAACACACTAGAGGAACCTACTATGGAATTGCATATAGGGTCTGGTCTGACCCAGGAACAATGTCAGCAGGTGTTAACCATACTAAACCAATTTTCAGGTGTATTTGGGGCCAGACAGGAGAAGAACTGGATGAAACAGCTCATGATAAAACACTGTATCAATAGCGGTGATCATCCACCAATTACCCAGTGTTCATACAGAGTGTTACCAGCTGAAAGACGGGTAAATCGGGTAGACGTGGAGAAGATGTTGCACAATGACATTATTCAACTTTCAGAGAGTCCCTGGTCATCTCCGGTGGTCCTTATGAAGAATAAGGGTAGCATGTGGTGTTTCTGTGTCGGCTATCGGTTGCTGAACAAACTCACAAAGAAAGATATCTACCTATTGCCATGCATTGATGACACATTAAACTGCTTGAAAGGAGCTACATACTTCTCAGCCATGGACATGCAGACAGGTTACTGGCAAATCGAGATTGACAAAGGTGACAGAGAGAAGACTGCTTTTGTCACAGCGGAATGGCCGAGCGCATTGAGGCACTATGCTACGAGGCCGTTCCCCCTTTGGGGGTTAGAATCCCCCCTTGGGCGTGGATGTTTGTGTCATATTTAGTATAAGGTAACTCATAAGAAGTTTGTAAGTTTAGGGACTGATGGCCCTGCAGGTAAGTCCCTTAAGCTTAAGAAACATTTGAAGGCTGCTTTTATTACACCTGACGGCCTTTATGGATTCAAAGTCATGCCTTTTGGACTATGTAATGCCCCAGCCACATTTGAACGCATGATGGACTACTTGCTTTGACACCTTAAATGGACAAAGTGTCTTTGTTATCTAGGTGACATTGTCATTTTCTCAAGGACATTTTCAGAACATCAAGCCACTGTCAACTGTGTTTAAGTGTGTTCAGACAGCAGGACTCTGCCTCAATACAAAGAAGTGCCTCTTTGTTGTAAAAGAGAAAAAAATCCTGGGGCACCGAGTGAACAGAGATGGTGTTCATCCTGATTCAGATAAAGTAAGGGCAGTCACAGAATTTCCAATTACTGAGCACATCCGTGATGTGAGAAGTTTTCTCAGGCGGTGCTCATATTAATGCCGATTCATAGAAGTTGTAACAAGGCACATCCATTGTAAGGACTTCTACAGGGAGATGCCAAGTTTTACTGGGATGAGATGAAAGAAAGAGCTTTCCAGACACTTAAGGAGGCTCTAACTTCTGTACCAGTTGTAGCCTTATATGACGAGAATGCGGAAACCGAACTTCACACAGACAATAGTGGTTATGGGATTGGTGCAGTGCTTGTACAAATTCAGGATGGTGCTGAAAAGGTGATAGCCTATGCATCAAGAGTTCTCTCAAAGTCCAAGATAAACTACTCTATAACCAAGAAGGAGTGTCTCGCCATTATCTGGGCTATCAACAAGTTCCGGACGTATTTACCATTCCTTATGTTGGCTGACTAATTTGAAGGATCCATCAGGTTCAATAGCAAGATGGGCAATAAGACTGAGTACAATGTCACAGTGGTATTCAACAATGGTCGCAAAGACAAGGACGCCAACTGCCTTTCGAGGAACCATTAGTCGAACACAAGAGCTTGGATGAAACTTCAGCCTTCACTGATTAGGTAACATTACAGCTGAACAGAGGGAAGATTCAGCATTATTACAAACCATAGAGGCCTTTGAGAAAGGAGAACTGATCAATGGAGAGTTTCAACTAATAAATGGAACATTGAGTAAGAGCAACTACGATCCATTGGGCTCCAAATGGCTACTGGTTATTCCAGCTCATCTCTGGCCAGCTAGTCTTCAAGTATTTCCACGATTCTCCAATATCCGGTCACGTGGGATAAAGAATCAGACCCAGATATTACTGGCAAGGTCTCTACTGATCTATCAAGCACTATGTAAGTCACTGTAAGGAGTGCCAGAGATGGAAGCATGTGCCACGATTATCTCCATGTCATCTGGTACCAATTTCACCTGCAGCAGCTCCTTTCCACCAGAATGGAATCGATCTTTTAGGTAGGTTCAAGAAATCAACAACCAGTAACTGATGGATAATAGTCTGCACTGACTACCTCACCCGCTATGCTGTCACCAAACCTGCGCCAACTGCAGAACCTCTAATGATTGCAAAATTCTTCATAGATGACATTATTTTGAATCATGGTGCACCATGTGTGATAATGTCTGAGCAAGGAAAAGTATTCATGACAAAACTAGTATCAGAGGTAATGTCACATTATGAAATTGTCCACAGAATAACAACTGCCTACAGTCCTCAGACAAATGGTCTTACAGAACAATTTAACAAGACTTCAGCAAATATGCTGTTGATGTACGTCGATGTTGAGCAGAAGGATTGGGATAAATTACTGCCAGTCATGACATTTGCTTAAAATACACACTACAGGCTTCATATCATTTTTCCTGCTCCATGGTTGTGAAGCTGAGATGACAATGGATACGCTGTTCCTGTTCCAACTGGATGACACTCTGGATGACTACGTGAAACAGCTCATCACCAGGGTCAAAGAAAGAAGATAGCCGGCTCACATACAGAGGCTGGATGCCCAGGAGAAGGACTGCCAGCATTTAACAAGCACCGATCTGTTGTGTACAGCCCAGGAGATCTGGTATGAATTTTACCCTTGTACGGAAAGTTGGGCTATCAGAAAACTTACTGAAGTGATACTTTGGTCCGTATCATGTCAAATGCTGCCTGTCTGATGTCACATAACGAAGTCGAGGATTATGAGCCATCCTAAAAACAACAAAAACAAAGAGACATTGTGCACATCCTCTGTATGAAGCCTTACGACAATCCCAAAGAACAGATAGACAGAAAAGACCCCCTGTTCAAGGACTCTGAAGACTGTTGTGATAATGATGAAGCCACGGCAAGAGGGTCTAGCGCCGGTCATCGTCACTGTAAGAAAGGCATTCAGGCAGAATGGAAGGATTCTCCGGACATGCCATACAGAGGACGCATGACAAGATACAGGACACTGCAACTGGCTCCAAAGAGAGCCTAACAGTGAGTCACTATTCTTTCAGGAAGAGGATCAATGCTGCGAGTCTTCTGACGGAATGTGTTGCCCAATGGTTAGCATCACAGATTTCTGTGCTTGCGGTCCCCTAGTCAAAACCTGCTACAGGCAGAAAAATTTATTTCTTTATATTTACTAGAATGTTATACATGTTTCTTAAGTTTTATGTACTTGTAAGTTCCAGAAAATTCATTCTGTGTATAAATGGTAGAGCACTCAAATCAGGAGTCAGTCTGTACTGAGTGTACGTTTGTGTTAGCAATAAATGTGTTCTAAGTGTGCAGTGTTGTCCTCTGCCTCCGAATTCCAGACAACCTGCAGTTTGCAACATGACAATATTCACGAATATCCTTGTAATCACTCAGTGTTTGCAATTAAACTGAACATGGGAGGCCTTGGGGGAGATATCAGTGATTTGGTTCAAACTGTAAATGTAAGCAAGTAGATCAACCTTTCAAATTCCTGAAATATCTCAACTAAGTAGGCCACAAGAAATATTAAAAGGCTCCAAAAGATTTCCAATTACACTGTAGATTAAGTATTAGCTAGTTTGAGTAACAACAATCTAAGTGTTAACTTAGCACAATGGGTAGGGAGCAGACTGCTAATTTTGCAGTTCACATTTGGTTCCCACTAGTTCCTAAATGTAAGTATACTTAAACATTTCAGTTTTCCTGAGTTGTTACAGCGATAGTTATCATCAGCAAAGGATAGTTAGTGGGAGCCGTACCAAATGCAGAATTCAACAACATATAATGCAGTCCAATAAGTCCATTAACAGCGATTACAAAGAGTGTGTAAGTCAACACAGGACCCTGTGGGTTACCGTTCTCCTGGATCTTCAGGGAGCTGAGTGAAGTGCCAACTCTAACCTGGAACAACTGTTTTGATAAACAGTGTTGGATAAATATTAGTAAGTTGGCACTGAAGGCCCCGGTCATGGAGGGTGAGTAAAATGTGTGTCATACACCTTGTGTAAGTCAAAGATGTCAAGGTTTTGGCATTTAACAATAACATTGGATTGAAGTTTGGTTGGAAGTAGATATGTCAGGCTTTGCATCAACAAGATACCTTGTTGCAGTAGAAGATGTACATAAGGCATCAGATAATCAGTTGAAGATTGTTCAAGCCAAAAATGACACTGATAAAGTGACAAAGGGCACCAAGATTCAACCACCCAGCACAACCTCTAGGCAAACTTATTTTCAGCAGCTTACAGAGTAAATTGGTCATGCTTACTGACTGATACCTGTTGAGAGACATTGGGTTTTACACATGGGTTAACCCTCCCGTTCCCAGTGTTGTTCCTTGACAACAATGTATTAAAAGCTGATTAATACCGTATTTTGTGTATCAGTCCTTAAAGTTGCATTCTTGTTGATGAACAATATGCTTCTAGTATGACATTTTGCCACTTGGTGTAGAGTGTAGCCATTTCTGAGGCATTAATTTGTCCATCTTGGAGGTTGTATTACACTGTCATCTGTACTTGGATGTTAGTCTGAGTGTGAGTGTTGTTCATGTTATTTTATTTCAGCAGAGAATTGTCGTGTCTTTGGTGCTGCAGCGAAGATTTTGCTAGCATTATTGATCTGGCAGTGTTATCTACCAACAAAATAATGTCCCAATCGTCTGTGTTGTGTATGGAATAAATTACATTAAAAAACATAGTACCGTCAAAAATTTTAAAATATATATTATGATGTTTAGTGCACTTTATTAATACAGGAAACACTAAATTTTAATTTTTCCAAAGCTGAATTCATAATGTGCGAATGAGAGGGTTAAGGACTGGGACAATAATGCTATCTTGCCATTGCAAGGGGAAGATGCCTTTAAGCCAAATGTAATTGAAGATTCTGAGTAGATGTTGTTTCTGGGGATGGTTCCAGCATTCTATAATCTGACTGTGCATTAAATCAGGACCTGGGTCTATGCCTCTTAAAAGGGTTAAGTCAGTCAAAGGATGCTCTGCAGGGACCAAAGGTTCAGTACAAGAGCACCCTGGAGGAGAAGACCTAGGCCAATAGTGGGTTGCTGGTGGCCCAGAATGCTATGAAGCTTGGAGCAAGCCAATGAAGAGGTATATGCCCCTAGGGAGGAGACTTAGCACTTCTAGCATTCCTCTTGTGGTTGATTAAATATTGAGCCTTAGTACAAAGTCACTTAAGAGTAAATATGTTGGCCTGGGAAGGATATCATTTGGATCATTGTAGGGCTCTTTGGTGATTCTGGATAGCCACAGCAAATTCTTTGATCCACAACTGTAATTGTCAATGAAGAAGACCTGTAGTTGAAGGAATTGCAGTGCTAATGGCATGAATCATAGTGTTGGAAATGCATGACACAACCTCCTCGTGGCAATCTGACTGAGAGGGGGCGAATTTCACGACAGATTTATAGGAATGCCAGTTGGCTCTGTGAAGATACCAACATGAAAGTCTCTCTTTCTGGTGGCACCAGGGAAATGACAGAATCACAGAAAAATGATCATTGTCAGAAAGGTCATCATGTGATTACCAGTGTTGAGAAGCCACAAGATTAGATGAGGAGATCTTTAGATTGATAGTGGAATAGATGTGAGTGGCACTGAAGTGGACAGGTCAGCCATTGTCATGGAGACATAACTCAAGGTCTGGGACAAGCTAATCACTTAGTAGGCCCCTACCAGACTAATGCTACGTAGCGGATATATTTAAAACTAATGTTAACATGTAGGTAATACTGGGGGAATGTGCATTTATCTTTTAATGTACAGGTAACTATTGTTGTGACAATAACTGTTGTCTCGGAAGCCCATTTTGTACTTAACGTTCAGGTAACCCACAGGTAACAACTATTTAGGAAACTGGCCGTAAGTGATACTCTCCTACAGGTTGTGATGTGTATTGAGTCTTGAAGTAGGTGATAAGGGGAGGGAAGTTGGTGATTTAATGGGGCCAATTCTATGACCTGTATTGAGAAAAGTAGATGTTGCAAATGCTGATTTTAGGTATGTTTGCACTCACACCGCTACTTCTTGCAACTTGGTATGAAGTGGAATCCAGTTGCTACTAATGTCTGTACGAACGAAATTGGAGACCCCTTCAGATGCTGTTTCAGGACCAGTGTGGTTCCAACAGAATTCCTGATAATCATAGAACATGGGAATATTGTCTTCACTGCAGCACATTTCTTGGAGACCAAAACAAAATGGTAAATAGGAACAAGTATGATGTATTACAATTCCACTGGATAATCTTGTGGTGAGAGTCCATGTGATATGTAAATGGACAAAGAGGACTGGTCATGTCGGAGGGTACTTCCTGTGGGCAGTGTAGATAAAACATCATCAAGAAACATAATTTTCAGTTCTGACTGTGTGAGGCAATTAGGTGCATTTGGGAGTGTTGGAGTCTTACTTTTCTTTTTCTTTACCTTTGGAGCCTTGAGTAGAGAAGGCTCACTTAAAGAGGTCAGCAAGAGTAAGCTCGGAGACAGATGAAGCATAGGCAGCCCTACAGGCCACAGATATTGATTCCTTTGATAATTAGTAGAAATTGGAGGGCAGCCCTGCAGGCCACATACCTTGCTTTCTTCGATAATTGGTAGGAGTTGGACCACCAATTTGATGATCTCTAGGGAGAGTACTTCGGAGGAGAATGCTAAAAAAGAACTCTTCCCCAGCCAGGTGAGGGACGAGGCTCTTGGAGGAGGTATCCTGGAAACCATATGAGGGGGAGGGGGGGGGGGGGGTGAGGACGGGAGGGGGGGGGGGGGAAGAGGAAGGAGGTGGGAGATCTGGTTTGGAGAAGAATAAGGCAGTAAAGGCAGTAGCCATAATGTTGGCAAAACTATTTCGTTCTCAGGGTAGAGAGGCTCATATTTTTCCCTGCCTCAATATATGACAAGCAGTCAACAGATTTATATTCCTGCACTTATATATATATATATATATATATATATATATATATATATATATATATATATATATATATATGAGAAGATTGTGAATGAGGAGAATTTTGTTCAGTGCAATAACAAACTTAGGTAGTTTTTCACAAGAGTACCATTATGCAGCAGTTGTTCGCAGTTGCTGCACTATGGATCTACTATGCAGTGAGAAGATATGTGCCCAAACTGCAAACATCTAAATTGTCACCTGGGTGGTGGTGGTAGGTATGGCTTTGCATAACATTTGTAAACCATTATCATAACCTTTTGGGGAGGACATTCCTGTCAACGGCCAGGATGAAGGTGCCTGTGTCAGTGTGATTATCTTCAAGTGCCTGTTGCACATGCTGGTCAAAGTGGACACCTCCCTGCTCATGATTGGCCCACAGTTCCATATTCTTTGACATGTGAGATCCCTGTGAAAGATGATTCCGTGGACTCTGTTTAACATGGTGTGAGGGATGACGGACACAATTATATCACCTATAAGTGGTCATACACCTGTAAGACTGCAGATTGGACAGAAGATGTCTTACAAAATAAGAAGGCATTCCAAATTTTCTCCAAAGATTCCAGGTCTCCAAACTTATCTTCAATGATTCCAATGATGAATAAGACCTTTGTTTTAATAAAAGATCCTCCTTCAGTTCAGCTGCTCCTAATTGTCTCACTAGACCCTCTTCGCATGGAATAGCTATGGTAGGTAAAGTCATAGGGTTGTAAGCCTCAGATTGAATTTCCATTTCTTTCTATAGAGACAACTGGGGCAGATCAGCCATTACTTAATTTAACGTGTAATAATGGAAAGTCCAGTTTGGAATTAATAATATAGTAATAAGGTCAGTTTACAACTCACTGCAAAGACGTGGTGCATTCTTCAGAAAATAGAACATTACTGCAATCACACAGGCACACAACACAGTCATATAACCATCCAACAGTCCTGATACCCCAGAGAGATAGGCATCCACTCCTTGGTCTGTATGGAGAGTTAACAGCTCAGACATCAATAGTCTGATCCCTGTGTCATCAGAGGGTTCATCCAAGAGAGTACATAACAGCCTCAGCACATGGATTGGCTACACATATGGGTGGCCTAATGGGGTTAGTGGGCTACGGTGAGAGTAAAGGCGAAGATGAGAGGGAGAGGAACCCATGCCTAGAGGCTAGGTACACCATTCTTCTCCAAATGGCTAACAATGTAACAGTAATTTAGAAAGGGAGGTCAAACCAGGAGGAAGATCAAACTGCTTCGAAAGAAAGGGAAGATGAAATTGAAAAGTAAATGTGAAGATCCCATCAGAACAGTAGAAATAGTTGAATGGCTTAAATGAAAGCAACAAGAGAAAGATTAGGGTGGTGATGAGGAGTAGTTAGGATAGTTGGAGGGGGACTGGGAAAGGGAATGTAGTATGAGAGGGTAAGAAAGGCTGCAATAGATCAGGAACCCAACCCATTGGTGCCACACATACCAACAGAATAGCTGTGGAGTCACTTAGACAGATGGCTGCTTTTTTAATGCAGGTGTGGCAGGGAAATGAGGACTGCCGATGAATGGCACCATGCTGTGTTCAGTGATGAAGTTCTGCACTACCAAGCATGACCATCGTCGGTAAACATGGCAGCATCCTGGGCACCAGCCCAATTCTTCCTGTGCTTTTGGAGAGCCACAGTAGTATTACTTCTTTTGTCATGGTGTGGTAAGTAATCAAGTATGACTTTTGGTTTTGGATGTTAGTGATTGAGGAAACTCTGACAGCACTATGGTACACCAATCGACAGTTTTTACAGTTACATGAGAGGACTGTAACTTTTGTATTGTACTCTATTGATTGTATAGTTAGACCTTTGATCACTTACAGTTTCCTCCTGACACTAATAGGAATCCTAATGTAGCAGTTTGCTGTTTGAAGGTATAACAAAATTACATATCAGATAGAATGGCTGGCCAGTACCTACCTTTGTGCTGTACAGCCGATAGTGACACAAATGAAGAAACAGAAAAAAAAGAAAAAAATGGCACAAAAAGGACAAGCTTTTGGAACACAGTTCCTTCATCAGGTGGGAGAGAAGGGAAGAAGAAAGGATGGGAACGGAAGGGAAAGGTAATTCACGACCTAGGTCATGAAGGTGGTGTTTCGGGAGTGTGGATGTCAGAGATACTGCATGTATGTACTGAGCCATGCCAGAGACGATATATATAACCAAAGAGGAAAGTCGTAAAGAGAAGAGAAGATGAGTGAACTGAATGATGCTGAGAGGTGTAGGAGGGGCGGGGGGTTGTCTAAAACGTTTTTCATTAACAGGGAAAGATGGATGGACACACACAAACACACACACACAGACACGGAAAGAGAGAGAGAGAGAGAGAGAGAGAGAGAGAGAGAGATAGAGACAAAGACAGAGAGAGAGCGCACGAGAGAGCGGGAGCTCTGAGGGACTGGTGTCTGCTGGTACTATCCAAATGGCACGTGTGGTGTAACACGTGCCCAGGTCCCTGGAGTTATGCTGGAGGGCATGTTCTGCCACAGGATATTGGGTGTCCCCCAGGCGAACAGTCCGTCTATCCCCTTTCATCCACTCAGCCAATTTGTTAGTAGTCATACCAACATAAAAGGCTGAACAGTGGACACATGTCAGCTGGTATATGACGTATGTTGTCTCGAATGTGGCCCTGCCTTGAATCGGGTAGGTTTTTCCTGTCATGGGGCTGGAGTATGTGGTAGTGGGATGATGCATTGGACAGGTTTTGCAGTGGGATCGGTTGCAGGGGTGGGAACCATTAGGTAGGGAGGGTGGTTTTGGGATGTTGTAAGGTTGGACAAGGATGTTGCGGAGGTTGGGAGGACGACGGAAGGCTACTCTGGGTGGTGTGGGAAGAACAGTTTGGAGTGATGGTCTCATCTCAGGGCATGACTTGACAAAGTTTGAGAAATTGATGAGGCATTCCAGGCCAGGATGGTACTGGGTGACTAAGGAGGTGCTTCTGGGTGGTCTGAGGTTAGGAACATTGTTGTTGGAGGGAGATAAATGGACAGCTCGGGAGATCTGTTTGTGGACGAGGTCTGTAGGGTAGTTGCGGGAGAGGAAAGCATAGGATAGATTGTTGTTGTAGCTGGTGAGGGATTCGGAACTGGAACATATACATTTCCCACGGATGCCCAGGCTGTAAGGAAGGGATTGTTTAATATGGAAGGGATGACAGCTGTCAAAGTGGGGGTACTTTTGTTTGTTAATGGATTTGTCCATATTAAAACTACCCGATTCAAGGCAGGGCCACATGCGAGACAACACACGTCGTATACCAGCTGACATGTGTCCACTGTTCAGCCTTTTATGTTGGTATGACTACTAACAAATTGGCTGAGCAGATGAATGGGCACAGACAGACTGTTCGCCTGGGGGACACCCAATATCCCGTGGCAGAACATGCCCTTCAGCATAACTCCAGGGACCACAGGATATTTGGTGTCTCCCAGGTGATTAGTCCATCTGTGCCCATTCATGCATTCAGCCAATTTGTTGGTAGTCATACCAACATAAAAGGCTGAGCAGTGAACATGTCAGTTGATAGATTACATGTGTTGTTTCACATGTTGCCCTGCCTTGAACGGGGTAGGTTTTCCCTGTGGTATGGTTGGAGTATTTGGTTGTGGAAGAATGCATGGGGCAGGTTTTCCAGTAGGATCGGTTACATGGGTAGGAACTATCAGGTAGGGAGGGTGGTTTTGGGATATTGTAAGGATTGACAAGGATGTTACGGAGATTAGGAGGACGGCAGAAAGTTACTATGGGTGGTGTGGGAAGAATACTTTCCAGCAGTAATCTCATTTTAGGCAAGGTCTTGAGAAAGTCATAGCCCTGATGGAGCAATATGTTGAGGTATTCCAGGCCGGGATTGTACTGGATGACTAAGGGGATGGTTCTGAGTGGTCTGGGGTTAGGAACTCTTTTGCTGAAAAGGGAGGAATGAACTGCTCAGGAGATCTGCTTGCGGTCAAGGTCTGTAGGGTAGTTGCGGGAGAGAAAAGCATTGAACAGGTTGTTGTAGGTGGTTCATCACCAGAGCAGATACATTTCCTAGGGATGCCTAGGCTGTAGGGAGGGATCGTTTTATATGGAAGTAATGGCAGCTATCAAAGTTGAGTTGCCTCGGCTCTGCTCACTGCTCTCCATCAGGTATCATGGTGGTAGCCTTGTAGTGCATAGTGAGACCTAGGCATAGCAGTGAGTGCAGAAACATGATGTTGCAAGGGACAGATGCAACCTTTAGAAACCTGAAGCCAACATAGACAACTGAAGACTGGAAGAAGGTTGACTTAGACAGGTTGCATTTGAGGCCAGCCATCTGAAGGACTGTGAACAGTGTGTGAAGATTTGATAAGTGTGCTTCTCTAGAGGCAGCTGTTCAATGAGTGTCATCTTGATAATTAATACACCCTGGAACAGATACAGTCAATTGTTCCCAAAAACGTTGGAAGATTGCAAGAGGACTGAACACTCCAAATGGAAGACACTGATAGTGGTACAACCTGTAGGGTGTGTTGAGTAACATAAATGTTTGGAGACTTCGTAGAGGCAAACTTATAAGTACACTTTTAATAAGTCAAGTTTGGAAAAAGAACTGGCCGCTGGCAAGTTTTGCAGAGCTCGTCTGAGTGTGGCAACGGAAATGTGTCAATGATACTCTGGGTATTAACAGTGTTCTTGAAATCACCACAAAGATGTAACTGTACATCAGGCTTTTTGACAATCACAAAGGGCGATGCCCACTCACTGGAAGGAATAGTCTGCAGGGCACCCAGAGAATTCTACTTGTCCAAATCCTCTTTAACCTGGTCACAGAGGCAACAGGTACAGCATGCATGAAAAAAATCTGAGGCAAGCCGTAGGCTTGAGGGTAATATATGCTGTAAAATTGGTAGTACAACCTAATCCTTCTGAAAAGAGGGATGAGTATTCAAAGGATTATGTCTCAATTTGCTGGTAAGGAACATTTTCAGAAACGAGATGGACAGAGTTATAGAAAACCCAAAAGAAAAGAAAGACATCCCAAATAAATTGGCAGTATGAGGGTTGTCTATTAACAAAAATGTCAAGGGACGAACCACATTTTTATACTTCGCCACATCGTGAACTTGCCTAGAACCAGAATGCTTTGCTTGTTAAAACTGACCAAGTGTCAATCAAGGGAAGAGAGTGGAGGGAATCCCACATCCACAAATGTTTCAGAATTTAAAAGTGTCACGGCAGTGCTGGTATACACCTCTAAGTGGAATATTTGCTGCAATACTTTAAGTTCCAAAAACAATTTAGTCATGTTAGAAGCTGTAGGGAAAACACAATTAACATCCACAGCAGAGTTTATGTTGACAGAAAACTGATAAGAACAGCACACAGATGCAATATGAGCTTTCTTCCTGCATTTATTACATGTGGCAGAGCATTTAGGACATACCGCTTGTTCATGGTTGACAAAACATAAGGGGCACAATGGAAGTATTGTGTGCAGATGTAGTGTTGCCAGCCATGACTGCTGTTGTGACGCAGCTGTACACTGTCCTATGTGACACTGGTGGAAGTGTTTACGGCTGCTGCATCCTTCCTGCCTTGTGAATCAACAAAAGGAGGACCTGGAGAAACAGGAACAACCACCAACACATCACATAAAGCCTCAATTTGAATGCCAGCTGCTGGTGAAATTTCGAAAGACTGAGCAATGTTTAACACCTCAGCTGACGAAGGGTTGACCCTAGTTCTGAGAAGTGGACCAAATGACAGCATCACGAACCACAGAGTCAGCATAAGAATCCTTATTAGCATGGTAATGAACAGACATTCCCAACTTAGTACTTGAAGTTCCGCGACCCAAGTGTGCTAAGTTTGGTGGGGCTTTTACTGACAGTGATAAAATTCAAAACATGCCAGATCCTGCAGAGGGGCCAACTGGCCGAGCCATTGATAGACACAAGGTGAAAGTCAGGGCAAAAAAGCCTTGCATGCATTACCATCCATGACCACGAATGCAAAAAAATGTTGCCAAAGCCATTTCTCAGAAGCATCCCAGTCTTCAACCAAGTCATCATACTGAGGAAATGGGGGCGGAAACGTCAATGGCGCACATACCCTAACAGACAAATGTGGTGGAAAGTGTCATGATAGCAGTCATGTGAGCTATCTGCTGCTTAAGAAAAGCCTAAATGACAACCTCAGTATTCATAAGCCTGTACAAAAAACACAAATGAGCATAAGACATGCGAAAACATATTAAAACTTGTCACCAATTATTCCTGTAACACACAATATAACATGTCAAGCTAACCGTCATAAGTCTCAACTTCAACTGCCAACACAGCTGCCCTTGCTTCGGCTCTGCTTGCTGCTCTCTGTCAGGTGTCATGGTGGTAACCTACTCAAGCGTTGAGTGAGACTTGGGGCAGACACACTGAGTATTGTTAGCGGGATTTGAACTATTCTGCGTTGCGATCAGTCGTGCTTTGTCTCACTTTCTCTAAATCTTTCCCTCTTCAAAACCTTTTATCTAACCCCCTTCACCATCCCCCACTTTGCATTATTCTGTTCACTTCTCTTTAATGCTTGATCTATCCCTTTGGTTATATATCCTCTTTGGTTTTCTATTGGCTTGGCTCACTACCTGACATACAGTATCTCTGACTTCCCCATCGTCTCCTCATAGCCTAGGTCATGAATAACTTTTGCCTTCTGTTCCATTTCTCTTCCCTCCTTTCATACCTGACAAAAGAAAATATTTCCAAAAGCTTGTGTCCTATTTTTCGTTTCCATTTTTGGGTTTTTGTATGACTGTATAGAACTAAGGTAAGTACTGGCCAGCCAATCTATGTCTTGTCAAGAATATTTTAGCATCTCAATGTAGTATTTCCATCAGTAATCGAAAATTACAAGTCATGGACTTAATATTGGCTATATAATAAATCTTAATAGGATCTGCAGAAATGTAAAGCCACCACTCACTTTAAAGTAAACTTGATTGCCTAGTACAATTTGTAATCCAATACTGTAGACAGAAATTTTTACAATAACACATTGCATCTTGGTGCACCTATTTTTTCCCGATTAGGATGTAGTAGGTGGTACCTATATTAATGAAGACGTTGCATGACTTTAATGAACCTCTGATAGGCTATAATAGGACAATGATCTTCTATTTGCATCTTGCTTTTTTGCAACAAAAAATTACAATGTGGGTTCCTTTTATTCATTTTTTTCTCAGTAGATAAATGTTTTTTTTTTTTTTTTTTTTTTTTTTTTTTTTTTTTTTTTTTTTTTTTTTTTTTTTTCAAAATCATAGAAAAAACAGATAGTGATGAGCAGAATATGGATTACTGAAAGGTCATTGTTGTATATGCACACCATTCAAGCATTACCCAAGTAAAAAATCTTGTTTCAGACCTGAACAATAACTTAACACAAAAACCCAGAGAGTTTTTGCTAGAAGAAACTATGCATACAGGCTACTAAAACAAGTTTTCACTAATACAGAGACTCGTGCGCAGTTAGCTGCATCTCTTTCTCTTGGATTTCCAGTGAAGTCTTTAAATACTATTTTGAAGAAACTTGAAGACATTCAGAATAACTTCTATCGTTTGTGAATCTTTTCTAAGAAGAGGAAATCAATGAGATAAATAAATAAAAATGGCATTTTATGCTAAAGTCACCCAGGGACAGCAGCAGCATTTTCGTAATGCTCATAGGTTGGTAATGCTTAACACTTTGCATAGCCAATACTATGCCATTTTCACATAACCAATGAGAGCCGAGAAAAGATGAAATGATCGAGTGCCAAAATTGAAGTGATTGTCTGGTTTGGTGTGTTTAGAAGTGCCTATTAGCCTTTGTGTCATAGTTTCATGTACTTATGGTGGGCCATTTCATTAAATTGACTCAATGAAGTGAAGTGACTTGTTGGTACTTTTTACAATACAAACTTATCCCCTTACCTAGCCCCATTATTTAATTAAAAAATATAATTTTTTGAAACATGGATTGTTTGACATGGAGATTGCTATTCTTGTGCACTATCAAAATCACATATTTCATCGCATATTTCTTCAAATCACGGAATCTGTTTTCTGCTGTCTCATTCAGTGCATAGAAAAAACAGCTGATTCAATCTGCTTCGTTCCCATACTAGCTCACACTGACAACATTCCTGTACCACACACATAAATACACCAATTTGGTATTCTAGACTTACCGGTACCTATTGTTCATTTAATTTCATTCACTTACAAAGATAATATACAATGGGGGGCCTATTGGAGAAGACTCATCATCTTCCTTTCCTCTCTAACCAACATCTGGTTGGGTAGGGAAATCAATGGTACTTTTCTACTTTCCTCAGTGTTTCCACCATTCTTCTTCCACTATTTCATTCCATTACAGGTTCCTCTTCCTTAAACTCGTCTTTATTGTGTTGACCCATTATGTTCTCATCTTCCTCTTGCCCTCTATCTTGAACTCCATCATTCTTATAGGTATTCTTATAGGTATTCTTCTCTCTCCCTTCTTCTTCACGTGCCAAACCATATCATCCTGTTCTTTTCCATTCCCTCATTCACCTTCTTCTCTCCAATTTACTTCATTTTTCACTCTATCTCTCCTTGTCTCTCTTCTCAAGAATGCCATTTCACTGGTTTGTATCCTACTTTCCTCTCTTCTATTCATAGTCCATGTTTCTGATACATATATTAGTATGGGTGTGAAGAAGGACTTGTATAGCACCAACCTGCACCTCATTGGCACTTCCCTGTTCCATACTAAGCCTTTCACACATTGGTAAAGAGTACTACGTTGTTGTGTTGTTTTATTAATTTCTGCCTCTACACGAGCATTCTCCATTAATACACTTCCCAGATATTTAAAGTTGTCCACCATTTCAACAACCTGTCCCTTAATGTGGGTTTGTCCCTTGCCTTCTCTGTCCTCCCTGGTTACCACCATGCTCTTGCTTTTCTCCACACTACATTTCATTCCATAATTCTCAATCCACACCACAATATCATCTGCAAATAATAATAGCTTCATGTACCTTCCTCTATGGTCTTCTTTTGTCTCTTTGACTATTTCATCCATCGCCATTTTAAATAGTAATGGCAATATCACACTTCCTTGTCTCAACCCTATAACACTGTTAAACCAATCAGTTCTTCCAACTTGTGTCTGGACATATCTAGAGCTTTTTTCATACTTTTCTTGGTATATGCCTTCACTAGGTCAAGAAATGTCATCATCAGACCTTTCTCATACTCCCAATGTTTTTCCATTAACTTCTCATACTTCATATTGGACCAGCTATTGATCTACCATGCTGAAAGCCATACTGCTCCTCTTCTAACTGTCCTTCCACTTTCTCCCTTACTCTTCTTTCCAGTATTCTCTCCCATTTCTTTTTTTTTTTTTTTTTTTTTTTTTTTTTTTTTTGGGTACTTGGGATATGGCTGTGATCCCTCAGTAGTTGTCACATACTTTTCTGTTGCCCTTCTTGAAATCTGGGATTATTATTCCATTTTCCCATTCTTCAGGTACACAGTTTTGAGTCCAAATGCATCTTATTAACCTAAGTAGCCATTGTAGCCTAACTGATCCAGCTGCCTTTATCATCTCTTTACTAATTTCACTTATCCTAGCTGCCTTACCAGTTTTCATTTTTCACAGACCTAGTTCTAACATCTTTACATCCTCCTCTTTTCCCAGACACCTGCTCCCTGCCATACTTCTATTTGCTTTCCAATGTTGTTCTTCACGTTTAGTAATTGATCAAAGTACTCTTTCTATCTTTTCCTTATCTCCTCTGGTTGCATTCATAGTTCTCCACTTTCCCCTATCACCAGTCTTGTGTGTGCTTCTTTGTTCCTCGTACATTTTGTAATTCCATGCAGCATCCTTTTCCCACTACTAACCAAGGTTACTACATAGACGTTTCGGCCAATGTGATCGGCAGTGATTGGTTGCCTCCGCGTGACGACACTGTCGAGAAGCGTTGGCAGTGTGAGACGTTTTCTCGTGTTCGCTTATGACACTATTATGCCTGAACCAAAATTCTTTTCAAAAACTGAAAGAAGGTATAATGAGTTAATGGTTCGACAGAAGCATAATTACTACTTAAAATGATGTTGGACTCTTTATACTGTGTTTCTAGTAATCACACAAATAAAATATAGATTACGACTCACCTTAACATATGAAACCAATAATCCAAAAGTTTACTCTAGAAAACTCATCCTTCAATCCCTTTTAAATATTATACAATTCTCTATGTTAGTGGAAATTTATAAATCAGAAACACTCTCTGTAAAAAAAAAAAAAAAAAAAAAAAAAAAAAAAAAAAAAAAAAAAAAAAAAAAAAAAAAAGGTATTTCAATCATCACAATCAACAATGTTGTATAGAGTTACATCATATTCATACTTTCGGATGTTCCTGCCACAAACATGGTACTCTTCTTGGATCTGATGAGTCATTTTGCATATCTGTAAAGAATTTGGCATTGTTTCTTATGTCCATTAACATATGAGCCAGTAATTATTTTCTCATCCTCAACATATTTATTTATTTTTTATTTTATTTATTTATTTTATTTTTTATTTATTTATTTTTTTTTTTTTTTTTTAGTAGTGCTAATTCTTTATCAAGTGCCTTCATTTCATCCTGGATATGACCTTTTGCTGTTTCTGTGCTTTGATCAATTCCCACATCCCCCTGGTGACAGTGATGATAGCTTGTTAAGAGTATCTTTACATGTTTCACAATCTTATGTTATTTGTTTATTTGATAGAAGCCAAAATAACAACAAAAGTGTCTCTAAAAAGGTGCAATGTAGGAACTGCAGTTGGTTTTAAGATCTTTATGGCTGAAGTTTGACTTTTTCTGAGAGATAGTGTAAAGATCACGTAAATAATCATCTTCTTTAAAACGTATGTTACTAAAACTAGCATTTTAATATTGAGACTTTCACTTTTTCTACAAAGCTGGATCCACATTGCAGGATTTTTTTGGAAACTTGTGCAGGGTATTTTAGTCTTATTACAGTTTCCACAGACTGCAGTATCACAATTTGGTATTATTAATGTCAACCAGAATGAACAAATGTGATACAACACAAAAATAAACAGTAACAACATATAATACACTTGCTTTAACCCTTCGTCGGGCGCACCTCCAGATGAAACAAATTCAGGCGCACCTGGCCTGAGAGGCCACCCACATATTTTGTGGACTAGCTCCGTGATGTTAAATCAAATTCAAAATGCGTGTTGGATAGTTTTGAAGGGTATCTAAAGGAAGAAATTACAGCAAACTTAAAGCATAATAATGGATTTATTGAACAGAATACATATTAAACTAAAGTAACAAAAATTACCAATTTCCCACAAAGAGTATTAAAAATTGGTCGATCAGACATTCATAAAAGTAATGAAGTTATTTTTAAAGGACATTAGGCAGTCTATTCTGACATGGAATCATCTTTTCTCGCCACATCTGCAGCCAAAAACCGATGCTATAGCTCCCAAATCAACAGCTGAAACACAGGTATGGCACAGAACGTATATGTCGCTCAAGCAGATTGGTTGATGGAAAGCTGAACAGTCCTACTTCTTCATCCTCCTAATTCTTGTTTCAGCCACGTATGGTCGACGTTTTAGCCATTTGGGAGGTAATGTGGAAGAACTTTTCCGTTCTTTGTGGAGTAAAAATTTTTCCAGTCGAGTTTGCAGCCGAATCGACATTCCACTTATATTCATAGCATACACAGGCTAAATTGTCCAGTTAGAAGTTGATGACACAAGGTTTTGAAATTGGTGTCGCCATTTGTAGCAATATCGTTTACACTGGAAGTTGTGTAATGATGATGTGACTCTTCACACTATGAATAGTAGAAGGTGTCTACCAAGACAACTTCGTCGTCTTATCCTTTCCAAGATAAAAACTCCTCACATATTTTCTTCTCTTCTTCATATTCCCGAGCTGTCCCCTAAACTTCCTGTTCAGATGCTGAGTCCTCCTTGCCTTCTCCTACCTCATCCTGAGAGTGGGTGTCTGTCTCATCGACTAAATCTTCGAGTGCGGCTGGATCTTCAGCAGTTTCGTCCTCGAGGAGGCGCATTATTTCCACACGATCATTGGCTTAGTGGCATAATGTACTTTTCTGGACATTTCAGCAGAAAATATGGATGTGATAACGTAGGGAAAGGTAGGAAAACTGAAATTAGAACTCGATCAAGCGCACTCAGTCTGAAGGGCTAAGGTCGTCAGAGTCTTTTTTTCCGAAGGTAACGGCAAAAATCACAGAGGACAGACTTAGTTCGATTGAAACGAAGTAATAGAATAAAAAATATCTCACTTTCAAAACTATAACGTAATCGGGCGCAGACGGCCTGTGAGGCCCAAGGACTTCCCCGTAATCCGCGTGGAAATCGATGACAGCCTGCGGATCGGCACTGTTTGAGGTTCCGAAAGTTACGCGAGTGAACGGAGAGGCGGGCCGCTGGGCCACCAGTGTTAAGCACGGGAATCAAAAATGTGTTTTGCTGGCCTGTGAGGCCGACTGCGCCCGACGGAGGGTTAACAGGTAGGAAAGTGAACAAACTGTACACAGCCTCTCGGTGGTGACATAGTACATAGAGCAGAGAAAATCCCTGTTGTGCACATCTATAATGGGCTCCCCCGGCTATTAACATAGTTTTCCAGCTCTTGGGTGAATTTTTCCCAGCTTTTCCTATTTTCTTCTACTACCACCTTCTTACACTTATTTTTATTATTCTTGCATTTCCTTTTACTTTCCTCTGTTCAGTCTGTATTCAATTCATGCCAGGCTTTCTTCTTGTCTTTTACTGCTTCCCCAACTGTTCATTCCACCATGGTGTCTCCTTTTTCTTTACCCATGCAGACACTCTGCCACAGGTTTCCTCAGCAGAGCTTATAACGTTTCTTTGAACATACCTCATTCATAGACCATATTGGCACATTCATTATTAGTGATTTTGAGCTTAAGTAGCTCCATTAACTTTTCTTTTACCATACTATCTTTTAGTTTCCACACATATTTCCTTTTCCTTTTCTTCCCTCATTTCTTCCAATTTATTGAACCTCATTTTTGCCACCACCAATCGATGGTCTCTGTCAAAAGCTTTCCCTGGGAGTGCAGTTTACATACATCAACTGTCTCCTATTTTTCTTCTCCACCAGAAAGTAATATGAGACTGCCTTCATCAGTCTATTGCCCCATCCAAATCTCGTTATCTTTAGGCTATTCTTCTTACAGAATCACTTGCTGCCCACAATATTCCCATTTCTTTCACAGAAATCAACCAATTTCCTCATTTTTTTCCCTTCCATATCCACATGGGCCACTAATATCCTCCTTCCCTAACTGAGCATCCCTATTGCTTCCACATCTGTAATTACCATATTTGCGCAAATAAAGGCTGCATGCGAATATAGGCTGAGAAAACTTTTGACATGATATTATAGAGGGAAAAAAAAAGAGTCTCGAGTATAGGCCACAGGTTTATTAATATTTATTTTATTTATTTTTACTTTTTGTATAATCATACTTTTTTCGTAATCAGAAACACAACGTTAACAAAATCATGTTCTCTTTTCAATAAACTCAAAACAAATATGGAAAACTCTAAATCAACAAATAAGAAGGCGAGATGAAAGGCCGATCCTGGCGCCCCAAGTGACGGGACGCCAAACCAAGGCATGTTACAGGGCGTTTCAAGTGTTGTATAGCGAAGGCGTGTGCTGCAGAAATAAAGAGTTGTTTTCGGTGTGTGTGTGTGTATGTGTGTGTATGTGTGTGTGTGTGCCACGATGGTTTGGCTTGTAAGTGGTAGCGGGAACAGAACGTATGAGTTACACTGCCGAATGTAAGCTTCAGGTTGCCCAGTCACGGTAACACACGTCAAAGCGGGACGTAAATTTGACACTGATGAAAACAAGTTCGACACTAGTGTGTAAGTGAGGACAAACTATTCTAATATTCGAAGAGTCGTTGTGCATTTCGAGGGCTAAAATGTAAATATCCCCATGTAGAAAAATACTTGCTAGACTTCGTAATTCAAAACAGAACTGCGGATGTGCTGTTACAACAGAGATGATTCAGTTGCAAGGCTGCAAAATAGCCCAAAGTTCCGTGTACATCGGTTCATGGAAATTGCCCCCTACAAATGTCAAACCAGTGAATCTGGTCATAGTAAAATAAGTTATTTTAAAATGTAGCATTTGAACATAACATCGATATTAGCTACACAAATCAGTTGTTCGCAAGGATTCTAGGTTGTTCCACTATCTTAACCTCCCATCACTGCCCGCAATAGGCATTACTGTACCAACGTAAACATCACGGTAAGATCTTTCGCGAGACACACTAAACTTTTATCGCGAAGACTAGCTTCATTGAATACATCAAATTAAAATCATTTCCGTACTTCGGAAGTATGTGTTACATACTGATTTTATTTAAGGCTGCACGGACGTGTTAAAAACAGTCGTCTGCTATGATTGGCTGCAGTACAGAATGACACAATTCGATTTATATTGAAATATTGACATCCATGAATTGCGGCGCTGTTTCCGTAAACATGTACAAAAACGTAGATGCAGTTGTGCGAAACAGTTACTGTAGCATTTTTGGAGACTATCTAGTTTATTACGTTTCTCAAACCATGAGCGTGTCATTTTTGAAACTAATGACTTTGGGAAATGAAGGAGTGGAGGAGGGGGTGGGGGGGGGGGGGGGGGTGCAATCTTGATTGTAGGCCGCACCACACTTTTGTAAGCCAAAATTTGGAAAAAATCGAGGCCTATATTTGAGAAAATATGGTACACTCTCTAATTTCTCTAGAAAATCCTTGATGTTCTCTTTCTTGTTACATGTTTGGATAAGTTTTTCACTACTCGTTCTCTGGCTGCTTGTCCTTCCATCTAACTTCACTATTCCCTGCAGTTGTATGATCTTTTCCATGAAGTTTATCAAGTCCTCTGCCTTCCCAGTAAGAGTCAATTAGTCACCCCACTGGAATATACATGCTATAGGCAGTCTGCTTTCCACCACTGGCACTTTTAAATCATCTTCCACTTTCAAACTGTTGACTGTCTTCACATGTCACCCTGGCAAGGGGCCCTTACAAGTGCTACCATCTGAAGTCAAGATGAACCCTGTTTTTTTCTACAATGTTGTTACTCCTCCCCCTCCTCACTACCTGTAATGTGAGGCTCCGAGCTTGGGACTGGCGCTGGCACTATTAGAGAGGATTACGAATTTTAATCATGTACAAATGCCAAGTACATTTGTTTTTGCCCACATTTTAGGGGTTTTAGCATTTTTCCTCGATTTCACATTTTCCTCAATTTTGCTTTTATTAATTATGGACTGCACGTAAACGTTATAGTGATTAAAAAGATTGAGTCAAAGTCCCCACAAGTAAAACATATCTTAACAAATATACAAATTAAAGAAATGGGAATATGAAGTGTTGGAACAATACGACACTTTTCCACAGTGTCACTGGCTAGGATCAAGTTTCAAGTGCATTTTCAGCTATTTGCAGAATAACAAATATTTGAATAAATTTTGAGTGTGTAGTGATGAAAATTCAATTTCTTTTGATATTTTAGCCTCGTATCATTTGTCCATCTTCAGAATGACTCACAAGATTGCTGACAAGGTGCCAGGGCAGCCTTGTGTGGTCCACTGTGCTAGAACTGCACATGTAGGTCACAGATGCTGATTGGTGAAAAAGAGGTGCATGTGGTGAAAGCATTCAGTCATTAGATACGCCTGTCCATGTAACCTCATGTTTGGCAGTGGCTATACATCAATCGCTTCCCTACAATTTCATTACTTTTAGTGTTGGATTCCAGGCCTTGTCCAAATTGAAACCATTATCTCTGTCTATTAAGTTGTTTGCTAATCTAACATCTACTGCTTATTTTTTTAAGAAAAGAATCTCACAAGGAAGAGGAGGTGTTACAATTTTTATATCTCTGTAGTTCATTCAGTGACCCATACCTATACAATGTTCTGCCACAGCTGACTTGTCTGGTTATAGTAAGCGTATGTATCTTCTTTGTTCAATACATCTCTCTTTAACAGTGTGTGTTTCGAAACATATATATAAATTTCCATAATTCCCACCCACTCCCACCTTGGAAATCAACAAATCATCCTTCACAGACCAAGTGAGGCTGAATTCTTCATAGGAGGCCAGAAGAATCACTTCAACACAATGTTTTTAAGTGTTCAGCTAATCTTCAAGAAAGGAGCACCCACATAAGGCAAAAGTGCTCTTAACTGCTCTTCTTTCAGATAAGGTACTTGAATTCTAGGGTTCATGATGAATGCTCTGTGAATATATTGCTGGGTCTATCCATTCACTTTGAAAATGTCCTCAAGGTGTGTGAGCTCTTCCTGTTAGTTCTCATTACCAGATATGCTTGTGACCTGTGCATCAATGTCTTCAAGAAATCTGTGGTTGTGAAGGGCGATAGCAGATAATAGCACGTAAATATAGATTTGTGTGGATAGGTTTGTGACATACTGTATGTCCTTGTCCATCGTAAAACTGATGGCACACAAGGGGACATACAGTACATCACAAACCTATACATCTATGTATATATTTACATGACAGTAGCTGCCATCACCCTTCATGATAATCAGAACATGCAGGAAGAGCTGACACACTTCAAGACTATTTTCAAAGTGAATGGATACACCCAGAAACAAATTTGCAGTACATTCAATGTGAATTCTAGAATGAAGCTCATCAGGAAAAATAAGAAGGAAGTAAGAACATCAAGAATATATTTGTGAAGAATAGGTCACTACTCACCACAGAGACGTCTGATGAGCCACGGAAAGGCACAAATAATAGAAAACAACTGCAAAGCTTTCGGCCAATACGGACTTCGTCGGTTGAATAAACACAAACGAGACAGGCCACAGTGGCCGGAGACGGCGGTCGTGTCTGTGAGTGTGTATTGGCTGTAAGCTTTGCAGTTGTTTTCTACTATCTGTGCCTTTCTGCGGCTCATCAGACATCTCTGTGGTGAGTAGCAGCCTATCCATCACCAAAAAAATTGTTCAATCCTTCCTGGAATTTCCATTGTTTAAAATAAGAATTTAAGATCAAGAGCCTCTCTGTCTTACATGGGTGCTCTTTCCTCGAATAGTTGCTTTATTGTTGAAAAACATGAAGATCGCAACCTTACTAGATTCTGTGAAGGATGATTCATTGCTTACCAAGGTGGGTGTGTTTCATATTTTTTGTGGAAACATTTAGAGAAGGATCTGACACCATGCACCTTTCATGAAATATGTGTTGAACACAGGAGATACACATGCTTACTTCATTCGGACAACTCAGCTATGGCAGAACATTGTATAGGTACAGATAATTAAATGCAGACTGATAACCGTTGCTGTTTAGTCCCTTCCAAAAACCAACCGACCAATTAAATGAATTAAAGTGACATGAAAATTTTAACATCCACCTCTAGCTTCTTGTACTCTGTTTTAAAGGAAACAGTAGAAATTAGATTAGCACAAAACCTAATAAACACTGGTAATAGTTTCAATTTAGAGAAGGCCTGAAATATGGCAATAACTGTAAAGAAATTGCAGAGAAGCCATCAGTGTGTAGCTGCCACCAAATGTGAGACTACATTGATAGGCAAATCGAATGCTTGAATGCTTTCGCCACAGGGGCTGCCATGGTGGAACATATAAGGCCATGCCTAACACCTTGCAACTCATTCTGGAAATGGCCAGATGATTCACAGCTGAAATATCAGTAGAAATTTAATTTGTTTGGCTGCATGCAAAAATTTAATGGAATTTTGAAATATTTGAATTTCTTTATTCAATTTTTCCCCTAAGTCTTATTCTGTTTCCAGCAGCTACACATAATAAAATATTTATTGCTGTAACAAAAGTTAGTAGGCCTAGTGAAATTACTTTAAGGGAATTTTACCATAAAACCAGTAGCACAGAAATGAACTGACTGCAGTCAGTAAAATTAGTATTTAGGTATAATTGTCATTGTTTGTTACATACTGCTGCTAAAGTATCAGATCTTAAATGACTGTCCTGTACCTACAGAACTCACCAATTATGGGTTGCAGCTTTGGTGTGATATCAGAGATTTCATTGCGCCTGTAAGTAAGAAAGGTACATTGTTAAAATAAGATTTTGCAGAGAGTAAATATTATCCTATAACTATGAGAAATGCACATAGGTAATAGCTTGTCATCATATTATGTAGCATGTTTCTGGGAATACAAGTTTTAGTCTTTCATTATGTACCTTATGTTGACACTTAACTACCCATCAAATGTCAAATGTTTTACTCAACTAATGTTTATGTACTGCTATGGTGATAATTATATCAACTTACAATCAGTGTCAGTCTTGGAAAGATGCCCTCTGGCTGTTACTGAGTAAAACATTCATTTAAATAAAAATTTGAAAATTGGGGAAAAGCTGTAATGAGAATTATATCAACTTAGCTCCAACTAATACCCAAACATCATGAACAAAGACAATTTATATACAAACTCATTTTCCATGCTTCTTAGCTAAGCAGTTATATGATTAAGAATGACTCTAGATGATATGAAATTATATTTCAATAATAATAATAATAATAATTTTGTATGGCTCTGTGCCCTAGCGCAAGAATTTCAATTGGATGCCCCATTGGTAACATGTGATGTTAGCAAACCTAGTTATCCAACTGTGGAAAGGGAACCTACAGTACATCATGGAATCCAAGTTTAACAATCGAAAATCTGATCTGAATGTCAAAATGGAGGATAGATAATAACTCACAATAAATAAGTTCATTGTGACACTGACAGGGACAAAAAATAGACAATCATATTCACACAACTTAAATTTTCTGCAACAATCTTCATCAGAAAAAGAAGCACATAAATTCATACAATCACTCAGGCAACTACACACACACAACCACCTTCTTTGGCCACTCCACTCAGTCAAGCATCTTGACTGAGTGTGGAGGGAATGAAAGGGGCAGGATGCCAGATAAAGATGGGGATGGCAAGTTCCCCATTGCATGATGGATTGTAAAGGCTCTGACAGACAGGAATGTGAGATGATGCAATGAATACCACGAAGAGAAGAGGTGAAAGAGGATAAAATGGTGGAATAGAGGTGTGTAAAAAGTAATTGATTAATGAGATTTTGTAAGGGGCGACATCCAGCTGGAAGGATGGCATGAATTGGAGGGGTAAAGGGTAATGTGGGGATGGTGGGTGGGAGGAATGTTAGGCATAGGGTATATGGATGGCAACCTATCTAGGTTGAGGCCAGGGTGGTTACAGGACTGTAGATTGTGTTGAAGGGACAATTCCCATTTGTGCAGTTCACAAGAGCTGGTGGTGGAGAAGAGAATCCACATGGCACAGGTAGTAAAGCAACCACTGAAATCACCATTCATCCTGATGGATAGATCAACAAACATCTTTGCAATGAGTTGCAAGCTATCCTCATTACTTCCAATTTATCCATCGTCAACTATCCTCTCGGGAAAATAATGAAAAAATACGTAGCTGGACAGAAACTCAAATGTGGGACCTCTGATTTTTTAGGACAATTGCTCCAGACAAATCACAATCTACGCAAAACTTTACTGTTGTCAGTATCTCACCTCCAGCAAATAGCTCAGTTAGTAGATGATCTGCTGATCACACCTGAAAACAATAACAAGCAGAATGCCCATGTTTACTGTTCATGTGTGGATCCATGGCAGAATAGAATTGGTCCTATTTCTTCACATTGGAACAGTCTGGCGAATCTGTAGTGTAACCCATTCTGCTGCTAGGCAGCAGGCCACCTATATGTGATTTGTGCATATTTATGTTTGGAGGGTTAACTGAACAATTCACCATTATGCTTGGGTTGAGTGACAAACACAAGAGCACTGACATTCATTTTTAGATCACAGTGCATTGCAAATAAATAAATAATATCTGTAGCAACAATACACATTGGATCCCACGTAGTTTTTGCATTGTGATGATGCAAGCAGTTTCAAAGGACTATTTTGTTCACATATGTGAACTCCTTGGAAATTTTTTTACAACTGAGAGATATAAGGAGTTTGTGCACACCCTGATTTCATCAGATGCGCCAATGCAGAGTGAAAATTCCAATCTGGAAACAACCCCAGGCTGTGGCTAAACCATGTCTGGGCAATATCCTTTATTCCATGGGTTCTGGTCCTGCACATTTTGCAGGAAAGCTTCTGTGAAGTTTGAAAAGTAGGAGACAAAGTACTGGTGGGAGTAAAGTTGCAGATATGTATTGTGAAATGTGCTAGGGTAGCCCAGTAAATACAGCATTTGTCACACAAGACAAATGACCTGAGTTTGAGTCTTGCTTTGGCACACAGTTTAAATCTGCCATGAAGTTTCACTTCAGTGCACACATCACTGCAGAATGAAAATTTCTTTTTGGTAACATGAAAACATGCTTTTTGGAAGCAGACTTTTGCGAAGCCATATCTCTACAAAATCTTCTCTCTCAAGAATGCTAGTCCTGAAAGGTACACAGGATAACTTCTGTGAGGTTTAGGAGGTAGGAAGCAAGTTAATGCCAGAAGTAAAGCAGTGAGGGCAGGTTGCAGATGGCTGCAAAAGGTAAAGGTCTGGACTTTGAGTCATGGCTGAAAATATATTTCTAGTCTGCCAGGAAGTTTCATATCAATGCACTCTCTACTGTCAAGTGAAAATATTATTTTGTAAACATTTATGTTCTAAGAAAAGTTTCCTATAGATATTTGCATGGAGTGTGGCCTTGTACAGAAGTGAAATGTTGATGATAAACAGTTCAGACAAACAAAGGGAAATGCTGAAGTTAGAAGAGTAAGAGTGATAACTAGTGAAGTGAAACTGAATTTGACTGGGGTTTAAAGAAATTAATTAGGCTAAGAGAAAGAATTAGTTAATAAGACACATACTGAAACCCGAAGAAATTACAAATTTGATAACAGAGGGAAGCATGGGGTCTACAAAACGCAACTGGAAGAGACAAAACCTTGATTACAAATTGGTAATAGTTGCAGTAGTTGTTCACTGATGAAGAGGCATGCATAGGGTGATTAATGTTGGGAGCAGCAGCAATCCAATTTTTCGACTGGAGACCACCTTAATCATTTTTACACAACATATTTTATTTCATAGGGGATCTACCATGACTTTCTGTATAAATGGGATAAGTTTTTAATGTGACTTTGGTGCTACACACCAGACAACTGACAATACAGTGAGAGACCGTAACATCGGAGCATACTGAGAACCAAAACCATATCTATATGAACTGAAGATGGGCACATTTGACTGAACTAGATAGCTTAGACACTAATATATGAGGGTTATGCTTTCTGCCAAAGCCTCTATAAGACAACTTAATCAATTCATTATTCCTATCCAAGACAACAAATAAATAAAACCTATCAAAAGAAGCAAATAAATTCTGTTATAAGGGAGATAGGACGATATTCCGAACCATGTGTGGGCTCACATTTTTTGTAGAGGGGTTTCACAGTAACATACTTCATCCTGTCAGGGAAGATACCTTGATTAAGAGAGGCATTGAATATGTTGCTGAAATTTTCTTGATATGAACCCCAGTGAACAAATCTTGTGTTCATCTGTGCAAGAAGACGACTTGTGGTTTCATGAACTTTATTTTTGTGTGTAGCATGTTAGTACATACATACACTTCAATTAAATAAAACAGCATAAGAAAAACTTGCACTGAAATAAGAATACTGATAAACTTTCCTCGCGACAAAAGTAAATGTTGACTGTCTCTCTTGTTGACTCGGAAAGACGTTTTTTCCAAGGAACGCCCACTTAGCAGCTCGGAAGCACTCCTCATGGCTGGCACATGAAACTTTGATGTATCAATGATCAGCTGATTGCCAGGTGACAGCCGACTGTAAATCTGTTCTGTTGCTATACAGCCCCCCACGGAAGAGCGGAGCGTCCTCTGCAACGTTGTCCTAGGCGTCGTTGGCGTACTTCGTTAGGAAGCATGCAGTACGTCTGGAGCACATCTTACGTGCAGGCATCATGGGTTTGGTAGGTTGGGCATTGGCTGAACTGCACCCAGTGAGGATTGTGTGTGGGTGGAATGCGGTTGTCTGCCGACCGGTTCGATTATGGCACATTCGAATGAGAAGGCGTTGCGGTTCCCACTGACCATGATTTCAAAGGTTTTCTCTCCTAGGTTGATAACTTTGTGGGGAACTGTATATGGAGGTTTTAATGCAGGTTTAACTCCTTCCCGATGTAACATCACGTGTGCATTTGTTAAGTTCTTTATGCACGAAGGTAGGTCGCTCACCTTGACAGAATGCGGGTTGCGGACAAATTTGAACTATAATCTCTCTTAACATGTTTATGAAATGAGGAAAGTCTGTGTCAACCTTGGGCATGGTACTTGGGTCCACAAGCTTGCCTGGTAGATGTAAAGTTTCTCCATAAACTAATTCAGCCACTGAATTCTGGTTTGTGTGCATCCGAACACCTAGTGAAATGAGTGGCAAGACTGTTGTCCAATTTGTTTTATGGCACATTAGTGCTGCTTTCAAGGAATGGTGTAAACATTCCACCATGTCATTACTGGCAGGATGATAGCTTGTGATTGAATGATGAACTGCCCCAGAAAAATTCCTGAGTTTCATAAATATATCAGATTCAAACTGTTATCCCCTATCTGACGTTATGTGGAGGGGACATCAGAAGTGCGCGAGCCATTGTGACATACAACGCCGCCGCCAAAGTTTCAGTCGAGATATTGTCTACTGGGTTACCTCTGGTCAGCGTGTAAATCTGTCGATGATAGTGAGGAAGTACCATTGTCCTTCATATAGAGACAGAGGGCCAACAATGACAATATGTATGTGAGCAAACAGTTTCTGCAAACTTGCCCAGTGGTGAGTGTACATGCCGGGTTACCTTGCAGCACTGACACTGTGTACACGTGCGGGCTCACTGTCAACAATCTTTCTCCACTCCAGGCTACATGTAACAGTTTTGAACTAACTTCATTGTTGCTCTAAGTCGTGGGTGGCATAAGCCGTTCAATGTTTGGTAAACTGGTTTGTGCAGCACTGAATGGTCTGGATTTTTCATGGGCCCCGTCACAATAAATCCTCGCATAAGCTGCAGGAACTTTGACCAGTGTAAGTTGTAGGTCTGATGTGGAGTCATTAATGCACTCCTGAACCTCTGGATCAGATTTCTGAGCTTTGGCCAGCTGCACCAAGTCAACTGAGTATGGCACTGCACTTATGGGTGATAAACAGTCTGCGACTACATTATTTATACCTGAAATGTGTCATATGTCAGCAGAGAACTGTGAGATAAATTCCAATTGGTTGCACTGATGTGGAGAACATTTATTGTTATTTCGTCTGAAAGCAAAGGTCAGGCTCGTGGTCCGTGTAAATAGTAAACATTCTAGTCTCAAGTTGTGTCTGGAAGTATGTATTTAATGGCAGCATAATAGCCAACACTTCCCGGTCGTAAGCGCTGTATTGTTGTTGCACGGCAAAACAGTGAAAATGCGAAAAAAACAGCTAGTGGCTGCCTGAGCTTCGGTGATGTATTGCTGCAGAGCGTCGACAACAGCTGACTGACTCATGTCAACTACAACACGAAGAGGTGCATCTAATGCGGGATGTGCTAATAGCACTGCTTCAGCTACATTATTTTTACTTGCTTAAAATGCATCTATCATTGTTTATGTCCACAGTATTGATGCCTTGCCTTTAGCTTTTGGTCTTGTTAGTGCTGTTGCCAAAGGTTCTTGGAGTTTCACTGCATGAGGTAAGTGGTTGCAATGAAAATTTAGAACCCCTAAATAACAACACAGTTCCTTGGCAGTTTCCGGTCTAGTTATTCTTAGAATGGCCACAATTTTTTCAAGCAGTGGACATAACCCTTCGGATGAAATAAGATGCGCCAAAAGGTAATCTTGTTTTACCGAACACACATATAAACTCTCAAATAACCCAAAAGGTGTAATTATATCTTTTAAAAGCAGAACTGGATATCTGTCTGGTTTTGTGCATGCTTTTAGAGCATGGTAATACCCACATGGCCCATGGCCACCACAAACCATTCTTTTTAGGCACTAAATGTAATGCTGACAGCCATGGTCCACTAGAAGGACAAATGATGCCTTCATTCAACATAATATCGAACTCCGCCCAAGCTATAGCATATCAGTCTGGCACCAGACACCTGGGTTGGCAAGAGACTGGTGGGTCAGGAATGGTACCAATGTAGTGGACAGTATTATGACATACCTTCTTTGGGGCACCGGTGGGTCAGACTGGTGGGTCAGGAATGGTACCAATGTAGTGGACAGTATTATGACATACCTTCTTTGGGGCACCGGAGGGCCTAGTGAGTGACAGGAACTGCTCGAGTCAGTGTGCATATGTGTTGGCAGTTGACTGGATCACTCTGACGTCACTCGTGGTAGCTTGTTGTCGAAAACCAGTAGTAGACAATCCAGTGACCTTGTCCAGCAGTGTGGTGTGGTAATGTGTCAGAAAATCTGCACCGATTACTGGTTCTGACATGTCAACCATGGTGAAATTCCACATCAGAGCATGACTTAATCCTAAATCTAACTCCATCTGCTGTAGACCATAAGTATGATTGACAGAATTATTCGCTGGTGACAAGTTGAACATGGTAGACAGACGGTACTTGGTAAAATACTGAGGTCCGAGCTAGTATCCACAAGCAATTTGCGCCCAGTCTTCCGATTGGTCACAAATAAATGTGTTGATGGATGTCCAAGAGCTCCTTTGATTGATTGATTATTCTGCTGTACATAAGTGCAGGGTAAGTTACAATTATGTGCTTGCTCACCGAACTGCTGATGGTACCAACAGATCCGTTGGACTTTCACTACTAGAGGGTCAATTTGACATAGATCTGCTGCAAGATCTGGGATGGAATCTTTTCTTTGAGTTACGTTCCCTTAGCAGACCTCTCATTTGTTTGTTCGAGGCGTCATGTTGTACAGGAAATTTTCATTCATTTGTTTGTTCAGAGACTCTATCTTGCTCACTAAATTCTCATAATCTGGTATGTTTTGCTTCATAATACTGCCACATGTCACAACTGTGTTTGTAAAGGAAACAGGCAAAATTGCATCTGGTATGCGATCTGCTAAATCAGCTACATCAAGAGACATCTCGGTCTGAGATGCCACAATAGCCTTCACCTGTGGTGGCAGTCTGCTACTCCATAAAGTGCAGAGCAGTGTGTCAGGTACAGTGTGTGTGTGTTGACTTTGCTTCTTAGGTGTCAGAGATAATGTGATGGTTTGCAGTCCCCTATGTCTTCCTGTGTTAGAACTTGATGTACATGTTCTTCTTGAAATTCTGACATACATCGAATTAATCTGTTCTTGAGCCTCGAGTATGCTCCTGTTACAGACGGGGATGTAATAATGTCTTCTACTTCGGCAGCGTATCTATGATCGAGCTGACTGACCCAAAGTGAAAAATGTTTTGGTATCTGCTTGTAATGTAACAACATGAGCCTCCATCTAATGTAGTATATGATACCTCTCTTTACTGAAGCCCAGGATACCCTTCTTTCCTTATAGTGTAGTTTAGCATACCATTTCCTATATACTGAAGCTCCAGATGCCTTTCTTTCCTGTAGTAAAGTTTATGATACCACCTTTAAACCTTTCTATCCTGTAGTAAAGTTTGTGATGTCACCCATATTCATTTCTACATTGTAACAACGACATTGTTTATGTCACTAAGTATTTACCTCATTTTATTCCCATTAATAAAATCCGTTAATTTCATAATAATTACAGCTTTTATGCCCATTATTAAATTTCTATAACTTCGTAATTATTATTACCTTATTTTCCCATTATCAAACCTCATTAATTTCGTAATGCTCTATTACCATTGTTCCCATTATTAAACCCCAGTAATTTCATAGTATTTATTTTGCAGCATTTATTTCCTTTCATTTCCTTTATTAAGATTAGATTAATTTTTATAATATTTTTGGCTTGACCAAATTCCAGTACAAATTGTAATTTAAAGTTGTTGTTATATCTAATTGTCATTATGACTAATTGTCAGACATTGTAGTTCATTGTAAAGTAGATTATTTAACTTCAACCAAACAATACGATTCACTTCATTTATAAAATATTAAAACTATTTAATCAGTTATTTGTTATACTAATACATTGACATTGTATAACGAATGAAAATTGCATGAATTTGTTGTTTATAAAAGAACCGATCCATAAATTATCATTGTGATAATTATGCATCACTTGACATTGTTAATAATGTAATAAATACATGTAATGCGCAGGAATTAGTAGTCAGTTGTTGTACTTCAGAATTACAGTTCAGTTGAAGCCAGTTGTATCTTGCCTGTAGCAATAAATCGAAGTGGATTTTGAAGAAGTATTTGTTCTTTTTGAAAAACACCCCTTCACAATTAATATTTATTGTCAAGTTCAAAGTTTATAACAAATTAATTATTAAATGTGGCAATCACCTTATTCAAAGAGGGATCGTCACATATAGTGTTAGGAGCTGGGATTGTGAACAAATGTATTAAAGACTTTCTGTTCCAGGTTCAATTCTTGATTTAGTACATGATGTTATTCTAGTAGGAAAATTAGCAACAGAAGCTCACTAAAACACAGATAGTGGGCACAATTTATACCTTATGGCTCGTCGATATTAATTAAAAGTTCATCAATCTTTGTCACTCAGGCTGCATATATTTTGATGATAAATAGTCAGATTTTGTTTTCCAGAATCACTTACACATTTATCTCTGAAAAAGAAATACCAGTTGATGGTGTGGGTTTGGTATTTCTCATTATACATTTATTCAAGCTGGGCTGTTTCCATGCACTGGAAGACTGGGAAGAACTCAGCATTACCTGATGTTTTCAGCAGCCATTTGTCTGTCTATAATGGTTCCTGAAATCTTCTTGTGTTGTAGAGCACTCATTCTTCGAAATTGCATATTTGGAGTACATATTGTTCTAAGCATTTAAGATTTCACAAATAATAGATGGTTAATGACTTTTTCAGCACCGGTTGAGGTGAAGGCCAGGCGTGGTGTGAATTTCTTTACTAAAATTTTGCACATTAAGCATTTGTACATTTGCATAACTGTTACAAATTTCTGCTTACTCTCTGTTTGTGTATTCTACTGCCCTTTTAACACACAACGATTGAGTTAAGTCATGCCTGTCGGGATTTCGAGAACAATGACATTTGAATCCTTTAGATGGTTTAGTGCTGATTTTAAGGCATTAACAGCATGCAAACCATCATTGTGTGCAACGTCATTTGCACCACCATAGATCATAATGAAGTCTTCCTTCGTTGACTTCTGAGAAATATTGTTTACTGCTGAAAGCACTTGGTCAATAAGAGCAACAGGTTTAATGAAACCTAAAGCTTTTACTCCACTGCTTATGCTTTTTATTTCATGTGCTGGACCTCTAAGATGACTATCCCCGTTCTTGCTGCATTAATTTTATTATTTGTTGTCTTGAACATTGGAATTACATTGCTTCTGTTTTAAAGTGACAAGTGGGTTTGGCTGGTGTGGTTTCACAGTTTGCTTAATAACAGGCTCTTCTTTCGGATGGCGCACAATTTGATCTTTTGTTTTGATACCTTTTTTTTAGTACAACGGGGAAATTTATTACTGAAGACGACATAATGTTTACAAAACAGTTAGCATTAAAAAAATATATATAAATAAATAAATAAATGTTGGAATATTTAAAATGACAGTGGAATCTTTGGTCACTGTGTACACTTTATTTTTCTCACACTCAGTTACGACCTGCTCGGCGGGCTTTAGTTTTTTAAGTTTACTTTCAAGGCATTCGAGTCCATCAGCTAATACTTTATTTTCTGGCAAGGATCTGTGCACAATCCCTAGAACGAATTAATAGTTTCAATTAGTTTTGCTTTGTCGGGGTGGACTTTACATGTTACACACTTAGATTTTGAGCTGAATGGTTTTTCACTGTGGATTTTTTTCGTAGCACTAGTCTTGGAACTTTGAGAAACACTTTTATTGATTTTCTTCTTGCTATTTACGCCTGATAACATTTGAAAATTATTAATAACTGGAGGTACAAATTCATTAAATTTCTCAATTGCTGCAGCCATCTTGAAGGAAACTGTGCCAAGCCAAACTAAGTAAATTCAATATTAGTTTGGATTAAAAAAAAATGTGTTGCTTAAATCTGTCATTGACATAAGATTTTGATCATACCGCTGACACGGACAGTAAGTTAAAAAAGGTAAAAACTAGGTTCTTTGGTATATTATTAGAAACCACTAAGTAGAACATATTTCTAATCCCCCCCCCCCCCCCCCGGTGGTTCCACTACAATGAAGTCTATGTGTTGATCCAAGATGTGCACAAGTCACTTATTGTAGTTTTGTAGACAAACAAATAGATGGACATGACTGTTTTTGAAAATTTTTCATGTTACTGTTCCTTTTGTTGCTGGCCTCACCATCTTTCCCCAAATCTCTTAAAATGGATACCCACCTCACACTTTCAGAAAGAAATGCTATTCACAACCTAAAAACTGATCCTAACCTCATGAACCCAGGACCTCTCTCCAGAGTCAATCTCTCTCCTTACCCCTCCTACACCTCGCACCCCCATCTTCTACATGTTCCTTAATGTTCACAAACCCAACCACTCTGGATGACCCATTGTGGCTGGTTACGGTGCCCCCACTAAGAGAATCTGTGCTCTCGTGAACCTATACCTTCAGCCTATTAGACACACAACATACTCTTCCATATAAATGATACCAACCATTTCCTCCACAGACTCTCCACAGTCCCTGTTTCTTTACCACTTGGTACTGTGCTTCTCACAGTTGATGCCACCTCCCTCTACACCAACATCCACAATTCTAATGGCCTCACTGCTGTTGAATACTACCTTTCACAACACTCAACCGACTGCAAGTCTGCAACCTCCTTCTTAGTTACCTTGACCAACTACATCCTCACCCCTAATTACTCCTCCGTTTTAGGCATCACCTACAAACAAATTTGCAGCACAGCCATGGGCAACCTTATGGCACCAGTATGGTCATGAGCCATATAGAGCAATCCTTCCTAATGACCCAGAATCTCAATCCTCATCTGGTTCAGTTTCATTGATGATATCTTCATAATCCGGACTGAAGGTGAGAACACACTATCCAAATTCCTTCAAAACCTCAACACCTTCATCCAATTCACTTGGTCCTACACAACCCAAGAGCAACCTTCCTCACCATTAACTAATCCTCAAAGATGGCCTTATCAGTACCTCCATCCACATCAAAGCTACCAAACATAAATAATACCTCAATTTTAGCAGCTGCCACCCATTCCACACCAAAATGCCCATTCCATACAGCCTAGCCACCTGTGGCCGTCCCTCTTCAAATATGCCAAATGCTTCACATAGGCTTTAAAGACCGCAGTTACGCTCCAAACCCTCTCCAGAAACATTTTTCACAGGCCCTGCCTGTCAAGACATCCACCAGTTACCCCACACCAACCATCAGGCCACAGAGGAGCACCCTTCTTGTGACCCAGTATCACTCAGGACTGGAGCAATTAAATCACATTCCCCGTCAAGGTTTTGACTACCCCAAGGTTTTGACTGTCTTTCATTCTGCCCTGAAATAAGATACACCCTATCCAATATCCTCCCCACACCCCTACAGTTGTATTCAACCACCCAACAAACCTAAGTAATATTCTTGTTCATTCCTACTCCATCCCTGTTCCCAACCCCTTGTCCCATGGCTCATATCCCTGCCATAGGCCTAGATGCAAAACCTGTCCTATCCACCGTCCCACCACCACCTACTCCAGTGCTGTCACAGGCATTTCCTATGTCATACAAGGCATGGGAACCTGTGAAAGCAGTCATGTTATCTACAAACTGTGCAGCTTTCAATGTGGGCATGACCAGCACCAGACTATTCCAGATAAATGGCCACCATCAAACTGTGGCAGGAGACATCTGGCCCATCCTGTTAGAGCACACAGTGCTGCAGAATGTGGCTCACTTCAATGACTGCTACACAGCCTCTGCCATATGGATCCTCCCCATAAACACCAGATTTTCCAAATTACGGAGGTGGGAACTCTCACTACAATATATACTATGCTCCAGCAATCCCTCAGGCCTAAATCTTCACTAGTTCCTGCCTCCAACACCCTTCCTTCCCCTTCCCTGACCACACACTATCCTTACACACATCTCTCACACTGCCACCCACACATTTCAGTCCTTTCTCTCCTTTCTGCCCTGTCTGCCAGACAACACTGACATTCCCCCCGCCCCCAGTTTCCATGCACCTACCTCCTCCTGTCCTGCTTCCCTCTCCTTGCCATTTCCTCACCTCCATCACTGCTTGTGGTCGTGTCTGTGTGGTGTGTATGCTTGCCAATGAAGACCTTAATGGCCAAAAGCTATCAAGTTGTATTCTATTATTTGTGCCTTTCTATGACTCATCAGATGTCTCTGTGGTGAGTATGCAACCTATCCTTCTCAAAAATATTGTTGAACCCTTCTTGGAATTTCCACTGTTTAAAATTTTATATACTTTATTGATAGATGTGAAGCATTGAATTAAAATTTGTGGTGCGGCCGGGAATCGAACCCGGACCTCCATGCTTACTAGGCATGTTTTATCAACACTCGTTTTATTGTAATTTAAATGTCCAATGAATGCACCATACATGTTCAGCCATTTAAATTGCTCGATGTTATGAGCCTGATAGCTTCCTCACATACTTCCAACTCAGCATTACATTATTGATGTGTAAATCTGGGACTTTTAGTTGGTCCAGAAGACGATAATGAGGAATTCTGTTTGCTATTGAAATATAGTATTTCTTCCAGTGATGACAAACCCAGTAGAAAATAAAGGATTAATCCTTTATTAATTAATAATACAGATGAGGGTAATATGCAGTTCTTCAAAACTGTCTACCTGTTGATGAGGATTGGCTGTAATTATCTTTCTCCTGCTTCCTATATTTCTTGTTTTCTTTCTCTTCCTTGTCTTCCAAGAATGTAAACTTGCAAAATTTTTGACTCTTTTTCAATATTCTTCATATTTGCTCTCACAGATTTCACTTCAATTTTATGTAAGTTTCTGATTTTACAGTAATAAAAATAAAACTCTCTATACTTACAACAAAGAAGAACCTTCACCTCTGAATGACTGTTGGGGAGTCTGAGGTGGTGTTGGAGTTCGTTGTCCTCGCTGAATCTGTATAACAACATAGATTCAATTTACACAACCATAAATGACAAATACATATGTGTGACACTGACAGATTGTGTACATACCTCAACACTTTCTTCCAAATTGGACTGTCGCTGCTGTACATGGAGTTTTTCATTGTTCATTTGATATGTTTTTGTAATTAAAATCTGACATATCTCAGGCAGATCAAGGCAACATGGGTTTTCAATTAAAAATTTAGTATTTTTTGGCCTAACATAAGATTTAATTTCTTTCTCTATATCCTGTAACAAATTTAAACAAACATATCAGTCAAGTTACAAAAACGAAGGGTATGGGGAATATAATGGTAGCCCATATTCACTATGAAAGGAGATATTCAATTAGCAACTTTAAAAAATATTTCGTACAGACATTATTGACATTATACTGTTAATTCAACTGCTATACAGTGTTCAAATAGTGAAGCACACTAATCAATATAAAAAAAATGAAACTTTATATTACCAATGTACAAATGTTTGTATTTTCCTTTTTTAGCATGCAAATGTTTTCCTGCAAATCACACAACACTGTTGAAATTTCTCACATTACCCCTGGAGATGCATCTACATCTTCATATGCCTGGGGATGCAGCTACATATTCATCGTCAGTTATAGATGTCTTCTTCTTATTTTATAGCCCTTTAAAAGCTGTGATAAATAAAGGTATACACTTTGGTGCAGAACTGGGTCATGTTTCTTCAGTGGGTGAACTGGCAGTAACCCAGAATATTTCTTTTTAAAGACAATTACCTTGTAAGGTAGTAGACAGTAAGATAGATGAGGGTAATTACAAAGTAAGATTAATGAGTGTAATTTTACTCTTAAATTAAATTACAGTGGTGAAATTAAAAAGATACCATTTGTGAGATGTAAAGATGAACACAAATTGTACAGTGAATGTAGCGTACTTGCCGGCGTATAAGACACACTTTTTTTTTTCTACAAAAATTGGTCACAAAACCGGATTTGTCTTATACGCTGGTTGCCAGTTCAAGTAGGTACCCACAAGTTCGATTTCTTATAAGGGATTTCAAATAATGATGTAAAATATGGGAAATAATGTTTTAAGTGGGAAAATTTGCTTTAAGTTTCTCTCTTACATTTTCGTAGTTTTTATTTGATATATATGTACATAATATGCACCAAAATACCCATCAGGAGCTTTATTATGTAGTAAAGGTTTTCGGAATTTCGTAGTATTTTTAGTGCCATGCATAACTGAAATTGGTAACTTCATAGGAAGTAGAAACTTTTGAAGTAATTTCATTCATCATAATCGTTTTTATTTTATTTTTTAATTTTTCTGGCAATCCTGTAATGGTGTCATTCAATATTTGAATAATGAAACACTGTTCACGTATTTCTCCATGTCTCTCCTGACAATACTTGAAAATTTATTCGTATTCTAAAGAGCATATATGTACACAAGTAATTTTTGTGATGTTTGCACAGCTTCTGGATCTCACAGTTGTCCTATTTTTGAGGTTATTATATGCTGTGCCACATAATGTGTGCCAACCAATACACAGATACAAACCATCAGAACATCACAAAAATACTTACATAAATATTTGCATTTCACAATAAATTTTCAAAACATGTAATTTTGAACATGAAAAGCCCCTACTCATCATGCAAAGTTCGCAAACTGAAACTCAGCATAATGTCTGATCGGAGCAAAGCAAAGCCACCTTGGTGACAATGTCGTAAGCGTTTACGACGGAATAAATGCAAGTTGTCCAGAAACTTGACTGTGTAAAGTTTTTGAACACTACTTTAAGGCACTGCCTTTAAAAAAGAAGTCTTAAAAGTGGGGTGCGTCTCATATGCTGGCAAATATGGTATTTCAACTTTACAATCTGTAATAAACACGTTACAACGACAGGCAAAAACCATGAGTACAAGGAGCTGAGGTCAATACAAAGCATCGGCTTACTGCCAAAAGTTAACACCACTAAATAAATAAAATGGAAGAGAGTGAATGGCAAATGTAAAGCACTAGGCACAAAAATGGCACCTACAGTTAATGATGTAAGGTTTAATAGTGAAAACCATTTTAATGCCTTAATTCCAATAACTGTATCTCAGTGACTGGGTCGGAATCTTCGTTGCATTATCTCCAATAAATCATCATTAAAGTATGGAGTGCCTCAAGATCCTGTCCTAAGACCTCTACAGTTCCTCCTCTACATTGACGATATACAACATTTTTTGTCAGTCCCTTTAAATTTCCTATGTTTACAATGTTAATTTGGCCCTGTTAACAGATTTACACTTTTCCCACATTTTACACTTTTTGAAGCCACATTCGTGAAGAAAAAAAATGATGTAATCAACATATATTTGATGTGTAGCACTACTGAATGAACTTCCTGCCTGTGATCGTATGCTGTCTGCACAGTGTACAAATGAAAACAAAAACAGTTCGACAAACGGACACCAAAGAATTTATTAATTCAGATCATAATCTAGACTGACTTGTTATTGTTACTTGAATTAATAACTACAAATAAGACTGCTGTTTTACATAATATTCTAAAAAATAATTGCTAAGAATTTGGTTGGTTCGTTGGTCAGACAATAAATCAGAACATTTGTAGGTCAGGCACTGCGCCGATTGTCAGCTTGGCTTTGTTTATGGAGCTGGTAGTTTCCATGGTTTTCATGAAGCGTTTAGAATATTTATTCTTGTTGTAAAATGCAAATATTTATCTAAGTATTTTTGTGACGTTTTATAAACAGTGAGACTGATGAATTGCTTGTGTCTGTTTTTCTGCACATTGAAGGGGTTGTGTTATAACCCCAAAAAAGCAATAATAGTGTGAGAAGATGACCTTATGCAAACGTCACAAAAAAACTAATGCATATATTTGCACTCGAGAACACAAATAAATTCTCAAATATCGTTGTGCAAAACAATGAAAAATACACAAAGAAAAGAACTTGTGCAGTTTTACTATGTAAATAGCCGATTAAAGGCTTGCTGACTAATCGTTTATGATGAATGAAATTACAACAAAAATTTCTGCTTCCCATAAAATTACTAGTTCCCTGCCGCTTAAAATGGTAAAAAAATTGGATAGCCTTTATTATATAATAAACTTCTGTAGGCAAATTTGTTCATGAAGCAAAATCCAGAACATAGTGTGATAAATAGTGTTATAAATAATTGTAACACACAGGGAAGGGAAAATTATCAAAGAATAGCCCACATACAATAGGAACAATTTTCTATAACACATTGCCACATAACATCAAGAAAACAAATTTAAATATGCTAAAGACTAAACTAAAACATTAATTAATAGAGAAAGTTATTATTCTACATAGGACTTCAAACTGTAATGCGACTTTGCAGAACTCCATATATAGACACAAGCTACATATTTTCAATGTTGGAATTAATGTAAGTATTTCTATATTGTACACTGTACACTGTATGAGTGTATAATGCCACTTTGTAAGACATTATATATAGACACCACCACATATCTTCAATGTTGGAGCCAATGTATGAATTTCTATATTGAATACTGAAATACTATTCATTGTATGTGTGAGCGAAATCATTCCAAATGTAAATTCCTGACAATCTCTGAAAACTGTTTATTGTAAGGACTGAAAGTAAAATAAATAAATAAATCAACCTAATTTGTTTAAATGGACTCACTGTCAAATTTCTCTAGGCATGTATTTTTAATAACAAAATCCCCTACATGTCTACAGTGAGAATGAGCCACAACCTTGAGCCCTTCTTCTGACCAAACAAATATCTTGTGTCACTGAAGCATATAAACTCCTCTAATGATCTCTTTTGGTAACACTTCTTCAAGATGTTTATCCTATGTTTAGGGGCATATACAAACTGCTCATGTCATCTAATTCCATCAGCTATGAATCCCTCCCCCCTCCCCACAAGAATAACTTCAAGGTTGCCACAAAATACCCGAGGGGAAATTCTCTTACAATTCCCTGATTCCAGAAACAGTTTTAGCTTACTTTCCTGACAAATTCTGAGATATGAATTGATAGTAGACAGGTTAGTTGACAAAATATTAACGACTTCTGTATTTCTCAAAGTGTTATTTTCTCCTTTACAGAATTCATAATCTGAAGGGTAAATTGTTTAAATAACAGGCATTGTTTATTAAATGATTTATTTGTTTATCAACAAGTCAACTCAAACTTTGAATAAATGACAATTGGATTTATGAAATTTTCAGGTAAGATAAATGAGTCAGTTCAGCTAAAAGAAACACAAAACGAATATATAACATAACATTAAAGTTTCAAAAATAACAACAGCATTGGGCTACATTTAGTGACATCTTCTAAGTAATAGCCGGTGTTTCTCAAAAAATAAGACAAAAAAATAAAAATTAAAAAAAAAAAATAATAATAATACAAAAGGAAGAAGAAGAAGAAAGAACAATGAAAAATAATCAAAACTACTTTGTCAAAGAAGCAATCTCTTCATAAATTACAATGTGTGGCATATTTATTAACAAACCATTTCATCTGCTGAGCCAAAAACAAGATTTTCCGGCATTGTTTTGTGTGTGTTTCTTCTCTCCATCTCCAAATTCTCTCATATTTCTCTGGCACTTGTGGCAACCCCGTACTTGTTTATACCTATATAAGTCTCTCTCCAATTCATTCAAAGACTTTGTAAGAGATTATAGGAAGTATCAATCAAATTTCTATATTTATCTCTGTAACTTTCTCGGTATTAAAGTCCACTCTTTCTTGCAAGTCTTTCTCCCCTGGTTATTTTTATTTTGGTAAAACAAAATGACACTTATATAAACTATAATTTAAAAAATAGTTAATTAAGTCATTAAAATATGGAACTCATTAAAGAAATTAAGAATAAAATCATTTTAATTTCTGTCCAGTTTCAGGCACTTAATGCCCAATTGTGACAGTTGCTAAGGATGGACAAAACACTATATCTAACATCATGCCAGACACAAAGAACTGTCAACCTCTGAAGGCAAAAAACCATAAACGTATGAAGAAGGAATGTAGGTGTCAAAACCAGTCATAAATAAATATTTTCTTGCTTCCATTTTGAATTTGTAGGCTACCATTCTTTCTCACCAAGGAATGAGGGTTCCGACAGAAACAAACCATTTGTCATTCAGCATTAACTAGCATGTATCAGGGTTACCATTGTTTTACTCCCTTTAGTTTAAAAAATTCAAGTGTAAGAGTTTCCACTTTCTTTTCCTATACTCCTCACATATATTACTTACAAGATCAATAAGAATACTGTACCAAAGCTCGAAGCTCAGTATCATTTTTTCCAATTTGTATCCTCAATAAATTCTTAGATATTTCGACCTCTTCATCCTCAATTGACACATTTATCTTTCTCTTCCGTTTACTTGGAATTTCTTGTGGTTGTTCTGGCTGCAAAATAAATAGTGCCATATAAATAGTATAGCATACAAATCTCATACAACACAAAAGTTACATAAGAGAGAAAAATATCTACAATGACTCAAACGAGTGCATATGTATGTAAAGTTGTCCAGTTATAGATGGAAAGCTGTTGAATATTAACTTCCATAAATAAATAACTTTTTTTCCTTGATTAGGGTTAAGTGACTCACCCCCAAATTTGTAAAAGTATTTTTTGAAAATACTTTTCATGTCTTTTAAATGGTTTAGTTATTTATTGAGAAACAATAACATACAGAAATCCGCCGTCGGCTTCCTCTGGCTGCAGGTGTCTCAGTTTTTGTTTTTTCATTGACTATCACCACTGACATTTCCTTTGCTTCTACACTTTCAGTCACTGGCTCTTGAACTTCAGTTACATTTACTGGCATCTGATGAGAAACACCTGCATCTGCATCAATGGAATCTATTTTAGCTTCTTTGTTTTCAATACATTCATGGACGTTTGAAGGTGAAGGTGGTTTCAAGTCAGAATCTCCATGAGCTTGCTCTAACAAAGCTGGAGCAGCAGGAAGATCTTTATCTGGCTGATGACCATCATTTACATTTTCAGCTGGTTCTGGAGGTACAGCTGAAGCCACTGACTCAGTCACAGTCACAGGAACAGCCAGAGTTTCAGACATAGGTACCAGTGCATTAGCCTGATCCTCGATGTGTTTGTCTTCGATCGGTGGCCTGGAAAACGAAATTACTATTTATAAAAGCAGTAGGTGTATTACGTTTCAGAACAAATGTTACCATACACATGAATCATACAAATATTAAAATTATATTTCTGCTTAAAAATTTCTTTACTACTACGAAATTCAACAACCTCAAGGATGGTATTCAGTGGCATCAAGTTAAAATATGCACATACTAAGGGGATATGACATCACAGTCGTCAGACACAGGATGGCATTGAGGAGACCAAAAAGTGCAACTTCTGTTTTGACACTGCAGGCAGAAACTGTGCTGAGTTTAGGGGTGAATAGCATTTGCAACATTCACCCCAGGTTACAATATGTTCCACTATTGTTTACATACACCTACTGAATTACCTCAGCCATTTGTATGGGGTTGCATTGGGGTTCTTTACAGAAATGGAAGAACCAGTTGTGTGTTACTGATTTTATCAATGATCTGTAGAACGTTGCTGGACCTGTGGGCCAGGTTCTCCACGTCCAAATTGTACAAACGTATGTCTAGATTAAAGAATTGTGTGAGAAGGTATGGCTGACCAAATGTTATACAAGGAGGAAACCTTAGCATGTTTTGCACCTTCTGGGTCACAAAGGATCATGGGGAACTCCATCACATTGCAGTAGAACTAAGAAGAGTGTGAACCTAGCCAGATTATCACTGTCACTGCGAAGTACAGCTACTATGATGTCATGAAACATTTTACTGCAGAGTGGAATAGCATTCCATTGTCTTCATTGATGAGAGAGGGTTCTGTAGCATGTGAAAGATAGCTATACATATTTATGGCATTGATCTAGTGTTGACCTGCCTATTAAAAATTGTAATCACCTATGTCACAAAGGTGCATCCCAGCTTTCATGGTGTGTGTGTGAACTGATTCAAAGAGCCAGATCCTTCTAAGAAGTGAGTGATGGATGAATCCGAAAAAAAGAGTGTTAGTTCATCCAATTCGAAAAGACACTCTGGTAACAGCAATGAGCTGCATAAGCACCCCTTACCACATGCATCAGAAGTTTCCTAAGCTACAAAATAAATGTGGTATAGACCATGTGCAAGTATAAAACTGCAGAAAATGAGCGCCTAAACACGTGCAACGCTTCTGTGCTGCGAGTCGAGAATCGTAGAGTCGAGTGTCGGCAAGTCACACAAGCAGCATGGTTCAGTGAGATCGCTGCTCGCTGCTCCGCACGACTCCGCAATCGGGGCGATCCGACTGCCAACTGAGTCGGTGAGTTACCTGGTTCACCGGTTCATCTCTCCCCACCACTCTCCCTACTCCGCTCGCTTGCAGAGCCGCCCATGTGGCGCGCTGCTCATTATTCCCCCCACTCCTCTGGTGAACCGCACGGTGCCAAACATAGCGACTCTGCGCATTTCTCTATTCTCTCAACTTCTGTGTTCTGATAAATGTTGTAGCTCGCTTACAGAAACGATCATCTGCAGCAACAGAAACCTTCATATAGGCAAATGTCGTATTCCGAATAGTATTCAAAATGAAACGTATTTATTTAATTTTATGCTTTTCTTAATAACAGGAAATCTGCAGTCTGTAGTAAAAACACGTTACAGTACAAAATTAAACTATATAAAATTTCCGTAAAAAAGATTGTACTCCATTTTCTCGAAGACTTGTAGTTTGCATGAAGGAAGCAAGAGAAAGAAAATCTTGTGCAATGTGCATTCTCTGTTGCTTAGATAGATTTTGTAAGCCCATATCACGCAGTTTCGTGACTTGATAGACAAGTATCCTGTATCAAATTATGCGTCTTTTATGCATCTACACTATTTTGGCACGTTGAAAACAATGACTATATAATCGAATAACAAAGAAAATAACACTGTGCATTAATGTTTTCTATCTCTGAAATCATTCAGTTTCGGGAATGTGTCCATTTGAAATTTTTGCTGCCGGCATCAAATCTTTGACAGTAACAACAAACTTGTTTCCCAAGAGGGAGAAGGAGAGAGAGAGATAGAGAGAGAGAGAGAGAGAGAGAGAGAGAGAGAGAGAACACTAGGATGTCAAACGAGATGTCTAAAATTATGTTTCTGAGTAAAATATCTTGCTATAATATTTCATTACGAATTTAATGTGTTTGGTACAGCAAGATGTGTGTGTTAGCAATTAAAGATAAAATATATTGGGAAGCACTTAAAAATAATTTGACTTGCCTTTTCAGTAGTTACAGGGGCAACAGTCTGGATGATTGATTGTAACATCAGCAAACGTGGCTTTGCCACACAGCTACTGCGAACGGCTGAAAGCAAGGAGAAACTACAGCCGTTACTCTTCCCGAGGACATGCAGCTCTACTGTATGAACATATGATGATGGCATCCTCTCGGGTAAAATATTCCGGAGGTAAAATAGTCCCCCATTCGGATCTCTGGGCGGGGACTACTCAGGAGGATGTTGTCATCAGGAAAGACAATACTGGCATTCTACGGATCGGAGCGTGGAATGTTAGATCCCTTAATCGGGTAGGAAAATTAGAAAATTTAAAAAGGGAAATGGATAGGTTGAAGTTAGATATAGTGGGGATTAGTGAAGTTCGGTGGCAGGACAAACAGGATTTCTGGTCAGGTGAGTACAGGATTATAAATACGAAATCAGTTGGGGGTATCACAGGAGTAGGACTGATAATGAATAAGAAAATAGGAATGTGGGTAAACTACTATGAGCAGCACAGTGATAGCATTATCATTGTAAAGATAGATACGAAGCCAACACCGACAACTAGCTCTGCCGATAATGAGGAGATCGAAGAAATATATGAGGAGCTAAAGGAAATTATCCAAACAGTTAAGGGAGAGGAAAACTTAATTGTGATGGGAGACTGGAATTCGGTAGTAGGAAAAGGAAGAGAAGGAAAATAGTGGGTGAATATGGACTGGGCAGGAGGAATAAAAGAGGAAGTCGCCTAGTAGAATTTTGCACAGAACATGATTTAATCGTAACAAACACCTGCTTTAAGAATCACAAAAGAAGGTTGTATACATGGAAGAGACCAGGAGACACCGGAAGGTATTACATAGATTTTATAATGGTAAGACATAGGTACCGGAACCAGGTTACAAACTGCAAGACGTACCCAGGGGCAGATATAGACGCTGACCATAACTTGTTAGTCATGAAGTGTAGGCTGAAACTGAAAAAACTGCAGAAAGGTAGGAAAATAAGGAGATGGGACTTAGATAAATTGAAGGAACGTGAAGTTCTGGAGAATTTCAGAGGGAGATTTAGGCAACAATGGACAGAAACAGGGGGAAATAAAACAGTAGAAGAGGAATGGGTAGCATTGAGAGATGAAATAGTGAAGGCAGCAGAGGACAAAATAGGTAGAAAGGCAAGACCTACAAAAAATCCTTGGATATCATAGGAAATACTAAATTTAAAATATAAAAAATAGACGAAGATTACTCACCAGGCGAAGGAGCACAGGTGTGACAGCATCACAAATAAATAAATGAATACACACACACACACAATCGCAAGCTTTCGCAACCCAGTTGCGTCTTCAGGCAGTAGGGAAGGAGAGGGAAAAGGAAATGATGAGGGTTTTAAGGAAGGGGGTAAGGAGCCATTCCAATCCCGGGAGAGGAAAGACTTACCTTGGGGGAAAAAATGGAGGGTAAACAAATGCACACATGCCCACATGTGTGGCAAGACCTATTTTTTATATTTTATTTTTCCTGCTAGGAATTTTTCGTCTTAATATTCGAAATACTAAATTTAATTGATGAAAGGAGAAAATATAAAAATGCAGTAAATGAAACAGGCAAAATGGAGTACAGACGACTAAAAAATGAGATTTACAGGAAGTGCAAAATGGCTAAGCAGGAGTGGCTAGAAGCCAAATGCAAATCTGTAGAAGAATGTATAAGAAGGGGAAAAGTAGATACCGCCTACAGGAAAATAAAAGAGACATTTGGGGACAAGAAAAGCAACTTTACGAATATCAAGAACTCAGATGGGAAACCAGTTCTCAGCAAAGAAGGGAAAGCTGAAAGGTGGAAAGAATACATAGAACAGCTCTACAAAGGAAATGAACTTAGAGACGATGTTGTAGGAAGGTAAGAGGAAGTAGATCAAGATGAAATAGGAGATGCTATACTGAGAGATGAATTTGACAGAGCCTTGAAAGACCTAGGTCGGATCAAGGCCCCAGGAGTAGATGACATACCCTCAGAGCTACTAAAGTCTCTGGGAGAGCCAGCCATGACAAGACTATTTGAACTGGTGTGTAGAATGTATGAGACAGGCGAAATACCCTCAGACTTTAAGAAAAATGTAATAATCCCCATTCCAAAGAAATCAGGTGCAGACAGGTGTGAAAATTACAGAACCATCAGTTTGATAAGTCATGGTTGCAAAATTTTAACACGAATTATCTACAGGAGAATGGAAAAGCTGGTAGAAGCTGACCTCGGGGAAGATCAGTTTGGATTCAGGAGGAACATAGGAACCCGGGAGGCAATACTCACTTTACGTCTTATCTTAGAAGATAGATTAAGGAAAGGCAAACATACATTTTTAGCTTTTGTAGATTTGGAGAAAGCATTTGACAATGTTGACTGGAATACACTCTTTCAAATTCTGAAGGCCGCAGGGGTATAATATAGGGAAAGGAGAGTTATTTATAACTTGTACAAAAGCCAGACTGCAGTTATTAGACTCGAAGGGCATGAAAGGGAAACATCAGTTGGGAAGGAGTAAGACAGGGTTGTAGCCTTTCTCCGATGTTATTCAATTTGTACATCGAGCAGGCGGTGAAGGAAAGCAAGAAAAAATTTGGAATAGGGATTAAAGTTCAGGGGGAAGAAATAAAAACATTGCGTTTTGCTGATGACATTGTAATTCTGTCAGAGACAGCAAAGGACCTGGAAGAGCAGTCGAATGGAATGGACAGTGTGTTGAAGGAAGCGTGTAAAATGAACATTAACAAGAGCAAAACAAAAATAATGGAATGCGGTCTCAGAAAATCAGGCGATGCTGAAGGAATTAGATTAGGTAACGAAACATTGAAGGTGGTAGATGAGTTTTGTTACTTGGGTAGTAAAATAACATGTGATGGTCGCAGTAGAGAGGATATAAAATGCAGAATGGCAATGGGAAGAAAAGCATTTTTGAAAAAGAGAAATTTAAGTGTCATGAAGTCTTTTCTGAAGGCATTTGTGTGGAGTGTTGCCTTGTACGGGAGTGAAACATGGACGATAAGCAGTGCGGGCAGGAAGAGAATAGAGGCTTTTGAAATGTGGTGTTACAGAAGAATGCTGAAGATTAGGTGGGTAGATCGCATAACCAATAAAGAAGTACTGAACAGAATTGGTGAGAAAAGGAATTTTTGGCATACCCTGGCTAAAAGAAGGGATCGCTTGGTAGGACACATTCTTAGACATCGGGGAATCATAAATTTAGCATTGGAGGGAAGTGTGTGGGGTAAAAATCGCAGAGGGAGACCAAGAGACACGTATAGTAAGCAGATTCAAGTGGATGTGGATTGCCGTTCTTATGAGGAGATGAAAAGGCTTGCTCAGGATAGAGTAGGGTGAAGAGCTGCATCAAACCAGTCTCCGGAATGCAGACCATAACAACAACTGTATAGAGAATATATACAAACTTTGCACAAATAACATGTGAAAGGGTTGTAGTTACAGGAATTAAAATGTAAAATGGAACAGAAATCGTACCAGCAACTGCAAAACTTAGAATATAAGAGCCCAGAACACTACCCCTGTACTACGCCGACTGTAAGAGTATCACCACAGTTATTTACCTAATTATTTCTTTTGGTAAGACTCTCTTTGCACTTAATCAGTTGAGATGGTTTGTACTCACAATAGAAAACCTCATTGACGACATAGTCGAAAGTACTCGTCGTCATATTTTCGAAGAATTTAACTAGAGATCTTCACAGTCTTTTTTTCGTATTTGAAGTTATGGATGAAACAATCCACGAACATTCCTCACTTTGTGAATTTAATGGACATTACTCTTTTGACGCCTTATTTCCTAAATTAAATAAACTTTATTGCTTACTCTGGAGCTATCATTATTTTACTATTTATGGGTGCCAGACTTTAGAAAAGGTGATCGGTTCTAGTGGCCATCTTATAGCGAGAATCTGTCGTGCTCATGTAAGACACCCGGCCGTGTCACTGAATGTCGCTGCTTGTAGCTGCCATGTCGCGTCGCTGAATGTCGCGTGCTGTCACTCACTTTTGTCGCTCACGTAGGACACGGCCTTATTGCGCAGTAGTAGGCACGCCCTGCATGGAACTCTAGCGATATGTCATGTTTCATTCAACTCGATCAAACTCGCAAACTACTTACTGTATAAATATGGAACTAGTATCATTTTATTCTGAAAAATATTGTATTTTTTGAATGAAAGTATAAAAATATAAAAATAATAATTTTTATTTCACTTGCAAAAATATTTAAATTCTGTTATGACATTTTTAATTTTTAAACTAGGTGTAACTAACAAATTTTAATTCTCGAAACTACTAAGGACTTACAATAAACTGATTACTCTTCTTTCTTCTTTCACAATATGGCCAAATCAGATAAAGGTATAGTAACAAAAAAGCAATGTGACATCGTTTTACTTTTTTATCAGTTGGTGAGTCGGTAAGCCAAGAAAAAGAACTACTTCATGCCAGTGAGTGACTATTTCTGATCCGATCCCTGAAAAGTTCGGTTTTGCCTATCTCTACAGCACACAGTCAGATTTAGTCTTTCTGCAGGGTAGTGACTGCCCTCTGCTTTGCACAGTTTTTTTTTTATTCCCATGTAATGTGCTATTTCAGCATGGAAAAGCACTTTCCACCAGTGGCAGGTTTGTATTACCCTCAGAAATAACTTGCTCCTTGAATTTTTTATACAAGTGAAGTAGTAGCACACCAATTTCTCTCTCTCTCTCTCCTTTTTTTTTTTTTTTTTTTTTTTTTTTTTTTTTTTTTTTTTTTTTTTTTTTTTTTTTTTTTTATATGCCTGGGTTTTCGATGCTGAAAGCTACTGACTGAAAGTGAAATGTGCAGATGGCAACTGGGAGAGCACTAGGCTACCAAATGCAGACTGGAATGACTTGGGGGGTATTTGAGTGTTGTTTGTAACATTTTTCTCACATATGTAACATCCCACCCAAGCCAGCCCGTCAGCTGAAGAAACAGTAGAGTCTGCACCGGATACAGTGGACGATATGCAGAGACGAGTTTTTATCTGAGCACTGGGTGAGTTCATTTCTTTGTTCGGCAGGGGAGGTCCCATCAGTCCACTTCTGCCTGCCGGCCAGTTCACTTAGAGTAAGCACAGCACTATAAATGGTGTGGCAGCACAGTCTCCAAGCGCTATAGTTGCAGGATGAGTTCTGCATAGACAGATATGAGAGACTGTTTTTCAATGTAATTAAATTAATGTCAGTAGAGGCAAAAGAGGGGATAAAATCCTATTAAAAGTGTCCTTGAAAAAGTGGACACTGCTACTGGTGTTTTGCTTTGGACAATAAAAAGAATAAGAAAGAGAGAGAGAGAGAGAGATTAGGTGCAGGTAGTTGTGAAGGTTTCTCTACTCCAGAAAAAAGTGGAATAAAGAGAAAAAGGTCTTAAATTTAGATGATTTTCGTGAACAAGTTGTGTGGAGATTGATAAACAATTTCCACGTGACAAACAAACAGTGCCCCACAAAAAAGTAACTTTTTCCCATAATAAGGGAAATACATCTTGCAAGGGAAGTATTTATTCATTGTGGTACCTACTTCAAAAGTTAGGCTTCAGGTACATTAGATTTTTAATTACAATGTAATTCTAACATGATTTATTTTTTGTGCAATTTATACGCTTAATATTTACCAGGTGGCGCAAAAAACAGTTTACAGGAAGGTGTTTTGGAATGTTTAGAAATAATTGTATGGAAGTAGAAGTAATTGTGTGGATCATTTAAATTAAATAAAATAGTACCATGAAGAGGGTTGACCTCTCATATATGTCAATGAAACATACATTCGCAGTTCGCATACTACGCCCAATGAGTGGACAGATAGGTCAAGTAATACACGCAAATAACTGATAAGGACAACTAGTTCTGCAGACTATAAGGTATTAATGTGTCTAAAGGCTATAGGAAACATTTATGTTTTCTGGTCTACTATACTGTAGAAAACAAGAAAGTGATTATTCCTTTTAAATTTAAACACATTCTATAATGCAACAGAAGAAATTCCATTGGTTTTATTGATGTGTTTCGTACTGTGAGTGTTTGATTTAGTATTGTTTCTGACTGATTCTTTAAGCTCTATCCAGAGAGTGCAGTAAATTGAAGACTATTGAAACACTTTTCTATTTGCAAGTTAAACAAAAAAGCCATACTTCCTGCATGCATACCAGTAATACTAATAAATCAGTCCATATCCTGTATTGCAAATATTGTGGCCGCTAGCCCACCACTACTGCTATCCCCATGCTTGCCCAGCTGTCTGGGCATCTACCAGCCAATGTATCCTGCATGCACTCTATTTGAAGTATTCTGAAGAGAACCAGAGCTGTTGAACCATCAAACAATGCAGAAAAATGCACCTTCTTATCAGTTTGTGATTATCTGCAAGATGTGATGTTACCATGAGGTAGAGGTGTGATATACCAGGGAAGGAAAGGATTAAATTTGTTTTAAAATCTATTTTATAATTTTACGTGAGAATTTCTAAATATTTGGTATTTTCTCAATCTGTATTATATAATTCCAGGGAATTAATTTTTTTGATGTGTCAGAGGAGTAGTTTTAGGTTATAGTAATGGGTCTAAGAAAACGATAAACTTTGAATGATTATCAAATGTTTTGAAAATATATTATGGTCAATTAGCTGATGTATCACTTGTCTAGTCTTGTGTCTACTTTCAATTGGTGTAGACATCTCACTATGTATTCATTTTAAAAGTATAATATATAGATGTGTTTACCAAAAAGTGTCACAAACCTCATTTTTTATTCAAGACAACACTCCATACAATACCTAGGCATAAAGTTACCGAACTACATGCCCTGAGATGTATGAAAAAGAAGACGATCATCGTATCAGCTCAAATTGTCTGTGATCAAAACATTTTGTAATGAATATTAACATTAATCTATAGAATTTGACTAACATTTGCTTATTTTTCAGTGAAGTTCATACATTATACCAGTGAATGTAACTATCTCTATCTGAACATTATTCCAAAAACAAATTATTTAATTCTCATATTTTATTATTTTCAACAATAGAACTGTACAAAGAATAAAATAACAGGGTAATGTGTCCGTTATTTTAATGTATTTGGTGGAAATCAAACACTGCACACAAAATTTGCAATCAGTTCACTGTGCCCTGCCAATACTCAAATTGTTGCTCAAACTAGCATATACTGTAACTGAACATCTTTTGCAGCCACTTTTTCTTTTCCTACAGCTTACTCAAGTAAGATATTTTAAGAATTTGAAACATTCATCTACTTGCTTCTTATCACAGAGTTTGAGCCACATTAGTAAATCATATACCATAAACTCTCTTTGTTGGAGCAAGAACAGAAAAACCTTAACTACAATTGTGTCCTCCTGGACTGAGAAAAGTATAAAGGACTTCAGCAAAGCATTTTTCACCCCCTCACCCTTCCTTACTTTCCTCTCGTGAGTATATATATGATACGAATATTAAGACGAAAAATTCCTAGCAGGAAAAATTATATATAAAAAATAGACGAAGATTACTCACCAGGCGAAGGAGCACACGTGTGACAGCATCACAAATAAATAAATACACACACACAAACACAAACACAAGCTTTCGCAACCCAGTTGCTTCTTCAGGCAGAAGGGAAGGAGGGGGGGAAAAAATGATGAGGGTTTTAAGGAAGCGGGTAAGGAGCCATTCCAATCCCAGGAGAGGAAAGACTTACCTTGGGGAAAGAAAAGGTAGGTGAACAAATACTCACATACACATACATTCACACAGACGCAAACACACCTAGGAAGACATACTATAGAAACCAAAGAAGTTAAGAAGTCAGTCAGAGATGCCACTTGAGGCAGAGCCTCTGTCCAGAGAACCGAGGCTAAAAGATGGCGGGCGGGAATTCAAATTTAGCAGAGGTTAAGACCAGGTGGGCAACGGGAAGAGAGAATATGCTGAAGGGCTAGTTCCCTCTCCGGAGTTCTGAAGGATTGGTGACGGTGGGAAGTATCCAGATAACCCGGACGGTGTAGCACTGTGCCAAGATGTGCTGGCCGTGCACCAAGGCGTGTTTAGCCACAGGGTGATCCTCGTTACCAACAAACACTGTCTGCCTGTGTCCATTCACGCGAATGGACATTTTCTTGCTGGTCATTCCCACATAAAACGCTTCACAGTGCAGGCATGTCAGTTGGTAGATAACGTGGGTACTATCGCAAGTGGCCTTTGATCGTGTACACCTTCCGGGTTACGGGACTGGAGTAAGTGGTGGTGGAAGGGTGCATAGGGCAGGTTTTACAACGGGGCCGGTTACAAGGGTAGGAGCCAGAAGGAAGGGAAGGAGCTTTGGGGATTTCATAGGGGTGGACTAGGAGGTTACGGAAGTTAGGTGGGCGGCGGAAAGACACTCTTGGTGGAGTGGGAAGGATGTCATTAAGGATGGATCTCATTTCGGGGCAGGATTTAAGGAAGTCGTATCGTTGCTGGAGAGCCATATTCAGAGTCCGCTCCAGTCCTGGAAAGTATCCAGTGACAAGAGGGGCACTTCTGGGATTCTTCTGTTGAAGGTTCTGAATTTGGGGGGGATGAGGAAGTGGCTCTGGCAATTTGCTTCTCTACCAGATTAGGAGGATAGCTGCGGGATGTGAAAGCTGTTATTAGGTTATTGGTGTACTGGTTCAGAGCTTCGGGACTGGAGCAGCGTCCCATAAATAAGTTTGCGTATGAGGGGGACATCCTGGTTCCCATGGCTGTTCCCTTTAGTTGTTGGTATGTCTGGCCCTCAAAAGTGAAGAAGTTGTGGGTTAGGATGAAGCTGGCAAGGGTATTAAGGAAAGAGGTTTTAGGTAGGGAAGTGGGTGGTCGGCGTGAAAGGAAATATTCCATTGCAGCGAGGCCCTGGGCATGTGGGATATTTGTGTATAAGGAAGTGGCATCGATGGTTACAAGGATGGTTTCAGGAGGTAACAGGCTGGGTAAGGATTTCAGGCGATCGAGGAAGTGGTTGGTGTCTTTGATGAAGGATGGGAGACTGCACATGATGGGTTGAAGGTATTGGTCTATGTAGGCAGAGATTTGTTCTGTAGGGGCTTGGTAACCGGCCACAATGGGGCGGCCGTGATGATTCGGTTTGTGAATTTTGGGAAGTAGGTAGAAGGTAGGGGTGCGAGGTGTCGGTGGGGTCATGAGGTTAATGGAGTTAGGTGAAAGGTTTTGTAGGGGGCCTAAGGTGTTGAGGATTCCTTGAAGCTCTGCCTGGACATCAGGAATAGGATCACCTTGGAAAACTTTATATGTGGTATTATCTGAAAGCTGACGCACTCCCTCTGCCACATACTCCCACCGATCAAGTACCACTGTCCTGGAGCCCTTGTTGGCAGGGAGAATGACGATGGAATGGTCAGTCTTCAGATCATGGATAGCTCGGGATTCAGCTGCGGTAATGTTGGGAGTAGGAATAAGGTTTCTCAGGAAAGACTGGGAGGCAAAGGTGGGAAGTAAGGAATTCCTGGAAGGTTTGAAGAGGGTGAGTTTGAGGAAGAGCAGGTGGGTCTCGCTGTGACGGAGGACGGAACTGTTCTAGGCAGGGTTCAATTTGAATGATGTCTTGGGGAGCTAGGTCATTAGGAGTAGGATTATTTTTCTTCGTGGCAAAGTGGTATCTCCAGCAAAAACTACGAGTATAGGAAAGTAGATCTTTGACAAGAGCTCAGGTGGGCAACAGGAGGAGAGAATAAGCTGAAGGGCAAGTTCCCATCTCCGGAATTCTGAAAGGTTGGTGTCGGTGGGAAGTATCCAGATAACCCGGACGGTGTAACACCGCGCCATTCATGCGAATGGACAGTTTGTTGCTGGTCACTCCCACATAGAACGCTTCACAGTGCAGGCAGATGAGTTGGTAAATAAAGTGGGTGCTATCACAAGAGGCTCTGCCCTTGATCGTGTACACCTTCCGGGTTACTGGACAGGAGTAAGTGGTGGTGGAAGGGTGCATAGGGCAGGTTTTACAACGGGGGCGGTTGCATGGGTAGGAGCCAGAGGGTAGGGAAGGTGGTTTGGGGATTTCATAGGGATGGTCTAGGAGGTTACGAAGGTTAGGTGGCCGGCGGAAAGACTCTTGGTGGAGTGGGAAGGATGTCCTTAAGGATGGATCTCATTTCGGGGCAGGATTTAAGGAAGTCGTATCATTGCTGGAGAGCCACATTCAAAGTCCGCTCCAGTCCCGGAAAGTATCCGGTGACAAAAGGGCACTTTTGGGGTTCTTCGGTGGAAGGTTCTGAAATTGCGGGGATGAGGAGGTGGCTCTGGTAATTTGCTTCTGAACCAGATCAGGAGGATAGCTGTGCCATGTGAAAGCTGTTATTAGGTTATTGGTGTACTGGTTCAGGGATTGGAATTGGTATACGGCAGGATGAAAGGATGGGTTACAGCCACAGATGGGAACTTTTAGTGTGAAGCCCTTGGGGGTGATGCCAAATGTTAAACAAGTCTGAATGAATAGAATGTGTGACCTCAATCTGGCTAGGGCAAAGGTATGCTTGCGAAGGGAATGTAGATATAATTTGATGGGGTCAATGTAGGGTGACATGTATAGTATGGAAAAAAGAGAAATCTGTGCCGAACGGTAATGAAATAAAAAATAAATATACATAAATAAATAAATAAAATTATATATGGAAGAGATATAAAGGCGATCAGATAGCAAAAGGAATTATTCCGATAGGAAAAAATAGAAAAAGTTGTTCGATTTTGTGTCTGGCGACGAGCCTGTCCTTTGGGTAAGTCATCCGTTTTCTATTTGTTTATATATATATATATATATATAAAATGGATGACTTACCCAATAGGACCGGCTCGTCGATAGACACAAAAATAAAAATAAAAATCACACTCAAACACACATACAAGCTTTCGCCACCACTGGCAGCTTCTTCAGAAAAAAGTCTGTCTAGGTGTGTTTGTGTTTGGATATGTGTGAGTGTGTGTGTATTTATCTACCTTCCTTTTGGTCCCCTAAGGTAAGTCCTTCCACTCCTGGGATTGGAATGACTCCTTTTCCACTTCCTTAAAACCCATATCCTTCCCTTTCTCCTCCCCTTTTTTCCACTTTTTCCTGAAGAAGCTGCCAGTGGTGGCGAAAGCTTGTATGTGTGTTTGAGTGTGATTTTTATTTTTGTGTCTATCGACGAGCCGGTCCTTTTGGGTAAGTCATCCGTTTTCTATTTTCTATTTTTTATATTTGTTTATCCCACCAGGATAGTTTCCTTCTATACTATATATATATATATATATATATATATATATATATATATATATATATATATATATATAAAATTGATGAAACGAAAATTATAGTATGTGTGTATGTGTGTTTGTGTGTAATTTTATTTTATTTTATTTGTTTCTATCGACAAGCTGGTCCTTTTGGTAAGTCATCTCTTTTCTATATATGAAGTCTACTTACCAGGCGAAGGAGTACAGGCAGTGATAGTAACAAATAAACACACACACACACACACAAACGCTAGCTCTCAAAGCCTAGCTGCTTCGTCAGGCAGAAGGGAAGGAGAGGGAAAAGAAAATGATGAGGGTTTTAAGGAAGGGGGTAAGGAGCCATTTCGATCCCGGGACAGGAAAGACTTATCTTGGGGGAAGAAAAGGAAGGTGAACAAATACACACACACCCATACATTTACACAGACACAAACACACCTAGGCAGACATACTATAGAAACCAAAGACTTGGACAAAGACTTTGGTTTCTATAGTATGTCTGCCTAGGTGTGTTTGTGTCTGTGTAAATGTATGGGTGTGTGTGTATTTGTTCACCTTCCTTTTCTTCCCCCAAGATAAGTCTTTCCTGTCCCGGGATCGAAATGGCTCCTTACCCCCTTCCTTAAAACCCTCATCATTTCCTTTACTCTCTCCTTCCCTTCTGTCTGATGAAGGAGCTAGGCTGCGAAAGCTAGCGTTTGTGTGTGTTCTATTTAGTTGTGCTGCTGTCACACCTGTGCTCCTTCGCCTGATATATATAAAAAATAGACGAAGATTACTCACCAGGCGAAGGAGCACAGGTGTAACAGCATCACAAATAAATAAATGAATACACACACACACACACAAACGCAAGCTTTTGCAACCCAGTTGCTTCTTCAGGCAGAAGGGAAGGAGAGCGAAAAGGAAATGATGAGGGTTATAAGGAAGGGGGTAAGGAGCCATTCCAATCCCGGGAGAGGAAAGACTTACCTTGGGGGACAAAATGGAGTGTAAACAAATGCACACACACCCACACATTCACACAGACACAAGTACACCTAGGCAGACATACTGTAGAAATACATACAAATATGCAGACCAATCCATGCCTGCAGCAGTAAATTTGGGATATTCCAAAGCAATGACTCAATTCCCAAAGTATTCCTCAAGAAAGCGAAATACTTGTTTGGTCCAATGTGGTCGGCTCAATCTTGCATAAACAATTCAGTACCTGGTCAATCCTCTAACGCTTGCTGTGTGGCGACAAATTGTTCCAAAATTGCAACGTAACGTGCACCAGTGACCATTTCTCGAATGAAAAAAGGGCCAATAATGCCTCTGCTGCATATTGCAGCCCACACAGTAACTTTAGGAGAATACAGGGGTTTCGCTTCATACCAATATGGCTTTTCAGAACCCCAAAATCGCCAGTTCTGCTTATTCACGTATCCATTCAGGAGGAAGTGTCCTTCATCTGTTATTTAGATTCAGCCAACATCAAATCCTTCACTATCAATCATAGTGAGCATGTGATTAGTAAAGGCAACCCTTTGTTGCACAGCTCATACAGGTATGGCCTGGTGCATTTGAATTTTGAATGGAAACATGTGTAGGCTCTTTCTCAGTATTTTCTGTGTGCTGGAACGGTTCAAACCAGTCTCAGATGCAATTCTATGGACGGATGGTGATATTTTCAGGCATAACTGCAGTTTGCTTGCAGCCAACATGCTCCACTAGATCATCAGTTACGCTGCCTGTTCGTTGAAATTTTGCGAATGGTTTTCACATCGGGTCCTTATGGAACATTAAATCATGCTTGAAAACTTCGCCTTGTTTCCGTAGTACTCTCTTCTAACCTGTGGTACTCTAGCACCAGAAAAACGTGTTGTTCAATGGAGTACACGGTTTTAATCTCTTCCTTCGGTACACTAACCTCCTTTCAATAGTGGAACTGATCACTCTGGGCTTTGGATCACTATTTATACTAGGCATTACATATGGCTTTTACAGCGCCATCTGTTAGCAGCTTTTGTAACTATTATTTCAAACTGCTGTATAAACTTCTTACAACTTTCACAATAAACATACCGTTTCCTGCAACCCTCTATCGATCTTTGTTTTCGAGATATTTAATTTTGAAATCAGGGAATCCTTTCCTGGACACCCTGTAGGTCATGAATTACCTTCCCATTCTGTTGCCATTACTTTTTTCAACCCTTCTCTTCTGCCTGATGAAGGGACATGGTTCTGAAAGCTTGTTCTTTTCTTTTTTCGTAATTTTACTTTCTTTCTATGTGTGACTATCGGCGGTGCAGCACAAAGGCCAGCCAATCTATCTCTTTCGAAGTATAATTTATCATATCTGTGGAGAATTTCCATCATTAATCGAGTAAGCCATCTTTACAAAAACATAACAGTCAGATTAAAGGAAAAGTAAATTCCCAAAAGTTAAATTCCAGATGTCGAGTTGACCACATCAACTTCCAATCACAACCAGATGAAGGCCATATATTTGTAATGGTATGTCAGAATCATCTCACTAAATTTGTTGTCCTCAGATAACTGATGCCCAAAACAGTTGTGGAGGTAGACTGTAACATTACTGACATTTCACACTGTTAGGCATGCCATCATTGTTGGGCGTCATACAATGGGCAAGGTTTGTTAATAAAATAATCAGCAGCTTAACTAAAGTATCACCCAATTTCAACATTGTGCACAGTAAATCTGTAAAATTCAGAGGCAAGGCATCATTTTACTCAGTAAAATGATGAATTTTTCATTTTTTGTTTTAGAAGAGGTTTTTCCCTTGCTGAGGCGCTGGTGATGCTTTATGAAGATGATATTGAAGGTGGTGTGTTTGTTGAGCTTCCAGATACAGATGTAGATGTAGATGAAGATTCAGGAAATGGAGATGTTGGCAAGTAGATAGACCTACCATTGCTTTGTTTTTAATTTTTTGTTTACTGATACCAACTACTTTATTATTCTCTATTTCATTCTGTATTGTTACAGATTATTAAATAACCTGTCCTCTTGTCAGTTACGAGGTAATGCTGGAAAAAGGCTGCCAAATAATGAAAGGATCGATGTTTATTATGAGGACCGAGACCCGCCAGCACAATCGATGAATACTACATAAGATCCAACTATACCCAAACAAGCTGCTCCACATCCAAATGTACCAGAGTCATCTGTATCCAAAGTAAGATCTACCTTATTATCCACCAATATCATGAACTGGGGTTCTGACAGAGATACATGTGGGCAGAGGTGGGAGAAATTAGCTGACTTTGACATTCAAAATACCCCTACATTTCCAAAGCCGCACTACTCAAGGTATGAAAACATGTCGATCATCAACACATTTGAACTTTTTATCGACCAGGAATTTATTGCACATTCAGCAAAAGAAAGAAAAAAAAAACATTAATACATTACTTCTCAATTGTCAGACAGCAAAAATCACGGCCGATGACAAGCGCTGTTTCATCTTCATTTTTTAAGTTAGTGGCTACAATGTTAACTTCTAAAATGAACTACTGGGACTCAAATGATGGCATGAACAACTTATCTGCGTCTCTGTGTATGAGAAGAGACAGATTTCTACAGATATGTATGTCTTTGCATTGTGCAGATAACACTAAGATTGATCGAAATGACAAGGCATGGAAAATTCGTCCGGTTATGGAAATGAAGAACCAGTGCATTAAGAATTTCATACCTGAGGAACACCTGACATAGATGCAAGCAAGTCATTTGTGGTAAGACAATTACTTTCAGCTATAAAATTTGGAGCCTCAATACTTTTATTATAGCCAATTGCAGGTAATTGTTTACTTTTCCATTGAAATGAGTTTAATGTACCTAATTAACAATACGTAATTTTCAGTGTCATTGTTTGGATGACATAGATACGATGTTTCCGCGCCTTGTAAACGAGTATTGTCTTTGAGTCTGACTGAGGGCACAATCCACATCATGCTGAATAATTATGTAAAAGTTCTTCAGTGTTAGTCGTTTAGAAAGAGTATCTACAGTTACTGCGAATTAACCTATCATATTTGTGCCACAATAATTGTACACCTCGGACTTTCGTATTCCACACACAAACTGTGTAAATTTGTATTATTGACGTATGGAATGTGTGTACTGTGTTGTGGTAACTGTTATTAATGAGACTTGTACACTGGCCATAAATGGGGACATCCGGTCACTAATAATTCATTCAAGTGTCAATGAACTGCAATTCTTCGTGTCGCCTACATTATTTGCAATAGACTAGTTTTGCCCCATGGAAGCCAGTCATGACTGAGATTGATGATCTACGAGAACATCAAGAGGCAACAAACAACAACCCAGTAACATCCCACCTGGTGAGGGCCCCACACTGGGCAACAGTATTCCAGGAGAGGACGCACTAATATGATGTAGGCAGTCTCTTTGGTGGAGCTGTTGCATCTTTGAACCATTCTGCCAATGAAACGTAACCTTTGGTTCGCCTTCCCCCCGCATTCTCTCCAGTATAAGTTGTTTGTAATTGTAACTCCTAGGTATTTGGAAGAATTTAAGACTTTAAGGGCTGACTGATTTATCATGTAATTGAAGTTCTGCGGATTTCTTTCACTGGTTATGTATGTTACTTCACACTTTTCATTATTTAGTGTTAATTGACAATTTTTGCACTATGTAAAAATTTGGTCTAAATCGCTTTGCAATTGTTTTTGATCCTCTGTTGACTTCACTAACCGATAAACAACAGCATCGTCCGCGAACAGTCTAAGAAAGCTATTCAGATTGTCTCCAAAATCATTTATAAACACAAGGATGAGTAGGGGACCTATAACACTTCCCTGGGAAATGCCAGATATCACTTTTGTTTTACTCAATGACTTACCATCAATTACTACAAACTGTGTTATTTCTGATAGGAAATCGTGAATCCAATCGCACATTGTCTTTACTGCTCCTGTAATCAGGCGTAGAGCTTGATTTTGAAGCATCTCCAACTTAGATACATTCGCTGGGAGTAATACTTCACATCCATACACAATACTGGGTTTTGTATAAATTTTATAAGTTGAGTTTAGAACTTCAAGAGAGCTGCCCCACTTTTTTCCAGCTAATCTCTTAAGGATGTCCAATTTTTTCTTGGCCTTTCCAGCAGTATTTTTATATGGTTTACCCTTGGCATTTTTCAGTCCAGAGAGATGTCAAGGTACTTTGGATCATCACATTGAGTTAATTGTATATTTTGATACTGTAAATTAATATTACGGATTGAATGAGCCAGTGAGAAAACTTGAAAGAATGTCTTTACGGTATCAACTGTCATCAAATTTTCTTTTGACCTGTTTGCTAGTGTAGTCAGGGCTTCATTCATTTTCGTCGTAAGTTGGCCAATTTTTCTCTTTGGCAGTGAGATCCACATGACTAAATCGTCAGCATAAAGCGCTGTTTTAAGGCCCTCGACTTTTTCTAACTCTCCTGGTAAGTCATTAATCATGATATTAAATAGTGTTGGGCTGATAACTCCTCCTTGGGGTACTCCAGTTTTCAGTTTTTTATAATCTGACATAATATTATTAACCCTACTAGCACAGTATCGCTGGTGGATAAACAAATACAGCCATTTCAACGTTTTACCAGTGATACCATAAGTTCGCAATTTATCTAATAGTTTTAGTCTCCACACAGTGTCATATGCACTCCTAAAATCAACAAAAACGGCCAAAGTTGTATTGCTGTTATCCAAGGCATCTTTAACTTCCTGACTGAAGCAGAGCAATTGTTGATTTCTTGATTGATGTTTGTGGAAGTTAGCTTGCTGAGCACAAACAATTTCATGAGTTTCAAGATAGTATGAAATTCTGTTATTAACCATTATTTCCATTGCCTTGGAGAGAGTTGAAGTTAGAGAAACAGGTCGATAATCAGCAAAAGAGTTTCCTGATTTCTTTGGTTTTAAGATTGGTACTATGACAGCCTTCTTCCATGCAGCTGGGACTCCTTCATTCCAACTTTTATTAAAGAGAGTGCATACAGTGTACTGTGCGACTAGCCCGAGATTTTTCAGAAACTCTGCAAAGATCATGTCACAGCCAGGAATCTTCTTACTTCTTAGTGAGTTTAGTGCCCATTGAAGTTCTTGAATTGTGAAATCAGCATTAAAAATCTCCTCACTTTGATCCTGCCATGCTGTCTTAATATCACTTCTGATTTTTTTTCCTTTTCTCTCAGTTCTTTTGTCAATGAATGATTCTTAGTGAAAAACTTGTTGTAAGCAGTAGTTAGATCTTTCTCATCCTATATGTTCTCCCCTCCCCCCCCCCCCCTCACCGGGGTTGGTTCTTCATAAGCTCAAGGTTCACTATCTAAGCTAGATATAAATTTAAAGACCTTGCTGGTTTCTTTCCTGTAACTGAGTTCACTAATAAATTTTGAGAAGCAATCCTTTTTGGCCTGTATTAATTCCTTCCTCATAACTGCGTATTTTCTTTTCCATTCGATAACGTCCAGGACATCTTTAGTTGCTTCTGCTTGTCTTCTTGCTTCTCCTCTATCTTTCTTTAAATTTCCCAAGTGTTTATTCCAGAATGGTTTGTACTTATATGGTTTTCCCTTATTAATATGTCTTTTTGCACTAAGTATTACTTCGCAAATTTTACTCATTAAATTTATCAGGAGATAATTCATTTTTCAAAAGAGATAAATTGGCTGGCCAGTACTTACCTTTTGTGCTGTACCACCAATAGTTACACAAATGAAGGAAAAGAAAATAAGGGGACGAAAAAGGACAAGCTTTCGGAACACAGTTCCTTCTTCAGGTGGGAGAGAAGGGAAGGAAAAAAGATGGGAAAGGAAGGGAAAGGTAATCACGACCTAGGTCATGGAGGTGGTGTTTGGGGAGTGTGGAAGTCAGAGATACTGCATGTTAGTACTGAGCCAAGCCAGAGAGGATATATATAACTAAAGAGGAAAGATCAAGTAGTAAAGAGAAGAGAAGATAAGTGAACTGAAATGCTGAGGGGTGTTGGAGGGGCAGGGGGTTGTCTCAAACATTTTTGATTAACAGGGAAAGATGGACACACACACATACACATGGAGGGAGAGTCCGTCTGTGACCATTCATCTGCTCAGCCAATTTGTTAATAGTCATACGAACATAAAAGGCTGAACAGTGGACACGTCAGTTGATATATGACGTGTGTTGTCTCGCATGTGGCCCTGCTTTGAATCGGGTAGGTTCTTCCTGTGGTGGGGCTGGAGTATGTGGTAGTGGTAGGATGCATTGGACAGGTTTTGCAGCGGGATCGGTTGCAGGGATAGGAACCATTAGGTAGGGAGGGTGGTTTTGGGATGTTGTAAGGTTGGATGAGGATGTTGCGGAGGTTGGGAGGACGGTGGAAGGCTACTCTGGGTGGTGTGGGAAGAACAGTTTGGAGTCTTGAGAAAGTCATAGCACTGTTTGAGGAATTTGTTGAGGCATTCCTGACCAAGATGGTACTGGGTGACTAAGGGGGTGCTTCACGGTGGTCTGGGGGTTAGGAACATTGTTGTTGGAAGGAGAGGAATGGACAGCTCGGGAGATCTTCTTGTGGACAAGGTCTGTAGGGTAGTTGCGGGAGAGGAGAGCATTGGATAGATTGTTGTTGTAGGTGGTGAGTGATTCGTTACTGGAACAAATACGCTTCCCACGGATGCCCAGGCTGTAGGAAAGATCATTTAATATGGAAGGGATGGAAGCTGTCAAAGTGGAGGATAGTTTTCTAAGGTGTTGTGTGGCATACAGTTCAAGTTTACAGTTGGCTTTTTGTATTATGGATCCAAGTGTGTTATTTGAGCCAGGTGCTGAGAGTATAAATATTTTAGAGAATGAGAGAGCAGCTGGGGTTAGAAACCCTTCTGAACTTCCTTCACGACCTTAACTCCTTCTCCAACCTAAAATTCACCTGGTCCTTCTCTAAAACTCAAGCCACCTTCCTTGATGTTGACCTTCACCTTTCCGAGTCTTACATCCACACCTCAATCCATATTAAAACCACAAAAAAGCAACAGTAGCTCCACTTTGACAGCTGCCATCCCTTCCATATTAAACAATCCCTTCCCAGCCTAGGCATTCGTGGTAAATGTATCTGTTCCAGTAACGAATCCCTCACCACCTACAACAACAATCTATCCAATGCTTTCCTCTCCCACAACTATCCTACAGACCTCGTCCACAAGCAGATCTCCTGAGCTGTCCATTCCTCTCCCTCCAACAACAATGTTCCAAACCCCAGACCACCCAGAAGCACCCTCTTAGTCACCCAGTATTACCCTGGCCTGGAATGCCTCAACAAATTCCTCAAACAGGGCCATGACTTTATCAAGTCATGCCCTGAGATAAGATCATCACTCCAAACTGTTCCCACACCACATCCTTCTTATTCTTTTAACTATTTGTATCTGTTTGCTTTCATTTATATCATTCGTATGAACTCCTATCTCGCCAATGTTGTGTATATTCCTTCTGTAACCTCTTATAATTAACTACCCTCCCTTATATAGCCTACAATTGTGCCATTTTACACCCACATCCTTTTATTTGATCATTTACTAAATAGTCGTTTTTTAAAGAGATATCTCCCTTACTGGAGATTGCTGCAACAATTCAACATTGTGGTATTGTTTACAAATGTTTTTAAAATTATTTCAGCCATAACCCCACCGACTTTTTCGTAAAGACTAAACAATAACGGAGTTTTTGGTTGTTTATCAGTGGTTTGACCATAAATTTTACGTTGCTGGTAAGTTTTAAGGTGCCGCTGGAGATCTTTAATGGGCCGTTAATAAACTTTTATGTGCCGCTAGCGATCATTTATCTGCCACCAAAAACACTTTTTCGGCACTCTATGATCATTTTTCATCCATTCCAAACTTTCGTGAATTTTTCACCATATTATTCATCTAAACTAAAATAAAATTTTTCACCCTATCATTCATCTAAACTAAATTAAATTTAGATTCTCTTTCATTCCGCCCCTCCTCATACACGAGGGCCCAACCACTACCCCTTTGTTTGTTTGTGTATAATTAATTAATTAATTTTTTTTTCAAACCAATTATCCACCATGTATCCCAACCCTATATCACAGTACCTTCAGTCTGTCTGTAAACATGCAATTACTATAGCCAAAGTGCAGTCCCACATTCTTTTCCTCCAGTCCTGTTTGTCATTTGGAACAATCCCCAAAGGACTCACTTTAAAAGTTCCCATCTCTGGGTGTAATCCTTGTTTCCATCACTCCCTCCTACAGTTTCAAATTTAGCAGTCCATAGCTCTCACCCGTCTTGTCCTTCAACAGTATGTTGCCTCGTGTAACCATCACTCCCAACAGCTCCTCTCTCTCTCTAAAATACTTCTCCTCTCAGCACCTGGCTCAAATAAAACACTTGGATCCATAATATAACAAGCCAACTGTAAACTTGAACTGTATGCCACACAACAACTTACAAAACTATCCAACCTACTGGTCCATCATCTCAGAAGTGGTATCCCTCTTCCCATCATCCACAACCACCCACCACAACACCACCCTCAAAACCCCCCTCACTGGCAACAAACCAAGTCTGGCTTCCCTACAGAATCTTCCAATCCCAGCACACACCCCACCCAGAACCTATCACAACCATCACCACATGCAGACACCAACCAATACCAATTCAGTCCTTAACCTCTCATCCAAATTAGACTTGCGCATAATAGTTCATAATCGGGAGAGACCACTTTAGTTCGCGGCTCTGCCATGAACTAGTTCACTCTTTTAGTTCGTCCGCTCTCAGTGACGGCTGAGCAGCATGGTCTGCGCGTGCAGGTGGAGGGGTAAGTTCCCCCACCTAGCTGCTTCATGCGCTTGCTGCTTGAGCTGCTAAGAATATGACGCCAAAAAAAAAAAAAAAAAAAAAAAAAAAAAAAAAAAAAAAAAAAAAAAGAAGAAGAAGAAGAAACAGATTGTGGATAATTTCTCACATTTAAGTTTAGAGTTATCCCTATATCTTGGAATTATGGAATTTACTAGTCAGACATGTGATTTTTAATTCTGCTATGCACCCTCTTGCTATTGCCCATCAGTCTTCGGAAAAGAATCCAACAAACTATGAATAATTGTCCACTGCTCCTAGTTCGTCCGCTGCTCCTAGTTTGTCCACTGCTCCTAGTTCATATGCTGCTTCTAGTTCGTCCGCTCTTGGCAAATAAACCAGTTATTTACACGAATGAGTGATAGAATGGTATTCAACTACTTTGCATACAGTGTACTCGTAGTACTTTATTTTTAAAATAGATTTCTTATGGCAGTGAACTATGAAAGTACAGCTGAGCTGCATCTCAGCTCGAAATGAAGGTAACTGGCAGAAGGGTATCACGTGATTCTGCGTGCTCTCGTGTCCTCTCGCCGTTCCCCGTCAGTATTCGGAAAAGGAGTGGACGAACTAAGAGGTGAGGGATCTGCGAACTAGTTCACGTAGTTCGCCTGTGGGAGTGCTCTTCCAAACCAGTTCGTTCACGAACTACACAAGACTAATCCAAATCCCTCTCCATTCCAGTGTGTGTGTGTGTGTGTGTGTGTGTGTGTGTGTGTGTGTGTGTCCATCTTTCCTATTAATCAAAAACGTTTTAGACAACCCCACGGCCCTCCTACACCCCTCAGCATCATTCAGTTCACTTATCTTCTCTTCTCTTTACTACTTGATCTTTCCTCTTTGGTTATATATATCCTCTCTGGCTTGGCTCAGTACTAACATGCAGTATCTCTGACTTCCACACTCCTCCAACACCACCTTCATGACCTAAGTCGTGATTACCTTTCCCTTCCATTTCCATCCTTTTTTCTTCCCTTCTCTCCCACCTGAAGAAGGAACTGTGTTCCGAAAGCTTGTCCTTTTTTGTCCCCTGTTTTTCTTTTTCTTCATTTGTGTAACTATCGGCGGTACAGCACAAAGGTAAGTACTGGCCAGGAAATCTATCTCTTTTGAAAAATAATTTATCACATCTGAGGAGAAGCTCCATCATTAATTGAATATTACCTCAATAGATAATTCCTGTAATGTGAAATTAGCAGGTGCCAGTTCCTTATCTAGTTCTTCTTTGAAGGCATCCCAATTGGCTCTATTCAAATTCCAGCGGCATTTTATTTCATTCTTTGGCACACAAAGTGTTTCAGATCCCAACATTATACTACTTATAATCATGCAGTGTCCAGTTCCAACTCCAGTAATAATGTTTCTTGATGTCCTTGTACTGATATCAGAAGAAACTATTTCATGTCTGGGTTTGTTGCTGTGACATTGTAGTGAAGATAGGTTGGGAAATCTGATATTGAATAGGTCAGTTCTATATTATTTGATGCAATAAAGTTTTGTACTGCTTTTCCTCCTCATTGTTATCATTGTAACCAATTGTGCAGAAATGAGCACTAAAGTCTCCAACTATTACAGTTTTATTTTCTATATTTAAGGCATTTGTATTTATAATATTGTTAGGCAGATTGTAGATACCATACATTTTAAAATTTTGCTTCTGAAACCACACATCAACTTTTACTATTTCAGCAACATCTTCTCCATCATTCATATCTTTAATTACTACAAACCTGTTTGCTATGTCTTTTTGTATGCCCACAAGTATGCCACTTGCAACCTGGCGGTATTTAGGTAAGATATGTATCTGGTATGCCTTGAAATTGTAGTATGTTAGAGTTTCTGTAGAAACATTAGCTTCTAATATTATAAAGACATTGATCTTGAAATCATTTACAATTTTTTGCAATTCAACTTTCTTTGACTGGGACATCCCACCTGCATTCCATTGCAATATATTTAAGGTGTTCACATTTCTTCTTCTCAATGTAGTTCCCTCACGGACATTTGATTGGGGGACTGTTTTACGTCCGGATTGATTCACATTGAGAAGTTCCATCATGAGCTTCACTGTATGGCGTTTAGCGTTACCCGGAGTGCACCACATGGAGGCAGCATACGTTACACCCCCTGGTACTGATATTATGTCCATGAAAATAATCTACAACTGATCTACACTTGCATTTTTAGTTTTGAAAGAATGGAGACTATCACTCAGGAACGAATGAAGCGAATTATTATCTGCTCTTTTGAATAGATATATTTTTGGTTCATTTGGGAATTTTGGTATTATATTGATACATAATGAAAATTAAATGATTTATATATATTCCATAATATTTTATGTGTGAGAATATTATTTGCTTTAAAGATTAGTAATTGAAAATAATTAATTTTATGGTATCTTTACCTCACTCATTATATGAATTATCTGTGGTTTATTAACTGACAATAAATATATCATAAATTAATTAGCCAATTAATTATGATTGTCTTTTTTAAATTAAAGAAAAAATCCATTTCCCCTACTCCCCTTTTTACCCATAAATCTCCTGCCTCATGTATCATCACAATATTCAGTCACGCTACTACAACTCTAAGTTCGCTAATCCCTGTATCTGTTTTGATGCAAAATCCTTAAGGGGGGATTCACGAGAGCACCTCTTTTTCGGCTGAGATCAGTGTCCAGTGAGGAGCTCAGGCAGGCAGATGCTTAAGATATTTCTGGAAAACTTGCTTTTTTCTGTTATCTGTCAGATGGGAAAAGCAATTTGTTATTTTTGTGGTTTCTCTGTTGTATCAGTGAAACAGTGTAATAGAAAGAATGTCATGGAAGTCTTACTTGGCTCCTTCAATTCAACATCCGTTATTGATTTTCTTATTCGGATAATAAAGGTTCGCAGCACACTGATTGATGACATTTTTATAGACCAAGATAAGTTTAAAAAAGTAAATTCTTGTCCTGATGGATAATTGTCTTTCTGATCATGGCACACAGCTAGTTACAGTACAGGACATAGCTCCATTTGACTTACTGAATATATCTCTCCATCTCACTCTTCAATTTTTAACCCACACAATTTCCTGCTAATTCCATGCTAAATTCACGATTCCTTGATGTCTAATAATGTGTCCAATCAATCGATTCGTCCTTTAAGTCAAGGTATGCCAAAAATTCCTTTTCTCAGTACCTCATCATTAGTTATGTGATCCACCCATCTAATCTTCAGCATTATTCAGTAGCACCACTTTTCAAAAGTCTCTACCCTCTTCCTGTTTGCACTGTTCATCATCCATGTTTCACTCCCATACAAGGCAACACTCCACACAAATGCCTGCAGAAAGGACTTCCTCAAGCTAAAATTAATATTTGAAGTTAACAAATGTTTCTTTTTCAAAAAACTATTCTTCCTATTGCCATTCTGCATTTTATATCCTCTGTATTGTGACCATCATATGTTATTTTACTGTCCAAGTAACAAAACTCATCTATCACCTTTATTGTTTTGTTACCTAATCTAATTCCTTCAGCATTGCCTGATTTTCTTAGACTGCACTGTATTACTCTTGTTTTACTCATGTTAATGTTCATCTTGTATGCAGCTTTCAACATCCTGTCCTGTCTATTTTGTTCAACTGCTCCTCCAGGTTCTTTCACTGTCTCTGACAGAATTACAATGTCATCGGCAAAAGGCAATGTTCTTATTACTTCACCCTGAACTTTAATTATGTCCCCAAAATTCATCTTGCTTTTCTTTATAACTTACTGAATGTACAAATTGAATAACATTGGAGAAAGGCTACAACCCTGTCTTACTCCCTTCCCAACCACAGCATCCATTTCATGCCCTTCAACTCTGATAACTGCTGTCTGATTTTTGCACAACTTGTAAATAACCTTCCATTCCCTGTATTTTACTCCGGCTGATTTGAGAATCTGAAAGAGTGTATTCCAATCAACAATGTCATAAGCTTTCTCAAAATCTAGAAATGTAGGTTTGCCTTTCCTTAACCTATCTTCTAAGATAAGCTGTAAAGTTAGTATTGCCTCCCATGTTCCTACATTTCTCTTGAATCTAAACTGATCTTGCCAGAGGTTGGTTTCTACCAGCTTTTCCATCATTCTGTAAATAATTCATGTCAAAATTTTGCAATCATGACTTATTAAACTGATTGTTCTGTTATTTTCATACCTGTCTCTGCCTGTCCTCTTTCGAATGGGGATTTTACATCTTACACGCCAGGTGAAATAGTTTTGTCATGGCTGGCTCTCCTAGAGACTTCAGTTGTGAAGACATGTCATCCACTCCAGGGGCCTTGTTTCAACTCATGTCTTTTACAGTGCTCTCTCAATTTGGCATCTCCTATTTCATCCTCATATACTTCTTATTCCCTTACTACAATACTGTCTCTAAGTCCATTTCGTTTGTAGAGCCCCTCTATACACTCTTTCCACCTTTCAGCTTTCCCTTCTTTGCTGAGAACTGGTTTTCCATCTAGGTTCTTTATATTAACAACAATGGAAGGTCCAGTAAGGAATTTTAATAATAATATGTAGATAGGGAACAACTCACTGTAAAGACGAACGTTGAGCCATCGACAGACACAAATAAAAGACACACAAACACAATTCTAAATTTTCGGCCCCGGCCTTCCTTAGAAACAGAACACTCATCCACACAATCACTCAGGAACACTCATCAACACACGTCAGTCATCTCTGGAGATCTTTATATTCATACAGCAGATTTCTAGTCTCAAAATGTCTCTTTTATTTTCCTGTAGGCGGTATCTATTTGCCCCTATTTATATATTCATCTACAAACTTGCATTTGCCTTCTAGCCACTCCTGTTTAGCTACTTTGCATTTCCTGCAAATCGCATTTCTTAATCTTCTGTACATCATTTTGCCTGTTTCATTTACTGCATATTTATATTTTCTCCTTTCATCAATTACATTTAGTATTTCCTGTGATATCCAAGGACTTTTTGTAGGTCGTGCCTTTATACCTATTTTATCCTCTGGTGACTTCACTATTTCATCTCTCAATGCTACCCATTCCTCCTCTACTGTTTTATTTTCTCCCATTTCTGTCAATTGTTGCCTAGATATCCCACTGAAATTATCAAGAACTTCAGGTTCCTTCAAATTATCCAGGTATCATCTCCTTATTTTCCTACCTTTTTGCAGTTTTTTTCAGTTTCAGCCTACAGTTCATGACCAATGAGATATGGTCAGAGGCTAGGTCTGCTTATCTATATATCTTAAAGTTTAAAACCTGGTTTGAAAATCTATGTCTTACCATTATAAAATCTATCTGGTACCTTCCAGTGTCTCCTGGTCTCTTCCAGGTACACAACCTTCTTTCGTTATACTTAAAACAGGTGTTATGATTATATTCTGTTCCGTGTAAAATTATATCAAGTGGCTTCCTCTTTCATTCCTTTTACCCAGCTCATATTCACCTACTATTTTTCCTTCCCTTCCTTTTCCTACTACTGAATTCCAATCTCCCATCACCATTAAGTTTACCACTCCTTAACTGTCTGAACAATTTCCTTCACTTCCTCACACATTTCTTCAATCTCCTCATCATCAGCAGAGCTAGTTAGCATATAAACCTGTACTACCATGGTTGGTGCTGGCTTCGTATCTATCTTGACATCGATAATGTGATCACTACACTGCTCACAGTAGTTTATCCGCATTCCTATTTTCTTATATTCATTATTAGACTTACTCCAGTAATATCCCCAACTGATTTTCCATTTATAATCCTACACTCACCTGACCAGAAATCCTGTGCCTCTTTCCACCAAACTACACTAATCCCCACTCTATCAACCTTTAACCTATCCATTTCTCTTTTTTAAATTTTTAACCTCCCTACCCAATTAAGGGATCTGTAGAATGCTCCAATCTGTAGAATGCCAATGTTGTCTATCGTGATGACCACATCCTCTTGAGAAGTCTCCGCTCAGAGATCTGAATGGGGAAACTATTTTACCTCCAGAATATTTTCCCCTAGAGGATACCATTCATCAAATATTTATTCAGTAGAGCTGCATGTCCTTGGGAAAAGTAACAGCAGTAGTTTCCCCTTGCTTTCAGCCATTCACAGTAACTGGTGGTCAAGCCACATTAGCTGATGTTACATGGCCAACTCAGTCAATCATCCAGACTGCTGCCCCTGTAACTACTGAAAAGGCTGCTGCCCCTCTTCAAGTGCCACACATTTATCTGGCTTCCCACCGATACCCTCAGCAGTGGTTATACCTACGTTATGGCTATTTGTATCGTTGAGGCACACAAGCCACCCCACCTCGGCAGTGTCTGTGGTTCATGGGGGGAGGGAAATTGAAATAGTTAAATGTAATTGTAACAAACCATGGCTCACTAAAGGAATAAAAATATCTTGTAATCAGAAAAGGGAACTGTATCTATCTGCAAGAAAGAGTAATGACTCAGAAACAATCAAATATTTAAACAATTACTGTTCTACTTTAAGAAATTATATTTAAAAATACAGAAACAGGTGCATATGAGATTACATTCTCTGAAATAAAATGATTTGGAATATTATTAAAGTGGAAAAAGACCAACCAAGAGCACAGAAAGACAGTATTACCATAAAAGCAAATGAAAACTTTACTAACAAAAAGTCAAAAGTGATAAAACATTTTAATAATTATTTTTTAAATTTTGAGGAGCAGATAAGACTTAAATGATTGTTAGAAGTAGTGAGGTGGTTCATGGAAGAGGTCATACCTACACAATTTGATACAATTTAATTTCCACTCACCTCTCCCTATGAAATTAGGAAAATAATAAAATCTCTCAAGACTAAAAGCTCACATGGAATTGATGACATTTCCAGCAGGGTATTAAAAGCTTATTCCCAACAGCTAAGTAGGATTCTTAGTCAGACAGGTGATATCTCTCTAAAGCAGGGTATTTTCCCTGATAAACTGAAATATGCCATTGTTAAACAATTGCACAAAATGGGAATAAGTCTGATGTCAACAACCACTGCCCAATCTCACTTCTGACAGCTTTAACCAAAATTTTTGAGAAAGTAATGTTTTCTCAAGTAGCTACACATACAGGCTACTTGTAGTTTTCAGTACAGAGATTGGTTTGATGCAGTTCTCCACACAACCCTATCCTGAGCATGCCTCTTTATCTGCTCATAACAACTGCAACACACATCCATTTGAATCTGCTAACTATAATTGTCTCTTGGGCTCCCTCTGCAATTTTTCCCCCACACACTTCCCTCCCCACTTAATATCTTATGTTAACAAATTTCTGTTTTTCAAAAACGCTTTTATTTCCATTGCCATTCTGCATTTTACATCCTCTGTACTGCGACCATCATATGTTAATTTACTGCCCAAGTAAAAAAAACTCATCTGACACCTTTATTATTTCGTTATCTAATCTAATTCCTTCAGCATCACCTGATTTTCTTAGACTGCATTCAATTACTTTTGTTCTGTTATTGTTAATGTTCAGCTTCTACACTCCTTCAACACACTGTCATTCTGTTTAATTGCCCTTCCAGGTCCTTTGCTGTCTCTGATAGAATTAAAATGTCATCAGCAAAACACAATGTTTTTATTTCTTATCTTTGCTTTCCTTTCACAGCTTGCTCAATGTACAAACTGAATAACACTGGAGAAACACATAACACATCTTAGTCCCTTCCCAAACACTGTGTCCCTTTCGTGCCCTTCAAACCCAAATAACTGCTGTTTGGTTTTTGTACAAGTTGTAAATAACCTTCCATTCCCTACATTTTTCCCCTGCTGACTTCTGAATTTGAAAGAATGTATTCCAATCAACATTATTAAATGCTTCTACAAATCTACAAAAGCTAGAAATGTAGGTTTGCCTTTCCTTAATCTATCTCCTAAGATAAGTTGTACAGTGATTATTGCCTACCATGTTCCCACATTTCTCCTGAATCCAAACTAATCTTCCCCAAAGTCAGCATCTATCAGCCTTTCCATCCTTCCATAAATGATTCATGTTAAAATTTTGCAGCAAAGACTTATTAAACTGCTAGTTCTGTAATTTTTGCTGCTGTCTGTGCCTACTTTCTTTGGAATGGGGATTATTGCATTTTTCTATTTTTTTATTTTGCCTGTCTCATACATCTTACTTATCAAGTGAAATAGTTGTGTCATGGCTGTTTCTCCCAGATATGGCTAGTTCTCCTAGAGACTTAAGTAGCATCTACTCCAGGGGCTTTGTTTTGGCTTAGGTCATTCAGTGCTCTGTCAAATTCATCTCTCAGTATAGTACCTCCAATTTCATATTCATCTACTCCCTCTTCCCTTCCTGCAATATTGTCTGTAACTTTATTTACTTTGTAGTGGCCCTCTACATACACTTTCCACCTTTCAGCTTCCCCTTCTTTACTCAGAACTGGTTTTCCCTCTCAGTTCTTGATATACATACCACTGTTTTTCTTATCTCTAAATGCCTCTTTTCTTTTCCCGTAGGTGGTATCCTGTGATGATACATGAGGCAGGAGATATATGGGTAAAAAGGAGAGTAGGGGAGACGGGTATTTTCTTTAATTTAAGAAAGGAAACCATAATTAAGTAACTAATTAATAATGATATGTTTACCATCAAAAACCACAGATAATTCATAAAACGAGTAAGGTAAAGGTAAACTTAGAGAACAAAAAATGGTGCTTCTTTCTTATGTTTTATAACATAAAAGTAGAGTTAGTTATCTGAATTGGTGGGAGCAAGCCAACCTTGTAAAAGTTTCATTTATTAATGTGAAATAAAGGATCTCGGTTACTATGAAATTTTAACTTGAGTCTACAGTGTGTCTGCCTAGGTGTGTTTGCATCTGTGTAAATGTGTGGGTGTGTGTGAATTTGTTTACCTTCCTTTTCTTCCCCCAAGGTAAGTCTTTCCTCTCCCGGGATTGTTATGGCTCCTTATCCCCTCCCTTAAAACCCTCATCATTTCCTTTTCCCTCTCCTTCCCTTCTGCCTGAAGAAGCAACTGGGCTGCGAAAGCTTGCGTTTGTGTGTGTGTTTTATTTGTTACTATCACTACCTGCGCTCCTTCGCCTGGTAAGTAAACTTCATCTATTTTTACATAAATTTAGTATTTCATGTGATATCCAAGGATTTTTTGTAGGTCTTGCCTTTCAACCTTTTTGGTCCTCTCAGGGTGGCCACCAAATCTTCATTTTCAAATTCAAGGTTTTTTCCAGGTTTTCCAGGTTAAAAATAATTATTTTCCAGGTTTTCACAAAACGTAATTTTGCTCAAAGGGGTTAGCAAACATCTATTTCATAAAGAAACTAGTTACATATTTTTAAAACACATTGCATTCAAGATGAACCATGTAACGTTGTAATAGGCACCAAGCAGTAGCGAATCCAGGATTTGTGTTGGGGAGGGGGGGGGGGGGGGAGAGCTCACTAACATTGTGGCAGTGTACGTCAAACTGATCTAAAAAGAACCAGCTCATATTATGAGGTTTTCCTCATGGTTTTGGGGATCTGCAGACCCATATACCCCCTCCCCCCACCCCAGATTCGACACTGACAATGTATAGTACATTTTAAGTCGACAAACCAGAATAACTAGGGGAAAAAAAAAAACAGACCATTCATGACGTGGGCCTTAGAATCCAAATCTGCAATAAAAAATCGGGGTTCCCATTTAAAATTTTACACTTGACCCCCCCCCCCCCCCCACACACACACACACAAACGGTTCCGGTTGAGTATTATTTCCTAAGCCTCTGCCATCCGCACAAGCTGGTGAAAACCATTTTTGAAAATCTACTGTTTTTCCTAGTTATTTCGGTTTGTCGACTTAAAATTTACACCCTGTATAATGGACGACTAAGTTGAGTTCAAGTAGTTGGAGGATACTGTACGTTTTAATGTGAATTGGCATTCGTTTACGCAACATACCCCGTTAATTTATACTAGACTTCCTGATACATTAAAATACAGTCACATCTCATGAACTAGTGATCGAGAACCCAATACATATGTAGGAATCAGGACTCCTCTTTCCAACATAAGCATTTTATTTAATCAAAGTTAGTTAAATGAAAACAACAGAGATAAACTGAAACAAAGAAAAAACTATTCCTAATTGTGTTTATTCCGTGATCAGCAAACTACTGTCCAATATTTAGCTTGTCTGGCGTGTCTTCAGTTTCGTCAGCAGGAAATCCTTTAAATCCCCCATCCGAATCCCACATTTGGTCATCCTGACAATCATCCGACTTGGATGATGAGTAGTCACTTGGCCAAGGTTGCATGAATTCAGCACATGATGTTGTAGTTCTTTGACCCTCATGGTTATCACCTTCTCGGCTCACATCATAGGTGTCATTGTTTTTTTTTTTATTTTTGTGACTGTAAGGACCTAGATTCTTGGCCGTCAGCTTCAGATGTGGTCCAGTTTGTGTTCAATTGCTATCAGATCACCAAAATTGAACTTGTAGGCTTTCTTCCAATGACGGTTGAAGTTAACATGATTTTCTTCTTGTACCTTGCCGATTTGTAGCTTAGCATCTTCCCTCAGTGCACTGCGTTTTTCTTCAAACAAGTTAATAATTTCTTCATCCAATAACTTTGTGATCTGAAGATCAGACTGTGTGTGCATCTTGACTCCCATCAGTAGTTCAAACGGTGTCTTCTGTGAAATGTTGAATTCATAGCATGTTGAACTGATGGTACCACCTTATACCATTCCTTTGCAGACCACGATGTAAGACCCTTCTCACCTTGAACAAAAACCTTTGCTAAACCTTCGAGCGATTTTTTTGCGAAAATAAGCATTTCCAGTTGACTCCAGTCCATTAAAAACACTGTTTCTTCGAAATCAACGATCTATTTTTTAACTGCATATCCGTCACTGCCCTTAAATGATTTAAGAGTGCCATCTACGTCACGAAACAAAATAGAAAATTTGCACTGATCTTGTAATAACTGCGTTTAGCATTTATCTTCTGTTTCTATATCAGAATCTGTCTTCTTTTTGAGTAAACCCAGTCTTGCCATTTGCAGAGCATCCTTTTCTTCATCATGAGCGTCATCAACATCCTCTTCACATTCTAAGTCGTCGCAAATTTTCATTGCAAGTTTGTCAATGTTAGATAAGTAATAACAAATTTCAATAATCATTTCACTTTTCGTCCCACTATCTATGCTCAATATATTGCAGATAGCTACCAACTCCGCATCAGTAATGATGTTTCGATTACGAACTTCTTAGCTTCAAGTTCACCATTCCCTGTTTGAAAAGTAAAACCAGAAAATTCTCTCAAGCGTTTTCGATTTCTTCTGTCGTCTGGAACTGTTCCCTAAATTAACTTGTGAAGGGATCTAATGGTTTTAACTGGCGCAGAAGTTATATTTTTATTTACTTTTTCAATAGCGCCTATCGTTGCCATTTCAAGATTTTTTTTTTCTTTTAGTCTACTACTTCTCCGTTCTTCAAACCGATTAGAATTTCTCCTTGCGTCGTTCTGTTTTCCATAAATCGTTGCTGAAATGTGAATCCTCGTCACAGATTCAAAGTCAACAGTATTGCACGTCAAGAACAGTACGTCGTCACAGGCAAAACGGAACTAGGAAAAATTCGGCGTAATTACGCGGCAAATCTACGTCGTTACTCGTTCAGTTCATTCCGAAACAGGCCCTCAAAATTTGTAGGAATGAGGACTCGTCTTTCCAACATAAGCATTTTATTTAATCAAAGTTACTTAAATTAAAACAACAAAGATAAACCGAAACAAAGAAAAAACTCTTCCTACTTGTGTTTATTCCATGATCAGCAAACTACTGTGCAATATTTGGCTTCTCTGGCATGTCTTCAGTTTCGTCAACAGGAAATCCTTTAAAACCCCCATCCGAATCCGACACATATAATATGAATTACTTTGCCTTCAGGATATGAACAACCTTTTCGCCTCTTTCAAGTTTTCATTTGGATTGTTCCCAATGCTGGTTTTCAGTTTCCAGAGCCCTTACAGTCAAATAAGTTTTGCCCTGGAAAACACTAGCTAAAATATCAATGAATGTCAATGATCCAGCATGCATAATAATGCACAATGTTGTGTGCGAGTTCTTGAACTTCGAGGAGATGAAATGGGGAATACAAAAACCTATCTGGAGCAACAGCTGTGTGGTATTTGCATTCAAGTGTCATCTGGTAAAATAACACTCAACAGCAGATTTTAATGAAAACATTATTTTGTTCTAATGAATTTGTTTCATTTTTTAAATTCATTTAGTACTAAACATACAGCGAAATATATATTGTGGAAAGCAAGAGACTTCCGTTTGCTTATGGAAAGTTTATGTTTCTTGCTTCTTGCGTGGCTGTTCAAAGCACTCTTCCCCATTGAGTTGCACCATGAGCATAAAGCATTCATTTGTGATTTGGGATCACATGTAACCCACAGGTACACTGACTCGTCTGAGCTCTGATTTTGAGTTATTCTATGTTTTGACATGACGGACAAACACTTCATTCTAAAACACGTTGAATTACTTCATCTGTGCAAGCACAGGTGAGGTCGATTCACACTTGGATTCACTCTATTGTTCTCTGCAACGATTGTTTCACTCTGTTCCATCTCAGAAAGATGTAGATGGCGTTCGTCTCGAAATATATTTAACGATATTTTGAATGTATTGTTATAAGAAAGCTGTTAAAGCAATAAAGTACAAACTGACTTTCCGCAGAAGTCGTGTACCGTATTACAGAGTTATACTTACATCTTTTTGGAGGGCAATTAGCATGTCAAAAAGTCGCAATCAACAATGTTAGAACTGTATTTCATATGGGCCCGGCTAACGCTCACTAGGTGGCGTTGCATGTACGTGTGCTTCTTGAAAACCCATTTACATGTAACGAGAGGAATAATCTTTTGTGTTGACCATAAAATAAATAATTAATGCTGTTCCTGTTCTATGGTTGACATCTTCTCGATGTACCATTGTCCGCTAAGTAAATTAATTATCCTCGTAATTGTTACTGCGACTCCTCATTGGCCCTAGTCAGGCCCGCATGAAAAAAAGTTCAGCCATCAACAATACATACATGATGACTGTGTTTACCACAGTGTTTACTATTCATATATTATCAATGTTCCGTCAGTCACAGGAATCTTCTATAATTATTACTAACGAACATAGGCGCCGACTTTTAAAAATCTTGGGTTTAGCTCAGTGGCGTTCCCAGGTATTTCTAAAGAAAAATAAATACAAAGCAAAGCCAAAAACTTACACAAAATATACACGCTCGATTCCATATTACCATCACCATCATGATTATAAGCCGAAGTCTTTTGTATTTCACTATATACTTATCCATTTTTAACGATTTTCACACGCAAGACATTAACCATTTTAACCCCAAATTTTATTGATTTATGAACAAAAATATTTCTTTGCATATATCTATAAATAATGATTGGATTAATGTATATTTGACAGAATTTTTGATTATTTTTAGTTTTTGGAAGGAAATTTGGGATGACTACAGATGGCATCAGTGTGCAGGATATGTTTCCTATATCGAAACTAATAACATTTTCAAACTGTTGACTACTAATTTAGACATTGGGCAATTATTTAGTAATAAAGTTTTTAAATTATTTTATTTTCTTTACCTTGATACAATTATTTGAAAGAATTGTTGCATTTACTCCAACTTAGACATCAAGCAACGATATATGTTTTGACAATGCTTTGCAGCCTAATGCTTTTTGTTTCCACGAGGTAATAGTAGACAGTCTAGTCGCAATGAATTATTGGAAGCCCTGAAATGTTATTTACAATCTTTGAACTAATGGTTCTGGCTAGACGGACAGATAACGATGAGGGGAGTGAAAGGGTTAAGAGGTAATTTCATGCACAGGTGACTTAGGTCAAAAAGAGCAGAAACTAAGGTTCAATTGTTGACAAATAGTTGAAGCCTGAAAATTCAAATTCAGAAAAAATATCTATCACTAGCTGTTGCGTTTCAAGAATTTTGTACAGCTGCCGATTAAAACACAAAGACCTTCGCAAATTGTTATGAGGACTGTCTGTTTACAGAATGTTTTAGCTAGAAGGGATAGGACAGTCTTAGCAGCAAGTATGTCGGCACACTGGTAATGTATGCGGTTGTCAAAAGGTTATCTCAAAAGATACCGGGAATTAAATGTGTTTTGTAAACATTTTCAATATATTCTACCAAACCCACTTCATTTCTAGTTGTTTAATACAATTAAAGGTTGCAGCCTTCAGTTTAAGTCAATATTGACTTAACAAGCGGAATTCCATTAACATTCGGACTATTTAGAAAACGGTCACTTCACTCACATGTGAATGTGGATTTTAATGCCTACGAATTCAATTACCCGTTTAAAATAAACTTTTTAGAGTGGTGTCTTACAAAAGACAGCCGGCCATCAATGGAAGGAGACAGTCGATTTTAAATACACTCAAGACATATAACTTAAAAAAAATGATACCAAAATTTTCATTGGGGGTATGCCTAGCATACCCACTCAAATTTTGGGGTTGCTTGAGCGGCCGAGCATACCCGTAGTCGGCGCTATGCTAACGAAGCATCACAATACCAACTTTTACGGAGATCTGTGTTGATGAGTATCTCTGAGGGGGGTCAATTACAAAAACTGCTAAAATTTGAGTACAAATAAATAACGTCTTTCATTCTAACTGCGATTTCATAGTCACGCCCTACGATAACATCGCGTCTCTTCCACGTGCATCACGTGGTTGAACAACACTTCGAGATAAATACAGAAATAGATAACGGAATACGTAACCTATAATTATAAAACTTTTTAAACCGCCCAGAAATATATTTGAAAATGTTTTTGTACACAAAAATGAAGCGATGATTATTATTTAACCCGCGGGCACTAGCGATCTGAGCAATTTGCTCACAGTAATTTTAAAACGACTGGCATTTTATTACTTATAAATATTGAACTTTGAGTTTTTCTCTTACTAAAACTACAGGGATTACTTATTTACACTTATTAAGTACATTTCAAACTGGTCATGTAATCTGAGCGATAGGCTATACACATGAACGATCGTTTAACTCTTAAAGCCGCGGGATCTCATGGGTTAAAAATCCCGGTTTCTGGCTGAAATTCAAGGTTATTTCCCGGTTTTTTCAAATTCAAGGCTTTTTCCCGGTTTCAAGGTTCGGTGGCCACCCTGCCTCTGTTCCCTTGACTATTTCATCTCTCAAGCAATCCAACCATCTTCAGCTGTTTATTTCCCCTCATTTCAGTCAATTTTTTCCTAAATCTTCCTCTGAAATTATCAGAACTTCAGGTTCACTCAATTTATCCATGTCCCATCTCCCTATACTCCTATCTTTCTTCAGTTTCTATAAATTCAGTCTACAGTTCATTGTTGTTGTTGTGGTCTTCAGTCAGCAGACTGGCTTGATGCAGCTATGCACACTACCCAGTCCTGTGCAAAGCATCTTTATCTGAGAATAGAAAAGCAACCTACTCTCCTTTTGAATCTGCTTACTGCATTTGTTCCCTTGGTCTCCCTCTTTGATTTTTACCCCCAGACTTCCTTCTAATGCTAAGTTGACGATTCCTTAACCATCAAGCACACATGTGAATTTTTATGATGTTACTACACACTTGGGATATTTTTTACCCCAGTTATGAAAAATATCTAGTTTCATTAAACTATTCATAAAATTGGAATATTTATATGTAAATGACAACATTATTTTGAAGAAGTATTTAATTATATTTAGAATATAAACAATCATTTCTAATTACAACAAAATTAAATTAAAGACATCGTATTATGAAAAGTTTGTCAATAAATGATTCTGATTAAATATAAAAGACAAACTTGAACCGAATGTTCTTTACATATTAATTTGCAGCAAACCTTGGACATAGTTTGGGTTTTCCGGTCCTTTCTCCTAGACACACCTCACTTCTCCCAGAAGACAATCCTGCTTTCTTCTATCTTGGCTCTTCCATAACCAGTGCCAGCAGACTTGATAGATAAAGGCAAGTGCTTCATCGTAGAATGACAAGACATATGTTTTTTAACAAGCTCCAGAGCTAGTTCCTTTAAGAAATTTCATCAAATGACAGGTTCCATCTGATCAGAATGCTTCGCTCTGTAGAGCATTAGTGAGTTTATCTCAGAAACGTTCAGAAGTCCATAAAACACAGTAAAGGACAAGCGACAGGATTTAGCATTTAGATGAGATGATCTCATAATTCCAGCAAAGTGTAAAACCCCGAAGAGAGCTTTTATTTCAGGTGAATCTGTAACCATGGTGCCTCATTCTCTACTGAAGTTTCCCTGGATGGAGGAGATGTATATGTTGGTATAATGTACTATTTCATTGATAATTTCATCATTTATGAAGCATGACCAAATTTCCAGTGCCGACTTTGCTTCATGAACTGAGCCCCTGCAGCCTGGACGATGACTCACTATATTACAAGATCTTGTCTGCACATTTCTGGGAGGTCCACATTTTTTCTTCACAGAGGGCCATCCTCTCCTTTATATCTTACTTGAGATGTTGCAGTTACAATTTCTGACTCATCAGAGTATACCTCTTGCTTAGTACCTGTGTTACAATGACTCTCTGAAATGTGGTATTTTCGCTCTCAGACTCATTATTTATCTCGCATCAATTTTCACAATGTTCTACATATGACCCCATCTCTTTACTATGTTAAAATCTACAATTTATTCTCAAAGTTGATTCAGTGGCTATGTCAGCACACACATGGAATACTTTTCATCCAGACACTTGAAAACACACATTTACTCAGCAACACAATGCATAGAACTGAGGAACGTACACATTATTACATGCAGAAACAGCCAATTGAAAAGGTATGTGGAAGTTCATTGTTGTAGAATTTGTCTAACAATACTACCAATGAAGGGAAGCTACAGCGGGTTTATTTTACCCTACGCGTGTGCTTACAGGTTAATGTCTCAGAATGTGTCCTACCAATCTATCCCTTCTCTTAGTCAGGATATGCCACAAAATCCTTTTCCTCACAATTCTGTTAAGCGCCTCCTCATTAAGTTACTTGATCTACCCATCTAATCTTCATCATTCATCCATAGCACCACATTTCAAAAGCTTTTATCTTTTATATTTCTGTCTGAACTCCTTATCATCCACATATCACTCCCATACAAAGCTTCACTTCAGGCAAGTGCTTTCGGAATTGACTTCCTAAAATTTAAACTAATATTGGATGTCAACAGATTTTGCTTTTTCGAAAACACTTTTCTTCCCATTGCCATTCTGCATTTTATATCTTCTTTACTTCACATTTCAAAAGCTTCTATCTATCATATTTCTGTATGAACTCCTTATCATCCGCATATCACTCCCATACAATGCTACACTTCAGACACATGCTTTCGGAATTGACTTCCTAAAATTTAAACTAATATTGGATGTCAACAGATTTTGCTTTTTTGAAAACACTTTTCTTCCCATTGCCATTCTGCATTTTATATCTTCTTTACTTCACATTTCAAAATCTTCTATCTATCATATATTTCTGTCTGAACTCCTTATCATCCGCATATCACTCTCATACAATGCTACACTTCAGACAAATGCTTTCAGAATTGACTTCCTAAAATTTAAACTAATATTGGATGTCAACAGATTTTGCTTTTTCGAAAACACTTTTCTTCCCATTGCCATTCTGCACTTTATATCTTCTTTACTTTGATGGTCAGAAGCTATCTTGCTACCCAAATAACAAAACGCATCAACTACTTTTATCATCTCATTACCTAATCTAATTCCTTCAGCATCACCTGATTTTCTGACATTCCATTACCCTTGTTTTACTCTTGTTAATGTTCATTTTGTATCTTCCTTTCAAGACAATGTCCATTCCATTTAATTGCTCTTCCAGGTCCTTTGCTGACTCTGACAGAATTACTTTGCACCAGCAAACCATAAGGTTTTTATTCCCGTAACATTTTTATGTACAGATTGAACAACAATGGGCAAAGGTTACAATCCTGTCTTACTCCGTTCTCAACCAATGCAACCCTTTCATGCATTTCAAATCTAATAATTGCTATCTGGTTTTTGCACATGCTGAATATAACTCTTTGCTCCCTATATTATAACCGTGCTACCTTCAGACTTTGAAAGAGTGTATTCCACTCAACATTGTCAAAAGCTTTCTCCAGATCCACAAATGCTAAAAATGTAGGTTTCCCTTCCCTTAACCCACCTTTTTATATTTTCTCCTTTCATAATCAATAAGATATTGTCAGAGTCAATAATCCGCCCCTCGATATGTCTTACAGTTTAAAACCTGGTTCCATAATCTATGTCTTACCATTATAAAATCTATTTGTTATCTTATGGTCTCCTGGTCTCTTCCACATATACAACCTTCTTTCATGATTCTTGAACGATGTGTTTGATATGATTAAATTTTGTTCCATACTAAATTCTACCAGGCGGCTTCCTCTTTCATTCCTTTTACCCAGTCCATATTCACCTACTATTTTTCCTTTCCTTCCTTTTCCTATAACCAAATTCCAGATCCCATCACAATTAAGTATCCTCTCCCTTAACTGTTTGAATAGTTCCCTCCCTACCTGATTAAGGGATCTAACATTCCACTCTCCAACGCATAGAATGCCTGTGTTGTTTTTCGTAATGGTGACATCCTCCTGACTAGCCCCTGTCCGGAACTCCGTTTCAGGAACTATTTTACCTCCGGGATTTTATTCAAGAGAATACGATCATCATATATTCATACAATAGAGCTGTATGTTTCCCCTTGCTTTCAGCTGTCTGCAGTAACTGTAATTCAGAGCCACATTAGCTGACCTTACAAGGCCAGGTAAATCAATCATCCAGACTGTTTTTCCTGTAACTAATGAAAATAATTTTGCCCCTCCAGATACCACACATTTTTTGGCCTCTCCACAGATACTCCTCTGCTGTGGTTGCACCTATGGTACGACTATATCGTTAAGGCAAGCACACCACTCCACCTCGGCAATGTCTGTGGTTCATGGGGTGGAGCTTCAGATATTAGGGAATTTCTGAAAACCTAACTGATATTTGTTAGGACTTCATTTTTACTAATACTAATTGCTTCACATACTAGTAACAATAAAGTCCTAACAAAAAGTCAGTTTGGTTTTCAGAAAAAAAAGAGTCGTTGTTTTCCAAAGGAAACCAAACTGTTTCCAAAAATATATGAAAGATTTTGAAAGTGTGGGCTGTTAAGAATGTTCTCAGAGAGAACACGTGCCAGTCTCCTCCTCCTTCCACAGTTCCCCTTTCTCAACAATTGTTCGCCCACTCAAGCTCCAGGCACTACGTGCTTGCACATATCCAAGTAGTTTTTTTCTTATTAGTGTAAGTATTCACATTACGCACCATGAAGTACATCACTGCAAATTAATTACATCTACTAATTATTATTATTATTATTAAGAAAAATATTTATTTTGCCTCCAGAAGGTCGAAGAGCAACATTATTTCTTTTAAAATCTGTGAAAAAATGTCAGCAACATATTTCTTCAGTAGTTCCTTTCATAACTTGTTGTTGTTGTTGTTGTGGTCTTCAGTCCAGAGACTGGTTTGATGCAGCTCTCCACCCTACTCTATCCTGAGCAAGCCTTTTCATCTCCTCATAAGAACGACAACCCACATCCACTTGAATCTGCTTACTATATGCATCTCTTGGTCTCCCTCTGCGATTTTTACCCCACATTCCCTCCAACGCTAAATTCACAATTCCTTGATGTCTAAGAATGTGTCCTACCAATCTATCCCTTCTTTTAGTCAAGGTATGCCAGAAATTTCTTTTCTCCCCAATTCGGTTCAGTACCTCCTCATTAGTTACGCGATCCACCCACCTAATCTTCAGCATTCTTCTGTAGCACCACATTTCAAAAGCCTCTATCCTCTTTCTGTCCACACTGCTTATCGTCCATGTTTCACTCCCATACAAGGCAACACTCCATACAAATGCCTTCAGAAAGGACTTCCTTAGGCTTAAATCAATATTCGATGTTAACAAATTTCTCTTTTTCAAAAACGCCTTTCTACCCATTGCCATTCTGCATTTTATATCATCTGTACTGCGACCATCATTTGTTATTTTACTGCCCAAGTAACAAAACTCATCTACCTCCTTTATTGCTTCGTTTCCCAATCTAATTCCTTCAGCATCACCTGATTTTCTTACACTGCACTCCATTACCCTAGTTTTACTCTTGTTAATGTTCATCTTATATGCACCTTTCAGCACACTGTCCATTCCGTTCAATTGCTCTTCCAGGTCCTTTTCATAACTTAATCTAGAAATAGTCATTTGAAGAAAACAGACTGGAAAAAAGTGCAAGCTTTTCAAAGTCATTCCTTGATACTTACAACTAACAAAATTTAGAAAATTATTTAATGACATGATATTTCAACTATTAATGAAGGAAACTGATGTTAAAACCCATTACTCTAGTCTTCCTCTGCCATACTGTTTTCTGCATCTCTGGGATATTTTTTATATATTAAAATTTAATTTCCTATACACACATATTTTTTGTTTTCATGTACCATAATAATTTCTGCACAAACTTCTCCCTAATGCTTGGAGTATTTCATATGGGATCATATTCTGGAGCAATTCAACACTGAGGAAAAAAGTGTTCATCACACAAAAGTGTGTGATCAGATTAATTGCTGGAGACCACACAAGATCATCCTACAGACATTTATTTAAGGACTCAGGCTATGGCCACACTTTTGACCGTGTATATACAGCGGCTTCTTACAGGCGTCCTACTGACCAAAGACGTGAATGTGGCCGCATTTGGCTCAGTAGCGTTTCAGACCTGCATGGGTGACATCGCAGCATTGAGAAATGATTGTATTAAGTAAACTGTCTGCATCAATATGTGCTGCATTGTTACTGATTCAACGGAGACGACATAGACAAAAAAGACGTATTTGGATTAATCCAAGCCGCGGTGGAGTAGCCAAGCGGTCTAAAGCGTCTCGCTGCAGAGCGTGCGGTTGCTCGCCTTGGAGGTCTAGGTTTAACTAGTTTGTAAGCCATATTCCCAGATGTCCTGCAGTAAAAAGAGAAAACCGTAATTGCCTACAGAAAAATTTTATAATTTGTGGCCACGCATGACTCAGTCTTGAACATGAGAACGCATGGACATTATAAATAGGGAATACTCACTCTCTTTCTACACATAAAGATTGGAGAAATGACAACTGTTTGTGATAAATGTAATGTTTCCTGGCTTTTGATGAATCTCCACTTTTACCATCATGCATTTTCAAATTTTTGTAGTAGCAATCCTTTTCGCGAGTGAATGTATGGGTGTGTGTGTATTTGTTCACCTTCCTTTTCTTCCCCCAAAGTTAGTCTTTCCTCTCCCGGGATTGGGATGGCTCCTTACCCCCTTCCTTAAAACCCTTATCATTTCCTTTTCCCTCTCCTTCCCTTCTGCCTGAAGAAGCAACAGGGTTGCGAAAGCTTGCGTTTGTGTTTGTGTGTGTATTTATTTATTTGTAATGCTGTCACACCTGTGCTCCTTCGCCTGGTGAGTAATCTACGTCTATTTTTTATATATAACTTTTCCTGCTAGGAATTTTTCGTCTTAATATTCATATCATATATTGGATCTACTTTTAACCCATTATCAATGTTTCATTGTAGGTATCTCGCAACTGGCAATTCCATCAGATCTCTACACTTCGAGTTTGTACTTGGACGTTCGACAATTTCAAAGATTATTAGAGAGACATGCTCATTAATCTGGGAAACAATGCAAGGCCAATATATGAAACAATTAACTGCTGAACATTGGTTGAAACAGTTTGAAAAAGAAGCCAATTTTCCACATTGTGTGGAATGTATTGATGGTAAGCTTATTAGAGTGATCAATCCATGGGGATTGAGTAGCGAATACTACAAAAAGTATTTTTCAATAGTTTTAATGGCAGTAGCTGACACACATTACTGCTTCAGATATATAGATGTTGGTGCCTTTGGACAAGAGGGAGATTCAAACATTCTGAAAAATACTAATTTTGGCAAGAAAATCTATTCCCACAATTTACCATTACCACCACCAGCACCCTTCCCAAACGATACATCTGGTCGATTACTGCCATATGTTTTTCTGGCAGATGAAGCCTTTGCTCTGTGTGAAAACCTTCCGAGACCATACCCCGGCAAGGACATGACTAACATTAAAAGAATTTTTAACTACCGTTTATCGAGTGCCAGGCGGTACATGGACTGTGCATTTGGTATTTTAGCCAATAAATGGCATATATTCCACCATCCGATTGACGTCAGTATCGATTTGGACGATATAATTGTTAAAGCAACTTACGTACTGCACAACTTTGTGAGGTAAAACGATGGTTACAACTTTGAAGACACGTTATCATGTCCTTTGGATAGTATTCCGGCCCAGGGGACAAGAGGGACCGTGAAAGGGACATACAAAAGAGATCAGTTTGCTGAATATTTCTGTTCTACCATGGGTTCTGTACTCTGGCAAAACCGATATGCTAACATTGCTGAGTGAAAAGACTGCTGGCTTAACAACACTCATCTAATACTCTATAACAAAGCGCAAATGTTGTGACTTCTTGTACTTACTTAATTTAACAAATGTAATTCACCAGATGTTTTTCACAAAATTCAAATATTTTTTGTATATTCGATCTTTTAAACTACTCTAATTAAATGTTTTTACTCCACTTACCTAAGGCTTCTTTTGTTTCTTTGTCCATGTTGTCCCAACCTTCACCAACAACATTAGATGTCACAGCTAACCAACCATCTCAAATTTATTTATTTATTTATTGTCTGTTTTTATAATCCACATTTTGAATGTCGTATAAAATGGTCGAGCTTGAACTTCTAAGATAATATGTTCGCTATCAAGTTCAATTTTTCCATCTCACTCATAGAAAAAACTGTAATAACACTTGACTACAGACACTACTCTGCGTTGACAGACTGAACAGATAATACTGAGTTCATGTGGGAACGCAATGTGAGAAGCGTCTTTTGATGCAGGGAATGGGCCCCAGCCCATCCGACTGGCGTCTGACCTTGAGGATGCGCCTTCCCGTCTGACGCTGGCAGAAAAAGACGCTGTGTGTGGCCACTACCAGCCTTCTCCAGCCTGCCTATAACTATGGCGTCTTTTGACGCTGCGCGTCCAGCTTCAAAAAACGCAAGTGTGGCCGTAGCCTCAGGGATCTTCACAGCAGCTTCACAATATATGCATTCACTTATGAAATTTGTTATTAACCCTACAATTCAGGAGTAATGGCAGTGTACATAGCTACAACACTTGGAGAAAGTGTGATCTTCACTATTCAAGGTTAAACCTAACTTTGACACAGAAAGTAGTGAATTATATTGCTACAAAAGTCTTCTGACACTTACCAAGTAGCATCAAAAGTCTGGCTGGTAGCCAACTAGTATTTAAAAAGAAATTAAAAGAATTTCTGAATGTCAACTCCTTCTGCACATTAGATGAATTTTTAGATAAAACTTGGTAATTTCACAAAAAATAATAATAATAGTAATAATAATAATAATAAATAAAAATAAAAAATATCCTTAAAATATTGAGTGTCGTGTACAGGCACCTTTTATTAATTATCATTGCGTAATGTTGTATTTATGATCTATGGAAAAGTATTAATCTAATCCAAACTAAAATAACAGAAATCTGATAAACTTCATTTACATGATAAATCATGTCAAATTAACAGCCCGTAAAATCAACTAAATACCTAGGAACAACAATTACAAACAACTTAAATTAGAAAGAACATATAGAAAATAATGTACAGAAGGCAAACCATACGCTAAATTTCACTGACAGAAACTGCCTATACTAAACTTGTGCATCCTATTTTGGAGTGTTGTTGCACATTGGGGGATCCCCACCAAGTAGGCTTACAATTTTTGTGTGTGTGTGTGTGTGTGTGTGTGTGTGTGTGTGTGTGTGTGTGTGATCATTTCACTGCTGGTGAGGCAAAGCATGATACAGATTGAATTATGGCAATGAACGGGCCTTTCAACATTCTTCACATTCTAAGCTGTGGTCAGCATTTCCTTCACCAACACCAAAGATAAATGAGAGTTGTAGCTTATCACACCCCAGGCCCCTTTACATGAGAGGGGCCAATGAGGCTTGGACAAATGCACTCTAAAGAAACACTTGTCAGGTCTAGGTCATCATAAACGACAAAGACCATCACTTGCGTACAGACAGAATCTGCCTTTACCCCTTAAGTGCATTATCTTACTCATGTTTGGTAGATGTAACAGTACAACTGGGAGACTACTGAACCACTAAAATACAGAGGCAACTACAGACAGAACTGCTTTATTAGGATGTGTATAAAGTACAAGAAACATTTAAAATAACTGAATGGTGAATGGAAATCTGAGTGGCAAACCAAAGCTTATTTACAATCCAACTGTTGAAGCTGCAGGCTAAAATCACCCAAAGGGTGTGCAGGTTCAGCTCACTTAATTCTGAATTCTAGGAGGTATGTACAGAGCACAAAAAAGGCAAATATACTCCTGTTTAAAACAATCTCCTTGCAGATGGATTGGTCGGTCTTGTAAAACCTACGCCAAGAAACTTCAACATTTAGGTATATGACACAGGTGGGTACATGAGCTACCCAGTTGCCTATGAAGTTGCCCACAGGCACAGCAGGCATGATTGCTGTACCACAAGTACAAAGTCTGCAAAGTCTGTAATTTCATTCAACTGCACTGTGATTATTATAGTATGACATTTCAATGAATACTAACAAATCAATACCTGTAACATCTACATAACCTTTGAGGACATGTAGCCTTACTAACCAATCTCATCTGGTGTATCTTGATAGCTGATAAAGAGTTTTGAACATGGGAAAAAGCAAGTGTAGCTGAATGTCTATATAATATATCATTAAACTATCAGCCATTCGCCATGGTTATTTATTTAGATATTTGCTATCTACAGTGTAAAAATGGACAAAAACAGATTTTGTAATTTCATACAGAAGTATAGTAATTTAGATTATCTAGTTATCAGTAAAGGTTAAAAATATGAAAAAAATTATAAAATAGTTAGACAATTTCATCTTAACAACTTCTGGTGAGAGGTAGTGGGAAATTTGCAACAACATTTATTAATTTATGTTTCATATTTTCCTCTCTGGTGGGATTCCTTCACTGTGTATTTAGTTTTCCTATGCTTTATGACCTTTATTACTGTGGGAACATATATGTTTATTTAATTCCTTCATAGTTTGTACTTATGAATTCGTTCCTGTAACTCAGCCAGGGTGAGACAGGTGGTCTCAGAGATGGAACTGGCAAGCACGTCCCGTTGTGTGTAGGAAAGGGATGACCGCTGGGTTATTCTGTGCTTCTTAAGCCGCTTAGGAGCGAGCAGTCGAAAACCCGCCTTTTAAAGTAGCGTTTGAAGAGCTCTCGAGTGGGCAACCTTCAGGGAAAATTTGCTGCTTACCTATCCTGAAGAGCTGTGCAGTGGGTCCACGGCCGGACAGAGCCACTTGAGACTGTTTTCGAGTGGGCACAGCAGTGGCTTAACAGCGTCCCTTGGCAGGAGACGCCACTTCCACATGAGTCTGAATGTATGGGAACACCCTGTGTGAAGTGGTTTCATGGGAATACAGCATGGGATTTATATTTATCTGTGTGACGATGTAACTGGGAAGTTCCGCCATCGCACAACACAGGGTTTGGCCCCAGTGAGCAAAACATTTTGCCATCCTGGGAAAAAATTGTGGAAAGTTGGTCACACCTGGCTTTAGTAGGGACTGTGGGAATTTTGCTAGTAGGAGAAGCCTCCTGGTCATTGGCCAAGAATCACTTACTGATTCGTAGTTGTATTTTTGTAAGGGAGTTTTGCCATTTGTCAAACTCGCCTCGCCTTCTCATTGGCAGGAGCTTTAGAGAAATGTGGAGATTGGCGCGGCGTATGGAGAGGGGCGTGTCGGAGGGACACTTGCCGTCTGTTGCGGCGAGGCAAAAGGAGTCTCCGGTGAGGATCCGGGAGAGTGAGTCTCTCGCCAGGAGCACCTGTCGTGAACAGTACTAGTTTTTCGAGTGGGAGCGTCTGGCGCACGGAGATCTGTTTCGGTGAATGATTTTATACTTGTGTTCTGCTGTGGTGTCTGCAGCCGGACCCATTGGACTTGTAATATTTCAAGGTTTAGCTGTCCTGTGGAGACACCCGAGTGCGCCTGCAGTTGACCTCAACATTCATTTTTGAAAGTGTGTGAGAGCGGCTGCACTCTGCGGATCGGGAATAGTTTATGAGATTAATTTACAATTGAACTTGGTATTGCATACACAATCTTATAACTTGTGCGCTTGTGTGTTAAACTCAGGTAGCTGCATTTTCAGGGCTACATCGAAGCTTTGGAGGCTGTGTCGCGAGACTTATAAATATTTTTGACTGCGGAATCCAGTGCGTACACGCGACAGTTTTTCTTACAGCTTTGCCGATTCCATCTCCAGCAGCAGCCATGACTTCATCTGATCTATCCAGCAGATTGGTGTTGGGTAATGTACTGCACTGCGACAGCACAGGGAACCTATTTACTGCTCCATAATCTATCAGATTTTGATTCTGGAGACCTGCCCTTGTTATTCTTTGTGGGGAACTTTGTTAGTTCACTATTTCTTATTATATTTAATTCCTAGTAGATATAGTATTTTATTAACTTCTCTTGTCTGCCCTCACCCCATGCCTATATACCCAGTCAAGTTAGTAATTCGTAAAGAAATTGTGAGTGTTGTGAACTAGCGTTCATTCATTTTGTTTTTGTTTAAATATTTGCCAGATTTTATATATGTTCTGGATAGGATGTTGTTATTGGAGGAAATATATGTTTATAAAATGTCACTCTCCGCTTTCATTTAACTTCACACCTATCATTGTTTTGGAGGGGTCTTAAATATTAATTTATTAATTTTGGAGAGTAATTGAAATATTGTGTATAAAAATCTCACTTGACCATATGACAGTAGTTGGTCAATCATATATTTTTTCCATATTTTGCATAAATATGGTGGCGACCCAAAAGATAAACAGTATTAATGAAGTTTGAGTTTAATTAATCTAAAATCATAACTTAAGAGAAACCCCCCCTCCCCTCGTTTTACACTGGTGAAAATTTCGTCAATTTGCAACGAAGGAAAAAGTGTACAAGAGGTCATCCCCACAATTTGAAGTTTCTGTACCCAAAATTCATGGTTTTTTGTGGTTCTCTCAAGCACAACCCTACACTAGGAGCTTCTACAAGCTGTACAAAGACCATCCCAGACCACAGGTAATGAATACAAACCAGTTGATTTGCCCAATTTGGCTGGGCTGCAGGAAGTGTGTAATGTTTAAATTCTGACACAGTACTGTACGGCAGCTACAAGAATGCCAATTCTTCTGGTAGGTATGCAAATGTTCGCCAGGCCATGGACTATCTTAATCACTTTACCCATTACTCTGTGATCACTAGAATCTTGGATATGGGCTCCTAAGAAATCCCATTTTCATAGAAGCATATACAATATGATAATAAATTTATTTACTCTATAGCAGTGTTTACCAACCCATAGATCACGACCCTAGAAGGATCATCACAGGATACACTATAAAACAACTAATCCAGTGCTGGTCTAAATACTACAGATACCATAATACAAAAACATATGGTTGATAAAAGTAAAATTTATTGTATATTAAAATTAGATAATACTTTGGTTGTATTCTGAATAAAAAATAATACAGATATTTGTTACAATAAATACACTGTGTTAACAATGGATCAGTGCAAAGCCTAAAAACTGTTTTCGGGAACTAATCGATAGGTAAATAAATGAGATACAATAAGTATTTTTGAGAAATTCGGAAAAAACTATCCACTTCTTTAGAAATTGACTATGCAGTGGAATCTTGCTTAGCAAGCATAATTTGCTTCCGATTCTTATCTGAAATGCAAAATATATTTTTCTGTTAGAAGCCATTTAGAAGTGCAGTAATGTATTCATTCTGAAAAAAAAAAAAAAAAAAAAAAAAAAAAAAAAAAAAAAAAAAAAAAAATCCTATAGTATATTCATTGCCTTTGAGATCACACACATAGATGTATTTGGATTGGGGGTCAGCTATGGTGCCTTGCAATGATTTGCATTAGAAAGGTTAATCAGACTAACAGGATGTTAGTGTAACATTAATATACTGACTTACAAAGAATTTAACGTATAAGAAGCAGAGAAATAGGCCATATCATATTCTGGGCATGTTTAAGTTGCTATATTACATCCAAATTTAGCCTCTTCTTAATGTTATTTTACTAGTAATGCACACAAATAAACTGAATTTCTTCAGAGTTCACATCAAATACCATAACAGATTTTTTTAATCGTGAAAGGCTTTGCAAATTGCAAATCCTTATTATTAGCATTTTTTGCAAGCATGTACGCTGTATAGTGTATTTAAATGCTACAAAAACATCAGGGTGAAGAAAGTTTTATGGACAATGGCCATAAAATCTGGCACATTCACCTGCAACTAATACAATGATTCACAAAATCCTAAACTGTAATTTTTGTTTTGTTGCAATTAATCACCTTTATTATATTCTCTACTCATTTTCTCTGTGTGTTACATGTAATCTTGTCTATTATCTTCTTCTTCTTCTTTTCATATTTTGCTCCCTTCTATATCCAGTAATCGTGTTTCCATGTTTGCAGAGCAATATTTTTTCTTCGTTGGGTGAACTCTTAGTTGGGTGAACTCTTAGTCTCTCTGACATCTCCCTCCACATTTCTGTTTTCTCATCATCATAACAGGTGAATCCTTCTGATCCTGAAGCCTGCCTTGCCCCTTCTTAACATTCGGCAACCTATACATATCACCCCACCCCATGGGAAAGTAACAAAAATTTCATAAGCCATCAATTCTTTTTTCATTTTTAAATGTGTCTATTAGGAGTATTGTAAGTTTGACGCATGAAGACAAGTACTGACCAAAAAGTCCTTTATTTGTAATGTCATAGTAAAATAGTACAATCTTTTTACAAGAAAGGCTGTGGTCATTAAGATTTAGTTGTTCTATTGGCTGTGATTGAAAGCTTCAGTTGTTTCATTGTGATTATCTTTTGTAAGTGATCATCTTTACAGTAATTTGTAATCTATCCTCATAATACTGTTAATTTTACAGTTGACACACTTGTTAACACTTTAACAGATGATCATTGCATCACCATCCACGGATGATAATTGCATCACCATCCACTTCTAACATTGTTATTAACACAATCTGACAATGACAGAATAACTACAAAAAGAAAAAGAAATCAACTGTAGAATCAGCAAGCAAATTGAACCACAATGCCTTAGTCACATTCAATGTATTTGCAAAACTGCATCTAATATTGTGTAATTTGCAAAGAAAACTTAGACAAATAGTATCATATTTTCAACAGTGATAAATTTGTTAAAAATTATGAATATTAAAATTTAAAACCCAATTTTCTTTAACTGAAACATTATCATAGTACTCACTGTTCAGTTTTCTGAGAATCTGTGATAAGCAGCTCCTCAGCAGCAAAAATTTTGGTCAACTGCTCACAAATTTGTTCCACAGGTGCATCGGTACCCTTGTCGTCAAGTATCTGTCAGGAGTAAAAAATGCATTTCCTAAGTACAACACACTTATTACTATTCTACAGTGAGAAGTTGATCAATATTTGACAGTTACTTTCTTTTGTTTGATTTGCATGCAGTACTTGCAGTTCAGTCAACATTATTCATTGGTTTTTGCTGTATGAACAAGAACAGATATACATAAGTAAGACACAGGAATGTTTCCAGGTATAATGAAGCTCCTTATTCTTCATATGTTTCTCCGTAAGTTCCTTTAAACTTACTAAGAGTATAAAATATTGTTATATGCATATGCCACACATTCGAATCTGGTGCCGCCCTTAAATCAACCAGCCACCACCAGGTGCGCCACAAGTGCTGATGAGAACATGCTCTATATTGTAGCATAACAGGTTACACTACATGTCCTACATTCAACCAAAGATATCAAATTAATTTGTTTTGTGGGATGTATCAGTTTATGGAGGCAGTTACTGTCCTGAGAACTCTGTTTATACAGGTTCTGGACTGCCCCAGCACAGTGGCTGGCACAGTGGTACGGAGGTCATCAGTCCCCCACCAGCACAGTAGTTGACAGTCATGGAGAAGTATATATCAGCAAGGAGCACCAAGTCCATGGAAGATGTGTAATATCTGTGTAACAATGTCAATGTACCTATCTTTTGTCATGTATCACAACTGATCGTTCATTCATCTTGTGCGGTGTGAGAGATACAAGTCAGTTGTATTCTTCTCAGCATGCAAAGGATGGCATATTGTCTCATCTGCCAGTGAGTTCTGATGCAGCCTTCAACCAGGATTAACTTCTGTTTCCACATAGACATCCGGAGACCCAACAGAATGTCGAAGGTTACCCCGATGTCCGATCACATGGCCGCGGCAATGGTAGCAGACTCTGTTTTGTGACAGGTGGTTCATTATGTCCAGCATAGATGACCAGATGCTCCCCCTTGTCACACATTGACTTCTCAGTCCCTACTTGAACAAGAACGAAAATGCATCTATGTGGTCTATGCGGGACCTTTCCTCAATTCACACTCACTCTTGGTTGTTGATGCATATTCTAAATTTCCATTTGTAGCCCATTGTATGCACCTTTCTTCGGCTGTTACCATTGCTGCATTGTCAAAAAATGTTTGCTGTGCAATGCCTGCCACTTACTATTGTTACTGACAATAGCCCCATAACTACATCCCAAGAATTGAAGGACTTCTGTATCAGCATGGCATTTCACATGTCCTCTCCCCTCCCTTCCATCACCAGTCCAATGGGGAAGTTGAAAGGATGGTACGCATTCAGGCTGCCTTAGCTAACTTCTTTCTAGATAGGTTCTTAGTCTCTTATCGCTTCACACTGATGTACGACGAGATTCCAGTGGGAGGTGTTTAAGAGCTGCCAGCTGCAGTCAACACACAGTTTGTTCACACCTCTGCTACACCTCCCCGGGAGCTGCCACGACAGCAACTCCAGCCAGCACAGCAGTCTGTACACATCCAACACCTCTGACAAGTTTCAGCAGTCGCACGGGAGCAGTCGCCACAGGGGCCATCAAGGGGCATCTCTGAGTGTGACCACTCACATGGGTGGCTGAAGCGAGACTCCTGTCCTCTTTCATTGTTGAGGTCTAGTAGCTGATGGGCCACTCATCAGGGCTTATGTTTGACTGCAGCTATTACAATGCTGTATTAAGTTCGACTATTTTAATTATCTTTATTGTTTGGTCAACTGATAGTATAAGTTAACTGTTTAGACGGCGTGTGTTGTGTCTTGTTTGTTATTTGATATTCAAAGAATATATTCTTAATTTAAGTAATTACCAAACTACAGAATGCTTTGCATCCATAGCATCAAACCTGCAACAAACTGATTACACTGAAAAGATGGGTTTAGGGGCATCGGAAGTTTGGGAAATGGTCTTGACGCCTTCCACACATTATTGCCAAGGTAAATATGCATTTATTAGGGGATAGTAGGTGTTTAATTGGTGACACAGGTGACAGGATCAGTTATCACTGTAAAATTACATGCTAATTTTTCTTTAAAATTGTGTAAATCATGTATTTTTACTGTGTGATTACTAATTATTTGTATGGACTGTCATTACAAATGTATTCTTCTCTGTTTTACGCAATTCAGTGACTGGTCAAGTGGTGTGATCCAAGGTAAAGGGAATGAGCTCCCTTTTTTTACAAAACTGATAAATTCTGAGGAGAGGAAATTCTGAATACTTGGCCCATTTTGCAGTTTGTGCAAAACCTGTAGTGAACAAAGAACCTTGCGTGTAGCATAGCACAGTGCTATGCAGCAACTAGAATTCTGTGAAGTGTCATATGTGCCATGCAGAGTTGTTTGTTCATGCATGGAGATTTCCTTGTGCACTATGAATAGGATTTAACATGTCATTATAGTGAAATAGATAAAAATCAGGTTGGAGCTAGTTATTGTAGAAGAAGTGTATAGCAAATTGTTACAGTGGAGGAAGTTAATCCACAAGATATAGTAATGGAAAGTTCCATTTTACGTAGACATAAGAATATTCATCCCACTCTGTCTGTGAAACCAGAACCCTTGACACCAAAGCAAGTGAGGAGGGAAATTAGCATAAATAATATTAGAACTGAGACCTTATTTATTCAAATGTATGAGAAATTGAAAAAGATAAGTAATCAAAACACCACAGAAAAGCAACTTTCCGTTAAGCAAGATAACATAGCAAAGCAACTTTCTGCTAAGCAGAATAAAATGTCTAACATGATTACAACGTTAACAAGCAAATTGAATGACATGAAAGCAAGCCATAGTATTTTATCTGCACAAGGAAATGAATTGTATGCAGAATTAGGTCATCTGTCAATAGACATGGATCAGAAAATGAGAGAACGAGATAGGAACCTTAACAAGAAATTAATTGACAGAGTCATAAGTGAAAAAGCAGTTTTGTGTGAGGAAATTACGCAGTGTGTAAGCCAACAAATAGTAGCCATGATATGGACGGCGACATCTTCCCCTAGTGAGGCTACTGTTCCAAGTTGATGCTGTTAAAATAAGGACTGAACAGGTTGAACAAGGAATTTCGAGACACCACGAAGAAATTTCTTGAGAGTTATCAGACATGAGGAATGAAGTACATTGTTTGCACACTTTGGATATGGGAACAATGCATGAAGCTACTTTATGAACCGAAGTTGGTGTAACACCATGAGGAGAAATAGCATCCACTACTATACTGAGTACAGTGGCCGGACAGTTTGTGGGGGGGGGGGGGGGGGGCATAGCTATTTTAGCAGATCTCATATAATAATAGGTTGGAATTGATAATATAGTAAGGACAGTTTACAACTCACCGCAAAGACGTGGCGACGAGCTGCAACAGGCACATACAAAAGACACACACATACAACACTTTCAGCTATCGACATGACCTTCTTCAGAAAATAAAACACTCACACAAGCACACAACACAGTCACACATCACCACCGGCTGTCGCACTTCCAATCGAGGCAGCCAGAGGTGATGGTTGTATGACTGTGTTGTGTGCCTGTGTGATTGCGTGAGAGTTCTATTTTCTGAAGAAAGTCATGGCTGATAGCTTAAAGTGTTGTATGTGTGTGTCTTTTGTATGTGCCTGTCGCAGCTCATCACCACGTCTTTGCGATGAGTTGTAAACTGTCCTTACTATATTATTAGCAGATCTCTTGATAGAAGAGGATCTCGCGCATCTTTCCCATGGAAAAGAATACTGTTCACCTTGTTGTACTCATTACATAATTTAAGAGTGTGTTGTCTTGCTCATGGAGCAAATTGTAAAAATGCAGATATGTATGTGGTTTTATTCAAGGTCATGTCTCACTATGGGCAACAGAAACAATAGGTATTTGTAAGATTTACTCAGACTTTGAGAGACTTTTCCTAGACAAATGCTGATCACCTGCTATTCAAGAACATCTGAGAAGTGAAGTAGTGGTTCCTGACCCCTTCAATCCTAATCAAGGCAGTTTAAGAATGTACTTTGAAATGTACATTAACGCAATGCGATATTGGAGTGAACCATTCATATGAACCGGAAAGCCATCACATAGTGAATGGTGATAGACCAGGCCTTTCAGAAATTGGAGGAAACAAGGGCATCAACAAATCAGGTTCAGCCCTGGTTACCTATTGCATCCATCACAGCAAGAAAGTAGGGAAAAAATCAAAGAGTAACCCAGAAATACCACGAGAACAAACAGATGAGATTGTCCCAATGTTTTTATTACAGTTGTAGCTCCAGATCCAAGCCGACAGTCATTGCGAAACAAGTAAAGGTCGGAATTAGCACCGGATTGCTGGACATGGTTAAAAATAGGTGTAATGAGAGTGAGATAAAACTACTTAGGTACAATGAAGGCACCACACTGAGATGTGACTACTCAATGAAGTTGAAGCATGCAACCATTAACGTGTGGCTAAGACTCAATCAGCAATAGTGATAAGCATTGCAGATAAAATGCTGTTGACGTGATCTCCGCTGATTTATTTCATCATATTTCTGAAAGAGTGAAGATTTAGATCTTGCCAGTTAGAAACTGTTAAGATTGTGAGAGCCATCAGCACCAAATAAAAGACTGTGAGAATTCAAGCTCACGTCAAGATGAAGATAGGAAATGTAGCAATAGGATGCACATTCCTAGTTGTGGATTTTCACATGGTGGAATATATTTTGAGACTTGAATTCATAACAGACAGAGAAATAGGAAAGAACAGACTTCTATGAAGATCATTGCTATTTTTGGGTTGGCAAGAGTATCTGTATGGACTCAGTTAAAACTGATTATCAGCAGGATACTCACTATCAATGTAAGCATATTCTGATAATTTTGAAGTTAATGCATGAGTATTTTCAACTACCATCCACTGATGTATCAGAAATAAGGAAGCACATAATGAATAAAGGAAATTAATCCAAGCAACTTAGTGAAGATCAACACACTGAGTTAAATAATCTTCTTAGCCCCTACAAACAAGTCTTTCACAAGATATCCCGTCTCATTCTTGGATATCTATGTAAATTAAGTGGTCATCAAATGTTCTGCAATCATTCTTAGGGAATACCTTGGTCTCAGAAACAGGTAGTCAATAGAGAAATTCAGCAAATGCTTGATTGAGATAAAATCAAACCCTAAAACAGTCCCTATTCCAGCCCACTTTTTGCAATCAGAAAGCCTAACTTGGGCATAAGACTTGTTCTTGATGCATGAAATATTAATAAGATAATAATACCTGTTAGGACTTAACCAGAAAACAAGAATTGATCCAGCATTATCATGGGGTACATTATCTGACCATCACTAACTTGGGATCATCATATTGGCAAATTATCTTGGAAACCAAGTCACGAAAATACACTACATTCATTTTCTATGGAAGAAGCTACCACTTGAAAGTTCTGGTTTTTGCTTAAGTGTTAGCTCTGGAGTATTCACAGCTGCTTTTGATTCTGTGCTATGACCTGAATTGCTTAGCAAAGTGTCCATGTTCATGGATGATTTATTAATTGTGACTGATACATGACAGGTTCACAACAAAAGTGGGCCAAGTCCACTTTTGACAAGTTTTGAGATAAGTGCTCTATGAGACTAAGAATACTTTGATTTATTCACTGCTGTAACAAACTAAGTGTGTAAGTCATATCCTGCTCCACATGTGGCAGCTCTCTCTGTCATAGTTTATAGTTGCCATAGTGAACCTCCTAATGATCCAGCTCCCCAAGACATCGTTCAAATCGAACCCTGCCTAGAACAGTTCCATCCTCCGTCACAGCGAGACCCACCTGCTCTTCCTCAAAATCACCCTCTTCAAACCATCCAGGAATTCCTTACTTCCAACCTTGCCTCCCAGTCTTTCCTGAGAAACCTTAATCCTACTCCCAACATTACCGCAGCTGAATCCCGAGCTATCCGTTATCTGAAGGCTGACCATTCCATCGTCATTCTCCCTGCCAACAAGGGCTCCATGACAGTGGTACTTGATCGGCGGGAGTATGTGGCTGAGGGAGTGCATCAGTTTTCAGATAATACCACATATAAAGTTTTTCAAGGCGAGCCCATTCCTGATGTCCAGGCAGAGCTTCAAGGAATCCTCAAAACCTTAGGCCCCCTACAAAACGTTTCACCTGACTCCATTAACCTCATGACTCCACCGACACCCCGCATCCCACCTTCTACCTACTTCCCAAAATTCACAAACCCAATCATCCTGGCCGCCCCATTGTGGTCGGTTACCAAGCCCCTAAGGAATGAATCTCTGCCTACATAGACCATCACCTTCAACCCATCATGTGCAGTCTCCCATCCTTCATCAAATACACCAACCATTTCCTCGATTGCCTGAAATCCTTTCCCAACCTGTTACCTCCAGAAACAGGGTGGCCACCAAATCTTCATTTTCAAATTCAAGGTTTTTCCCAGGTTTCCCAGGTTAAAAATAATTATTTTCCAGGTTTTCACGAAACTTAATTTTGCTCATAGGGGTTAGCAAATAACTATACCACAAAGAAACAAGTTACATATTTTTAAAACACATGTCATCCAAGTTGAACCATGTCACGTTGTAATATACACCAAGAATTGGCGAATCCAGGATTTGTGTTGGGGAGGGGGGGGGGGTGTAGAGCTCATATAAATTGTGACTTTGTACCTCAAACTGATCTAAAAAGAACCAGCTCATATTATGAGGTTTTCCTCATGGTTTTGGTGGATCTGCAGCCCCATAGACTCCCTTCCCCCACCCCAGATTCGACTCTGATACAATGTATAGTACAGGGTGTACAATTTAAGTTGACACACCAGAATAACTAGAAATATATATATATACGTAAAAATAGATGAAGTACACTTACCAGGCGAAAGGGCACAGGCAGTAATAGCAACAAATAAACACACAGACACACACACACACACAAAAATGCTAGCTTTCGCAGCCTAGCTGCTTCATCAGGCAGAAGGGAAGGAGAGGGAAAAGGCTTCCCTTCTGCCTGATGAAGCAGCTAGGCTGCGAAAGCTAGCATTTGTGTGTGTGTGTGTGTCTGTGTGTTTATTTGTTGCTATTACTGCCTGTGCCCTTTCGCCTGGTAAGTGTACTTCATCTATTTTTTACGTATATTTTTCCTTTTAGGAATTTTTCCTCTATAATATTCGTATTAGAAAAAAAAAAAAAAAAAAAAAAAAAAAAAAAAAATATATATATATATATATATATATATATATATATATATATATATATATATATATATAACAACAGTTTTCACCATTATGGATGGACGGCAGAGGCTTAATTCAAATGTTCAAATGTTTGTAGAGTTTGTGGGTCTTAACTACGGGGTCATCAGTCCCTAAACTTACAAACTACTTATGAATTAGCTGATACTAAGGACAGCACAAATATCCATGCCCAACGGGAGGGGGGGGGGCTGAGGCTTAGGAAATGATACTAAACTTAAATTGTCTCCACCATTTGGGAGCGGTGTGGGTGGGTAGTGTAAAATTTTAAATGGAAACTCCTATTTTTATTGCAGATTCAGATTCTACAGACCAAATCATGTATAGTTTGGTTGCATTTTTTTCTTTCAATTGGCAACATATTTCACTGTAATGGTAAGAATTATTTGCCATACTGCTGAAGAAATGTACCATCCAGGAAAGAAAATAAAGGTTAATCATATTGATGATGCTTCAAAACCCAACCAAATGATACCAGCTGCATATTTCTTTCCGGCTAGTTCAGTTAAGTGTTTTTTAGGCAATTTATAACTGATATTCAGTCAAGGGCAATCTAGACTAAAGTATCACTTTGGAAGACTGCCCAGTCCACTGCGGGGAGAGGGATGGATCACTTTGGGGATCATTTGATAGCGTTCCGATGAATCATGAATATGGTTTTCATTTATTTTATTTTCTGTTTAGTACATTTCTTCACCAGTATGGCAAGTACTTCTTACAATTACAGCGCCATCTGTCATAAAGAAAAATATCAACCAGACAATACATGATGTGGGGCCTTAGAATCCGAATCTGCAATAAAAAATCGGCGTTCCCATTTAAAATTTTACACTTGAAACTCCCCTCCCCCCCTCCCCAAACACCAACACACACACACACACACACACACACACACACACACACACACAAACGGAGGAAACAGTTCAGGTTGAGTATTATTTCCTAAGCCTCTGCCATTCGCACATGCTGGTGAAAACCATTTTTGAGTATCTACTGTTTTTCAGAGTTATTCCAGTTTGTCAACTTAAAATTTACACCCTGTATAATGGACTAAGTTGAGTTCAAGTAGTTGGAGGATACTGTAAGTTTTAATGTGAATTTCATCTGTTTATGCAACATAGCCCGTTCATTTATACTAGACTTCTTGATACATTAAAATGCAGTCACGTCTCATGAACTAGTGATCGAGAACTCAATACATATATTATGATTTACTTTACCTTCAGGATATGAACAACCTTTTCACTTCTTTCAAGTTTTCATTTAGATTGTTCCCAATGATTGTTTTCAGTTTCCAGAGCCCATACAGTCAAATACCTTTTGCCCTGGAAAACTCTAGCTAAAAGATCAATTAATGTTAATGACCCAGCATGAGTAATAATGCACAATGTTATGGGCAAGTTGTTGAATTTCGAGGAGATGAAATGGGGAATGCAAAAACATATCTGGAGCAAGAGCTGCGTGCTATTTGCATTCAAGTGTCATCTGGTAAAACAACAGTCAGCAGCAGATTTTAATGAAAACATTATTTTGTTCTAATGAATTTGTTTCAGTTTTTAAATTCTTGCAGTACTAAACAGGCAGTGAAATATATATTGTGGAAAGCAACAGACTTCTGTTTGCTTATGGAAAGTTTATGTTTCTTGCTTCTTGCGTGGCTGTTCAAACCACTCTTCCCCATTGAAGAAATATTTATCTTTGTGTTGCACCAAGAGCATAATGCATTCATTTGTGATGTGGAATCATAAGTAACTCACGGATACACTGTCTTGTATGAGCTCTGATATCGAGTTATACTCTGTTTTGACATGACAAACACTTCACTCTAAAACATTTTGAATTACTTTATCTGTGCAGGATAGGGCTGGGCAAATGTTAATTACGTTCAAACATGTTCAGGATTTTCCGATACTGCAGAGAACTCAATGCAGTATCAAACTGTTCGAACACTCAGATAATAAATGACTGGCGCTGCTTATCTGCCAACGATACGCAGGAAAGTTTGAAGCTAGAGGGCTCTCACTTTGCTCAGAACTAATTTCAAGGAAGTACAAGTACATGTAAACTAAAAGAAGGGAAACAGTATGAAACACTGTATATTTGTTTAAAATATACAGATATGATCCACTGATAAACAAAATATATGCTGCTAGAACAGAAATACTGCACCTCATTACTGAAGGCTAATATTCAAAGGGAAAAAATTTGAATCCTTCATAAGTAGAAATTACGTTTAATGTGATTATAAAAGATAGGTTGCAAATGATCATTCTATTCCCTTTAAATACAGTATAGTAACAGATACAAATGTTACCACCTTTTAATCGCCTTGAAAACAAGATTAAAAGAGATGAAATAGGGAAAACATTAGAAATTTAATACCCAATAAGGGAAATAAGTCATATAAAAATAAACTGTAATTGCAAACTACGAATAAACGGTATATGAACTGCTCTGTACGTAGTATCAATAGGAGTCGCTAGATTGCAGCACTCTAATTTTTTAAACGCGGTCGCTAGCCTATATTCGCTACTGTGTTTACTTATGACCTGTACCTTAGAAGCTACTATAGTCAGAATTTCACACTTATTAATCACCACAGTACATTAATGACACCCTATCTTCATTATAAATCATTTACTGCACAGCACAGAAAAGATTTATGAATATCATCGTTGGAAATCGTAGAAATAGTACCTCCTAGCATTGCTAGATAGCGTTGTGATCGAAAGTTTGAACATTTCCCGAGATTTCCCAAACTGTGACTTAAATTGTTCAAACAGTTCGAGTCATGTTCAAACACAGCTCTAGTGCGGGCACAGGTAAGGTCGTTTCACACTTGGATTCACTCTATTGTTCTCTGCAATGATTGTTTCACTCTGTTCCATCTAGCAAGATGTAGATGCGACTAGTCTAGGAATATATTTAACGATACTTTGAATTTATTGTTATAAGACAGCTGTTAAAGCAATAAATTACAACTGAAAGAAATTGCCTTTTCGTAAAAGTCTCGTACCGTATTACTGAGTTATACTTACATCTTTTTGGAAAACTATTAGCATGTCAAAAAATCTCAATCCGCAATGTTAGAACTATTTAATACAGACCCGGCTACCACTCACTAGGTGGCGACGCATGTACGTATGCTTTTTGAAAACCCATTAACATATAACGAGGAGAATAATCTTTTGTGTTGACCATAAAATAAATAATTAATGCTGTTCCACCTCTATGGTTGGCAGGTTCTCGATGTACCCTTGTCCGCTAAGTAAATTAATTACAGAGACCCCCTTGACGTCAAAGACAGGTGGCAAGAGGGTTAGGGAGGAATCTAAGACTCTCTCCTCTCTGGACAAGCGTGATCCTAAAAGGCTGAGGCAGTAAATAGGGAAACAGACCTATAGTACTGCAGTCTCGGTCTTTCGAGTGGCGGTTGTTCAAAAAGGATACCCACTGGTAAGCATCACCTCGCAGCAGGAGGAGCTCGTGCAAATGGCCCTCTTTGAAGAGATTGGGGGGGACGCTGGTCCAGGACCCAAATTCAGAAGGGTGTATCTAGATCGCAGTGCCCTCATTTCTGTCTGCGAGGGGGAGCACTCAGCAGAATGGCTTAAGTACAAGGTGCCCATGATATCCCCGTGGGAGGATGCGAAGCTGCTGGTCAAGACAGCAGCCGAACTCCTGAAGACCGCAAAGGTATCAATATGGGTACCAAAGATCCTTAAGGATGTCTCTCCAAAGACTCTGTTCAAGAAAATAAGGGTCCAGAACCCAAAAATCTCGACAGAGGATTGGAGGGTAATTAACCAAGAGGTCGTTCCGGTAGGACGAACCCTGGTGGTGGAGGTTGGAGAGAAGTCCCTGAAGGCATTGCGAGAGCAAGGCCTGAGACTGTTTTTATGTTATCTGCGTCAGGGTAATCAAAGACCT